>BEDY01000002.1:0-600000 GCA_002335605.1 Prillingera fragicola
ACCTGCGTTTCTTGTTTTGGCAATGGAGGACTGTCGCACGCTACTGTGGCAAAAATAAGCTGTGGCCAGTGGCCAGACTGAGCCGCTGATCCCGGGCGCGCCCTACTACACATTTAGAGAAGAGCGTTTGGCGTGAGCGTTTGGCGTGAGCGTTTGGCGTCGTTGTGGTCAGTCTGCAGGCGCGCCCGTTGTTTGAACAACGTACTGTTTGTTCGTTCGGGACAAGCCTCCGCCCAGTGGAGCGGAAGATGTTGGAGACACCCAGACAATGATGTCGCACACGTCGGACAGTCGTAGTCTGCCGACAATCAAACGCCCCCTATCGGCCACGCCCGTCAAGCCAGTATTACGGGACGCTGTTGCGGAAACTGGGGGACGATGTAACATACCTCTCGTAGTCTGTCAACTGTGAATCCCAGCCAAAGGGCGCGCCCGTCAAGCCAGAACTGGAGTAGCTGTGGGAAGAACCGTAGAATGATGCCGTGACAACTCTGTTGGTCGTCTTCTGTTGCAGTGAGCACAGGAAAAACCCCCCAGCGGGCGCGCCGGTCAAGCCAGGATGAGGGATGAGGGATGAGGGAAGGGGTTCTGGAAACTGGAGGATGCTCCCTCAGAGTTCGGGTAGTGTCGCAGTAACTTGACAGCAAAACCCCCCCAAAAAGCGCGCCGGTCAAGCCAGGATATAGAGAAGGTGTCGAAACGCCCCGGAGGATCATGGTTCATGGTATTAACAGAAGAGAGAAGCGCGCGGTTGGGCTTGGCAAGAAACAATTGTCCCAACGGGCGCGCCCGACAGGTGAGATAAGACAAGACGAGACATCGAGAGACGAGGAGAGAGGGGGGGTCGGGCGAGGTGCGGGACCCCGGGCGAGGTTGGAGGCCAGGCGAGGGGTGGACCCCCGGGCGAGGGGATTGTGCCTGGCGGAGGATTTGGAAAAGGGTCCGGGAATTCGCTACGGTGGGCGGGCGAGGGGCGGAGGGGCCGGGCGAGGGGCCGGGCGAGGGTCGCCTGCCCCCGCGGGCGAGGGCCCGAGCCCCCCAGACCCCCAGAGCTCGCGGTTTGAACTGGGGGACCTGTCATGGCCCAGTACCATGACCTACAGGTTAGACGGGTTACAGAGCCTACTCTGCACTACGGATAGTACGTCTCCGGACTACTTCCGTACCTGTACGTAGCCGCCTGGTATCTTACCTGTCGGACTTCCCATAGTTATATGTAGAGTCCTTATCTTCGTAGTCTCTGTCAATCTTATTATCCTGTCTTCTTCGTATACGTTGCATAACGACTACTCCGCTTCCCATCCTGCCTTCTTCTCCTTGATCCCATCCTCTCCAGACAAGGCTCTCACATGAGTATTGATCAGACCTCTGTATGTAGCCCGAATAAGCTTTAAACCTTCCCCACGCTGCGTGCAAAGTTCAGACGCACGCACTCCCTCCTACAGATCCTACAGATACTGCGCTCTGTTTACGCATAGGGTCAGGCCTGGCTCAGGCATCCAGCCGCGGAAACCAACCTTCTCGACGTCATTGTTCTCGGCCAGTCGGCACAACGTTACATCCCACTCGCAAAGTGCAAAGTCACCGCTACCTCAGCCGACACCATCGCCTGTACTTCCAACCACATTCCTCGCCATGAATCCCCAACCTTGTAAGGCATTTCTGCGACCTGTACTTTTGTCGACGCGTTGTCCACTCTCCCAACTTGAGCGACTCGCAGTTCATCGATGCTGCAAAACATTTTCGGCCAACTCCGGCCCAACGCCAGACCCCAGCAATCCTCCAACTCTATCGAACCATCACTGACCGAAAAGGACGTTGCCGTGCACCAGGACCAGTACGTCGAGTTCATCTCTGCCGATGGCCTGCAGTTTGTCGCTGAAAAGGGCGGCAACGACGCGCCCCCGACTTATCAAGACGTGAGCGGCGCGCCAGTCGAGACAACCTCTCCACTGGGCTACGATGTGGGGTCGTGGACAGCGTTGTTCCTCAACGTCAGCATGATTGTGGGCGTGGGCATCTTTTCCACACGTAAGCCATCTTCGTACAGACCAGCAATAACCAGCCAGCATCCACCATCCTGCGCGGTACAGGCTCGGTCGGGCTCAGCCTGATCTTTTGGGTGATTGGCCTAATCCTCAGTCTGGCGGGCATGGCCGTCTACCTCGAGCTCGCAGCCTACTTTCCCTCGCGCTCCGGGGCAGAGGTCGTGTACCTGGAGCAGGCCTTTCCAAAGCCCAAACACTTTGCACCTGTGGCGTTTGCCGTGCAGACGGTCGTCTTGGCATTTGCCAGTCAGAACGCTATTGTTCTTGCCCAGTACTTGTTCAAGTTTGGCGACCGCAAGTTTTCTGCCTGGGAGCAAAAGGGCCTAGCATTGGGTATGCTTACCCTGACGTGTGTCAGTGAGTTGCCGCATACCGAACGACGTTGACGCCAGTTCTTGCGCTGAGCACGCGCGTCTCACTGAGGATCGTCAACGTTCTCGGAATGGTCAAGCTCGCGACGCTCGTGTTCATTGCCATCACCGGCTTTGTCATTCTCGGCGGTGGGACCTCAAAGGTCGCCGACCCGCACGTAAACTTTAAGAACGCCTTTGAGGGAACGAGCAATGACCCATACAACATTGCCAATGCTCTCGTCAGCATCATCTTTTCCTATGGGGGGTACAACAACGTATGCAATGTCGTCAACGAAGTCCAGAACCCAATCCGCACCATCAAGCGGACGGGTAACGCTGGCTTGATCATTGTCGGCGTGCTCTACCTCCTCGTCAACATTGCCTACTATGCCGCCCTGCCAAAGGCAGACATCTTATCCTCGAGCCAGACGGTAGCGACAATGTTTTTCCAGAAAGTCTTTGGCGCTCGCGCAGCAAAGGGTCTAACGATTCTCCCAGTCCTCTCAGCTTTCAGCAACATGCTCGCGGCAGTGCTAGGCCACTCGCGCGTCATTCGCGAAGTCGGCCGACAGGGAGTCCTCCCCTTCCCCAACTTTTGGGTCTCGACCCAGCCTTTTGGAACGCCGATTGGACCCGTGTTCGCCATCTGGTTTGTCAGTGTCATCATGATTGTGGCTCCGCCCGCTGGCGACGCGTTCAACTTTATTGTGTCGCTTCAAAACTACCCCGACTCGTTCTTTGCAGCGCTCATGACTTGGGGTCTCTTTGTGATCAGGCGCAAGCACCAGCGCCTTGGCATCCCTCGCCCACAGTTCCGCGCATGGACGGCCGTCGCAATCCTCTTCTTCGCCTCCAAGGTCTATTTGCTTGTCATGCCTTGGGTCCCACCCAAAGGAGGAGTGAACAACTCGTCGTTTAGGTTTTTCTACGCCGCAGCAAGCCTCACCGGTCTGGGCGCTATCGGGGTCGGTCTTCTATATTGCTACATCTGGTCAGTAGCCCTGCCCAAGTGGAAGGGATATCAACTGCGGCAGGCTGTCGAGGAGGATCAGGATGGGGCGGTTGCGCATATCATTGTCAAGGTGCCGGATGGAGAGTTGGACGAGTGGGACGCCAAGCACGATCCTACCGGCCGCGTTGTCGGGCAGGTGTTTTAGGACGAGTGTGGATGGGCTGGTTGTAAGTACTGTTGTTTCTGGCGCGCATGAAATTACGACTTTGCAACGACTCTGCGTCTTCTGACCAGTGACTAAGGAGGCGACGCACAGGCCGGTCTGTGCGCTGTCTTCAGCAGCATCCATAGACAACTACAGAAGGCTAACGAGCGGACTCAGCTCAATAATGCGAGCATGGGCGCGGCCCCCCATCCACATGTCGCTCGAGTAGCAAGTGTCCATCGCCAAAGAACTGGACCCCGCGCTTTGGGCACATCACTGACCTCCCTTTCGACACGGCAAGCCGCTGAGGGGCATGCTTTGCGGAGCCTCCAACTGGCCGAAACATTGCTCTGACAGCACCAAACAGATCAGCTCAGTATCGAAGGTACGCGGTCGTGCCATCCGCGCTGGCGTGAGAATGGACGAGCCACAGCTATGCAGACTGGAATCATTGTCATCAGAGAGTGAGTGGAGCTGGGACGTTGGGTAAAGGTGGTCCAGAATTAAAAAGCAATCTTGTCAGCAGTTCGTCTGCCGACCGTGCCAGTTTCCACCACACATTTCATTGGCATCCACTTCTTGATTTTCAGCTTGGACTCTTGACGCTCTCTCTGAACTTCGCATTTTTCGGCTCACAGTCGACCACCTATTCAAGCGGCCCCGCTGCCTCGGTGCCGCGCCTCCTCATCTGCACATTCACCCCTGTACGAGGGAACATGAACTCGAGCAGCCAGCGGTTGGGCGGACGCTTGCCCTTGTATTCCTCAGGGAAGCGAAACTCGTAGTTGCTGAACAGATACGAGATCATCATCTTGAGCTGGAAGTTGACCAGGAAGCGGCCGGGGCAACTGTTCCGCCCCCTACCAAAGATGAGGAGGTCGGAGGTAGAAAGGAAGGCGTGACGGTTCCATGAGCCGCCTGCGTCACTGGCCGTCTCGTCGCCTTGCAGGCTGTTGGTTGTCGTCCTTTCACGCAACTTGACAAAGCGGAACGGATCAAACTCATCCGGGTTCTCAAAGAGGTCAGGGTCGGTGTGCATGGGCTGGGACACAAAGCTTAGCATGGCACCTTTTGGGAGCGGGACACCGTCGGGACTGGTGACCCCGTCAGCCATGACCTTGCGAACAACAGCTCGAGTGGGAATCGTGTTGAGACGCAGTGTCTCGCGCATGACACTGTCGGCGTGGACCATATCGGCAACGTTCTCCTTGGTCCAGAGAGCTGCAGGGTCGGGATACTGGGCGAGGAAGGACTCGGCTTCCTCGCGGAGCATGGCAATGGTGTTGTGCTTGGAGTCTGACTCGAGAACGTTGGCGAGAATGTTTGTCATGGCGTAACTGGCTTGATAAATAAACCCCAAGTTGGCCATGAGCATGCGCCTTGTCATTTGTGAAGTCTCCAGCTCCTCGGGGCGGTTTTGGTGAGCGTAACGCAGCATACGCTGAAGGAGGTCCTTGGGCTCGGAGGCCTTTTCGGAAGAGGAAGCGTCCGCCATGAGAGCCATACGACGTTTGAACTCGGCTTCATAGGTGCCTTCCAGTTTGGAAAGCTTGCTGCGGGTGGCGAGGCACGCCAGAGACCCAAAGATTGAGCGCACGCACTCGGGCATGAACCCTGTGGCACCGGCGTTCAGGACAACGCCGTCGATTGTGTTCATGATGGTGCGCAGGTATGTCTGGTCGCGGCCTGTTCTTGTCAGCGTCGGACACACGGCAGATCTACCCACAGAGAGGGAGTCCGACAGCAAACCGACTGCCCACTTGGTTGACAATCATACGCATAGTGTCAAGCAGATCAACCGTCTGCCACTCGGTGTTGTGACCAAGGTTACCATCAATTGCGAGCGTGAGCTCCTCGTAAGAAGGCATGATGTAGTCATCCAGCTCCTGGGTAAGCACATGGCGAGCGAGTAGGTGGGGCCAAGTGTCAATCATGTACTTCTCGTCTCCAAGACTGTGGCCGAGCTGGAAGCACTCATTGAAGGCTTCCCACATTCCAAGGATGCGGGGAGGCTGGGAGGTGGCCCATTTCAGAGCGCTGTGTGGCAGGAAAATCTCCTTGCGAGTGCCGAGAGTGGGGACGAGGACAGCTTTGCCTTTCTTTGAGAACTTGTGGATAGTCAGCATAGTGGTCGGGGATAATGTGTTCTGTGGCACTCGCCTTGTCCCAGACGTCTCGATATAGCTGGGGGCAGCCAAAGTAAAATGCAAGGCGGGTTTGGAGACTGAAGTGGCGGGCACCTTCCTTTTCGCGGACAAGGTCAAGGTCCTTTGGCCATAGTGTCGCGAGGTATGCCCGATACAGGACTGCTGCCACAATAGCGAAGCCTGCCCAAGCCGGCCAAAAGTAGCCTTGCGGCACAGGGAGATCGACAAGCATTTTGGATGTAAAGAAAGTGATGTCCCGAAGGAATTCTTGAGTATCTTATATAGGCATTTTCTTCATTCACCCTTCCATTCTGGCTTTCGCTAAGGTCCACTGGAGATGACGGTGGATGAACTAACTTTCCCACAACGGGACTCAAGAACCAGAGGACAAACCTAAACTGCAATGGCACAAGCCCTCCCAGCGACACTGCTTTGCTTCGGACGCCAGCCTGCACGATGTCGACATTCTCACACACTCGGAGACAGTGAAGTCGGGGAGTTTCCTAAATCCCCACTAGCCAACGGATGCTGCATCATCACGCAAGGTGGCATAATGAACTATCACGCTGTCGATTTTGGGGACTTCGTTATACCCTGCCACCTGTGCAATACGGCTCAACTACTGTTCCTTGACCACCACATCCTTCTGCACAGCCATCCAGCGTGGCTCAACAGCGAGAGAGCGATTCATTCCGCCCTTACATTTGAGGGGGTGTACCATCTTTCACCCGAAACCTTCTTCTTTCTGTCTCTAGCCTGATCATTGGTCCCTGGCCAGCTGAGTTGGAGGGCGGGATACAAGGGACTGCAATGTAGAAGGATTGCCATGCAACTGATAAGGGGCTTTGGGGAAAAGCAGTCGCCGAGCCAACGGGTTCCTGAGAGGCACCTGCCTAATATACCTACCAGCCGACAATAGGAACGAGCTGTTCACATCCTCCCACATGCTAGTGCAGCGTTTGTACCAGATTAACAAGGTTTAGAGTTGACCAAGGATCCAAGACTCTGTTACGAGGTGCTGCTGCTCTATTGTCAACCTGCTGAAAGCGGAACTCATCGTAACGTGCGGTCTTGTTCATGGCGTGCCTGATTTTGAAACGACGATCGTACCATCGCGTCAGCGTCAACCTGACACGTCTTTCAACAGGCGTCTTTTGACTTTGCATAGTCCACATTACACCAATCGAAAAGGCCATGGCAGCTTCAAAGCCAAAGCCAAGCTACGAGTTTGGTGGTCCGTAAGTTCAGGTCATTGTCCTCGGCTGACTGGAAAACAGACTCGGCGCGACTGGCATTGTCTTCGGTCTCCCAGCGCTTCTAAACGTCCTCTACTTTGCCTGCAATGACGTCTCTGGGTGTCCGGCTCCGGCCTTGCTCAACCCAACGGCACTCACCTGGGACAACCTGAAAACCCAAATTCCTTGGCCACAAGGTGGGTTCCGCGGCTTTCTCAGCTGGGAGGTTACGGGCTGGCTGGCAGCATACTACATGCTCAGTCTCGTCCTGTATCGCATCCTTCCCGCACACGAGACGCTCGGCACCAAGCTGCGCGAGTCTGGCAAGCCGCTCATGTACCGGTTTAATGGTAAGGTCTTTCATTTGGACCGATCTAACTGTGCAGCGTTCCATGCAACCGTCGTCGAGCTAGGTGCTTGCGCGATTGGCACCTGGATCTACGGTGCCGAGTACCCCGTCTGGACCTTTATCAGCGACCACTACCTGCAGCTCTTGACTGGCAACATTCTCCTAGCGTACGGCATCGCCATATGGGCGTACCTCCGGAGCTTCACGGTCAGGACCCGTAACGCAGACCTCCGCGAGCTGGCCAAGGGCGGCCACACCGGCAACGTCATCTACGACTTTTACATCGGACGCGAGCTGAACCCCCGCGTGACGCTGCCGCTCATTGGCGAGATCGACGTCAAGGCCTGGCTGGAGATGCGCCCCGGTCTCACCGGCTGGATCCTTCTCGACTGTGCTTTCATTGCCAAGCAGTACCGCCTGCATGGATATGTCAGCGATAGTATCATTATCGTCGCGCTGGTTCAGGGTTACTATGTCCTCGAGGGCCAGTTTTTCGAGTCTGGCATCCTCGGCATGATGGACATTGTCACGGACGGGCTTGGGTTCATGCTCAGTTTTGGGGACATTGTCTGGGTCCCCTTCATCTACTCGACGCAGTGCCGCTACCTCAGCGTCTACCCCGTGCACCTGGGTTGGACAAAGATTGTGGCCATTGCCGCCGTCTTCAGCATTGGTCTGTTCATTTTCCGGTCGACCAACAGCCAGAAGAATCGCTTCCGCACAAACCCCGACCACCCCTCGGTCAAGGGTCTGTCCTTTATCCAGACCAAGCGCGGCACGCGTCTCCTCACCGGCGGTTGGTGGGGACGTGCCAGGCATATCAACTACTTTGGTGACTGGATCCAGTCCCTTCCGTTTTGTCTACCTACGGGATTGGCCGGCTACCAAATTCTGCCTGCTGGCAGCGCGAGTGTCGGCGCCGGTGTCGTGCGCACAATGATCGACGGCAGGCAGGTCTCGCAGGACGGCGCGCCATGGGGCATGCTCGTGACTTACTTGTACTCGGCGTACTTTGGCTTCCTCCTCGTGCATCGAGAACGCCGCGATGACAAGGCGTGCCAGGAGAAGTACGGAGACGACTGGACGGAGTATAAGCGTCAAGTCCGGTGGAGAATAATTCCTGGCATTTACTAGGTGCACGAATACATGCTACATATTGGCGAACCGCTGCTGTATGGGAGACGGAGACTGTGGCTATACTCTTATTCTTACTCATCCGTTCTTCGCTGGATGGAACGAAGTCGTCGATGACACCACCGTAAGGGCAGTCGATTCGCTAGCGCTGAGGCGTGTCGAGGCCCATGTCGGATTATATCGCGGAGGGACCCGAGCAAGTTCAAAGGCCTCGGCATCAGGCTCGAGACCTCCTGCGTCTTCCTCCTCCACAACTTCATCTGGGCTGCGCAGGCGTCGAGAACTGTGAGGGTGCTTTCCACCTCGTCGGCCACCATTAATGAACGGTGTCGCATTGGGATCCGTGCTGTCGACTAGGAATTCGCCATCGTAACTGTCCTGTAAGTGATGGACTCCTGATGACTCACTCATGGGTTAAGCGCGCACGTGTCTTGCGGCCCTTGGAAGTGCAGAATATCCACCACAGCAGACCAAAGATGATAGCACCGGCTATTGCACCGACCTTTCTCATTAGAATCGGAGTGCAACACGCGGCCCTAGGAACTCACGACACCGCCAATTATGGCCGTCTTGCTGTCGCTTTTTGCGTTGGGTCCCTCCGCCCCGAACTTAGGCCATTTGACCTTGGGCCCCCTGCGGGTAAGTCCCATGCACTGTAGCAGCCTGTTCAACTTACCACAGACTCGAATAGTACTTGATCGACCCGAGTGTAACAGCCCCATGCCTGGCATCCAGCTTGAGGGTGTACTCCATTGTGGGATCCAACGGGCCCCATGCCAAAAGAGACATTGCAAAGACGTCGTCCATACTGAGGGCATTCCCCGATCGTGCCTCGCTGCTCTGTTGAATAGGGCCGAAGCTGTTAGCTTTGATCGCCTGCAGGCGTCCACGCTGGTCCGGCTTGAGCAACACATCGTACTGTCCCTCGGCGTGGTCGGCACCTTCCTGAGACGTGGCGTATGTGGTTCCCATTATTTCGTAAAATGAGGTGTTGAGGGGTATGGGGATTGTGACCTGCGCGTCCTTGTCGGCGATGATCACGCTCTGGTTTGCTAGATTGTCAGCGTGCGTTCTGAACTTTACGAACTTACAGCTGTCGAAAGCTGGCCCGCCATATCCCCATTCACCCGTCCAGTCCCATCGCGGTTGCCGAGCGAAGGACCCATTTTGGTAGACGAATTCCTCGAAGGTTAACGCCTCCTCGAATGACGGACTGCAAGGTCAGCTATGCTGCGGGGCATCTACCATCCCACTCACGCCTCTGTCACCATGCCGGTTGTAACAGTCACGCCATTCACAGACCAGGCGGCGCCGCTGATTGGTGTCTCGAGCAACACCGACTGAAATGCCCATGGGCTATCACCCGTGTCGTAAAGAACGTCGTCACGAGGTTCAGGGACGGGACTGAACTTTTGGTAGTTGTAATTATAAACATTGACGGGGGTTAGGACCTCTGCAGCCATCATCGACTGCGGTGTGCTTGCTTCCGCACCCCACGTAAAGCCAGAGTAGTTTCCGTGAACCATTGCGCGCGTACCGAAGTAGTAGAATCCTACACTCGAGCCTGTTGTCGATGACACTAATGTCTCTCCACCAACGGTGGCGTTTGCGCTGGGTTGAGCAGGCGCTGTCAACCCAACAGTGTGGACGCAGCTGCCCAAACCTATTTTCATCCCCCCGTCCAACCGCAGGTTCTCAAAGGCTGGGCTCCAGGCCGTGCGGCTGATGCTTCCGTTGACATCGGTATTGAAGTTCCATGACAGCATGGACGACGATCCCGGGATGGTATAGTTGAAAAAGACTGTGGGTGCGAGTTCGTTGAGCTTGCCATCCACGCCAAGCACCGCGGCCTTGGAGGGCATGACGAGCACCAGGTATCAGAGTATGCTATGTACCTACAGGAGAAAGTGTGCAAGAGAGAGCCAACAAACATCACACTGCATCTGTACTAGATATAGCTTGCACTACCCGTTCCAAACATGGTTGCGGAGACTTTGGAGTGTGGAGACTTTGCTTTGGAGAACTTTGTGCTTCCCGCTGGCCGGCCGTGACAAGCCCCTATAATTCAGACGCGTAGAGCCTGGCCAGGCACCGTCTTTGCCATGCTGCTGATGTTATGCCTCAGGAAAACCTACCCGCCGTCGTACTGTAGGACAATGAAACAGAGTCGTTGGGGACTTTACGGACAGGTAAGTTGATGCCAGCTTACGCCGCTCGCCACCACATTGCATTCCATATACTGGGCACGTCCGTCTACCCTTGATGCTCGCGGTAGCACAGTTGTCGCGTGCCCTTGGGTATGTCCAGCTTGATAATCTCATGTGGGAGATCCGTGACCGTCATAAGTAAGCCTGCCTCCAGGTGCCAGGCAATATGGCAGTGAAGGGGCCACACGCCGGGGTTGTCTGCAATGTACCGAATGACAGCATGGCCATGGGGCGGAACGACAAATGTGTCGCGGCGCATAGGGTCGGTCCTGTTGAGCTTTGTCGAGTCACCGTTAAACGCTCCTTTGCCTTGCGACATGATCCAGAACGAGTGGCCATGGAGGTGGAAAGGGTGCGTGCCAATATCCTTTGGCGCGTTGAATACGAGATCCACGGCAGTGATATCGTGAGAGACGACATTGTACTGGGACCCGATGACCTTATTGATGGCGTCCGTGTCGTCGGCATTGGACGCGTTAATCTTGTAAACTGCCGACTCGCCGTCCGGGAGAGGCTTCCACTTGTGGCTGTTGAACATCATGCCAATATCGCCACTGCTGTCCATGCCGGGACCATACTCGATAGTGTACTGGACAGTGGATAGGGGGGCCTCGAGAGGGACAGCAGAGGGAAAGTTGGTGTTAGGTCCAGCGTCCGCTTTGCCGTCTGCTACATCGGGGCCTGGGATGTTGGCGGGCATACCCTTGTGGCCCTTGTAACGGAGGACCCCAAGCGTGGTCTCGTTGAAGAACGGGCCCTTGAAGATGAGTGCCTCGGTCTCGAGTTTGTTGCGGATCCAGTAGGCACCGGGCTTTTGATCAAGCTTGACGAGGATGGAGTATCGGTGGCCGACATCAAGACTAAGAGTGGTAGCGGCGTATGGCTTGATAGATGTTCCATCGGCTTCAATGACGTGGAACGTGTGGTTGTCAATGCTGAATGTGAGCGGCACGAGCGAGCCGGTGTTGACGAGTCGGATGCGGTACGTGTTGCCACCGACGAGGTCGACTTCATAGAAGTCGGTCGACTCTTTGCCGCACCAATTTGTGCCAGGATTGCCCTTGGTGGGGTAAAGGAATGCACACTTTGCCTGCGAGTGGCCATTGATAAGAGCGCCGTCCGGGCTTGGGTCGACTGGCCGTCGTCCGGTGGTAAAGACTGGCAGCTTGCTTGAGCGAGTGTTGTATAGGTCGCCAATCATGAGCGTCAGCTCATCATCATACTGATTTAGGCGGTGAGCGAGCTCGTTGGGCGAGTGCAAGATGATAGGACCGTACATGCCGTCCGTATACTGCATGCCACGGTGACTGTGATACCACGCAGTGCCCATGTTCTGCGCGTACCAGATGTAGGTCGCATTCTTGCCTGGAGGAATACCACAACCGTTGAGCGACATTGTGCCGTCCATAAAGTTTGTACCGCGCTGCCACATGCCATGCCAGTGAATGGATGTGGAGTCGTGCTTGAGCTTGTTGTGTACGTTGATCACAATCTTGTCCCCAAAGTTAGCCTCGAGGATCGGGCCGGGACTGAGGCCGTTGATCGCAAGCATGTGCTTGTTGATTGCTCCGGGGGCGGCCATGACTTCCGTGATCTCCCAGTCAAAGTAGCGTGTCATTGGCGGGTCGTCGAGGTTGAACTTGCGGTTCGAGCCAAGCCAGCGGCCCTCGTCGCCGAGGCGCTCAGCACTGCTGAGCGTCACCAGCTCTGACTCTGGGACCTCTGCCGCAGACTGGACGGCACCTTGAGCGGCGAGACGATTCTTGTAGCAGGTCGCAGACAGGCCGCACAGGGCCAAGAGACTCGCACCAGCGACAACCGCGATCGTCCACGCCGTCAGTCGACGGCGGGCTTTATGGCGGGGCTCAGGAACTGTGACGGCGTCGCCGAGAAGAGGCACCTTGTCTTCGTACGATCCCATGTTATCGAGGATGGGAGAGGCCGCGCCGTCGCTCTCATATTGTTCCACGGTCATGGCGAGTGGTGAATGAGAGGATGAAGAACGGCAATGGAGTGACTACATAATGCCGCAGACTGTCACCGGATCGTCAACTATGCCTGGCACCTTCCGAAAGAGTACTGGGAATGACGACGACGATGGATTAGGATGTTGCTCGACGACCAAGGATTTCTAGAGGCCCAGGCCGGATGAGAGACGAGAGTATTACGTTTCTAGGGAATTGCAGTGGTTCGCGGTGCTCGGCAAACCAAGACGATATCCCGGCACCACACCCGGTCCTTTGTGATGATGATGCCGAACAGCTCGCCCAGCCACTGCAATGAAAGTACGGTTCCATCCACTGCCCTTGCTGGAACCTCTCCTGCATCCCAACATCGCCCAAGTGTCCATGTCAGGTTGTGTTGTTGGAATCTCTGCCCTGTTCACTCCCACCATCATCCACCATGGGATCCGGCTCCTTATCAGTGATAACCCAGGGGGCACGTGACGTGCGCTTTGGACGCGCCACCCACTACAGTCACACATCCATTCCATTTCATCCTCTTGGAGTAGCCACATCGACTCTCCATGACTAGCCCGCCGTCCGCCGAGTCCGCCGAGTCGTTACCACGGCGAAACTGGGGCAAGTCTGCTCGATACATGCCAGACTTCAACAGGTTTGCGCCGCGAGATGTACGTGTTCGCGTTGGCGGACGCAACGCGAGCGGGAAGATTATTCGGGCCATGAACTCCAGCGACGACACCGTGTCATTTGACGACATCGATCAGCAGACATTCTCCGTTGCCGTGTTTGACAAGGTTCTACAGATGTGAGTTGGGTCACAGTGCGACATTGTGCAGCTGAGGAGCCTGCAGGGCGGCTTGTCCTGCCGCAGCTCTCTTCGTTGCGTCACGCTGGACACTACATGTGCAACGGTCGTCTAACGGCTGCACAGGAATGATGCCCAACGCATCCGAGCATCCATGATGGGGCGACCTGCCCGCCAAACCTACCAAGACTGGATCAACTGGCTTGATCTAGTGATCGAGACGGTCATGGAATGGGTGAGTTTTTTGCCCGGACGGGGCTTGTTGTGCGAGAGCTGAGACACGTCTAGGCCGCTCGCGACACTCCCCAACTTAGCCACCACATCCAAGCACTTCGGTCCGACCCGCAGCCGCTCCACAACCTTGTCGTCGCTGGTATGGATCAAGTCTGGCAACAGGGCACCGATACACGTGTGCGTCGTGGCCAGGAGCGTACACCCTTTTCCGAGGTCTACGAACTCTTTGGCCCCGATGTCTTTGAGCCCGATCAGCATGACCAACAGCTTGTGTGGCCTCGTGTATCATACAAACGGAAAGACCAACCATGCGGGTGGCTGGGCGAAGCTATCGCGGTCACGTGGATCGATGGCAAAGGGCAAGAGCGTGAGATGCCGGACGAGGAGTGGGCCATTGCCTACCGGGACGATATCATGAGCCAGCAGCACTTGTCACACTCTACACCCCAAACATCCTTCTCATCTCCCCTGTATTCGGCACCTCCACCGCTGTGTCACTCGGACGCCTAACCATCGGATTCGTCTGGATCCCCGAAGAGGGTCAAGGCGGTAACACAGATCAACGCATCCGCCG
Organism: Prillingera fragicola; assembly: GCA_002335605.1. NCBI lineage: Eukaryota > Fungi > Basidiomycota > Tremellomycetes > Trichosporonales > Trichosporonaceae > Prillingera > Prillingera fragicola. The sequence goes on from BEDY01000002.1 coordinate 14,208, forward strand.
ACGACAGTCTCAAACCTCAGTTTCTTGTCTCTGCCGGCACCAAGCCGTGCTTGGCTGGCCGTGACAGCAAGGCCATCGGTGATGCGGAGACGTCCTGATGACCCCCTGTCAGTTTTTTTTTTTCTTTTGTGGCTCCAGCCGCAAGCAATGAGCTTGCGCTCGGTTCGCAACGCTGTCATGCTTGCGTTCGCGGTCATTGTAGCTTGTTCTTTGTTCCATGTATCCCATGCACCGCCTACTGCTATGGACTCTCGCGAAACGCAGCACTTCCCGCTGGATACCCGGCGTGCAGGTGGCAGAAACTGGCGTGAAGACAGAGCGCGAACCTTGCTCCGCACTCATGACCCAGATCCCATACGCTCAACAATGTGAGTGACACGGATTCCCCAGCTTAGACGGGAGTACCAGTAGCGGCATGCAGCGCGTTTTGAAAGCGACAATAGGGTAGGTATCACCCCTTTGCTCAGTACTTCTGAATAGGGCCATACTGCCCAAAGACGAAGGATTAGAAATGCATTGGTGGGTGACTGATACTGTGGAGCCCCCGATGCAGAGAGAGTGGACATGGCCGCCTTGTCCGCCGAAGTTGCCGACGCCAACCGCCGCCCACCTTGTTGGTGTCATTCACATCCATCCTCTCATTCTCATCCTTCTCTCTGACTGCCTTTCCACACGAATCCCTACATTGAAATGGACGACATCCACGTAGCACGACAACTGCGAAACTGCCAGGCATGCAAGAAACGAAAGATCAAATGCAAGTCTTCCCATCCTCCACACGTCATGGCCACTCAGTAGTGCTCCAGGCTGGGCCGCGGCAACCCCGTCGTCGCCTGGACAGCTCGTCATTGTCGTGGTTAGTCATCGTCACACACCTGCTGACAGCCTGACAGGTGATCGCAAGATTCCATGTATGTTCCTGAGTGCACTGAAGGCGTGCATGGCAGGACGGTGACAACCAGAAATGAGGCCGGTTGGTCGGATCCCCCCCCTCTGTTCTCGTTGTCACCGTTTGATGTGACTGTGCTGATTCTCCCAGGTGGACCATGCGCTATTCGCGGCGACGTCAAGGGGTGCACTGCCGGTGCATCCCAGATGGAAGACGGCGGGTACGGCGATGAGCCAGAGTGAGTTTATTCTCCTCCAGTGTTGAACTCTCTGACCACCCAGGGCGTATGTGTCGACAAAGGACTTCAAGCTCCTTGCCCAACGTGTAGCTCAGCTGCAAGCCAAGGTTGATGCCCTCGAGGCCGGCGTTGTCTCCGCGCCCGGCAGTAAAGTCAAGGTCCGCGCGACATCTACAAACCTCGACGACTCGCTAGCCACTGAAAAGGCAGAGGGCAGTGCCCCAACCTCTCCCCTGTCACCACGCACTGGCGTCGCTTCGCGCCGGCACGTCGGCGACGACGAAATGGTGTTTGCGCTTGAGGATCTGCATTTCCGGCACGGCGTCAATACGCTGCGTAACATTGATGCCTCACCTGGTGTGGGTACCCACCGCCTCGATCCAGCGAGCATGGCATGGGGCGGCAGCGGGGTCGTGGGCGACGACGCGGGCAGTGTCCAGAGTCGCCTGACAGACGACCATCCGCTCGCGTTTCTCATCCCCCCAGACTCGGACTATCTCGCCATGGCACTACATGTGTTGCCCGACCAGCCAACTTGCGAGTTTCTCGTGCAGCAGTACTTTGGCAATCTCGAGTGGTTCCAGCGGGTAAGTTCTGCATTCTGTTGTCGCCCGAGTCATGCTAATGCCCGCAAAGTGTCTCCATTACCCAACCTTTTTCCGCCAATGTCAGCACCTGTGGGCCCAAAAGGGGTCTATCCAAGGAACGTCAGAGATCTCACCCGACTTTGTCGTCACGTACATCATGGTCGTGTGCCTCGGCTTGCGCACGGCGGCCGACTCGCTGCCGGGAACGAGTGGGACGCTTGCGTTGCTGCTTGGAACCACAAACACACTGGCGTTGGCGGACAGGCTGTACCATGTGGCAGAGGTGAGTACACGAGTATTGAAGCTGCGCTGACCCGCCCAGGGGGTGCTGTGGTGTTCGCGCTTCATGCATCGCCAGACCTTTGAGTCCCTCCAGGCCATCTCGCTCATGACAGTCTACGGCTTTGGCATGAGCGACGGTGCAGACGCGACATGGGCGCTGTGCGGTGCTGCTATCAAGATTGGCCAGAATCTCGGCCTCAACCGACTGGAAGACGAGGGACCGGACAAGCAGTGGGGCGCCGTTTGGGGCAGCAGGCTCAAGCGTGAGATGGGCCGGCGCGTGTGGTGGACCTTTGTGTCCTTGGACTGGGTGCATGCCGTGGCGCACGGTTCGACTTGTGAGTACTTGCTAGAGCAGCAGAGTGCTAATAGCAGACGCGGTACACCCATCGCAGAACCAGACCGTTCTGCCTGCCAATCTGGACGACGAGCAGCTCGACGACGATGACGCGGAGCCGCAACCGCTGAGCGTGTACACGCCTATCAGCATGCAAATCTTTCGCCACAAGTTTGTCACTCTCTATCGCGAGATTACCGACCATATGGCGTCGCACGAGAGCCCGAGCTATGCGTTTATTATCAAGTGAGTCGACTAGAGTGGGCTTGTCTGACCAGCAGGATGGATGACCAGATTATCAATCTCGCCAAAAGCCTGCCCAAGCACTTTAGTGACCCCGAGCGGTTGCCCGAGGACGTGGATCAGACGCTGCTCCTTGACTCGATCTTTCTCAACCTCACCGCCAACACTCGTCTCGTGCGCCTACACCGCTACTTTTTCCTGCGTGGATACCAGGAGGCGCGCTACCGCCGCTCAAAGGAACGCTGCGTCCAGAGCTCAATGGCGGTGCTGCGACTCATTGAGCTTGCTACGCGACGTGCGCCAGTGTTGCTCAGCTCGTGGGTTGTGCTGTTCTACGCCTTTTCGGCAGCCGTGCCAGCCTGCATCGACCAGCTGTTTGAGCCTACGCCTGAGAAACGCGCCGCGCTCTTGCGCATTCTCGAGACATTCCGTGAACACAGCGAGGTCAGCCCCTCGGCGCGCAACAGTGTCTTTGTCATGGAGCGTCTGCTAGGTACGTCTACGACGGTCAAGCATCACTAACCCGCACAGAAGTAGAAACTACCTTTCAGTCCCCAGCCGCCTCCACTGAACGCCCCTCAAAGCGTCGCCGCGGCACCGAGACGGACACGCCTGCTGGCACACCCCCTGGCCCACAGGGCGAGCTCCTCAAGACGACCATCAAGAACATTCTCGTAAGCTCATCCCTGTCATGTACAGAGCTGACATTAGCAATCCGCCGCCTTCACCCACACTGCCAAGGCCATCCCTCTCACAAATGCGCCGCAGCACCAGCCTCTGCCGCCGCACACGGAAGCGCCATCGTCGGCCGGGGGGGGGGCCTACACGCCCATGCTGTTCGACATGGGTCCGCCTACCTCGGGTCCGGCGGCCCAGCACCACGCTGTGCCGAGCAGCTACGACGCGCTCGCCCCGCCTGTCGGGGACTTGAGCCCTTTGGATCCCTCGGACCCGGCCTACCCTCTGCAGTCGCTATTGCACATGGGTGATATCCTGGATACGCTGTGGACGCAGACGGAGAATGTCTGGCATTAGTTGGTGCCGTAGTTGTTACTGTCATGTACGACGCAATGTGGCATGTCAATGTGTTCTAGTCTGATATGGCCTGACTATCGCACGGCCTGACTATCTCTACTGTGACTATCTCTACTATAGAAGAGAGACATGTCCCGTGAGCGTGTCGTGGCGCGGAGTGGATCGTTGCCGCGTACGCCACGAAAGCCTTCTCGTTACAATGGCGGTACTTTGCACGAACAAGGCAATGAGACAATACTGCATGATGCCAACACTAGGTGTACAATGAACTACTCCCTTTCGCCACGCCTACGCCTCCGAGTCGTGGAACTTGCCGAGCTTAAACAGCCTCTTTGCGTTGTCGCGGCCAATGTCCTTGTAGGCCTTCTCGCCGCCCACGGCCTCCATGATAGCCTTGGCGTTGTCGTCGTACCACTCGCAGCCAACGTCAATGTGCTCGTAGGGCGAGTCGACCGAGAACAAGATCCTGTCGGCACCGACGTGCTCGACGCAGAACTTGAGGGTCTCGGTGGAAAAGTTGCCCGACGTGGTGAGCCAAATGTTGTTCTTGAAGTAGTGCATGAGGCGGTTCTTGGCAAAGGTGTCGCCACGCGACTCGGCGAGGGGCTTTGAGCAGTGCTCAAACCAGTGGTCGATGCGCCAGAAGTCTCCGGGAATGTGCTCGCCGAGGTGGCCGAGAATGACCTTGAGCTTGGGGAAGCGGTCAAAGACACCGTTGACAATCATGCCGAGGAGGTGGAGCGAGACACCGTTGGCAAAAGACACGGGTGGGCCAACGAGGTACTTGCGGCCCTCGTACTGCTGCTTCATGTAGGTGCCGACGGGAGGCTCGGGGTGGAGGTAGAAGGGGACGTCGAGGTCGCAGCAAGTCTGCCAGAAAATGTCCCACTCGGGCTGGTCGTAGAAAATGTACGTCTCGCCCTCGGGTCCAGCGTGCTGGACGTCGTTGACGAGCGCGCCGAGGAAGCCGAGCTCCTTGACGCAGCGGGTGAGCTCCTCGGACGCCTGCTTGGGGTCGTGCATCGACAGAGCGGCAAAGGCACCCATGCGGTCCTTGTGGGGCTGGATCTGCTCGTGGATGAAGTCGTTGCACTCGGCGGCGTAAGACTCGCACTCCTTGCGGTCGGTCCAGCCCTGGGGGCCGGGGGAGTAGACCGAGTAGATGGTGTAGCCGATACCGTGCTTGTTCGAGAGCTCGAGACGGTTGCCGCACGGGTTGAGAATCTCCTCAAAGTAGCGCTCGCGGTTGTTGGGCGCGATGTACAGCTCGGCCTTCTGCTTGGTCTGGGCACCGAGACGGGGAATCTCGAACGCCTCCTCGAGGGAAACCTTTCCGCGCATGGTTGTCTAGTTAAAGAGGTAAAGAGGTGAAAGCGGTTGAGAGTAGACGAGGGCTTGCTCGACTGATGAACTGCTTGAAAGAATGAAAGACACTCACTCTGCAGGCTCGCTCATTCTCACTTATACACACCCCTGTACTGCACCGTTGGGGGACACATGCCCCGCGGCGGTCAAGAGACACGGACCGGATGGCCCACGCACATGGCCGCCGTCTGCGTCATGTGCTGCCCACCTTGCCTACTGTGACTGCACTCTTGCGCGCATGTCACCACCACGCCGAGGTCGTTCCCACGGCTCTGCCGCGGGGTGGAAGAGGTTACCAGGCTAAACCGCAGCCGCGGTGATGCCGCGGTTCGACCGGGGAGCACCATTTGTTGACAAGCTGCTGGATTCCGTGCCTGGCGGCTTCATCGGGGATGCCGAGATCACGTTGGCAGCTGTGACTTGCATGCCCCACTCCGAGCTCCGGACGGGTCAATGCTTCGGCCTCTGTATGCCGCGGGCGTGGATGAATGCAAAGGGTGTAAAAAGCGTGGGAGAGAGCTGTGCTGACGTGAGTTGGATGTGATGAGAAGGTGCCCAAGCGATGGAAGCAAAGGAACACAGCTGATAAGAGTTGGCGGGAGCAACATAGTAAACAATATTTTATTATTGTCATCGTCCAACATGTCTACATGCCTGCAGTACAAACATATGTGCATGCACCGCACGTAGCAAGACTGGGAGTGGCGCAGATCAAAAGACCACTTTTCTTCGTTGACTCTGGAAGGGATTGTCTGCATCGTAACCCGGACATGTCAAATGACCGAGTGATGAGTGCGAACAGCTCAAGACAGTGCTTACCGCCGGGCTATGCAGCATGCCTTGTTGACGTACAAGGGGTGCAAGATAACACTAGCATCATGTGCATGTGATGTGCAGAGTTAAACCTGGGAAGAATGGGCTAGAAGTGGGCTCAGCCTTGCGAATGAGCCTTACGGTGCAAGAACCTGATGGTTGTAACCGCGGAATGTGAGTAGCCCAGCATTCCTGGAATTGCTAAACGAGTGCAAGACCAATGACTTCATCTCATGTACAAACAATTTGGAGCACCATGCTAGACCTCATAAATCACAGAAAACCTTTGGAAACCATTTTACTTGAGAGTAGCCTTGGGGGCCTCGGGAGATTCGACCGAGAAAAGGTGCGAGTAGCTCTTGGCCTCAGAGGCAACGTGCTTGCGCATGTCGTACTCGTTCATCTCGTTGACGGTGAGCTTGCCCTCCTGAGCGGCAAGAGCAGCCTCGGGAGCAGTGAGCGAGGTGAAGCCGATGCGCTCGTTGAGGTTCTCGGTCGCACGGGCGGAAGCGGCCTGAACGCGAGTAGCGCGGGGCTTGCGAATGTGCTCGTAAAAGTCGAGGCCGGCCTCGACGTTGCCAGCAAAGTTGTAGTCCTTGGAGAAAATGAGGCCAAGGGCCGCAGCGTCCTCGAGGGCAGTGCAGGCGCCCTGCGACTGGTGGGGCATCATGGGGTGGGCGGCGTCACCGAGGAGGCAGGCCTTGCCCTTGTGCCACGAGGGGTAGGGCTGGTGGACGTACAGGCGCCAGGGCATGCGGTCGATCGAGTTCTTGATCAGGTCGGCGCACTGGGGGTCGAGACGGTCGTACATGCCGGCCATAATGTCCGAGACGGGGACTTCGGCGAAAGTGAAGCCCTCCTGGGTGTGGTTGGTGAGCTCGGTAGGCATGAAGCAGTAGAAGGAGACAACGTCGCCGCCAGAGCAGGGAGACATGACAATCTTGTAGTAGCGGTTGAGGTCACCCTTGGTGAAGCCGCCCCAGAACTGGATAGCGGGGTCGGTGGCGTCGGGCATGAGGCCAAGGCGCTTAATGTCTTCTGTCTTGACGTTGCAGCGGTAGCAGGTCTGGTTGGCCGAGCGGGTCTGGGGGATGACGCCAATCTCGCGACGGAGGACGGAACGGATACCGTCCGAGCCAATGATGAGGTCGGCCTTGACAACCTCGCCGTTCTCAAATTCGACGACGCCGTTCTCGTAGTCAAGCTTCTTCGCAATGTGGTCGACGACGACTGAGCAGGGCTCTCCGAGGCCGTCGGGCGAGGTCGCGCAGTCGAGCAGCATCTCGTGCATGTCGACGCGGTGGAACATGTAGTAAGGGATTCCCCACTGGTTCTCGTAGTTGTCGAGGTCGTACTGGTTAAGAATCTTTCCAGTGTCCCAGTCGCGCATGGTGAGCTTCATGAGCTCGACAGGCTTGCCGCGCTTAATGTCGACTCCCCACTCGCGAAGCCACTTGCCACCGTTGGCAGCGCATGAGATGGATGCACCGACCTCGACCTTGAAGTCACGGCGTTCGTAGATCGAGACCTTGTGGCCGGCGCGACGGAGCGATACCGCTGCAGCCATGCCACCGAGACCACCGCCGACAATGGCCACGTTGAGCTGCTTCCACTTGGCGCCACCATTGGGAGAAGGAGAGACAGTCATTGTGATTGGGAGGTTGTGATGAGAGTGTGAGAGTAAAGTGAAACAGTGCTTGGCTGTCGCCGCTGATGCTTGAGAGAGGGTTGTGTGGTTCAAGTCCAACCTGCATGTGACTCGTCACTTTATGCATCTGCTCATGTGCATCTTGAGATTCACTTGGTACGGAAAGGAACATGGCAGGCTGCAGAGTGGAGGTTGGTGCCGCGGATGGGCCGCGGAAGTGCCGCCCACCATTGTTGTTGTTGTTGGCCACGGTATTCAACTTACATGGCCACGTTATCAAACTTGTGCGTCTCGGAACTCTTGGAACCGGCAACTGGCTTTCCATGAGGAATCGGGTCGGAGACAGCGTGCGCCACTGCTCCACCGCTCCGCGCGATGTTCACCTCAGCGCCGACGGAAAGCACGTACCGTTTGGTGGCAAAGTCAAAGAGGCGACGTCTGAACGGTTCACAGCGGTTATTCCGCGGCCACACCGCCAAGCCAACCCACTCGAGATCTTGTCCAGCTCCCATGCCCCGTGAGATGCCAGATGCCGCGGTGCAGGAGCCGCGGCGCAGCAGCAACGCCTCACATCCTGCCCACATCGTCCACATGCATAGGCGGGCCGCGACGGTCAAGGCCTATGGATCTAGATACCTGGCAGTGGGTCCCTGAGCTTGTGCCTGGAATGTGGGGCATCTGCCCATCTAGAACGTCTGAACGGCGGCCATCCATCACCGTTGGTATCACCCCCGGCTTCTGGCATCAATGCTCCTCACATCTCCAACTTCCCACAAGGAGTAAATGGCCCAAAGTGGCGCAGATTTCCGCGGCAATGATACCCATCCCGGCTGCCTGGGCGGGCGACCGGCACCGGCACACAACGGCACTGGCACCGGCACCCACACCAACACGCGCCGGTGGCGCCCACCTCCTGTCTACACCCGTATCCTCCTCGTCGCCCACAGACCTGGATACTTTGCAGCTGACACACACCGCTTATCTTTGGCATCGGTTGCTCCGATCCCGCTGTGGAGAGGTCGGAGACCTCGTGCTGCCTTTGCGACGGACTGCCCGTTCGTGTCTGCGGCTTGGCACGCCCGGCCTCCCCCGCTGGGCAGCTGACACCGAACCCCACTTCATATAACTCGACAACCTGTTTGTGTCTTTCGAATCTGTACCTTTCCCAATCATCGTCAAGCTGTTGGATATTGTTGTTCAAAGCAAAAGATTGCCACCGACACATACCCATACCCTACACCCACCATGGAGAAGCACTCTTTCGAGGAGAAGGGCCATGTCGACCACGTTAGCCAGGTACCTCACCATGCGCCGGGCAATGACCTGATCACTGCTGCTGAGCGTGGTCACACTGTGACAGACGAGAATGGTAAGTCACTGTGCCGATCTCACTAGCGGCGGCGATCCCCCTGCCGATCCCCCGGGATCTGACTGCTGCGGATCACAGCACCGCGAAGCATGTCCCACCAGGTTGTCGACCTTTATTCCACCAGGCTGCGTTATAACCTTGTCTGGGCGACGGGGTGGTGGTGATGCCATGGCAGGGTACCGCGCAAGCATGATCCTAACCTATCTCCAGGCAACGTCCTTGTCGTCTTTGACCCCATTGCCGAGAAGAAGCTCCTTCGCAAGATCGACCTCTATGTTGTTCCAACTGTCGCCATGCTGTATCTCTGGTAAGTGGACCCGGAGCCTGCATCAATCTTCGCGCTGACCGTCTCCAGGTGTTTCATTGACCGAGCTAGTGAGTTTGCAAGAGACGGACGCAAAGACAGCCTGTGGCGGCAACTTGCCATTCCACATTTTAAGTCAAAATCGACGGGTTGTTGCATCCTTAACCTCTTCTTGCTCTCCCTTTTCGTTTGCTGACTTCGTTTGGACATTGGTAACGCCAAAATTGCCGGATTCGAGAAGGATTTAGGCCTCAAGGGCTACCAGTACAACATTCTCCTGACCGCCTTCTACGTCTCTTACATTGTTTTCGAGATTCCCTCGAATATCATGTGCAAATACGTCGGTCCTTCGATCTGGCTCCCTGCCATCTCATTTGGCTTTGGCGTGAGTAGCCTCTGCTTCGGAAGCAGCGCTGGGCTGACATTTCTAGCTCATGTCCATGGCGACCGCCTTTGTCACCAACTTTAGTTCGGCCGTGGCCGTGCGCTTCCTCCTGGGCGTCTTTGAGGCCGGCGTGCTCCCCGGCATTGCCTACTACCTGTCGCGCTGGTACCGCAAGTCTGAGCTCATCTTCCGCCTTGCCCTCTACCTATGCACCGCACCTCTGGCCGGCGCGTTTGGCGGTCTCCTCGCCTCGGGCCTGCTCAAGCTCAACGGGATTGGAAGCGTGCGTGGCTGGGAGCAGCTGTTCCTGGTCGAGGGCATCATCACCATGGGTATTTCTCTGATCGCCTTTTTCACCATGCCTGAACACCCAAGCACTGCCCGGTGGCTGAATGCCGAGGAGAAGGCCCTCGCCATCGCCCGCGTCAAGTCTGAGAACGTTGCCACCACCGAGGTCACCGACAAGCTCGACAAGCGCAAGCTCGCCGCTGGAATTGTCAACCCCAACACGCTCGCTGTTTCTTGGATCTTCTTGTTTGTCAACATTACTGTTCAGGGCGTCGCGTTTTTCACGCCCACGATTGTCGCGACAATCTACCCAACGTACTCGGTCGTGCACAAGCAGCTCATGACTGTGCCCCCTTACATTGTCGGCGTCGTCGTCAACCTGATCGTCCCCTTCATCTCATGGAAGACGGACAAGCGCCTCCCCCTCTTCTTGTCGTCGGTCACCCTCGCCATTACCGGCTACATTATTTTCCTGGCCACCAACAATGCCCGTGCACGCTACGGTGCAGTCTTCCTGGTCGTTTCAGGCTCGTTCCCCTTCGGGTGCCTGTGCAACGCCCAGGTGGCGATCAACGTGACCTCCGACTCGGCGCGCGCTACCGCCATCGGCTGGAACGTCATGATTGGCAACATTGGCGGTCTGATCTCGACCTGGTCCTACCTCCCGCACGATGGCCCAGACTACCACATTGGCAACGGACTCAACTTGGGCGGAAACATTATGATCCTGATAACCTCTGTGAGCCTGATGCTGTACCTCCAGCTAGACAACAAGCGCCGCGCAAAGGTCGACGTCCACGCCAAGCTTGCGGGCAAGACCGAGCTCGAGATCCAGGAGATGGACTGGCGTCATCCCGCTTGGCGCTGGCACTTGTAAACAACAGGGCGTATGAGGGCGCAGGCTTAGGAGTTGTACGAGGCAGTTGTTAATTTGCCGTTCCGGGTTGATATCGGTCCATGTGTCCATATCGTTGATACGCTACGATGTAGCACGCTGTGCATGTCTACTTTTCGCGGCCAAGTGGGTATCTTAAACTGCTAGAAGTCATCTGAGGGTGTGACGTTGCCAAAATGCCGCAAGGCTTCGAAGAAGGGGTTCGATGAAATCTCGTTTCCCTCAAGTGATGCACATTACTGAGTTGCACCTCAGTCACGCCCAGTCTTAAAGCCCCAGTAATTGCACCCACGCCAGTCGGGGACATTGATCGCTAGCACACATGAGTTCAACAGCTCTCGCATGCATCATCTTGGCCGCTGGGCGCACGTCAACGAAATGATAATAATAATAATAATAATAATAATAATATAATAAATGATTAGGACTGGGTGGAGGTGGCACGCCTAGACAGGAGATATGACGTAATCAGCATCGACCTCAGACGTGTCAACAATCATCGACCAAGGTCTCTTCATGACCTCTCATCAACCCTAACCAAGCAATGTCCAAAGTACGCACCCCGCACTCCTGCCACTGACACAGATGCAGATCACCACTCTCCTCTTTGACTGCGACAATACGCTCGTGCAGTCTGAAAACCTGGCGTTTGACGGCTGCGCCTCCCTCGTCAACGAGATTGTCACGGCCCACAGCCTCCCACTCCCAGCCTACACTGGCCACTCGCTGCAGCGCCAATTTGTCGGCCAAAACTTTCGCGGCATGCTGACCAACCTGTTTGCAGAGCACGGCGTCGCGATCTCGCAAGACGAGGTCGAAGCCTACGTCAAGCGCGAGGAGGACGTTGTCATCCAGCAACTCGAGAAATCGCTCGTCGAGTGCGACGGCGCCACGCGCGAGCTCAAGCGTCTTGCGACCAACCCAGACCTCACCCTCGCCGTCGTGTCCTCTTCTGCACTCCGCCGCGTGCAGGTCTCGCTCGCCAAGGTCAACCAAGCGCGCTTCTTTGGCGACCGCGTGTATTCTGCCGCAAACTCTCTCCCTGTCCCGACCAGCAAGCCCGACCCAGCCATCTACCTGCACGCCATGAACGTCCTCGGTGCTGCTCACGCTGCTTGCGTGGCGGTCGAAGACTCGAAGAGCGGGACAACGAGTGCTGTCCGCGCTGGCATCAAGACGATTGGGTACGTTGGGGCTTATCCCGAGGACGAAAAAGAGGGCATGCGAGGGGTGTTGAAAGAGGCCGGGGCTGTGGTTGTTATGGATGATTGGAGCGAGTTTGAGCAGTGTCTTGCCAATGTTGCTTGAGGAGGGGGAAGGTGGCCAAAGTGGAGGGGGCGCAGGGGGCGTCCAGGGAAGGGGTGGTCTGTGCGGCGCAGGGAAGGAAAGAGGAGGGATCGTCTCGGCTGGTCTGAGCGCGATCTGCAGTGTTGGTATAGATGCTCAAAATGAATAAAGCCATGCATGATACAACCACAGATTTCTTGCTGCGCTCTCCACAGCACTTGGATGTGCAGGTTGCTATCAATGATGCATGTACGTGGGTGGGCCGAGCAGCTGCCTCGATCGTAGGAATATTACGTCACACACTAGCCCTGTCCCTGAGTTCATCAACAAAATAAGACGTGTTGCGCCCCTCGGGTGTTGCGCCTGTGGCTCTTGTTTTAGCGCATCGGATCCTTGTTTGGGTTTTTGCTCTTCTCGCGGTCCAAGTTTCAACATCTTTCTCACTCTCACTTGCACATTCTACTCTCTCTCGCTCTCTGCATCCAACTCGCATTCCCTCCCTCCCTCCTCCTCCTCCTCCTCGACACCCGGCATTCACCATGGCGGCGCAGTCATACTGGAACAACGACCCCAACGCGTCGCTCAACCCCCCTCCTCCCGCCCAGAGGGGTTGGGACATGCAGGGCTCAAAACCATACGCCCAGCAACAGCAGCAGCAGCCAGACTACAACAATTACAACCACGGCAACGGCGGAGGCGCCTACCCCCCACCCCAAGGCCCGCCTCCAGGCTCTGACCTCGAGTACGGCCGCATTGGTGACGCCAAGGGCAAGTGGGGGGACACTGCCCCCTTTTCTCAGCAGACAGAGCACACTGGCGCGCGTTTCAGGCCCAAACTCCGCATCAACGACCCCATCTTTCTTGTCCTCTTCATTGCCAACTTTGCTGGATTCGTCGTCGTCTCGGCTATCGCCATCAAGTCCTTTGTGGAGAACAATGGGCTCGGTGGCGGCGTCGGCTCGTCCACCAACGTGTCGACTGGAACCTCTGTCACGCTCGACTAGTGAGTAGCAGTGCGCAGCGCGTCTGCGGCGGGATGTTGCCGCCCGCGCCAAGGGTCTCTGCGGGATGTTTAGGAACAGCAACAACCTGCTTTGAGAGTATCGTGCTCACATCCACAGCCACACGGTCTACCTTTTGCTCCTCGTATGCGGTCTCGCACTGGCCATTGCGGCCATCTGGATGATGGTAGGTCTTAGTGTCAAGTGGGACAAAAGCTGACTGAAAAGACTGTGCGCGTGTTCACAAAGATCATTATCGAGGTGTCACTCGCCTTGACCGTGCTGCTCAACATTGGTATCTGCATCTGTGCGTCTTGAGTGTGCGTTTGAGAGCTCCAGCTGACAAGCCTTCAGACTACTTTATCATCAAGTGTACGTGCGCGCAAAACGCGTCTCGGCGCGCGTCAACAATAGCTGACCTCCACAGACTGGTCGGGCGCCATCATCTTCCTCGTCATTGCTGCCATCTCGGTCTTTTGCTACTTTGGAATGCGTAGGCGTATCCCCCTCGCCAAGCTCTTCCTCCAGATGACCATCGACATTACCAAGCACCACCCCTCGGTCTACGTGATCACCTTTGGCGGTCTCATCATGCAGGCGCTCGTGTCAGTCTGGTACTCGTTCACCGTTATTGCCATCTACGTCAAGTGGACGCCTAACAGTGCTGCGTGCGTTGCTGGCGCTTCTTGTTCGTCAGCAAAAGTGGCTGGTCTCGTCTTCTACGCCACGTTCAGCTACTACTGGATCACCCAGGTCATTGCCAACGTTGTCCTCTGCACCCTCGCTGGTGGTGTCTTTGGCGGTAAGTGCTCCGCAGCTTGTGTCGCGCATCGCTGACGATTAGGCTGGTACTACTACGGCCCACGCATGAGTGACGGCGTCGGACTGCCCAAGAACGCGACCTTCAAGGCTCTCGGCCGCGCCGTTTCGACCTCACTCGGATCCATTTCGTTTGGCTCGCTCATCGTCACCATTCTCGAAATGCTCAAGATGATTGCCCAGTCGGCGCGCAACATGCAGCAGCAGCAAGGCGACATGGTTGGCCAGATTATTGCCTGCTGCGCGGTCTGCTGCATCAGCTGCCTCCAGTGGATGGTCGAGTACTTCAACAAGTACGCCTACATCGAGATTGCTCTCTTTGGCAAGGCCTACATTCCCGCCGCCAAGGACACTTGGCGCCTGCTCAAGGACCGCGGAATCGACGCCCTCATCAACGACTCGCTCATCGGCATGGTCATCATGTGGGGGTCGTACATTAACGGCTTCCTGTGCGGCCTCTTTGCCTTCATGTACCTCAAGTTTACTGAGCCATCCTACAACGCCGACGGCCAGTACACTGCGCCCGTACTGCTCTTCTCGTTCCTCATCGGCATCAACCTGTCGTACACTGTCGGATCGGCCATTGACGCCGGTGTCTCGACCATCTTCGTCGGTCTCGGCGAGGACCCCATGATTCTCCAGCAGCGTGCCCCCGCGCTGTTCGAGGAGATTCGCCAGCGCTACCCCAAGGTAGTGCAGAGTGTCGGCTCGCACCAGCAGCAGCAGCAGGCCTACTAAATTCGACTATTACAACAGTCGACCATACATGGTGTCGTATCGTTCTTCATAATGATTAATTTTCGTGACATGGGCACGTCCATACAGCTGGGCGGAGCAACACACGGCTATATCCAGCAATGCATCCATGTTTATACAGCTACCGACGCGTCGTGACTCTGACTTACGCCCGAGTAGCTAGCAGCGCTGCTCCCATTCCGTCGCGAGGTATGCATCTCGTTCTGGAAGCGCTCTCCGCCGCATCATCGAGGGAGCGGCACCGACGGCCGCGGAGCATTGGTAGCCGGTGTTCGGCATCGGAGATTGCCGATGTGGGGGTGTGCCGGCTGCCCTGTCTGCCGGCGGTGAGTTACATCTCGCTCAATCTCCATCTTACTTTGACAGAGATTTACAGTGTTTCTACTTTATAGCATAGCACCTGCTCATCTTGAGCCTCTCTCCCTCTCACTCTTTACACTGGCTGCTCGCTCGCTACCGATTCACTCACTCACGATGGCCCCAGCCGCGATCCCCTCCATCCCCTCACGGAGGAACCAGGACCCTGCCCATGTCATGGACCTCCCCTCGCTCAACTTGGGATACCCGCACTGCTCCAAGACTCCCTTTACGCTGGTTGATCTCGATGTGCAAGTGTTTGGCCTTGAGGAGATTAAAGGCAGTAGCAAGCCTGTTGCCGCTATCGTATGTCGTTTCTTTGCGCCGAGCATGATATGGTGCTGATGAGAACACAGTTGATCGCACACGGCTGGGCCAACAATGCCGCGCAGATGGAGAACATGGCATGCGGACTCGTGGGAGAG
Source organism: Prillingera fragicola (assembly GCA_002335605.1). NCBI lineage: Eukaryota > Fungi > Basidiomycota > Tremellomycetes > Trichosporonales > Trichosporonaceae > Prillingera > Prillingera fragicola. The sequence continues at coordinate 29,531 of BEDY01000002.1, forward strand.
ATTAGGAAGAGGCCCGGTGCCAGGGATGTTATTGTTGTGACTGTCGTGAGTACGCCGAGCTTGGCCCCAGAGTTGCGGCCACTGTTGGGATAATCCGTGCAGCGCTCACACTCTCAGGACCAGCGCAACCACGGCACCCGCAAGCTGAAGAAGGACACGCTGTCGTACAACAAGAACCCCCTCAGGCTGTAAGCACCTCATGTCTGCGCGTTTGCCCAAAGAGCTCACACTTGCGCAGCAAGGCCATGGCGACAACGCTCCGCGGCGGCATCCAAGACCAGCAACTCATCATGGACATGCTCGAGGACTATGTCTTCCCCCTGCGCGACCGCCAGATTGTCGAATACATGCTCACGGGCGTCTCGCTCGGCGGGCACATCGTCTGGCGCCTGCTCGAACAGGACCCCCGCGTGCGCATCGGCGTGCCCATCATTGCGGTCCCCCCGGACGCGTTGCAGCACGTCCACACCGCGCGGTTCCGCGCCGACGGCACGCTCGGCACCAAGGACATGCACTACCCGCGCGCGACGCAGGCGTTTTACGAAATCCACACCAAACCTGGCGCCTATGCCGGCAAAAAGATTCTCGCGCTCCACGGCGGCGTCGACGGGGTCATCCCCCCGGCCATGGGTGAGGAGAGCTGGAAGCGCGTCGTCGACGATATCGGGCCCGAGGCAGCCGTCAAGTGGGTCCAGGAGGGTAGGGGACATATCTGTACCCCGGAAATGGTCGAAAAAGCAGCAGAGTGGTTTTACCGCTGGGGTGTCAAGGAGGACGTGCCGAGGGCCAAGCTCTAGTGTTGTACAGGCGTCATGTAGTCATGTTCTCGCCGCCGCTCGTGACTGCTCCAAGACTCTAACACAGGCATTGCTCTAGCTATCTACAGTGGCGCGCGAGCTACTAATCCCAACCCTCAAACGTCAGCCGCTCCGTCTCGAGCTTGTACTGCTCCACACCAACGTGCTCGCCATACTCGTCCGCAGTGTAGAACGAGAGATTGCGGCGAATCTCACCCTCACGCTCGTCGGTCCACTTTGACTTGCCGAGATTGTCGTCCAAAATCCAGTCGACAATGTTCTTGTAAATCGCCTCTTCGAGCTCGGCCCTGGTCCGCTTCACCCCATCCCACACGCCAAACATCTCCACCGGTACTGTGTCGATTCCGACAACGCGATAGGTGGCATTGCTACCAACGCGCAAGTGATTTGCGACGTCCCACAAGACGCCGTTCTGGCGCCGATAATCACCAGCCCCCCACGCGGGGTTGGACTCATTCTTGGTCCCCGGCGCCGGCGCAAAGTGGAGCACAATCTCCTCCAGCAGGCAATCACTGAACAGGGTCGGCAACGACGTCCAGCAGTCGCTCAGCATGGGCCGGTCCGTGTCATAGATTGTGTGCGCGACGTAGCGCCGCATCGCGGGATCCGCAAAGATGCTCCTGGAACTAGTGACGCGGTGCCAGTTGTCCTTGTCCACGAGTGAGTTGAAGACGACGACCGTGGGCGCGACGAGCTGCGTGTGCTCAATGTCGTGCGGATAGACCCTCAGCGTCTCTAGGCCAGGAAGTGCATCTTTGAGACGCTCGAAATGCGCCGCTCGCCACGGGTGGATATCCACCACTTTGGTCTCCGCTAACTTGTCCAGCCAGTATGCGCGCAGCTTTGTGCACAGCGCGCCGCACGTGTCGTCTCCCGTCTCGCCGTGGTTCCAATCACACGCCCAGCCCGGAAGAGAGCCGTCAATGGCAGCAGCGTTGATGCGGTACTGCAGTTGGCGCTTCTTTGCAGGGCCGGCGGGGAGGGCGCCGACGGCTACTGCCCGTTTGTAAGCTGCATTCTTGAGCCGAGCAGGGGAGATGCCGGGACCCAGAAGGATGTGCTGGGCCAGGAGGCTGTCGCACCGGTCTTTAAGAGCGCTGGAGGTCGGGCGGAGGGCAAGGAGGGCGGCATGGGGTGCGTATGCGAGAATGAGGTTGAAGATGTGGGGGAAGGCCGTGTGGTCGATCACTGGGCTGGAGGTGGGAGTGGGCTTGGTTATGGACGCTGGCTTTGAGGCAGTCTTTGGCGCCGCCTTGGACTTTGAGACTGGCTTTGAGGCAGCAGCCTTGGTCACTGGTTTGGCAGCAGCAGCAGCCATCTTGCCCGTCTTTGCAGCAGCCGTCGCGGCCTTTGCTTTGGTCGCCCCCGTTGCCGCAGCCTTCGCACTGGTCGTCGCCTTGGGCTTGGCAGCAGCTTTGGCGAATGGCTTCGGTGCGGCTTTTGCCGGGGCGAGAACAGTCGGTGCTGCAGCCTTTGGTGTGCGTGTACGCAGCGAGGGGGCCATGGTGAGATGGTGAGTGCAAAGAAAAAGACAATGGGAGAGAGGGTTGTTGACGCGATTAATTGTGGTGGCGTTTGCGGGTCCATGCTCGGGCCGGGAAGACCGGACATTTGTCGTCCGACTTGTTGACACGCACATTGCTCTCTTTCTTCTGCTGTCCAACGAGGTTTACACCAACATCCTAACCCTGCTTCAGACTGATTGCATTATCTCTACACGACGCTACAGCTTGGCACGAGGCTCGTCCTTGCCAGGCTTGGGAATCTCAGCCGTGCCGCTCGCCACACGCCGCTTCCACTCTTCCTGCACCATGACCTTGACTTCAGACTTGATAATCTTGCCATTGGCATTACGCGCTGCGGCGTCAGCACGTTCTGCCTTCCTAGCAGTACTCACGAAGGGGCACCGGGCTGACGATGCATATGACCGGCCGGGACGGGTATCGCAGCCTCTTTGTCACCTCTGCAATCACACTGGCCTCGTCGGCGCTGCAACCAGGAGCAAGCGAGACCGCGGCACCGACACGCTCACCCAGCATGTCGTCGGGGACAGGCACGGCCGCGACCTCTGCCAGCCTGTCATCCTGCGCGAGCGCATTCTCGACCTCTGCTGAGGGAATCTGTCGTCAGCCTCACTGCCGCGCAGCGCAACGTACGTTCTCGCCTCCGCGGATAATCATGTCCTTTGCCCTATCCAGGACGTGCAGCCATCGATCTTCGTCCAATAGCCCCATATCACCCGTATCCAGCCACCCTTCGCTGTCAAACACCTTGGCCGTGGCCTCGCGGTCGTTAAAGTAGCACTTCATGATGTTCGATCCGCGCGCGAGGATGAGCCCCATCTGGCCCCTGGGCACCTCGAGCCGCGTCTCGGGGTCAACCACCTTGACCTCGCCAATAGGGATGGGCGGGCCCGAGCACGTCGTGCGGTTGATATAGTCGTCGCCGCCAAGTGTCGTGTGGATAGAGTTGGTCTCTGTCATCCCCCATGTCGTGCCGAGCCCGAGGTCTGGCCAGCGCTTGCGCAGATCCCCCGCAAGGCGTGTTGGAGGTGGCGCACCGCCGTAGCTAATAGCCGTAAAGGTGTAGTCGCGCGGCAGGTCGGGGGACTGCACGATAGCGACGGCGATGGACGGCACGCCGCCAATGTAGGTCACCTTGTGTTCGAGAATGAGCTTGATGGCATCCGGGACGCTCCAGCGGCGCTGGAAGACAATCTTGGAGCCAAGGTTGACCGCGCGGAGGGTCAGGGCAATACTACCTGTGACATGGAAGAGAGGGACGGCAAGGAGCATGACGGACGGAGGGGGTTTGGGGGCCGTGAGTATTTCTTTGAAAGTCATTCCTGCGCGGAGCATTGTGCGCGCGCCGGCTGTCCCATCAGCTGATGCAGAAAAGTGTAGACTCACTGAAAGACGCAGTGACGAGGGGATGCATGCCGGCCCGGTGGGACGAGAGGACCGCCTTGGGGAAGCCGCTGGTGCCCGAGGTGAAGAAGACCATGCCGTCGCTCTCGGGCCCAAGGTCCTTGATGCCTACGCCAGTCTCGACATCGCGAATCACGGCCTCGTTAGGCACAACCTTGCCAATCTCCTGGACTACCCTGCGCACCTCGGCGTCGCAGTGCGAAAGCGTCGCCCACGAGTAGATGGGTCCGACTCTCTTGGCGTCCAGCTCGGCACGCACCGGTGCAAGCTGCCGCGCCGTTCCCTCATCGACGAGCACGAGCACGGGGGAAGTGAGCGCTAGGCAGTGCACCTGGCCCTCGGTCTGGAGCGTCGAGTTGAGCGGAACAGCCACAGCTCCCAAAAGCAAGCAGCTAAACCACAGCATGACCCATGGTATACTGTTTAGCCCACCAATAGCCACCAGCGAGCCCTGCTTGACCCCCAAGCCCCGCATCCAAGCAGCATGCACGAGTGCGCCTCGGTACATCTCCTTGAATGTAATTTCCTCACGCGCGCCTGCCTCGTTTGGCTCGGGGACGGGCGACGAGATGAATGGCGCGTCACCCCACTTCGGCAGGTTGTCCAGCAGAAAGTCGCGGTAGGTTTTAGGTGTCTGCCCGTCAGCCAGCGCGCGCCAGGCCCCTTACATTCTTCCATGCTGGAAGCACGCGGCCGCCGATCTTGAGCTGCACGACCTCGAAGGGCGATCCGGGTGCGGTCAGAATCCGGTCGCCTTGATGTCAGTCCTCTTCCCAGTTGCGAGTACACTCACACTCTGCGAGCGACGGCGCGGCTGCTCGACCACCTTGGCTGCTCTGCATCGTTGGGTGTAGTTGCAATGCGATGGGTGAAGAAGCATCGAGGCTACCGCACAACCTATGTATGTTGCATGCTTTATGGTTGAGAGTATATCGTACAAACCGAATCCCGCCTGCGGCCCCCGAACGATGCCTCGTGATCGCCCGAGTTCCGTGGGTTCCGTTGGAGGCTCGTGGATGATGTGGTTTCTTGCTGGAAGAGCCAAGATACCGACATTACAGCGCGTGCATGGCTAATACATTATGGTAATTGCCGGAGTAGAAGGGTCAGTAGCATGAAAGTCTGGGATGTTAAGATCCTCGGCCGCGCCTCCGGACGAGATGTGAATGCTGTATGCCATGCCGTGAGCCATAACGATGTCCAACGGAGAGCTTCAACGCTGTAGCCAAAAAGACCAGGGCACAAGACCAGGGCACCTTCTGATGTATGGTGTCTTGGCCTGCTGTTGAAGAGAGGTTAACGAGTCGAAGGAGCTACTTCATGCAGCCAAGTTGGGCGTGGTTATCAACGACAACACTGGCAATGAACTCAACAACTGGCTGGGGTGGAGGTACTAACCGGCGATCACCGAAGATCAGATTGCACCAGGATCAAGACACGTGAAGTTCACGTGGAAATGGTGCTTACCACACCAGGCCTCGAAACGAGGCAACTATTGTGTTGTGCAGCTTGACATGCTCAAGAGATCAAGAACTAGTGGAGCTGGAGGATCACGTCGGTTCCCGTCGGTGTGGGAGTGGAGTTGTTGACGTGCTGTGCTTAGCAAGATCAGAACTCGCCTGTTTCTCTCGCCTGTTTTCGTTAGCACAGAGGGACAGCTTACGCAGCTATTAAACCACTGTGTTAGCATTATCAGGAAGACGATGCATGTGACGTGGGCATGTCTATGATGGAGGAAGTGCCCATTTGGTGGAGGAAGTGGCCTCGGAAGTGGTGGAGGAGAGATGGAGAAAGTGGATACAGTGCGGGGATGGCAGCAGGAGCCCTCCGGTGACTAGTCTCTTGGTGGTTATACCCGTCGTCTAGTCACCGGCTTACCCGATCCCTCCTCTGGTCTTGAGCCAGCCCTCACACCACCAATTCGCTGCATTGCTCCTTACCTCACTCGTCAACAGCAGCCATGACCACCATGGCAGGCCCGCTGGATGTCGAAGACGACCCAAAGTCACTATCAAAACACACGTCTCAAGCCACCCTAACACCAAACTCGCTCCCAGATGGCTGCTCTTATGGAGAAATCCCATCCAAAATCCCAGGCGAACGCCCAGAACCAGTCATCTGGGTCGAGTTTCCACCAGACTCGCCTGACAACCCATACTATTTCACTGCAAAGCGCAAAGTCGGAATCACGATCTGCGCGCTCATCTATACATGGTACTGCTGTGAGTCTTTGTCACCAACCACGGTGCCGCCAAGCCCACCGCGGAGAATGCGCGGAACGCCACAGCTGACACTAGCCAGCGATGACCGCGTCCGCGTTTGCCGTCCAAGCAGGCTCCATGTGCAAAGAAATCGGGTGCACAGATATCCAGGCAGAGGCAGGTATCGCGCTGTACGCGTGGGGAGCAGGTGTAATGCCATTGTTCGTCGCTCCAATCTCGGAAGAGTTTGGGCGGCGGCCAGTCTACCTGTTCGCAGTTCTCTTGTTTTGGGTCTTTCACGTTGTGCATGCTGTGTAAGCTATCTCGGTAGGCGCGAGAGCTGACCCTTCAGCGCAAAGAACACGGTGACCGTCCTCGTCGCGCGATTCCTGTGTGGCGTCGCTGGCTCGGTGGGCACCTCTATCGTCGGCGGCACCATTGCCGATATTTTCATCCCCGCCCACCGTGGCCTGCCCATGATGCTGTCGGGTTTCATTCTCTACTTTTCCACAGGAGTAGGAGGTACGATTGCAGCGTACGTCGACGTGCGTGTCGGCTGGCGCTGGGTGTGGTGGGTCATCGTCAGTGAGTCGAGCACGGACGAGGTACAGGAGGAGCGTGATGCTGACAGCCTAGTCTCGCTCGGCTCTCTGATCCCGTTGTTCGTCATGATCATGCCCGAGACCCGCTCGGGGCTGATCCTGCGCCGCCGCGCCGCCAAGATGCGCAAAGACCTCGGAGGCAAGGAAGGCGGCATGCGGTACCTGGCGCACGATGAAGTCGAAAAGGTCGCGTTCTTGACTGCCCTCAAAACCAGCTTGTTCCGGCCCTTGCTCTTCCTCGCCACCGAGCCTATTGTCATGTTCTTCTCCCTCTGGGTCGCACTCGCATGGAGTGTCATGTACGTCCAGGTCGCGGGTCTGCCATACATGATGCGCAACCTGTACGGCTTCAACACTGAGCAAGTCGGTCTCGTCTACTTGACCGGCACGCTCGGCGCGTTTATTGGCATGTTTGGTGCCTTTGTGCAGGAGCGGCTCTATCGCAAGTTTGCACCTACCCGCGGTGTCGAGGCGAGGCTGTACACGCCCATGGTCGCGGGTGTGACGTTTGCGCTTGCGTGCTTCATCACTGGTCTCACTGCGCTGCCGAATGTGCACTGGATCGCGTCGTGTATCGGCCAGGTTCTCATGATCGGTAAGTGCCAGCTCTAAAGAATGCCATCTGACGAAACAGCCGCCATCATGACAATCTACGTCACAGCCTTCATCTACGTCTCCGAGTGCTACGGCATCTACGCCTCGTCGGCCATGGCCTCCCAATCCTGCCTCCGCAACATGGTCGGCGGTGGCATCGCCTTTGCCACAAACTCAATGTTCAAGAGCATGACGGTCCGCTGGGCCATTGTGCTCATGGGCGGTGTCGCTGCCGTGCTCGCGCTCGTACCCTTTGTGGCATTCTTCTACGGCCCCAAGATCCGGGATCGCAGTGCCTACTCGCGCATGCTCATGAAGCAGGAAAAGGACGCGCTCGATGCCGAGCGGTATCAGCGTGAGGCCCGGGGAATGGATGTCACGGGCGTCGAGGATCTCGAGCCGTCTTTGGATGAGGAGCATGATTTGAGGGACGAGAAGGGTCGAGTTGCAGTGTAATTTGGGATCTGGGATAGATCTGGCTTGCCACTGGTGTGGCCTGTGTACCGGTTGTTAGATAATGTTACAGCAATGACCATTGGGCAACGGGACTGCACAGAACCACTGCATAGATCCTACGTCTGTTTACAACTTGGCCTGCTGCGCAGCCTTCTTGGCCGCGGCACGCTCCCTAAACCTCACAATAGCGTCCTTGGCATCCTTGCTTTCCCGACGCACGCCCACGAGCGCCATCTCGTCGTGGTTGATCTTGGTCAGGCGCTTGCACTCAGCCTTTGTGCGGACCATGCTCTTTGACGCGTCTGCGTGTCAGCCCCTTCCGTAAGCAGGTACGTACAAATACTGCCGATAGCGAGATCCTCCAGCTGAGCCGTAAGCTTGGCGATGACAGCCTGAGCCATGCCCTCCTGCGGGAGAACACCAGCCCACAAGCCCGTGTGCATGGTCTCGGAAATGGGAACAGTCTCGGCCATGTAGAGCAGGCGAGAGGTCAGGCTCGGCCCGAACGTGGGAGGGAAGGTCACACTCGAAATGCCCTCGAGCGAGATGCCGATACGCGAGAAGGGGGTCGTGAGGGTCACTTCGGGCGAGCCGTACACGAGGTCAAAGAGGGGGAGGGTCGTCACGGTGATACCGTACGCTGGGCCCTGCACACAGCAGACGGCGAGCTTGGGGAAGTGGATGAGCATGTCAATGTACGCACTGGTGCGTTAGCTGGCTGACTGCGATGCCGCGAGGAAGTGCAAGAAACTCACACTGCAGCCTCGTTGGGGCCAGTGGGCGCCTGCGCACGCTCGGCATTAAGAGCAGCACCAGAGGAGAAGTATCGGCCGGTCGAGGAGACGACTACAGCCTTGATGTCGTTGTGCTTTTCGGCATACTTGAAGCCATCGATGAGTTCCTGCCTGTCAGAGACGCCGCAACGGTCAGAAGCGCACCCAGTCTGAAAGTCAGCTCGTATGCTCTACACATCTTTCCAAGCCATACATACACTTGCTAGCCCCAAACGAGTTGAGGTCCTTGGGCGTGTTGAGGCGAAGCTCCAGGATGCCTGCTGGGTGAAGCGTGAGGACGACCTCCTTGAGCTGCGGGGCTTTGGGTGGGGACATGCTTGCTTTTTGTTGTGCTAGATGGTAATTGAGAGACAGTCAGAAGGGTACAGTCAGAGATGTTGGTCGTGTAAAGGCTAACAAGTTGCTGCCCAGCATTGTGCTCGTCGTCCCCACTGCATCGGCCGGCCATGGTGCAGCCGGGTCCCCGGATTTCGGTTTCGGTCATGCCCGACCAACGGCTACTCTGAGTAACCATCTTCGAGCCAGCATGCACAATATGGAATACATCGCAGCTGGCAGCAGTGTCGTATGTATCCGGGTAGCATGCATCAGGCAACACTGCTTCTTTATAAAGTGGGCATCACCACCTCTGTGATCATCCAAGCACTGCGCAGATCATGTCATGTTAGTCCGAGATCAACATGCCCCGAACGACGCGGTCATGACCGGCACCGAGCAGCCGGCCGCCGAGACTCAATCTCATCTCTCATCTCACATAATACGTCCACTACTCAACCCATTTCCTCATTACTCACATACACTCCCTCACTGGCACTCATGGCAAGCAGGAACCCGATCGGAGCAAGGCCAGCACCTTCAGCCCGCGAAGAGGCCTTCAGCGCTGCCCACGCCCAGGACTTTGAAAACCTCCACCTGGGCCACAAGACGTACTCTCGACACAAGGTCTCGCTCGCTGACCTGGACGTCTACGTGCATGGCTTGGACGAGATTGCCAACTCCAAGCTGCCTATCAGTGCCATCGTTCGTTTGCATTACACAAAGGGGGCTGACGACAGATTCTGTCGCACGGATGGGCCAACACCGCGCAGCAGATGGAGCCCATGGCCTGTGGGATTCTGGGCGAGATTGACCGGTTGGCCAAGGCGAGTGGCACGCCGAGGAGCAGGGACGCAATCGTGGTGACACTGGTGAGTGGCTATTGTAACCGGGGTCTGTGCGCACCCGCCGATAACACACGGATAAGCCGCTAAGTCGTACAGGACCAACGCAACCACGGCGAGCGCCGCCGGGTAAAGAACGGTCTCAATCTCCGAGAACACCCCTTGCGCATGTAGGTTCCCTCCTCGTCGCCCCTATCAGCAGCCTAACAGGTGTAGGGTCGGCATAGCTCCCCTAATCGCAGGTGGAATGCAAGACCAGCAGCACGTCATGGACTTTTTGGGCACCCACCTGTGGCCAATGGATGAACGCGAGATTGTGGAATTCATGATCCTAGGCGTGTCCATGGGCGGTGAGTGTCTATCTTGTGCCCCGACCAGACCACACCAACTGACACCAACGCGCAGGACACCAGACCTGGCGTTTGGTCCGCGACGACCCACGCGTCCGCGTGGTAGTGCCGGTCAACACGACCCCTTCGCCGTCACTCCCACGCATCTGGTCGCAGAACGAGCAGTTGTACCGCGAACACCCCCCGCTCCTGCCTGCCGCCACACGCAAGTGGTTCTTTGACCAGCCTCCAGCCTCGGTCTACAGGGGCAAGAAGATCCTGTCTCTCCACGGTGCCGAGGACAATGTCGTGCCGTTCAAAATCTCAGAAGAATCCTTCCCCCCCATCCAGGCCGCTTGTCCTCCAGGAGACGTCGAGAAGTGGATCCAGCCGGGAGCAGGCCACCTGTGTTCCCCCGAGATGGTCCAGCGCGGCGCAGAGTGGTTCTACCGCTGGGGTGTGGCGTGAGATGTGCAGCTGTGAATAGAAGTGTTGTGCATAGCATGCAAAACATTATACGACCACGCTACTACCCTAAACCACCTGGGGAACCTTGGACTTTGGAGCAGCGCCACCCTGGCCCTCCTGAGGCAACGCCTGCACGGCATCCTCCACAAGCCCGACCTCGGCCTCGGCATACAGCTCCTGCGCGCGCGCATAGTTGCGCGGCCGCACGACCTTGATGTCGTAAACGCGCAGAGCACAGGTCATGAGCGCACAGGTAATCCACAGCGCGAGGGACACCTGCCAGCCGTACTTGTAGTGCGGCGCCTGGGACGCCGGGAAGATGAGAATGTTGGACCAGGCGTTGATGGCGTAAAAGGCGGTGATACAGACACCGAGGACGAGAGCGCGCTGCTCGGCGTCGGACGGGAGCATGTCGGACAGCCAGGCCCAGAGGGGCGGGCCGCCGGCTGTGCACACGTACAGGATGAAGTCTGCCTGTCAGCTGGTACTGGGAGCGAGAGTGTGAGGTGCTTACAGGAAAAGTACTTTGCCGCGTTGGAGACGTTCCAGATGGACATGATGATACCCGGTGGGATACCAATGATACACTGTGCGAGAATGACGAGCCAACGGGTCTTGAATATATCGGAGCTGAACGACCAGAACCACACCGCCGAGACTGCCTGTCAGTGAATGCCACAACGCGGGTGGGAAGGGGACTTACTCTGAAGGGCATATCCACCCAACGGCAAGGCATTGAGCATGGTCTTGGTCCAGACCTTGGACCCATCGGCGTGCTCGAGACTCTTGAGCCAGAGCTGGAAGTAGTCGCACGCCGACTGGGCGATCAACATGCCGACATAGATCCAGATCATCATGTAGGTCATGGGGTTCTTGAACGTGCGCAAGAACGTAGGAATGTTGATGGGGTTGGGCGACTCGCGGCGGAACCGCTTGAGACGCGCCTGGGCAATCTCCTTGTCACGGAGCTTGAACCAGAAGGCCCGCGGGTTGGGGCTGTCGGGGAAGTCGGGGATCATGAACGGCCCCATGAGGGCGACGCAGATGGTCATGATGCAGTTGATGATAAACGTCCACTGCCATCCGGCAATGCCGTGGGCATTGTCCATGCTCTTAATGATGCCCGTCTGGATCGCCGAGGACATCATTCCTCCAAACGCCTGGCACGAGTGGTAGAAACCGATACGCTTGGCCATCTCCAGTGGCGTGTAGTAGGTCATGAGCAGCGTGACCGTTCCGGGGTAGCATGAACTCTCGGCGAGACCGATAAAGGCACGGAGAACGTAAATGTGCTCAGCCTTCTTGCAGACAGCAATGAGACCAGTGAGAATACCCCAAATCAGCTCGCAGCCGGGAAGCCAGAGCGAGGGACGGACGCGCGTGATCATCACCTGGGAGGGGATGAGGAAGATGCAGTCTGCAGTGGGGTCAGTGGAGTTCTGATAAGGGTCGTGTGAGCTTACAGCCGATGTTGAAGTAGGTTCTGGAGGTCAGCACATGTCCGGGACCAGGTGAAGCAGCATACTTACTTGAAGTAGTTGAGCTCATTGCCGTGGAAGCTAAGCGCCTCACTCATACCCGAGACATAGGCAGTCTACAGTCAGCGCAATACAACCTTGGTGGCTTACGTTGATGTTGGTCTGGTCGAGATACTTGATAATCTGCCTGCCATTGTCAGCCCCGCCCAACTGTAGCCACTCACGAGATGCATCCAAAGGTAAGCAGATAAATGTCCAGCTTGATCAGGAACTTGCGCTCCTCGGCTGACTTCTTGATAGACTGCTCCGCCTGAGGGTCGAGGGTGGGAGGGTTGATATCGTCGACGACATAGTCGCCGTTGATCTTGTTGTCGACGGCCGACTGCCCGCTCACTGTCTTGGAGAGGGGGTTCCACGGCATCTTGCTGTGAAAACTCTGCGAGAGAGTATGGATGTGAAGAGAGGGGGTCAAAAGAGTCATGCGCAGGGGGTTGCTTTTTACATATTGTTGTCCATCGGGAGGGTCAGTGGCACGGCCGACTCGATCCTGCTGGGCCTGCTGACCCCTGTCACATGCCCACTTGAAATACTTGTTTTCTCGGCTGGTTTGCGTCCAAGTGGGTCCATGTGCGCACTACACGGGCTATGAGCGGAGCTGCGGGCTATGTGCGGGTTGGGCTGGTGCACCCATTGCACCCATCCTTAGCAAGACAGCCAGGAAAAGCCTACATTTGGCGCGGCATTCAGGTCCGAGTTGCAGGCTGCCTGAACGCCTCTCTAGGGCCCACTCTCAAGTTGCCGAGTTCCGACACCACCCATACCGCGGTGAACATGAAGGCAACGGATTTGCAGATCCGCAGCCCACCAGTTTCCGGTTCCTCATCGTTCCTCATGACTTGCGGGTGGGGTATAAGATCCCTAGAGGACGAGAGATGCAGTGGCGGTTAGAAGAACAACCGAACAGCTCGCCAACTTGAACATGTCATTTGTATGCTGCGAGGTGTACGTCGTTGAGTGGGCAGTGAGGGTGCGGGGTACGATGCGGCTGGGCACGCCTACCAGTCTCGCACTTCGGTTGCCACCTTTCACGCCTATCCCCAGGCAACAGGCCTTACGGTCGACGCGTGCAAATGGGTGGTACAACGGGCTGCGGTGTACCTCTAGAAAGTGGTGGACTGTCAGGGTGCGATTCTTACCAACCCCACAGCTATATATGTCACCCAGAGCTGACGTGATAGTGACAAGTAGAGGTTGTTCGTTGGTCCTTGATCCCTTACGTAAAGAACAGTGATCAATGTCTGGAACGAAGCCAGAAGCGTGCTTTCTCCGTCAGTTCTCGTCGATGACGGGTCCATGTGCTGCACCTGCTGTGAAGGATCTGAAGGCTTGCCGAGCTTGAATTGTGCACCTGGCAAACAGCTAGGAAAAGCAGCCATTTGGCGCGTGGCTTGGCCTTCAGGTCCGTCCTTGCAGGCCGTCAGAAGATCATTGGGCGACAAGTTGCCGAGTTCATCAGCTCGTGGTCAGGGTGAGGCGAGCATGGCGAAGAGGCTCTCGATTTTTGGAGGCAGCTTTGCATGGCTGCGGCATGAGGTGCCGAGACAAGAATATCATGTGCAAGAGAGAAATCAACCTGGTGAGGAAACAAATAAGCACGACTGTGTCCTCTACATTTGCGTGTTTCTGCTCATCACCATGTACGGGCTTTACCTCATGTACCGCAACAAACAACAGGAGAAGTGCCGCGTCTAGCCGGGTCTGCCCACCAAGCTCAAGGATATCTCTCATGACTATCGAGGGGGTGAGACGTACCAGCTCGAACTTCAGCCCGATGTTCATGTACGTCATCTAGCCTGATGGAGAGAGGGAGAAGGTATGGCCGTTGGCCTGGGTTTAGACTTGCAAGGAGGTTTCGAATACGAGGCGAGATGAGTTGAGTTAAGAAGGACTCAGAACACGTACACAAATTCGATGAATGGTGAACAACAGCTCCTGTGGCATCTACTGACTATCAAGTACTGTCTGCCGGGGGCTCTTCTATGCAACAGCGCAGCCTCCCGACTTGTCCTTGTCACGACGATAGGTCCAGTTGCCACCCAGCATAGTGCCTTGCACCTTGACATCACGCAACCCAGCAGCGTCGAGCGTGAGCGGGTCAACCTTGAGCACGATCAAGTCGGCCCTGTCGCCCTCAACGAGGTCCAAACGCCCATTCTGGGTACTAGCCGCATAAGCAATCTTGATGTCAAGACAGTGCTCGGGGCAGTACGGCTCGGTCTCGCCGGGTCCAACGCGGCCAACAGCACAGGCCATCTGGTCCCAAGGATCGAGGCGGGAGACGGGGCAGTCGGAGCCCATCTTCATGGGAATCTTGTTGTCGACAAACCATTTGAAGGGGAAGGTCCTGTGCTCGCGGTTCGGCCAGAACTTGTACGTAAGCTCGCGGTCGTCGATCATGTGGCGAGGCTGGACCGAGGCAGTAAGTCCGAGGGCCGCCATGGTGGGAATGTCAGACTCAGCGATGAGCTGGGCATGCTCGATGGACGAGCCGGGGAGAGCCTTGCGGCCTGCGTCGGCTTCATTCTTAAACGCCTTGAGCGTAAGATTCATAGCCTTGTCGCCGATAGTGTGGACAGCAAGACGGAGACCGTTCGTGGTCGCACGGGCAAAGTAGCCCGCAAGGTCGTCTTCGGGGTAGATCCAGTTGCCGTGCCACTTGGAGCCAGGGTAAGGATCGCAGCAGTAGGCAGTGCGGGAGCCGAGAGCGCCGTCACTAATGATCTTGTGCGGTCCGGCAACCACAAGCTTGTGGGTGCCCTTGACGACGTCGCCAGTCTTGTAACCCTCTGCGACGGCCTGGTCCATGTGCTGGATGTAGAAGCCACAGTGGATTCGCAGCTTGTCGAAGCCTTTGGCGCAGCGACGCTGCCAGCTTCCCGGGTTCCAATCCATTTCAAGGTCGGTGATCTCTGTCACACCGAGGGACGCCGCGCGCGCACCCTCAGCGGCGACCCACTCATCGAGAATCTCGAGGTTGGCCGTCTCGGCCAAGCGGTTCCACATCTGGAACGCCGGCTCTTCCTCAATGTTACCATCTGGCGAGTCCTCAGGTGTGAGGCCGTTGAGCTTGAGACCCTCTGTGTTTAGGCGACCGGCATGGTAACCGTTGAAGATGAGGAAGATGCCCTTGGTCTTGGAGATGGCGTCGAGGTTGGTCCGGTTAAGGTCTTGGAGGTCGGGCCACTCGCCACAGCGAACGTTGACACCGACAATCCTGCCACCCTCATCGTACTTGGGGTCGTCGATGGCCTTGCGAACGAGGTCCAGACACTCTTTGGCCGACTTAACCTCGTACAGGTCCAGGCGGCGACGGGCCTGAGAGTACCAGGTAAAGTGTGTGTGCCAGTCGATCATACTCTGGCGTCAGCTGCTGAATCGATGCAAGCTCTCCTCACCGGACTGAGCCACTGCTTCTTCAAGTCTTCGACGTGCGCGCTGTCAATCTTGAGCGGCTCGCCCTGCGAAATGGACTTGACTTGGCCATCCTGCACAAGCACATTGTATGTCCCCTCACGGCCAACCAGCTGGGCGTTGGTAAAGAGGGTAGGGCGGGAGGCAAGGACGTCGTCGAGGTTCGAGTTTGTCATCGTGGACAGTATAGTTGCAACGTGGGCGACGTGGGTTGTTAATTACTTGGGCAGACATATATAGTGGCTGACGACGCCAAGCGCGCTTGATCTCCTCGTGTCCGATCACGGGGAAGGTGGGCATACGGAAGAACAACCATGTTGAGGTGTGTTCCATGGGCAAGTTACCAAAGGGCCAAGGGAAAGTGTGCCCCGAATTGGGTCCATATGAGCCTACGGCGGTTGGGGATGCATGCCGAGACAATGGCTCGATTCGGGGACGATAGAGCAGCGCGGAAGGGAACGGATATCGACATGTGGGGTTGGACTGCCTTCTAGAATGGATGTGTAGATCCGAGGTTTTTGCCTGCTCAAACGTCACACTATCGCTATCGGACCGACTGCGTGAGCTGAGCTGTCGACACGTTCGTGGACCTCCACGAGGCAGCACGCAAGAGGGTCTGGACGTCGTGGTCAATACGAGCGCGTCTGACAATGCTCAGGTTGAGTGTATCTGGCCGCGGCCAACTACTGACTAAGGCATTTAGCTCGCACGCGTGATCTACTCTATACGGCCATCAGCCACTAACCCCCCGGACGGTGCCTGCAGTCTTGCAGCCCACATTCCCCATCGTCTCCGCCGTAATCAACCCTCTGCTCGTCGGCCCCGGACCCGTGGCCCCACACTGCCGAGGTTAACGAATTGTCCATGGCTCCTGAATTGAGTCAACTGCGATGGTCTTCTGTTCCTTCCTCCCCATCCCCCTTGTGCCTCCTTTCTTTGACTCGTTTCCAGATCTCGTGATGGCCCGGCAGTCATGGCTCGTTTCGGGCGAATTATGAAGGCTAGCCTGTTGCCCGGCGTCGGAGAGTCAACACTGCTGCTGGAAGGACAGAGTCGGCTACTGTCGGTACAGCGTTCACCTTCAACCTTGCTCGCTTTCTCATCGTCGTCACAAGGAGCTAGCCGCGCGTCTCTATGCACGACGCGCGCTGCTGACACACCTGACCTGTACATGGTCCCCGGGCAGTCCAGGCCGATGCAGACCAGCCGGCCGCGATGCGCCTTGAACCGCGGTTGTGGCTTCCCCCCGGCCCCATCTAGCTAACAGTGGTACAGTGGAAGTCACTTGGTCGCACGACATAGGGACCAGAGAATCGATATATCTTTGTGGAGCTGGAACATGTCTTTCGAGTAGCGCATAACATATCACCATCATGTCGAAGTCGTATTTGGATGATAAGGAGGTACACTCGGACAAGGACGTCACCGTCGTCAACGTCGAGCAGCAGATCGAGCGCACTCATGGGGACAAGCTCCAGCGTGGGCTGTCGTCACGGCACATCTCATTCATTGTTTTCGGTGGCGGTATTGGAGTTGGTGAGTTGTTTGTGATGCTGGCAGCAGCTGACAGTCAGGCCTGTTTGTTGGAGTTGGCACGGCTTTGGCTACTGGTGGGCCGTTGGCGATTCTCTTGGGATACTCCATTACCGCGGTCAATGTGTGGGCAGTGGTGCGTCATCCACGTAGCTCATTCCTGGTCGGAGGAGTTACTTTCATTCCCGTGAAAGATGCTGACATGTGCAGATCCAGTCAATGGCAGAAGTGGTCGCTCAGGTAAGCGGTCGGTAACGTTTCCACACTAACACCAACAGTATCCCGAGGACGCGACCTTTCCTGCTCTCACGACCCGCTTCATCGACCCGGCCGTGGGATTTGCCGTCGGATGGACATGTAAGCATTATCGTATTGATAAGACTGACGAAAGACTGGTACGGCAACGCCATCAGCGTAGCCATCGAAGGTGTCGCCATTGCCGTCCTCATCCAGTTCTGGACCGAGGCGGTAAACTCTGCAGTCTGGATCACCATTGTCCTGCTCGCTGGTCTGGCCCTAAACTTTTTACCCGTCCACTACTTTGGCGAAGCCGAAGTCATCACGGCCAGTATCAAGATTATCACTCTGCTGGGCCTCATCATCCTCTCGCTGGTCATCACACTAGGTGGCGCGCCAGACGGACACCGCAGGGGTTTTGAATACTGGCGCAACCCCGGAGCGATCAACGAGTACCCGGGCATTACGGGCGACACTGGCCGCTTTGTTGCCTTTTTCATCACCTTGTGCAACTCAGCATTCGCATACTCGGGCAGTGAGGTCATTGTCCTGACGGCCTCCGAGGCAGGCAACCCCGCCAAGCAGATTCCCCGTTCTGCACGGCTGTTCGTCTACCGTCTCATCTTCTTCTGTAAGTCTTTGTTTTATTATCACAAATCTGACAAACCAGACGTCATCGGCACCCTCATGATCGGCATGACTGTTCCCTCCAACCATCCGGACCTAGTGTCGGACTCTGGCAACGCAGACTCGTCTCCGTGGGTCATCGCCATCCGCTCCGCAGGCATTGCCGGCCTGCCCTCGGTCATCAACGCCGCAATCATCACCTCTGCATGGTCGGCCGGAAACACGTATCTGTACATTTCCGCACGTGTTCTCCGCTCACTCGCGCTCAACGGCCAAGCACCCAAGATTTTCGCAAAGGCCACCAAACGCGGTGTCCCGCTGTACGGCGTGCTCGCGTCTGGCCTTCTAGCGTGTCTCGGCTACCTCTCAGTCGGCACGGGCGGCGCCTCCCAGGCTTTCAACTGGCTCGTATCCATGATCACGCTCAATACGCTCCTCAACTGGGGTGTCCTCTGTGTCGTGTACATTCGCTTCCGCGCAGCGATGAAAGCCCAGGGCATGTCCAGGAGTGAGCTCCCGTGGCAGGCTCCCCTCCAGCCGTATGCCGCATGGTTTGGCGCGATATTCAGCTTTGTGGTCTGCATCTTTTCTGGATTCCCAGTCTTCCTCAAGGGCGCGTGGGATCCCGCCACATTTGTGGCAAACTATATTAGTGAGTTCGGCGTAAATGAGTGACGTTGGCGCTGACAACACTCAGGTCTGGTGGTGTTTGTCGTGCCCTACCTCGGCTGGAAAATCTTTACGCGCTCCAAGGTCGTGCGTGCGAGCGAGGCGGATCTGGTGTCAAACACCATCGACCCGGCTGACATTATCGACGAAAAACCCGCAAAGACAAAGTTTGGACGTATCTTGAACCGTATCATTGCGTAGGCGACTCATGTCTGGGACAAGAAAATGTAGTAATTGAGCATGGAGAGGCATTGCAGTGTCTTGAGAATTGTGACCTGCTCCTAGATGTGTCAGTGGTGGGTGTGTTGTAGCACCGAGTAATCAGTCGGTACATACACTACGAAGCAGAGATGGCGGCTGCAGCATATCCACTTGCACTGGATTCGGCAGAGATTCAAGACGACCCAGCCCCCATCCACCGCGAAGAAAACGTACATGACACACATTACCCTTCCATAATCGGGGCAGGTATCGGCGCCGCCTCAAGTACCGCCAAAAGTCCGGCAGAGTGCGAGATGCGCGCCCGTGCGTGGGTATGAAGCCGCTCTACTCCCCGACATGATGCCTATGCGCGGTGATACCCGGAACATCCAGTCCGAGACCTGTGAGTAGGCGGGCATGTTGAGAATCCTGACCGGTGGAGGATGAAATGGCTGTTGCACGGAGGCCACCGCATCTGTCCAGGCAGGCCCACCTCCGTTTAACCCGAACAGCTGATGGTGTGACTATACATGTTTTGTGCTCGCATCACCTGTGCATGATGCTCATCAGGGTAGCCTGCCCAGGCCAAGTCCAGCACGAAGTGACCTTGGGTGCCAGCTGACAACACCGGACACTGTTCAATGTCAGTGCCTGTGCATTCATGTATACTCACACCCAACTTCGCCGAGCATCACTCCTACACTGCCTTGGCCGCCTCGACGTCCTTGTCCAGCCACGCCCTCCACTGCCTATCGCCGAGGATATGCCTCACCCTAGCCTCTAGCCATGTCGTGTTACCCCAGAACCCCCACGACGCCTGGAACCTACACCAGTCGACGAGTGCCGTCTCCCAGTGCCGCACAAACTCGTCCCATTCGTACGTGCCAGGCCCCCTGCCTTTGGGTGCGCGCGCGAGGAGCTCGGCCCTGTATCGCTCCAGTAGCGCCTTCTCCCCGTCACCCATGTCGAGAGTGTCCAGAATCTCGTCCTCGGCGATACTTGTGAGCATGTCCAGCGGGACAGAGCAGGTAAACAGTTTTGCGAGGTCACACACGCCGAGTCCTAGGCCGACATACTGGAAATCAAAGAAGGCGACCCTGCTGCCGTCTTCGGTCGTAAACAGGTTTTCCGACTTGACGTCGCCGTGAATGTAGCTCTCCACTGCCCTTCCCCGAGGCGTGAGGGCTATAGCGACCAGTTCAGCAATCGAGTCCCCAGTAGGCGTGGGCTGGCAAAAGTGCCTGGACCACTCGCCCCGACCCCGCTTCAAGGACGCGAGCTCGTCCCGCCGTGTCGCAAGGTAGGTGTATCCCCCGTTCAGCCACAGTTTGCGCTCCCCCTTACGCTGGAGCTTGACCTCCTCCAGTGGTGGAAGTACATAGTCGCCAAGACTGTCCGGAAGCCATGCCCATGATGCGGCGTGGAACCGTGCGAGCCAGTCGAGCGCCGCTCCTGCCTGTTTGCTGCTGAGAGCCTCCCGCTTGCCGCCTGCGACCGGGAACGCGGTCCTGAGGTCGGCAAGGACGAGTGCCGTCTTGCCTTCCCCGCTGGATGAGGCGATGCACTCGGCCACGGCGACGTCGGAGGGAAGCTTGGGCGCGACATGGTTGTAAAAGTACTGTTCGACCTCGTAGCTCAGCATTTTGCGCTGGTGGCTTTCGTTTGTCGCCTTGTCGCGTGTGGGAGGTGGTGGGGCAATGAGCTTGAGAATCAATTGCCGGTCGCTGCCCTTGGGAGTTGATGCGGTGATGGCGCAGATGTGGCCGTAGCCTGCCCAGAGGGTCTCGAGCTCGCGGCATGACTTGAGGGTGAGGTCGGTTGGGAGGAGCGAGGCCGCTACTGCGGTCGTTTCCGACGACGTATTCTGGAGTGTGAGTTTCTGCGATAGGAGGTTTCAGGACGGCCCACTTTCATGGCTTGGCAGGGTGTGGAATGGTGATTAGTGAAAGATGGATGAAGCAAGGGTGAATGTCAAGAAGGAAGAGAGACGGGATGTGGTAGGTGTTACTCCTCGGATCCAAACTTTCATGTCCATTCAACTCAAGCCATGAGTGACTTGGAAAGACCTGCTTAGGCAAGATATATTAAGACCTCCTGTCTTCCATGCTCGACGTTTGTTCATGCACATTGAAGCATGCACTCTCAAGATATGAGGAGGAAGACTACAGCAAAAGTCAGGCGCGGTGGGACAGTTCTGCCTGAATATGAGTCGGCTAAATTCGGCAACCTCCACTCTCGAACCTTTCCCTTCACTCTACGTCTCTCCATGTACCCTCGGCCTTGGGAATGCATGTTCCGAGCCTCTGACCCCTTGTTCCGTCGACACAGAGCAGTACTCGTCGTTCCGGACTCGGTCCATTCCGCCAGACGTGGGCAAGGACGGCATAGGTAGCGAACAAGCTCTCATCCCTGGTGGGCTTCCGTACATCCGGCTACCATGTCTCGCGCCGTTGCTGTTGAATGCTTCTCATTTACTCTCTTCTCATCACATCTGCTATCAAGCTCGTAGTGCCCTGCACCACCCTCCCCACTCTCATGCTCACACGCACACTGTTCCGCCCCCACGTCCTCGCCCGCCAGGTCGCCTCCTCTCGCTTCCTCGCTACCACCACGACAATGACGACAAGCATTGCCGAACGCGTCCGCGCAGCCGTCACCCCAGACGTGATCGAGGCGTACCAGCGGGACGGAGCTGTGCGCATCCGAGGCCTGTTCACTGCAGAGGAGCTCGAGCGACTCAAGGGCGGCATCGACACCAACCTCGCGCACCCGTCTACACGCTCCAAAGTCGCGTCCCGGCCCGAAGACCCGGGGTGGTTTTTCGAAGACTTTTGCAACTGGCCCACGAACGCGGTCTACCGCGACTTTATCGCGCACACCCCAGCTCCCTCAGCGGCTGCTGCGCTTATGGGCTCGACGCAGGTCAGGCTGTACCACGATCACCTGCTCATCAAAGAGCCCGGGACGACGCAGCGCACGCCCTGGCACCAGGACCAGCCGTACTATAACATTTCCGGCTCCGACAATGTCAGCATGTGGATCCCCGTCGACCCCGTGCCGCTCAAGAGCACCCTCGAGTTTATCGCTGGCAGCCACAAGGGGCCGTGGCTCATGCCCCGCACGTTTATGGACAAGCAGGCAAAGTGGTTCCCCGAGGGCAGCCTCGCCGACTTGCCCGACATTGAGGCTGACCGCGGGTCATTTGACATTAAGAAGTGGGAGCTCGAGCCTGGAGACCTGGTGTGCTTCCACATGCTCACCCTGCATGCTAGTGCTGGGACGGACTCGAGGAGGAGGGCATTTAGCATCCGGTTCATGGGCGACGATGTGCGTCATGCACCCCGCAGGTGGAAGACTAGCCCCGACTTTCCGGGGTTGGCAGACGAGCTGGAGCTAGGCGCCGAGATGAACCACCCGCTGTTCCCCGTTGTGTGGAGTGAGCAGAGGGGCCAGGAGTGGCAGTCGTGAGTAGCGGCTGCGGGGTGGCGTGGCCGCTTGCTGCGCGGGGGTTGGAGACCGCCGTGACATCGGCCGAGTTGTTGTTGTTCATTATGAATAGTGGTTGACTGTACCTCGTCAGAATATCGAGTCAATGTTCCGTCAGTTGCAGGGAAGCAGCTTGTTCCGATGGGTGCGCTCGTTTCGTTGCTGCTCGAGCTCGTTTCGGTGGTAGCGGAAGGGGGGCATGAACGTGTGTGGGGAGCAGCGGAGGCCGCTTATGAAGCAGCGTCAAGGATGGATGCATGGCGTTATGCGCAGACCTCGGCCAATGGCAGGTACCAGACGTGCGTTGAGCTTGTCGCCTATGTCGTGTATCCACTGCAAGCCACGACGACCATGTTGCTTTCAGAGACGATATTGCTTTCAGAGAGAAACAAAGTCGAGTCAACTGGGCAGCAGCAGCGTGAATAGTAAGCAAAGTGGACATGATGGCGGCGGCGTCCGCCCAATGACACCACCCAATGACCAACAATGACACCTTGTCCATTCCTTCTGCTGAGTCACGAACCGCTCCGGAGCATCTCACCACCACCAACACCACCACCACCTCCCAATCACATGATGCATGCCGACATTCCATACTCCACTGTTACTTTTGATCGCGGCGCACGACATGTACTTATATTTGGACACATTGCTCACTCCCATCCTTCCGTCTTCCTTCACGCCTCTTCCACCCTGCTACCACCAGCATCACCCAGGTAACGCACAATGGGTCTCTTCAGTGGCATCAACCTCGGCCGTGCCTCTCCACCAGGCCGACACCGTCTACTCCCCGGCAAGGGCAAGAAAGCCGAGGTCCTCGTCCGCATCAACGTCCCCAGCTATGGCCGGCTATTCATGACCGGAACCCGCCTCACGGGCGAGTACAACATTTACACGTCTGCGAGCCCCGCCATGTCGGCGCGCGAGCTCAGCGGCGAGGTCGAGATCGAGGTGCCCTTCGGCACCGGGCGGCGGCGCGTGCGCGCTATCCGGGTGTGCTTGCGCAGTGTCAGCCGGCTCAACATGGGACCAGGGAGGGGGTGGGAGAAGGACGTGCTGTTCCAGCGCACAGTCGAGCTCAAGGGGGCCATGGTGCTCGAGGAGGGTGTGCAGCGGTGAGTCGAAGCGGAGCGGGAGGAGGATCACAGCTGACGCAGAGTCAGGTACAAGTTTACGATCATCGTTCCGTTTTCCTTGCCGCCGTACGACGTGCACCCACACGGCGATGTGCGCGGGGACATTCACGCCGAGGTGATTGGCCTGTCTGGGGCCGACGAGCTGTCGGGCATCAAGGCGCTGGCACTTACCGACGACGAGCTCGACAGTCCGCCTGGGTCCGACATTGTCCCCGACATGCGCGTGAGCTGGTCGGACCCTGTTGCCGCCAACGGTGTTGGCGGGGATGAGATCGTTCCGTGGCTCAAAGAGTCGGTGAGGGCGAGCCGCTGCGTGGGCATGATGTACAACCCAAACGCAGACAACGAGGTCAACACGCTCGACGACATCTGTCGGTCAGTCGTCGATGGCCTCGGGCCGTTCTCTATCCGCTTCCTCTCCAACGTCTGGTGTATCGGTTCGCTGTTGAAGACGGTCATCAACATTCCCAACCCGTCGCCAGCAACGACAGTCTACTATGTCGCGCTCCTCCTCGAGCAGACAACCGAGGTCAAATCCCCGCGAGATCCGGAGGACACGCCGCCGATCAAAGTCATGACGCCGTTCACCATCTGGGAGGCAGGCAAGATCCCCCCCAAGAACAATCTCACCCCCAAGACTGCTGCGCTGTGGCGAGGCACCGCTGCCGGCGGGACGGACGAGGGCGAGATCAACTTTAACGACCACGGCCGCATGCCCAACGACCTCAAGGGCCGCCCGTCGACGGTCGAGGGCATCAACACGCCCATCAGGGTCAGCCACCGCCTGGCCCTCAAAGTCTGGTACACTGTCGCGCACGAGGATCCGGTCGGGAACCCGCTCGCCAAGGGCGAGTACATGTACGACACGGGGGTGCTGCGCATCATGCAGTACCACCACAGCGTCGTCGTCCCCTCCTGCTGTCTCATTCCAGAAGCCCTCGCGCTGCCGCAGTACAACGACGTCAAGTGCGACGACGGACCTCCCTGCGCGATCTGCGGGACGCTGCCGCAGGACCAGGCCTGCAGCACGTGCGAGCTCACGCACGTCCGCCACGCGCGGCACGACCACGACCCCACCCTCGTGGGCAACGCCAACGGAACGTGTCCCGACTGTGACAAGCGGTTCGTCACCCAGGACGCGGACGACCATTGCTGGGCAGACTGCGCGTGTGGCTTTAGCTGCCTCCATCTCGAGAAGAGAATGCTCAGTGCTATTCCAGATGAGGCCGTGCAAGTGCTTGCGCGGGCGGCGACGCCGCCACCGCTCAAGACAGAGTATGTGTGTCCCGTCAGTGGCAGGATTATGAGCTAGACGTGGCCGCGGCTACAGTAGAATAATTTGGCATTTTGTGTGTATTATTATGAATCGATATCACTCCACTGTTCACTTAAATCTCGTCCACATAGATCTTGTCCAACGTCCATCTTCACTGTCCTTCACTGTCCGTGTGTCCAGTTCAGAACAACACTGGCTCACTAGTATGCCTGCCCATACGATGCGCCCTTCCTGGGGTCCGCCCCCGCAAGCCACTCGCCATTAGGCAGCCGCCCGAGCGCATGCGAAGTCGACGTCGCCGTCGGGTCCTGGTACGAGATATTGTACCCCAGGCCGCCGAGGAATGCCACCGTGCTGTTGTCGTAGCCCTGCAGCTCCGGGGAGTGGCCCGGGTAGGCCCAGTCGAAAAAGGTCTGGCCACCGAGCTGGTCGTGCCAGCGCGGGCTGTTGTTAGTTTATACTCGAGAAGCAAGCACGTACTGTCCCGTACACTCTGTCGCGTTCAGGTTCTGGTCAATGTAGTGGTACAGCTCCTGCAGCGTCGCGGTGATGATCCTCGATCCGCCAGCCGAGCCAGTAGCCATGAGGAGCTCGCCCGTCTCGCCGTCCTCTACGAGCGACGAAGCGATCGACGACTGGGGGCGTTTACCGGGCTGCACAAAGTTGATGGGGTTGGCAGCAAAGCCAAACGCGTTGACGCTGCCGGGTTGTGAAAAGTCGTCCATTTCGTTGTTGAGCACGATTCCGTCCGCCGTCACTGCGGTGTCAGTTGGGGACCCACCGCGTTTACTCACTGACAGTCGAGCCCCAAATGAGGTTCACCGTAGTGGTGAGGCTGATCGCCATGCCGCTATCGTCGACCACGGCCAGGTGCGAGGTCCCGCCCTCGCGCGTGGGGTAGTAGTTGGACGGATTATAGTAGGTGATGGGGAAGGTCGCCTCGTCCTTGAGCTGCTCCCTCGCCTTGGCCGCAATCTCCTCAGTGATGTACGATGCCTCGAGGGAGGACACGTTCTTGGTGAACGCGGGGTCGCCGAGTGTCGCGCGCTGGCCGTAGGCAAAGCGCGTGGCTTGGATAAGCCGGTGCGTCGTGACGTTGATCTCGGGGTCCGTGTCCGCCGCCGAACCGTCCCAGCCGCCAAAGATCTTTAGGGCAGATAGAACAATGGCGCCAGAGCTCGGAGCGGTGGTGCCGTGGATGTTCTTGCCACTAAACGTCAGTCTGGCTTGCACGGAAGGCTTACCGATACTCGATCGTCGACGTGTTGCGCAGAATGACCTTGTACCCGGCCAAGTCCTCGTGGGTAATGATACCACCCGCCTCCTGCGTAGCCTTGACAATGTTGTCCGCAATGCTCGAGTCCTTGTAAAACACATCAGGCCCCTCATCAGCGATGCGCTGAAGCGTGTCGGCAAACTTGTGCCGGTAAACCATGTCGCCCTCCTTGAGCGGCTTGCCGTCCTTGGCAAAGCTTTCAGCCCACACCGGCTCGTCGGTGATAAACTTCCTGTCTTGGAGGTATGGCGCCAGGTCGCGGTTAACGGGGAAGCCGTTACGTGCGACACCGATGGCGGGCTCAAAGAGCTTGGCCCACGGCATGGAGCCGTGGCGTTTGTGCAGCATCTCCCAGCCTGGGGTCAGCTTTCCATCACGGCTAGGAGTGCTTACCACGGAGTTCACCGGGGACGCCTACAGCGAGGCCGCCAATGGTCGACTTGGTCTGATTCGTGCCATACTGCGAGAACATCTGCTCATCAGCTCTTGCTATCCACACGAACGCACTGTCTCGTTACTCGCAGCGGGAGCAGTCTCGCGGAAGTCAATCTGCTCATAACCAGTCGAGCCGTCCTTGTTGTTGTAGCGCACGACCATGAAGCCGCCCTACGTGCATCAGCTTTTGCTCGCTAGACCGCAACGTACCCCGCCGATGCCACTGTGGAAGCCGGCGATGGTACCGACGCAGAGGGCCGACGCAATCATTGCTATGATGTCATCAGTACTGGGGTGGAGTGGTCCTGCTCACCGTCAGCAGCGTTGCCGCCTTCTTTGAGGACTTGAACGCCGATAGCAGAGCATGTCCCAACTTCCTGACGGTCAGCTTTCAGAAACGCAGCCGCGGGCTCACGCAGGCGACGGCGCCGTGCTTGCCCTGGGTGGGGAACGGGCAGCCTTCGGGGTTGTAGCCCCAGCAGTTGCTCCAGCGCTTGTGCAGAGATCGGTCCTCTACATGCACGGGAGAGGCCGCGATGGGTGCCGCTAGGGCGAGCGAGTAGAGCACAGCGGCGAGCATTTGGCTTTTACTCAGTGGATTCAGTATCCAAAGAAGGTGGGGATGCATGCGAACTGGGTTGGTCGTTCAAGTATGAATGCAGCAAGGGTTTGGAGTTAGCGTCATTGTCCATGAATCGGCGTAATGCCAGATGACCACAGCTAAGGTTTTACTCGTTTCGGCCAAGTCTCATGATCCATGGCCATCCGGTTGCCAGCAGTAGTAGTAGCAGCAGCGATGAGCGACAATCCCAGGTCAGCAGGATTGATTACCAACAACCACTGGCCCCACATGAACAATCTGCCATCGCGGTTGGATGCCGAGATGATAGTTTCAGGGCCGCGTGAGTACGGCTGCTGGGTGGTGATGAGGGCACAGGTGCCCAGAGTCGTCATTTCCTCGTCAGCCTCGTCGTCTGGTGGTAGGCTCTCGTCATTAGAGTACCTCGAGGTGTTCATTAATGGGTGACGGAATGAACCAAGCCGCAGAGACGATTGTGAGTGAGTTCCAGATGAGTCTGGCAGCCAGGCACAAATCATATCTCAGTTCCAGCTGTAGACTCAAATGTTTCTACAAGCTGGACTCACACGACATGGACAGCATGGGGGTTGAGGCGCTCGATAAGGTGCTAGGTGAGGAGGAGGAGAGGCTAGTGATCCCGGAACAAGGACATGTTGGTGGAGACACAGGGGCCATTGTCCTTCCTGTCCGGTGGTCTCTCTGACCGAGCAAGAGAACCACAATCGAGGTTGGAAAGTGTGAAAGGGAGTTACCATTGCCGTTCAACGACATTGGCTGTGATGACCAAAGCAGACGGTGGGTTGTTGCAAGATAAAGTGAGTGATCAAGAAGACGAAGGTGTGAGGGAGGGGGAAACGAACACTCTTATAGCTGCTGGGCCAAACAACCCTCTTGGCCAGTCACTGTCATCCGTGTTTCTTGTCAATGAATGCATGCGTGGAATCAGCCTTCGGTCTAGAACAGAAGACTGAGAGTACCAGGTCAACGTTTGGCCTGTCAGTCATGCGCAAAGGTGTGCATGCAGCAGTAGGTCATAGTGGTCGCACAAAGCTTATGCGGGACCTGACTTGTTGCTATGTGCCTTCCCTCCACTCTCAGTCTCACCCATATCACCATGTCCACCTCATCATCCATCTTCCAGAATGGGGTACATCCAATGCTGGCTCACACCATTCTCGGCGCGCTCGACTGGCGCAGCTTGCTCACCATGAGCGCCGTAAGTGTCCCCCTCCGCCGAGCCCCGTGCGCTGACATCTAGACCTGCCGATACCTGAACGCACTTGTGGCCGAGACTGCCGCACTACAGCTTGTCCTTGCCGAGGCCTACTTTGTCGTCACCACAGCACCGCCACCTGGGACTTCGTCGGTGGATGCGGTCGCACGCCTGCGAGAGATCCAAACAAACTGGAGCTCCCTGCGACCCAAGGCGGGCACGGTTCTCAATCTTGATCGCGGCGAAGTTGTCCGTATCGTTGCCGACGGCGGCTATCTGGCCGTGCTGTGGGGCAACTTGGGCGACGAACAGCGTTCAGTGGGCGGGGATGGTCCTGGGCTGCCAGACAGTACGCGGTACTCTGGTGCAGCGCCGTCCGAGTGGTCCGTCTACGACCTGCGTCGTGTCCGTGACGGCGGGGAGATCACAGCGCGACACTACGCCTACCACTTTCGACCCGGGGTGCCCGTAACCGATATTGCGGTGTGCGCAGCCGACGGCGTACTGGCTGCTGTTGTGCTCACGACCGGTTCCGATCCGGCCAAAGGGGTAGCTACCGTGGTGGCTTTTGAGCTCGACCCGGCTGATGATGGCGGTGGTTGTGACAATCTGGCCGCCCCCACCTCACACTGGGCTGCTCCGCAGAAGGGTGTTGAGTTTGCATTCAAGCTTCCTTCCGAACTTCATGGTCGTGACCTTCCTGTGCACACGACCCCCGAAGGATGGGGATGGGTACGCGACTCGGGCGACGAGTTTAAAAGGCTCTGGGCTCAGCCTGCCGCGTGCACGTTTGCGTCGGTGACCTTGGGCGCCGGTGGTGTTGCAGTGGTCCAGGTTCCAGTGGGACAGAGTGCCGTTGTGGGTCTAGTTGATTGGCGCAAGGGAGGCGTTCTTCTGGTGAGTTCTCCAGTCGTCATCAAATTCTGAGGAGCAGCAAACGCAGTCTCGCCCGAACCACGTGCACACTGCCGCAGTGCCACTGGGTCCCGATACCCTCCTGACAGGCGGAGTAGGGGCTGATGATGAGGGCGAAGCACTTCCACGAGCAGACCGCCTCGCACTTTTTACGCCTTGGAGGTCGACTAGCGCGGCCGACGAGTGGTATACCAATAACCCAGTGCTGGCTACCACCCTGCCTGCGACAGCCGACGAGCTGGGCGCATTTGCTCCTTTTTTTGATGCCACCAGTGGAAGCCCAGTCTCCAGGTATACCTGGTCTCTCGCTGGGGACAGCCATGCACAGCTATTTGCCCCGATGGCATTGTGGACCAGCGAGGAAGGCAGCGAAGAGGACAGCGACGGGGAGTGGGAGTATGTCATAAGTAATGTCTATACGACATGCCTATCAGGCGCGAGGCTGCGTGCTTTGCTAGCCAAGTCTGAAAGGGACCCCGACTCAGCCAGTGGCGGCGTCGAGCACCTGTTGAAACCGGCCGTCCTGGACGTACTCCCCGAAACGTACAGGCAAGCCCGTGTCACAGGTCTCCGCGCCGTCTACCTCGAGATATTGCGTCAAGAGCGCCAATTGGAAATCATCTTGTCCGACTACGGTCCACAGGCCTCGGCGCACCCAATGTCCTTTGGCGCACCAGGCACATGTGAGCCTCCTCAAGTCCAGCACGACCACCCAGTCGCCGCCAACACGCTCGAGTTTGATGGATACACACTCGGAGAGCCACAGCCACGGCCTGCCTCTGGCAACCCAGGTCGACACCAGGGGGCAACGCTGCAAATACCGGCAGGCTGCCCTCTGGGGATAGAGGCCGCACTCATTGTCGGGCCTGAGCACCTGATTGTCAGCCCAACGTCGCTGGGGAGACCAGGGCCTCTCACTGGGGTTGGGCCAGGGACGTGGATGAGATGGGGTCAGAATAAGGGGATGAGTGTGCCAGTTCTTGTAATGGCGTTTTAGGGAGGATTGAATTGCGTATCAGTCTGGTTGTGAAGTGAGCGAGCAGCATTGAGCACACTTGCACTGCGATGAGGATGGGAAAGCCAAGGATACATACCAACATCGACCTCACCTTCCTGCCGCCACACACCAAGGGCGTGCGCCGATACATGCACCGAGGAGCTGCTCTATGGCCACCACTACTACAACGTCACAGCCAGTGTACGGATCTACAACGCCACAGACAGTGTACGGATCTCAAAGCCACGCATATCAACCTTGACGTGCACCTCTTCACCCACAGTCGCCCACTGAACCTCACCTTCGGAGCCAGGCATGGGCTGCTCGAGCAAGTTGACCCAAGTGAGGGCAGTTGGCTTTAGGCCGGCGCTAGCGATGTCAGTGCTGGCCGTGCAATTGCCACTTACATCTTGACAATGCCACGTGTGCGACCTCCCATTCCCTCGTACAGCCGCATAATGACAGTCTTCTTGTCGCTGCCCGCAAAGTCTTCCTCGCCGCGCTTGATGGTTTCGAGAACAATACTGCTTCCTCCAACCACATTAGCGCAGAGGGGAAGGGCCCTCAACGAGCTCGCTGCCGTGCGGACTGTTGTCAGCTCTGCCCTCGTAGACACACTCACCATAGACGTCATTAGCAAACCGCCGCGCCTGGTCAATGACCTCGGCCTCCAATCTGCCTGTATGCGGGATGACGGCAAATGCGAACCGGTGCTCGCCTTCATCCTGATGGGCATCCGGCGCCGTAGCACTGCGCAGTAGCGACAACCGCATAGTGTTACCCTCCACAGCGTACCCGTACTTGTTATCAGAGGCAAGCATGACGCCGTACCCGGGCTCGCTGAGGTCGCCAAACAGGTGGCCGCAGACTTCAAACTTGGCCTGGTCGAGAGTCGTGTTGCGGTGGGTTGGGCGGTCGATCGTGCCGAACTGGGTACCGTAGGTCGCATTCGGTGCGTGAATGTCGACGGGGAGCGCAAATTTGAGAAACTTGTGCTTTTCCCACCAGTCTGCCACGACGTCGACGCGAACCGTGGATCGGTCTGAAGAGGGTCCAACAGCATCCAGCGAGATCTGAGAGTTAGTAGAGTCCACGCGGTAGTACCCACGGTGGCAGTGACGACACTCTTGCCAAACTTGGCAGTCGCCTTGAGGGACGCACGGAGCGGGCCGCTGTTCACAACCTCGACCTCCTGGAACGGCAAGGCGCGTCCACAGTCTAGGTGATACACCTCGGCGTCCCAGGCGTCGTATGCAAGAGGTAGGTCGTCGTACAGCATGAATCCGGCCGTGTCTGCACCCGGCCCGGGCTTGATGAGCTCGCGATTCCGTGAAATATCGTACAGGCTCGTGATACGGCCGTCGGAGACGGTGAGGCTGAGATGCTTGTTGGCGATAGTGTAAGTCTTGCCGTCGGCCGATGCGGTCGGTGCCACCATGTCGGTGGGTGAAGAAATGATTTTGCCAACCCCAGACTCATCAGTGCGGATGAGGGCATGGGCGGCGGCGCCGGTAGCTGCTGACACCGACGGACTGACAGCAATGACCTGTTCCCGCACCATCCGCAGCGGATCAAGCACAACGACCTCATCCCCAGCAGCAACGCCGTTCATGGCATGCGAGGAAGGAAGGAGGTTCTGGAACGCATCCTCCAGCAAGGCACATGCCTCCTTCTCGCGCCTCGCGTAGATCTCCCACACGTCCTCGTTGGCCATGCGGATGCTTGTGCCCGGAAGTACGTCGTGGAACTGGTTGAGCAAGACGTCTTTCCAGATGGCGTCCAGAGCTCCTTTGGGATACTCGTAGCTGTCGTTCTGAAGCGAGGCAAGAGTGGCGACATACTCTAAGTCACGAAGAAGCTTCTCCATGACACGGTTGCCTTCCTTGATGGCGGCTTGGGAGGTGTAGGTCTGCCCTTGTCAGCGGAAACGCTTTTGAACTTGAATACTGTATCAAACTCACACCACGATGCAGCTCAAAGTACAGCTCACCATGCCATGTCGGCAGCATCTTGCCTGCGGCCGTCTTTTTGCACACCATGTCGAAGAAGTCAACCGGCTTGCCAATCTTGATACCCGCGACCGAAGGATTGTGCTTGCTGATAGAACTGAGGCGTTGCAGCTGCGCTAGTCAGCCCTTACCGTCTACTCGTACTCACCTTCTCCAGCATCCTGGGAGTCGGACCGCCTCCGCCATCACCGTTTCCAAACAACAGCAGGCACTCGTCGGTCACTTCGAGATTCTTGTGCTCCTTGGACCCCTTGAGAAGCTCCTCATAGTTTGCCTGCGAGTTGTAGTTGGCAACCGGGGTCATGTGGGCCAAGACCTGAGTACCATCAATGCCGCACCAGTTGAAGGTCGAGTAAGGGAACTGGTTGATGTTATTCCATGACAACTGTTCAAGTCAGCGTTTTGTACACGGCAGCGAACACACCTTCTGAGTAAAGAAGTAGTCGATTCCTGCAAGACGCAGGATCTGCGGCAGCTGGCTGGCATATCCAAACGTGTCTGGCAACCAAGCCTCGCGACAGTGAACACCAAATGTGTCCTGGAAGTACCGCTGGCCGTACAGGTACTGCCTAGCAAGACTCTCCCCGGACGGGAGCATGCAGTCGTGTTCGAGCCAGGCGCCTCCGACGGGTACGAAACGGCCATCCTTCACATACTTGGTCACGCGGTCGAAAATTGCCGGGTAGAACTCTTTGAGCCAGACATACTGCTGGGCCGAGCTGGCAGCAAAGGTGTGGTTAGGATAGCGGTCCATCAAATCGCATTGTGTGCTCCAACTGCGACCGATCTTTTGCTGGGTTTGAGTGTAGCGCCACAGCCAGGCTGTGTCAATGTGGCTGCAGTGTCAGTCTGGTCCAATGTCAATTACCCACCAGTGACCAATGGCCCAGATCTTGGCACCCTCCCCTGCCATCGGCTCGAAGGCCGCCAAAGCCTTCATACTTTGCTCGTCCAATGGGCCCAGTACGCTTTGCGAGATGCCGCGGCAGCGGCAAATCATCTCGCCCACATCGTCGTCCAGGTTGAAGGCATTCATAATGTCGTTGCAAGCCTTGAGAGCGCGCTGCGAGACACTCGAGGTGGCAGCATCGGACGCACGCGCCATCTGCGAGAGCATGGTAAAGTCGAGCTCTAGCGCATGTGCCTCAGAGTTGAGGAGGACAAGGTCGGCGGAGCGAAGAGTATAGTACACCTCCATCTACTCGTCAGCTGGGACAGGCGCAAGTGACTCACATCAGGCTCCTCGTGACGATATCCGCCCTTGCCCAATCCGAGGATGCCGTTGGCTGAGACCTCAATGTAGCACTCGTAGTAGCCCTGCTCGACCGCTGCCTCAGGAAGAATGTGTTCCACTCGACGATCATTAAAGCCACCGGGAGAGGAGTTGGGACCGCCCGTGATGGCATGCAGAGGGCAACCGTCGGGGGTGTAGATCATGCCCTCGCACCCAGGGTCAAACTCGACTCACCATCAGCTCGGTCCAACACGGCAGCCTCACACATGACGACCTCCCCAGACTTTTTGAACGACTCTGGAATCTGGAGCTTGACGTGCAGCCAGTGGTTGGTCCAACTGGGACCAAACTTATCGCCCTTGTGCAGCGACTTCGCCTCCAAGTTGAGCGTTGCCGTAGCCTCCTCGAAAGTGGGCTTGCTCATACCAGGAGCCGACCAGCGGGTCATTTGCACATGCGCATCGTCATCCACACGCGCGCGGTCGAGTACTGCCGAGAGGTTGTACTCGGCATAGAGGCCACCTATGAACTTGTCGAGGCGCTTGTTTGTCTGGCCATGAGCAAACTGGCCCCGGGGAGCATGACTTACAATTCCTGGGAGAAGCGAGTGGCTTACCGACTCGGTCAGCCTGGGATATGCTGGGACTTTGGTCATGATGTGTGCGGTTCAGCGGGTAACGTGGCACTGTTTGTTTATACAGTACCCGCCCCGCATTCACCGTCGTCCTTGTCCGTGGGCATGCTCAACATGTGACAGTGGTGAAGACCGACATAACGGCCCGAGGAACCGGAGACTCTGTCCCTGCAGGAGACCCCGCGATTCGTCCCTGTAGCCCACTTCGCCTACGGCGGCGTTTGCTTGGTGTGAGCTTGTAGCCTACTTCGCCTACGAAAATCAGGAACGACGGCGGTTGCTAAAGGTCGTTGAGCATGTGCTTGCGCAAGTCAAAGCAGAGGCGTTGAGGTCGGGGGTGGTCGGGGGTGGTGATCGACGCTGGAAAGCAAAAAGGCAGAAGACCATTGTCAGGGATACGGGCCATTCCCGGAAATCGCATTATCTGGCGGACATAATGTGTCACAATGCGATCGAAATCTGCAATCCCGGCAGAGTGCCGAAGCAGCGCCGATTCCTCCCACCACCGCAGGCAGAACAGCAGCGGCCAGACCCGAAAGGGTGGGCAAGCATCGTGGGCGGGTTGCTACGAAGATGCTGTGCGTGTTGCGGATCACGGTGTTCTCGGTCCGTGTTTCGGGCAATTCGGAGCGCAATCGGAGCGGTACGACTCTCAACATTTGAGCGCTCTCCCACATTTTGGGAGACGAGGGAGACGAACTGCAGTGCGACATTCGGGCCGCCATGGGCCGTGCGGGGATGCGGGGATGCCGCTCACTGGCTTGACTGTCGGTTACCTCGCAGCGGCATCAATGTGAGGCGCGCCCCTCACGAGTCCCCAGGTCGCCTGACTCTTTTTGTCAATAGATACGAATGGGTATATAGAGTGGGTTGAGCAGCTCACCTCGGAACCTCACAACTCCCCAACTCCCAACATGAGCGTCCAACCTCACGTAGTCACCGACGAGAAGGCGGACATGCAACATGTCGAGTCGACACAGGACAAGAACCTCAACACTGTGCAGCTCAAGTCAGAGCTCGACACGCTCTCGTGGTTCCAAACTCTCAAGCTCTTCAGGAAGGCCGCGTTGATCTGCACTATTGCCGGCCTGTCGGCTGCCACAGATGGTGCGTTAGCTAGAGCAAGAGTTTATGCTCACAATTGCAGGATACCAGGCGCAGCTGAACGGCAACATCATCGCGAACAAGGGTTTCGTTAAACAGTTTTCCGGTGGCGCTGCAAAGCTCAACCCGACTCATGTGTCCACTTTCGGTGGCGGAGCAGCGTGAGTCAAATGATGGCGGACGTCGCAAGGGGGAGCGGCCCAGGGTGGATGGCGGACGTGGGCAGAGTGCGCACGGAATGAGCCAGCCTCCTGTCGTCCTATCACGAGACACTGACTTGGGCAGTGCTGGACAGATTATCGGACAGTTCAGCATCCAGTACGTCGCGGACGGGTTGGGTCGCAAGGCCGCGATGTGGACTATGCTCGCCGGCATGACACTGGTAAGTCAGCAAACGTCGCCCAGAGCTCCGACTCACACACCCAGGGCGTCATCATCGAGTCGGTCGCCCATCAGTGGTGGCACTGGACTATTGCCAAGATTGTCGCTGGTGCCTTCATCGGTGCAGTTCAAGCGACCCTCCCGGTCTACATCAGCGAGCACGCTCCTGCTGCCATCCGTGGCGCCCTCGTCGTCGCCTACAGCATGTGGTGGACGGTTGGTGGCCTCATGGCATCTGTTGCGCTCAAGGTCCATGCCGACAAGCATCCGCTGGACTTCCGCACGCCCATTTACACTCAGTACGGCATGCTGGGTCTTTGCTTCTTGTCGTTCCTCATCCTGCCCGAGTCGCCTTGGTGGCTCATCTCCAAGGGCAAGTTGGAGAAGGCAGAGAAGGTCCTCAACCTCAAGTACAAGAATGTCCCTGGTTACGACATTGCCCACGAGATGCAAATCATCGAGGCGACGATTCAGGACCAGCGCAAGTGGGACGAGGTCGAAAAGGCTCAGGGAGCGTTCGCCATCTTCAAGGGATTGAACCTGAAGCGCTTCCTCATCGGATGTTGGCCAAAGGTCCTTCAGCAACTTGTCGGCATGGCCGTCTTCTCGAACTATCTCACCTACTTCTTCCAGCTGGCCGGTAACAAGGACCCCTTCCAGGTTAACCTCATTGTTAGCTGTGTTAATCTGCTCGCAGTCGGCGTTGACGCTGCCCTTGTCGACAGGATTGGTCGTCGCCGCATGACCCTCATCGGTTTCACTGGCGCCGGCACTGGTGTCCTCATCCTCGCGATTGTCGGCTGCTTTGACTACACCAATGCCCAACTCGGCAGTCTGCTCGTGTTTGCGGGTGTCCTCGCCAACTTCTGCAACAATTTCCAGTCGTCGACGTCGTACGCATACCTCACCGAGATGCCCGAGCAGCGCTTCCGTGCTCGTGCGACCGGATGGGGTCTGGCCTGGTGCAACTGCTTCTCGCTCCTGTTCTCGTTCACCGTGCCCATCATGCTCGAGAAGTGGGTGGTCAAGACCGCGTTCCTCTTCGTCTGCACAGGTATTCCGTGAGTGTAAGGTGCTATGAGTTGCGCTGACAAACCAGGGGTATCATTCTTGCCTACTTTATCATGCCTGAGAGTGCCCGTCGCACGCCGGCCGAGATCCACGAGATGTTCGTCGACCACGTTCCCCTTCGCAAGTGGCGCGGGTACAAGACATCAATTGAGCGTGACCTTGAGGCGCGCACCGGTGTCGACACTGTTCAGGCGGCCTAGGGTGGTAGGGTGGTAGGGTGGCAAGGTTGAAGGGTGAGAACTTGGTTACGGGAAGGGTTGAATGGAACACGAAGGATGTTTGAAATATAGTGTTGGATCTGGGATAGGTTGTGAAATGCGAGACAATGACATTGGACGCTGCAGTTGCAGGCATCATTTGCCCGTGTCCACGAGAAGAGTTCATGATGAGAGATGGACGCAGACAAAGAGCAAGATTGTGCATGGTGGAGCAAGATTGACAAGTTGGGTGGAGGTAAGGAGCCCCGGTTGGTCCCAGCCGGTTGACGAGGACGCGGGATCAATTCTTGTCGGGAGCAAAATTGCCGGGCTCCACCTTGACCTCACAGTAGTGGTCGACTGCTTGTGGCACATGAACTTATCACCTAGCAATTAATTGCTTCGCAACTCTCATGCATAATACAACGCCTGAAGCCCGGTTCCTAACGAGATCACAGACAGAATCATTTGCTCACACACCACTTATTAGGTAGCCATGTCGTGGCGGGCGTACCTGGTACCGGCCATGGGCCACACCACATATTAAGCAACAATGTCGTGAGCATACCTGGTGCCGACCATGGCCGCGGCAGGACCACCCGACAGATCAATCTCGTCGAGGGGCACCCACCGGTCGCGAGCATACAGCCACCAGCCACCCCAAGTGAGCGCCACGACGGGCAGCGAGATGTAGTTGGCGAGGAAGCTCTTGTAGTCGAAAACGGGAACAAATGCCTTGAAACCCGAAAACACGAGTGTAATCAGGAAGCAGGTAATAGCAGCCCAGGCAAAGTAGGGCTGGCACCAGGCGCGGAGCATAAACTTGTGGCGATCGACACCCTGCAGATCGCAGGCCTTCTTGAAGCGGATAAAGCACAGACAGATCGACGCCCAGATGACCAGGTTGAAAAGACCCGTAAGATCGGACAGCCAGTCGAATGCCTGAGCCGAGCCGTCCGAAAGCGACAAGTAGCCCAGAAGACCAAAGACACCACCAATCACAACACCGACCCAAGGTACACCATGCTTGGTGGTGTACAAAAAGCACTTGAGACCAAAGTTGTTGCGGGTCATTCCCATCAAGCACCGCGAAAGTCCATAAAGACTCTCGTTTCCAGCCGACCACGCCGAAGTGACCACCACGGCGTTGATAATGTGAGCGAGCACATTTACACCGGTGCGTTTGGCGATAAGAACAAAGGGGGAAGCTGCGGCGGTACTTCCACCAAGCTCATTTGCCGACAGGAGGTCCGGGTCGTCATACCTGATGTTCAAACCGATGATAATGATCGAAACAACGTATAAGCCGCCAATCCTGTAAAATACGGTGCGGATGCCTTCGTTCGTTGCGTGTTCAATGAGCAGAAAATGAAGCAGATTGGGGAACGATTGATGTCAGCGAGGACGATTTTGTGTGTGTCACGACTTTTTTGGCTTGCTTATACAATAAAAATCGCCGCACTCTTTACTCACAGGTCCTCAGAGTCTTTCGCGGATTCTGCGCCTCGCCCGCGAGCAGTCCAACAGCTTCAATGCCGGCAAAACTGAACGATGCTTTGATCAAAACTGAGAAAAAGCCGAGGAAGGACGCGAGAGAGGGTGGTCCGACACCAAGATAGTTCTTGTTGAAAGGTGCCTCACGCCAATACCTTCCTCCAATAAATTCGCGGTGGCCCGGGACTCCGCCGAGGTCTGCGATGAGTCCGAAGATGATGAGGGCAACGAGCATGGTAATTTTGATGATGGCCATGACGAACTCGATCTCGCCGTACCACCTGACGCCGAGCATGTTGCAGCCGACGGTGATGAGAAGGAAGACGGTGATGTAAATTGCGGCGTGCTTTTTGTTATCAGTTTCGACTAGCCAGGGTCATTAGACGCGCTGGACCAACAATGGAGGCAGTCCATGCAGCAGTCGCCGAGTAAACTCACTTTCTCGTTCTTGTCCCAGAAACTAACAAGCACGGCCAACGCCGACATTTCCGACGGAACAGAAAGTCCAACCTTGAGCGCGTAGGTCACACCCATCATGAACCCAAAGCTGGGGCTCACGTACAGCGCGCCCATCTCGACGAAACCGCCAATGGTGGGTCGGTAACAGAGCATTTCACCCTATGATGTCAGCCAAAAGGAAGATGCCACAGTGGCTGCCACGACTACTGTGGCTGCTATCACAAGATGTGAAACATCCGATCCACGCCGATGACTCACGAGACAGTACATCATCAAACCGATAAAACTACCCATAATCAGGTAGCCCAGAAAGCAACCGACTGGACCACCTTGTGCGAGCGCAGAGCCCGAGCCAAGGAACAGACCCGTGCCGATCGTACCGGCAATGGCAATCATGGAGCATACGCGGGGAGGCTTCGCCATTCAGCTAGACGTTCGTATGCATACAGTGCGGCAAAACTCACAAGAGCACGCTTGGTACCGTGCTCACCCTCGGTGGTGTGCGCGAGCTCCTCCTCGCGGTCGACTAGCGCGCGGTCGACTTCGCCGGTGGGGTACGCCTCGCGAACGTACGCGCCATGGGCGTCTTTGTGGTCTTTGTAGTCATAACCTAGTTTCTCGTCCGACATGGTTGTGTGTGGGGTGGAAGAGGAAGAGAAACACGAGATGCATCGCACAGGTTCGATATATGGTTGGAGCATGCAAGCGGCGGTGGGCATTGCCGTTCGGTCCCAAGGCCCAAGGTACGGCGGACTAGCAAGCAAGCGCGGTTCACCGTCTCGTGCCGAAGCTCACCCATTGCCCGGGCAACTGGCCGATACGATGGTCAGGCCGCGATGGCGCAGCGTGCAGGGATCGTGGTGTTGATCATTTGCCAAGCCCACCGATACGACCAGGCCAGGGCACGCATTTGGAAGATACCAAGCTTTTGCTTACGTGCTCCCGCGGCGCACATGTATCGCTGGGCCCAGTCTCGATTCTCAGACGGTGGCATGGTGATCCCGTGACCCAGCGCAGTGGTTGGAAACGGCGCACGGGCAGGGAGATCACAACTGGTGCCGAAATTCGGGATATCGGCCGGATAAGATTCGGAACGAGTCCTCGTCACGCGACCTCATGTCTTGTCCATCACTCTCCGCGATCCCGGTTCACTGCTGCATGTGCAGTGTTACGACTGCAGCGTAGAAACGCATTTGTGGTGGGCACGGCGGCGATCGCCATGTACGAATGCTGACAATTCCGAGGGTTTGTTGGGCAGATCTGTCAAGCCCACCACCACAGGTCAGCTGCTCATCGTCTCCGCCGCAAGTCCGTCCAAAACACTCATCCCGTCTGCACTCCGAAAGGGTTCAACTTCGATGGCGCCATATATGTAGACAGCCAAGTCTTTCGGGTCGACTCAAGCCAATAGTCGAGGCGCCCATGGCGAGCGACCCTACGCTGATGCTCGGCTCCCTTCGGCACGTCGTTTAAAAGCAAACACGTCCAGACTCCAGCACACCTTTCGTCGGAGCATTTACCGAAGAAGGCGTCGATAACCCACTTTCGGCAACAGGCGGCTCCCACCACCAGGCATGCGACAGTGGGCTTAAACGACTTTAACATCCTGTGGACCTGGTCCGTTCACCCTCCACATCCCACTCACCATGGTCTCGCAGCTAGTCACCCCCTTCCACCGCCAAGCAGGCGCGCTCGCCGTCGAGGGCGTCGCCGTCGCTGCCCTCGCCGAGCAGTACGGCACACCGCTCTACGTCTACTCGCGCGCAGCCCTCACAACAGCCTGGGAAGGTTACACCGCTGGCATTGCCCAGGCCAAGCGTGGTCCCGACGGTGCCAAGGTCAAAGTCCACGTCGCGGTCAAGGCCAACAGTAACATTGGCGTGTTGAGTGTGTTTGCTCGCCTGGGCGCAGGGTTCGACATTGTCTCTGCCGGCGAACTCGCGCGCATCCAAGCAGCAGGCGGCAAGGCGAGCGACGCAGTGTTCTCGGGTGTGGGCAAGAGCGTCGCCGAGATGCGGTATGCGCTCAAAGCAGGTGTGAAGTGCTTCAACGTCGAGTCCCTCCCTGAAATCGAGCGGCTCAACGCCGTAGCCGGCGACATGGGGTTGAAGGCCCCCATCTCGCTGCGCGTCAATCCAGACGTGACTGCAAAGACACACCCGTACAACACCACTGGCGGCAAGGCCAACAAGTTTGGCGTGGCCATCACGGACGCGCGCGCAGCGTACGCCAAAGCTGCCAAGATGCCCAACCTCGCGATTCACGGTATCGACTGTCACATTGGGTCGCAGATCACCGAGGTCGAACCGTACATCCACGCACTGGACAAGGTCATGGACCTCGTGGACGAGATTGAGGCGGATGGGACCCCGATCAAGCACATCGACGTTGGAGGCGGGCTGGGTATCGACTACGGCGACGGCGAGCCCGCACCGTTGTCTACCCCCGAGTTTGTCGCTACCATCCTCAACCACATGGATGCGCGGTCGCCAGGTCGCGAGGTGTGGTTTGAGCCTGGACGCTCCCTGGTCGGCAGCGCTGGTATTCTTGTCACGACGGTCGAGTTTATCAAGCCGGGTGAGAAGAACTTTGCGATTGTCGACGCGGCAATGAATGACCTTGCGAGGCCGGCGCTTTACAACGCTTGGCATGGCGTCGAGCCCGTGACCCCGCGGGAAGGGGGCAAGGAGGTCGTCTACGACATTGTGGGACCGGTGTGTGAGAGTGGCGACTGGCTGGCCCGCGACAGGTCGTTGGTGCTCGAGCAGGGCGACTTGTTGGCCGTCCGTTCCGCTGGAGCGTACGGTATGAGTTTGTCTTCAAACTACAACACCCGGCCGAGGGCTGCCGAGCTGCTTGTTGATGGCAGCGAGGTGCATGTTGTGCGTGCGCGTGAGACTGTAGAGCAGTTGTTTGCGAATGAGAAGGCGCTGCCGTTGTAGAGGTAATGCACGGCGAGGGAGATTCTAATTGATTACCGCCAAGTTGTAATGAGTATTTTGCTTCCGCTAATACGCCGCTCAATAGCACGGTCAACTCACCTTCCTCCAAGTTGACCTTACACTCCTCTCCACACCTTCTTCAGCGTCCTCCTAAGCCTTGAGGTGGGTACTAGAAGTGCAGAGGCTGTAGCTGGATGTCTATCCTTCTCTTGTTATCGCTTCTGGTTGTCCTGCCCGAAGAAAGGCAAGTCGCGTCCAAAGCTATCGACAAGTCACTCGACTCACTTCTGATGCATGATCCTTACAACCCAGACTACCCAATTCCTACTGATCCATTACTTTATGGTTGCCCCACTTCCTTCACTCCCGTCACTCCTCCTCACTAGGCCGGGGTCTCGTCGTGCTTGTGCCTTGCGTGCAGCTCCTCTACAGGGGCGTCGACACTGTAACCCATGAGCTTGGTCATGTCGGGGAGGAACCAAGCAACAAGGCAAGCGGCGGCACCGAATGGCGCCGCAATAATGTACACAGTCCGGAAGCTGTCGGCTGTGGCCTGGGCGATAGCCTTGACACTCGCCTCCATGACGGCGGGGGTGAAGCCGGGAACGGCCTGGGCGGCCGCAGGGTCGCCTCCAAGCATGCCACCCACGAATGCCGCCACCGAATCAGGCGGCAGGCCAGCACCCACGGCGGCGGCGGCCGTGTAGCCAGGGAGCTTGGTGGACATGCCACTGGCCACTGCGGCACCGTACACTGCAGTGAACACTGAGCCTGCAATAGCGCGACCAGAGGTGAGCACTGCCGTGGCGGTGGCGATGAGGTGGTGGGGTGATGCAAGCTGAACTCCAGCGATGAGGAGAATCAACGGCGAGGCAAAACCTAGACCACACAAGGCATCGAAGACGAGAATGTTGACGTTCTGGCCTGGCTGAATGGTGGCGATGCCGACTGGAAGATCTCAGCTAATGCGAACTAGAAGTGGGCGACTCACCGACACCGGCCGTGTAAATGGCAAAGCCTGCAATTAGGGGGCTGCGAATGGTGCGCCGCGAGGAGCTCCAGAAGCCGTAGACCACCGTGGCAGCTCCAGAAGTGAGCCAGAAGATGCAGGTGCGAGCCGCCATCTTGAGCGGTTCCTTCTCAAACAACGCGACAGTGCTGTGGAGGCATTAGCTATCCGGAACAGACCCCACAAATCAAGAGTGTACGCACATAGCCGGATAAAAGACAATGATAGAAAAGAGCATGATTCCCTCAACAATCATGAGGATGACACAGATGGGGAAAATGCGGTTGTGGAAAAGCTCGTGGTGGAGAATTCCAGTGCTTGTACCCTTCCACTCGTAAACACCAAAGGCTGCGAGAAAGGCAAAACCTGGAATAAGTGTCGCCAAGACTCGAACGTTGCTCCAAGCCCAAGGATTTCCTCCGAGAGTGAGTCCCGCAAGAAGTAGAGTCAGACCGACCGTAAGCTGTGGGTTGGTAAGCTTACTCCCAAGCAATCAGTGCCCTCACCAGTGCCATTCCCGGAAGGTCAAGTTTGCCAAGCTTCTGTTTGAACGAGAGATGGTCAAGCCTCGTGTGGCGCTTGGGAGGGTGGTAGCCCACAAGGATACCGACGGCCGTTGCACCCCACAGAGCCATTTGGACCCACTGGCGTCGTGTCAGCATATGCCAGCCACGAGCACGAGCTGCTTACGAAGAAGTATCGCCATCCCCTGGGACCATAAATGCGAACGCAAGCACCACCTACTCTATTGAATGTCAGTATGTTTCATTTTCTGGTGTGCGTGTGGCTCACATAGGGCCGGTGGTCGCACCAAGCGAAGCAGCGATATTCATGAGCGATTGGGTGGCTGTTGGTTAATTGACAAATAAAATTATACTACCCACCAGGACGCCACTTGCGAGGGAGAATCTACGGCAGTGTGAGCGGTAAATCAATCAGCACTGAAATGGACGAACCTCGGAGGGAATGGCGTATGCAAGAGGCACTGAAGCAAAGCCGACACCGATGAGGATTTGAGCAACGATGAGGCGATAAATGTCCTTGGACCCGGGTGCGATAGCAGCACCAATAAAGGAAACCGTTGCCGTTGAAATCAACAAAAACTTGCGAGCCTGGAAGGTATCCGAGGCAAAGGACTGCAAGGCGTGAGTGAATTGCCGCCGCGTGTTTGCTTACCAGAAGAGGACCACCGACTGCTTGCACCAAGGATAATGCGTTGGGGACCCACACCTGAACAGTTTTGCCATTAAGATCTTCGCCAATGAACTCGAGCTAATTTTTGATAACGAAAAAAAATCCAATCGTTAGCAGGCGCCATTGCCAGTGACCTCGTGCGTTCTCACAATTGCGGGTGTACCCGTCAGGCCGACGACCTGGGCATAGTTTAACAGGAAGAGCGCCATGACGGCGAAGTATGTGCGCTTATGGAGAACAGGCTCCTCTTCGTCGTTTGTGTAGGCGAGGTTTCCCAGGTTATCCGGCTCAGCCGAGGTTGGAGTACTGCACTCGACATGGCTGACCGTAAAGCCCTTCTCCACTACTTGCTTGTCGTCGTTAATTGACGGAGTCTGGATTGCCGACATTGAGAGTGTAAGCTTCGGGTGAGTGGACGTGTGGGACCCCTGGTAAGGCTTAGTCATTGTCAGTTTATATAACGACTTGTCAACTTGACGAAAGGGGGTGTGTGCACATCCAACGCCGGCTCGGCGGCGAACCCGGTGGTC
This sequence comes from Prillingera fragicola, assembly GCA_002335605.1. Classification (NCBI taxonomy): domain Eukaryota; kingdom Fungi; phylum Basidiomycota; class Tremellomycetes; order Trichosporonales; family Trichosporonaceae; genus Prillingera; species Prillingera fragicola. Next base: position 73,668 of record BEDY01000002.1, read on the forward strand.
GTTGTTGGTGGCTTGCGACGTTGAAGGCTTTCGTCACCACCAGGCCCACAGTTGACCGTCACGTGGCTCCGATAGTTCCCCGCCAATTCCCCGGCCCACACGTCCCACACTTCCTACACCGTCCCACATTCCTGGAACACGTCCCACAATTGTACCCCACGTCCCACAACGCGTTCCAGCGCTGCAGCATGCGTTGATTGAAGGGAGCCCCATATCCCCGCATACAGGGTCGAATCTGGAATCAAGATCCCCGCAGGCTGCCCACTAAGATTACTGCGCATCGTTGTCCCACACCTCAGGGAGGACGACGAGATTGTGCCGTATTGGGTAATGTGTTAAGTGGGGAATCAGTTGGCGGCCGCCGGCAACAGGTAGTGAGCGCAATGACATGGAATCCTTATGCAAGATGATAGAATGGAGGATACATGGCGGTACGGTACAACAATAATTGACAGATTGGCTCAGAAAGACACGCTTGATAAGATATCACCTAGCGTGTCACCAACACCCCATGGGGTACACCTCCGTAACAAGCGATTGCTGGTCGAGCGCAAGCTGATTCATGTCAGCGGTAAATATCATCTTCCGGAACGTACCTGACGATATCCAACGTCTTCTCCTTCCCCTCCAGCAATCCCTTGACGTGGAGCGTGCAAGCCCCGGTGGCTATGAATAGCTCCTCTGTCGACCCGATCTCTCCCCGGCGCTGAAACAGTTCCGGAGAGGCAGAGCCACTTCCACCAACGAGGTCGCAGAGTTGCGCGAGTCGCTGCCACTCGGTGACTTGAAGGACCTTGACGAGCTCGTGTGTTCCATGAGGCGGATGTACGAATTCGAGATAGGAAAGCAATAGAAGCGTCGCCTGGAAGATGGCCCTGCGTCTGTGAGCCTCGTTCTTCCCGTTTAACAGTCACGTACCGTGGAAGGATGAATCCCAAGTCTTTCAAGTCTGCAGCGTAGTGCAAGATCTTGCCACAATGGAGTGTAGCCAGACGAGCCGCAGGTGTGCTGACCCAGTTCGTGACCAGTGCAATACTTTCATGAGCGGGTTCGCCACCTCGCCCAGCTGCCTCCTCGATGAGATCCATGGGAGCCAGGCGTTGGGCGCAAGTGTAGTGCCAAAGCGCCCGAAGACATCTTTTGTGATGTGGAACGCTCCCCTCTTGATAACTAGGCGCCAGAGTCTCAATGCCGTAGTCCTTGGCCAAAGATGCCATGTACTCGTAGAACTGCGACAGGGGCTGATGCTGCAGCCCAGCCCCAAATGGCGCATTTTCGAGGTCGCGAAGCATATGAATGTTGACAATGCTCTGAGCAAGGAGAACGCTGGGCAGGAATACTTCTGGTGTTTCCGACAGCGCCGACTCTCCCATTGGGGTTCCACCGGCGGCGGCTCGTCGTTCCGAATCGAGCAGCATGGCCCGCCAAGTTTCCGCGTCGTTGGTCTCAAACAGTGCATCACTGTAGTCGTCGTCCTTTGAGACTTGCGTTGTGGTCATTCGTGCCATACCGCTGTATGCGGTCAATTCCGCTGCGTGCAGGGTCAAGCCCAGGCTGGCTCTGGCATGCTCGTCAGTTAAACGATCCATCAGAACCAAAGAAGGACTCACCGTCGGAACGTCTCCTGAAGCCCCCATTCACGCCAGCGCTTGTTGAGCTTGTCGGAATCTAGATCTTGGACTTGCTCGTAAGAGATGGGATTGCGCTTAATCTTCTTGCACAAGCCATTCCGCCTGGCCATTGAGCACAAGTCACCGTGATAGAACTCGGCCGTGAGCATTTGCTTGGGCTTGCCGTGTAGGAAACTGAAGCATTGACCTAGGACTGAGCTTAGCAGAACTGCCAGTCGGGTCGATTCGGTTGCCATTTTTGAGTCACGCTTGAATAGTAAGCTCCAGGCCACCCGCCCTGCAGTCGTCCAAGCTCACTGTCACTGTGGCCACATAGTGAAGCCTTTCGTAAATCCAAAGCCCATTGTCCCTTGCTGCCTGAGTCCCAACAAACATGCAGCCAATGCTGCACATACTCAGCAAAAGCAGTGGGGACGTGCGATCGCGCTTGAACGTCGGTCGGTGAATGACGGGAAAGGACGGGTGAAAGTCGCGAAAGTAGAGATGCAAGCAGGCGTCGAGAAACTTCATGGAGGGGATAATGGACTCGCGTGGACGAGGGCACTGAGACGTGGCCGGGGTCTGCGGTGTAGGCGTTAGCTGGCATCCTCTCCTGTTCGGGTAATGAACCCACCACAAGACCGTTGACATGCAGTTCATCCACCACTTGGTCGGGGGACTTGATCATGGAAGGCTGTGGCGAGTCTGGTCGACTGAGGGTGTACTCTGAAGACTGAGCTTTTGAAACGCCAGACTCCCAAGTGTCAGCCGTAATCACTGTTCCACGTCGGCGGCGGTGACCAGCAAAGATCGGAGGGGAGCGGTATCCCGAGCTCGAGACTGGATTGTCAAACTCAAACGCTGCCGGGATATGCTGGTGGCTAGCAAAGGACTGCTGCACTGCCCGATCGTGTCGGCTTTCGGCAGAGCTCGAGCTCATCTCTCCAGCACTGCGCGGCCTCTCGACGCCATGCGACGGGACGTATTGTGACTGAAAGTCGTAGTCGGCCAGCGCACCAATGTCCATGTTGCCGCCGTGGGGTTGGTCCGAAAAGACGACAGCAAGAGCATTCTCAGTGGCCAAGGCTCCACCATCCTGGTTCAACCACTCTGTGACCAAGTCGTCCACTGCGTTCGTGTTGATGGGCGCAGAAGAAGAGGGAAAGCTGTTCAAGAAAGGCGGTGGAAAGGTGTTGAAGAAGCTGTCCGCAGCCATGAGGCCTGGCTGTCGGTGCGACTCACCGCCGTCCGCGCTCATGTCTGCGAACGCCGTGGAAGGGGAGATCAGGCAGCCATCGGGCTGCTCGTTATGTGAGCGGGTCAAGTCATCGGTGGCAAACGAGTCTGCCATCACAGGGTCGACCATCGTTCGGACCTTCTGGGCGGCATCTGAATTGTCCCCCTCTTCAGGATCAGCAGTCAAGGACGAGTCTGTCCGGCGTCGCTTCACAGTATGCGGTACTGAGTGGACTGTGCGCTCGTGTCGCTGAAGTGCATCGGTTCGACCAAATGACCTGTCGCAGAGCGTGCAGGGAAAGGGCTTTTGCTTGTCGTGACTCCGAGTGTGACGCAGGAGGTGGGCCGCCTTGAGGAACACTCGGCCGCAGTATGGACACTTTTTCGAGCCCGATGTCGTGTCGTCTGACGCCGAGCTTGTCTTATCGGCTACGGTGGCCATGGCTCTTCAGGTGGGTGGGGACGCTTTGTGTGGGGAGTAAATGAGGGGAGGGTGCGGGGTTGTGGGGAGAACGGCGGGGTGGGTAATAGGAACGAGACACTGTGCAACAACAACATGGCTTGGAGGCAATCCAAGGGATGTGACAGGCTGCGCATGCGAGCTCACGTCCCCTAGGCATTGCATTCAACAGCACAAAGTGGGCGTCCAGACGTCTCCTGCAGCGGTCATGGGTGGTGCAAGCATGACACCCAGCCGGGGTTTGTGATCTACGCCTCACTCAGGGCAATTGACCCGAAGCAGAACCCTGAATAGTTACCGCATCCTCGGAACCCCACCTCGACTTCCCCCGCCGGGTATGCATCGGCAACGGCGACTGCTTTGGAAATGTGGGACCACGATTCATACTCTGCTCACAACTACTACTTTGAACACTCGTACACTTGCTCCCGTTCACGCTGCCCCAATCTTGGTACGCAATTCCTGCACCAAGTCGTCGACGCCAGTCACGGGAGCGTGTCCAAAGACGTAAAAATCTGGTCGCACGATGACCGCATCATGCAGCCCCATGTCGCCCGCAAACCAGTCGCGGTACTCGCCGGTCAAGTCCTCGTCGGGGGTGATGTGCACTCGCTTGCCCTTGAGCTGGTCCAGGAAGAAGGAACGCGACTCGGCTGACAACTTGTCCTCTGCTGGCTTGTCTCCGTACGTCAACAGAATCCAGCCGTAGCCGTGCACGTCGTCGAACAGGGGTTGGTCTTGGGCGTCAGGCTTCACCTTTAGCTGCCGTTGGAGTCCGAGATGCCCAGCTTCGGACTGGGACGTAAGAACACCTGGGCGGCCGAGAGGTGGGTCATACTGCCTGGGAACGGCTATAATGTCAGCAATGCCAACCTCTCGGATACTCACGAGCTGCACGCATGGCTTCGTGGATCGCCTTGGACTTGACTGGGTCGGTTTCACAGATGACCTCACCCAGCTTGATGCAGTACCTCTGGAATGTCAGACTGATTAACTCCCTCCAGACTCACAGTCAACTTTTGGATGTGCTCCAGGCGTTCATTCTGGTAGCTCTGGAGGAGACGCTGGGGACAAGCCGTGCCCGAGAGAATCAGCGGCAGACGCCACCCCAACGCCGCAGCGTCACGGAAGCCCGAGTTGAGTCCTTGGCCGATGAACGGGGGCATGAGGTGCAACGAGTCGCCGGCAAGAGTGACACGACCTTTGAAGAACTCGGTTGCCCACCTAGCTTTGAAAGTGTAGACCACCTTGCGCTCCAGCGTGCAGTTGTCGGGCTTGTACCCCCATGGCTCGAGCAGGTCCCAGAGCATTTTGTCTTCAAGTAGGTCCTCAGCACTCTCTCCGGGGAGACGCATAAACTCGAAACGCCGGCGTCCCTTCCCTGCATACACAACTGTGGTGGGGCGAGTGGGGTCGCAGATCTGGGCAGAGCCGAGCTTGGCAACACGAGGAGGCACGTAGCCGTTCTTGAGAATCTTACAATGTCAGTGATGTGACAAGGTCTGGGAGACAAACCAGGTCGGTGATGAGCCAGTCATTCTGAAAGCTCAAGTCTTCAACGGGAAAGTCCACAAGACGCCGAACAGTAGAGTTGGCACCATCACAGCCGACGACGTAGGAGGCGCGGATGCTAGGTGGCGCATCGCCTGGACTACTCGGGGCGGATGGTGAGCCAGACTTCCCGTTTGTCAAGAGGCCGTTCACCATGATGCCAGTCTTGTTTCCGGTTGAGATGGGTGTGAAGACAAAGTCTTCAAAAGTTGCTTCCACGCGGTCCGAGTACTGCTCCAGGCCAGTCAGGGCTGCAGAGCGTCAGTTTCCGCACGACCACTGGCAACTTAAACTCACCATAGCCTCGAATGAGCGGAATCTTGCGGTCCAGAACGGCCTTCTCCAACAGCCCTTCAAGCTCGGGCTGGCTAAATGCACCAGCAAATGGATGGCCCGAGCGAGTGGATGCTTCGAATTGGAGATCGGCAAGGACTGAACATGAAGCGTAAGCTCATTACGCCAAGCCCGACGACATAGCTGTGGCACTCACGCTTCAGATTGGCATCGCGCCAGACAAAGTTTGTGCCATCCTCGCCGCCCTTGCCGATGCAACCGTCAAGAATGTCCCCAATTTCGGTGGCTAGACCAACTGTTCCAAACAGCCGACGCGACTCGTGGTCCAAGGCAACAGCACGCGGGAGCGGGTAGAGCGCTTTCTGTCGTTCAACGATCTTGACATCGACTCCCTTGGCGTGCAGCATGAGGGCGAGCATGAGACCAACAGGTCCGGCGCCCACAATGAGGACATCGCACTGCTCAATGGTCATTATGATGTAATCCTAGTTGATCTGATAGGTCGAGTGGGGATACTTGGCTTTGGCGTTCATTCTAAGTTGTCGACTTAAGTCAGTCTCGCTCTCCACCAGCCACGGACAATGCGGTCTCCTAGTGCCACTGCGGCCCCCTTTGCGAACGCCGCTCGAGGTCCCCGCATGGACTTGCACGCATACCACTTCTCGATGGAGACAGAGGGACGTTGGAGATCACGAGACGCTCACTGGCGGACACAGTGGACAACAGACCCCTCACAAACACTGGTGGTGGGACAGATGTGGGACCGCGTGTGGGACGGCAAGATAGCGGCCACCTGCGACCATACCCTCCGGGCCCCACATTGATGGCCCACATCCACCACCACACCTCTTGAGACATGTTCACATGATGCATGCATTGGCAAGGGGGAACACGTCGCTCAAAGCCGCAAGTCTACTTAGGTGGTCTCGTGTCTCCAGTCGCAAACAACTTTCCGAAATTATCCCAAAGTTCACCTCAGCCAACCATGACCATTGCCACCCCCATTCGTATTGTCCGCGTCGCCCATGTGCGCTACCGCCATGTCAACCTCGAGGAGACCAAAAAGTTTCTCGAAGACTTTGGCATGCGCGTAGCATACACTGAAGATGATGGCAAGACTCTCTATTTTGCGGGACACGGACCCGATCCCTACTGTTACGTTGCCGAGCAGGTGAGCTCGGCCCCAGCAAGGGAAGGAGAGAGGGGCTGACGCACTGCAGGGAGAGACTCGCGAGTTCCTTGGTGGAAGCTTCCTTGTCGAGACCAAGGAGGATCTGGAGCGTGCAAGCGCCACCCTTCCATCAGCCAGCAAGCTTGAGCCGGCTGGTCCTGCAGGCGGGTACCGCGTCACCTTCCGTGACCCGGACAACATTCCGGTCAACCTCGTCTGGGGCCTCAAGGAGGTTGAGCCTGACCAGGCCGACATTTCGGGTGAGATTGGTGGAATCCTCGACTCCAACTTTCCCTTGAGCAAGAAGCGCAAGGGAGCTTTCCGCAGGTTTGAGCAACAGCCTTGCCCCGTCTACAAGCTCGGTCACTTTGGACTGTGAGTCGCGATTGCCTCAGGGGGATATCGCAGCTGACCAGCTTACAGTCTGGTTACCGACTTTGAGCGGACTTTCAAGTTCTACACGACGCACTTCAATCTCAAGCCCACGGACATTCTGACCGCTCCCGATGGCACCCACGTCGCCGCTTTCTGTCATGTCGACCGCGAAGAGACTTGGGTGGACCACCACACCTTCTTCTTCTCCCTCAACAACCAGCGCACTGGCATCCACCACTCGTCGTTTGAGGTCCACAACCCTGACATTCAGGCCATTGGTCACGATGTAGGTCACGCTAGCGTTTGTTACTCCCCGTAGCTGACACGCATCCAGTGGCTCAAGCGTCAAGGCTACCAGCCAGCATGGGGTGTCGGCCGTCACATTCTCGGATCCCAGGTCTTTGACTACTGGTACACCCCTGACGAGTTCCTGATCGAGCACTACTCTGATGGTGATCTTGTCGACTGCAACACCGAGACTGGCTATGTCGAGGCCGGTGACAAGTCGCTCGCCATTTGGGGCCCTGCTGTCCGTGAGTTGCTTGCTGACTGATGTTGGAGAAGCGCTGACACCTGCAGCTGAAGGATTCGGGTCTGCTATTCCTCCCAAGAAGAAAGCCATTGCTGCCTAAGACTTGTACATTGTATGAACGGCTTGCTTGATACTTGTTTGGTAGTCTTATGAGCGATGCTATCTGAAGTGATCTTTTCTCCCTTGTATCCTGCGCATTGCGGAAAACGTGGACGTTTGGATGGGTGGTGCAGCCAGTGTTCGCCCCTTCTTCTCATATTTCCCTGTCAGCCTCATGTCCCTGCTCCGCTCTCTATCCTTCTGAGGTGGTACACGTAGATCTCAACCTCGGTGTGCAATAAATCTGAATGGCAGTCTGGAGAAGAGCGAGATTGGACACGAGTCATTTTCAACAGATTTAGCCGGTCCCACTTCCCCACATCTTCCTTCCCTCCAATGGGTCGTCCCACATCCCACATTCACCCACTGTCCCTCATCGTCCGGGCCGGCCACCTACTCGTCGTCGGAAGCGGGCGACAGCGGCAGTCCACGGCTCCGACACGATGCTAGAGGGTATATAGTCTCAACGCCAGCCTGCGTCTACCACAAACTCAGACACGGCTCATCATGACCAACACCAACGCTTGGACCCGACTCGTTCGCTACGTCAGCCAAAACGGCCAGACCCGCCTGGGTCAGCCCGTCGACCCTCGCGTCGACGTCGGCGTCGCTACTGCTGCTGGCGAGGAGGTCGAGGTCTACGTCATCGACGGCGACCTTTACAACGGTACTGTTACTACCGAGAAGGACACCATCAAGACTGTGAGTTTGCGCGTAGTGACCAGGTCAGAGATCATTTCTAACGACTCCAGCTTCTGGGTCCTGTCAGCAAGGAGGAATGCAGCATCATTCGCTGCCTCGGTCTCAACTACCTGGGTATGTTGTCGGCACCGTGATTGTATACGCTTGCTAATTCTCCACAGCCCACGCCAAGGAGGCCAACCTGCCCATCCCCGACATCCCCATTCTGTTCATCAAAGCCCGTACCGCTCTTGCAGGCCCAGGAGAGCTCAAGGTCTCCAAGGCCGATCAGAACGACCAGCTCGACTTTGAGACCGAGCTCGCGATCGTCATCGGCAAGGACGCATTGAATGTCTCTGAGGAGGATGCCCTCGACTACATCCTCGGGTACACATGCTCCAACGACGTGTCCATGCGCAAGCACCAAATGGCCAACTCGCAGTGGTGCTTTGGCAAGGGCTTTGACGAGTCGTGCCCCATCGGCCCCGTCCTGGTCCGTACCAGCGAGGGCGACCCCGACAGCCTCAACTTTAAGGGTGTTCTCTCGGGCGAGACGGTCCAGAAGTCCAACACCTCGTGAGTCCACTTTGGCAGCGTGCTGCTCAGTAGCTGACGAGAACAGGGACATGATCTTTAGCTGCCGCAAGGCGATTGCCCACCTCAGCCAGGGCACGACTCTGGAGCGGGGATCAGTCATCCAGATGGGCACGCCCTCTGGTATCGGATGGGCTCGCAAGCCTCAGCGTGTCATCAAGGACGGCGAGGAAATGAAGATCTGGTTTGAGGGTGTCGGTACCCTGATCAACACTTTCAAGTATGAGTGAGGGTGTCGTAGAGGTGTCAATGCATGGGATTGCCGCAGTTCCTTACTGCCAGTGCTTCTCTGGGTCCGACAATAGTTGGTCACATTGTCGTTCATGAGTAGGAGACATTGAAACTTGTCAAGTATTCATCTTCATCTACTAATCCCAAGAAGAAATGCCCCAAAAGCCTCCATAGATACTGCTGATATGGTCGATAACCGTTTGGCCAAGCTGCTACTGGTTGTAGTCGATAACCTGGCGGGCATTCGCCGTACTGTCGGCACACCGCTTGAGCGCAGCAGGGAACTCTGCAAAGGGCAGCAAAGTAATGTGCTCCTTGACACTCCCGTTCGCAAGATACTTGAGCGCATCCGCCATATCTGCGCGGGTAGTGACGAGGATACCGCGGAACGTGATTCCCTTGAAACACGCCACGCTGGGCTCGGCACCAAGGACGGCCGTTCCGGCAGCAGGCAGACCGACGGCGACGACCACACCCAATGGCCTGAGCACGCCCGAAGCAGCCTCATAAGCCTTGCCCGAGCCTGCGGCCACGATGGCCGCGTGCGCGCCGAGGTTGAGCGGTGTGAGTTCCCTCACTGCTGCGTCGAGGTCCTTGACGGCCGTGACGTCGATGTAGTGCTTGGCACCGGCATTGATGGCCGTGTCCTTCTTACCCGCGCCGACATCGACGCCAATGACCTTGTATCCCATGGCCGTGCAGAACTGGGTCACCATGTGTCCTACGCCACCGCCTGCGCCAAAGACCACCACCCAGTCGCCCTTCTTGCACCCTGCTGCCTTTGTCGCCGTGTACGCCGTTCCGCCCGAGCACATGAAGGGTGCAGCCTGCTGGAGAGGAACGTTGTCCGGCAGCCTGATTGCCCACTGGGCGGGGATGATGGGGTACTGCGTGTATGTACCGTTGGTGTGGACAGCAACGTACTCGACGGTCGGGCACAATGTCTCATCTGCCATGTCAGTATATCACCAAAGTCATGCACACTCACAACCGGCAACACAGAACTCGCACTTTTCACACGTCTTGGCGACGGGCGACACCCCGACACGATCTCCGACCTTCCAGCCTGTAACACCGGGCCCAATCTTGGCAACGTACCCCGCGCCTTCGTGTCCGGTGCACTCGACGCCGGGGGCGGGGAGGACGCGCCAGTCGCCGTAGATCCCGTCTGGAGCCGTTAGTTGCCGCATGGCCAGAATGTTCTTACGGTGGTCACTCTGGCAGATACCAGACACCATTAGTTCGCAGAGGATCTCGCCCTCCTTGGGCTCGGGGACGGGGTAGTCTTCGCGGAGGACAAGCTTGTACTGATCGTTGATGTCAGCCTTACGTCCTGCATCGGTCCAAAGACACTCACGTTTGGCCCAAGGTTGATGGCAGGTGCTGCGCGGCAGACTTTGGGAACTTCAGAAACGTCGACAGTCATGGTTATGCAAGTGCGAATGTGGAGGGCGATGAGAAGCAGAAGGAAAGTCAAGACATGGCTCCATGTTGGGTGGCTTTATATCCAAAGCTCGGTGAATGCCCCACTATCACTCATCGCTCCGGTCGAAATGAGATCACATCAGCCATGCATCTCTCCACACCTGGCCGGGCCTTGGCGGCTTGCGCAGGGAACTGAATGGCACAGGGAGATTACCTGGTGGCCCGCATTCTACCCCACTTTACACTGTACACTGACCAATGGGCGCCTGGCTTCCGGTGCCGAGGGAAAGGGTTGCAGGAGATGTCAGTACCGCCTGTCAGCCGGCGGGGTCGATACTGTTTACAGTGGGTCTTGACTGAGATTACCAGAGGCACCATCTCGGTAGGTTTAGACGAGGAATTGTCAGTTGCGCATCGCTGATGCCGAAGCTCGGCAGGAGATGGCCGATCAGCCATTGCCGCCGGCTGATACCACCGTGCGTCCAAGACGTAGAGCTCGGCTTGGTGGCCTATTTCGACATGACAGAGATAACTTGAGTCCTGAGAGATCTCCTGAGTAGCTCCAGAGGGTTCTTTGAAGATACTGAAGATGCCGGCCGCATATGGGCGAACGAGGAGGGGGCGGTCGAAGGTGGAGTATATCCGGAGTAAGTCCGCGGTTGCCGGCCTTGTCGTCCCATGCACCACGCTGCGAGCTGCAAGCACCCCATTCAGAAGTTAGGAGCATGCATACATGTCAACGGCAACCTAGTGGTATCTAGGTGGTGGTAAGTTATCGCGAGATTGTCGAGGAATTGGCACTTCCGTTAGCCTCTCCAAGGACCTCGGTCAAAAGTGTGACTACATGGTGGTGCTTCTTGGCCACGTTGGACCCAGCACAGCTGACAGCAAAGGCATTGGAGTCAGCAACCCTCAGCTCTAGTATCATTGGAGGCTGGACAGACTCGGCCAATTTGATTCTCAACAATGATTCTCAACAATGATTCTCAACAATGATAGCACTTTCATAGCAGCAACGATACAATTCCCCACCAGCCGCATCCCTAGACAACCGACCCGCCCTTGACCTCGACGTGCCGCACGGCAGCCATGTCCTTCTCACCTGCAGCCGGCACTGAATAGTCGTCATGCTTGTCGTCTCCGGGGTGAACGACGTCGTCACCACGCTCCAGGGCGTGCATGCGAGCACCGACACCGTGGGTAGTGGCCTTGGAGAACTGCCACGCCCAGAGGTTCTGAGCAAAGAGCTCGTCGACCTCTTCGAGGGACCTTCCCTTGAGCTCGGGGATGAAAAGAGTAACAAAGATAAACGAGACGGCGCAGATACCGCCAAAGATGTAGGCAACATATGCGCCGAGTCGGTCAAGGAGGTAAGGGATCGAGTAGGTGACGGCAAAGGCGATCAAGACGTCGAATGCGGCAGAGAAGGCCATGGTCTTTTTACGCAGGTGGAGGGCACCAATCTCGGCAGCAATGAGGTGCACGGTGGTGTTGATGGAGAAGCGAACCGAGAACGCAAACATCAGGAGACCAGCTACCGCTCCGTTTATGTCGGCCTTGGAAGGGTTCTTCTTGGTCACGAAGCCCGCGCACATGAACATGAACAAGGTCTGGCAGAAGCAGCCCAGCATGAGAATGGGGCGACGACCGAGCTTGTCGAGCAGGGCTATGGCGAAAATAATGGCCACGCACGAAATGGCCATGGAGATGGTCGAGTAGGTGAAGGCAAGGTCGCCGAGCCCCATGCGCTTGTAGAACCTAGGCACGTCAGCGACAGTCACGTCAGGGGGGGTGAGAACTCACGTAGGACCGTATGAGAGCACAAACTGGTTGCCAGTTGCCTGGGTGAAGAAGAAGAGCCACGAGGCGACCATGGTGCGACGGAAGTTGTTGCCGCGGAACAGGTCGAGCCACGATCCCTGGTTTTGCATCTTGGCTTCAGCAAGAGCCTCCTCCATTGCCTCCACCTCTGCGTAGGTGAGGCCATTGGCGACGTCCTCCTTGGGGCGAAGACGATCAAGGGCTTTGAGTGCCTCCTCCTTGCGGCCGCGGCTGACGAGCCAACGGGGCGACTCGGGGGCAAAGGGCACGGACATGATGATAAGAGCGGCGGGGATAAACTGGACACCAACGGGAATCATCCATCCGCGGCTCCTGAGCTCCGTCGCATATGCACGAGACATGCCTGCACCCCAAAGGTTACCGAGAGTGACGAGCAGCATGAAGGATCCACCAAAGAAACCACGAAGGGGGGCGGGGGCCACCTCGGCGTGGTACGACGTGATGCAATTCTCGACAATACCAGCTGCGACGTAGGTGAAGACACGGCCAACGGCAAAGGCAATCCAGTTGGGAGCGACAAGCTCGACTGCACAAGTCAGCAACAAGTCTAACCATACTTAGGTCACCATTAGAACTTACTAAGGACACCGAGAATTTGAGTGACGGCGGAAATGTAGATGACGGCCTTGTAGCCAAAGCGCTCGTTGAGAGGCTCGAAAATCAAAGTGCCAGTGAATTTGCCACTCCAAGGAACCGAGTTCATAATGGAGGCACGGCCAGTGGTAAGAGCATATTTTCCCTTGGCATTGAGAGTGCCAAACTTGCGGAGCCAAGAGGGCAAAGCCTGAAGACCGCCGAACAAGCCAGTGTCGCTGTTGGATTAGTATTGTGAGTAGAAAGATGAGTGGTGGGTAACTTACAGTCCGAAGAGAAGATCGCCAAAGGCAAAGGTAAGACAGGCATACGCCAGCATGGGGGTCATGAGAGACCATCGGCTGCGGGGCGCGTGGGCATGAGAAGCGGCGTCCATTGTTGTTGAGTGGGCAAGGCGGTGTTGGATGTCGATGAAGTTGTTGTGACTTCAAGTTGCTTGCCGAGCTGATACTTAAATGCTTCAAGGAGCCCCGATGCTATCGATTTTGAGCCCCAGGCTACCCCAGACATGTGACAGAATCACGAACTGCAACTCCCTTTGTCAACAATAATCTGGAAGCCAACGACGTCGGCATTCAGACGTTTGGATGGCGTTGCCCCTGCTAAATTCTGCCGGGATGGGCCCCGACCCGCTCTTCCAGATGGCCTGTATTATCGTGATTAACCCTGTTCATCACGAAGCAAAGGGGTTAGAAAACTGTACACGCGGCACCACCTGACCCAGCGCTGCCCTTGGACCCGTCAAACAGGTCGGGCCGACCCGAGCGAGGTTATGGGGGAGATGGATGGGCTCTGCTGCGCGCAGTCGACAGGTGGGACGAGGATATGTAGTGTGTAGTCACCTGTTCTCCCCAGACCCAAGGATAGGGTAGCGACAGGGTCAGGTGGGCGAGAGAGTGGTCTGTTCGGCGTCTGGGATCATCAGGATGGGTCGGAGATTCCGATCTTGACAGTATGCAGCGCGGATGAGCAGAGGAGCAGTTGAAGGCTGCATACAACAGTGAGGGTACAAAGTCTTGGTGTGGCTGTTTTGGTCGACAGCCAAGGGATGCAGGCGGAGCCTGGAAAGACGGATATCCGGACGTGTGGTTGTGCCACCACCTCCATGTCTTTCACCCTTTCAGCAGTCTTCGTATGCATGCTTGCAGTAACTCAGGAACCCGATCCTCCCACCCGACTGGGCGGGGACCCCGATGGTGCGATTCCAGATGCCCACACTCCATGGCACATGTTGATTGCCCACCCCGCTGTTGCATCCTGGATGTCGAAGACAGGTATGTCCGGCATAGTCGGTCACAGCCGAACACGTCCACATGACATGACATGGTCCGTTATACCGTCTCTGGAGCATATCACGGCTATACATATACTCTGCGGCATCTGCTGTCTGTTGACATACTCTCTCCATCACTCGTGACTCAAGATGACTCTCACTAAGCGCCCCAACTTTCTGTTCATTGTCGCCGATGACCTGGGCTACAGCGACCTGGGCTGCTTTGGCTCGGAGATTGCCACCCCAAACCTCGACAAGCTCGCTCAGCAGGGCCTGCGGCTCACCCACTTCCACACGGCGGCAGCCTGCTCTCCCACCCGCAGCATGCTGCTCTCTGGCACCGACAACCACATTGCTGGTATGGGCGCCATGAACGAGATCAAGAACGGCCAAGGAGGTGAGAATTGGCAGCGAGTCAAGCAGGCAGTGCTGACGTACAGGCGAGCGGTGGCGTGGCCAGCGCGGCCACGAAGGCTATCTCAACTCACGCGTTGCAGCTCTTCCTGAAGTTCTGCAGGACGCCGGCTACCAGACCATCATGTCTGGCAAGTGGCATCTGGGTCTCAAGCCCGACCAGTCCCCCAACGCTCGCGGCTTTACCAAGTCGTACTCGATGCTGTCGGGCTGCCACAACCACTACGCCTATGAGCCCCAGTTTGAGGGCCGTCAGCCCGGCAAGACCCCCGAGGGCTCGGAGAAAGCCTTTGCTACCTGGGGAACGACAATGTACGACAAGAAGGGCATGTACGCCCGTGACGACAAGCTGTTCGACCCCGAGACCAACTTTCCTATCAAGGAGGGCGGCTTCTTCAGCACCGACACGTTCACCGACGAGATGCTCGCCTACCTCCGTGAGCGCAAGAACTCACCCGAGGACGCCAACAAGCCCTTCTTCGGCTACCTGGCCTACACTGCGCCTCACTGGCCTCTCCAGGCTCCCAAGACGATTCGCGACAAGTACAAGGGTAAGTATGACGAGGGACCCCACGCACTCCGCAGCCAGCGTCTTCAGCGCCTTCAGGACCTGGGCCTCGTCAGTGCCGACATTGCCGCGCACCCCCTCATCAACCCCATGGGCATCACCGAGTGGGAGGAGATGACCGACGAGGAGCGTGCCAAGTCGTCGCGCGCCATGGAGATTTACGCCGCCATGGTGGAGGGGATCGACACTGGCGTTGGGCGCGTCATTGCCCAGCTCGAGGCCGACGGCGAGCTCGACAACACGTTCGTTGTCTTTATGAGCGACAACGGCGCCGAGGGAGCCTCGTACGAGGCTCACCCGTTCATGGGCACTTCGGTCCTCGAGATTATCAAAAAGTACTACAACAACGCCCTTGACAACATGGGCGAGCCAGACTCGTTTGTGTGGTACGGCTCCCACTGGGCTCAAGCAGCCACTGCGTGAGTAAACCTTTCCCCACATCAGCTAACAACCAGTCCTTCACGCCTGTACAAAATGTTCCCCACAGAGGGCGGCATCCGCGTCCCGTTCATCGTGCGCTACCCGGGCCTCTCCAAGGTCGGCGCAGGCGAGCACACCGACACCTTCACGACCGTCATGGATATTATGCCCACGGTTCTCGACCTCGCCGGGGTCCAGCACCCTGCCGCCGGGAGCGCGTCAGGCAAGTTCCGCGGGCGCACGGTAGAGGCCATGCGCGGCGCGTCGTGGGTGCCCTGGCTGTCTGGCGGGCAGGAGCTGGTGCACGACAACGAGACGCCGATCGGGTGGGAGCTGCACGGCCGTGCGGCTATGCGTATCGGTGACTGGAAGATGGTCTGGATTCGTGAGTTTATCGGTTGGGGTTAGAGCTGACGGCAGCCCCGCCCTTTGGTAAGGGCGACTGGGAACTGTTCGACGTCCGGGCTGATCCGGGAGAGATCAACGATCTGGCAAAGAAAAAGCCAGAGAAGCTCGCCGAGCTCCACGCCGCGTGGGACCAGTACGTTGCCGAGTCGAATGTTATTTGGGGCGGACCACAGCAGTCTGGCGAGGTCGTTGAAAAGGACGAGACCGACGACAGTCGTAACTGGATGAAGGTCGGCGAGAAAGAGGCTGTGGAGGCTTGAGGTGTTTAATTCATTTTCTATTTGTTTGGTTCCAGTCGAGGTTTCTGTAACTGTAGGCATGTCATGCAGTCGTCGCTCCAGATGTATATGATGCTTCTTGGCAAAGTCTTGTGGACGTCAAAGCAGCCAATACTTATCGTTGAGTGATTTAGTGACTTGTAGTCGTGACTTGGGCGAACAGGTTGAGCTTATGAACGGAGGCGTTGAAAGAGTGAGCTTTACAAAGAACGTTGATTCTGCAAATTGATAACGATGAGGGTCCCCAGGAGCCCAGAGTTTCAGAAAGGTCAATAGAAGCCTAATGAGCGTCCTCTTGCAGCCTCAGAGAGCAAGGAAGTACGGAGAACGACAAAACGTCACTCAACAAACCTCCCCATCGAGTTCTTGTTCGTATAACGGTTAGTATGCTCGCTTGTCACGCGGGAGATCGGGGTTCGATTCCCCGACAGGAAGCTTCCTTTTTGCCGTCTGTCCATGCAGACGAGCACAAGTGGCCATGGTCGAGGAGAGACGAGCGTTGGGGGGAAGAAGGTGAGCAACTCGGTTGTTTCTCGACGAAAAGCGCATTTTTTGGTCCACTTTTGGCTGGTATGCATTAGCCTCGCAGCTGGCAGTCTATGTGATGTGTCTGGTTAACCCGAAAGCATGCATGAGGCCGTCGAGTCCGAAAGTCCGACGCGTTGGCTCTCCGGGGCCGGGGTGCGAGAGTGAAATTTGATCCCTGGACGAAACGCCACACTGAACCAAAATCTCTCGGATCTCGATATCCCATCCCAGCCTTCTTGATATCCTTTCCCAACGTTGATTTCCTGGTAGTAGTAAGAGAACTCTAGATGTGAAACGCAGTAAGCATTCACGAAGCAAGTCATGGACGATACGTGGGTTTCACAGTGGGGAGGGCAGGGCTGTGGCGGTGGCTGGTCGCCAGATCTGACCACGTCGTCGCTCGCTGCGCAGATTGTTTCTTGTGCATCACAGTCGCGATAGCGTTAGTCACCCCTGCCGCTATTTAGCAGAGATCTTTAGTGTCTAGATTGATTAAACATGCTAAATCATTCAAGCTAAAGAAGATCTGGGTCGAGGACAACCTTTCCTGGGTCGACCTTCCCTATGTGTTGCCCTGCAGGTGTTGATTCCTGCGATCTGGATCTAGGTGGGTGGGGTAGTACCCTCTCTTCTGCGACCCTCGTTTCTTCTGCAGATTCTTGGCAGGCAAGAACGTGCGAGGAGGGGTAGGGCTCTTAGCGGCACCGGACGGCGGCCAAACATGAACACACAAAACACCGTTGGTGAAACGGTATCATGCGTCGTTGCCATTCTCTTGTTCATCCAAGAAACGTCGACGCGGCAAGGGTTCGACTCCCTTACGGTGTATCTCTTTTGCATCTGAAGATGCTGTGGGTCTTGTTTTTGATTTGGAGGGATGCCAGAGGTTGAGAAAGGTCGGTCGGTCGGTGTGGTGGTCGGTGTGGCGGGTGGCCGTCGTGGGTGCCGTCTCTGCCCACCTTCCTCCCATCTTTGCAAGTCTTACCTTGTTTTTCGCCTTGGCAATTGTTGGCTTTACTGCATCTCTAACAGCCTGTGTTCAAGAATGTCAGTAAGAGTAAGATGACAGCAGGCTAAGATTGCAACTTCATAGATGACAACTACAAACCACCCGGCTCACGCACACGACGAACACGCGCACTTGTCGCCACGATCATAAACAAACCTCTGGGTCTGCAGCGCAAACGTCTCCCCACTCACAGTCTCCTTGTACTCGTCCAAGCTGACAAACCTGACCCTCTCCCCGGCCTTGGCATCCAGCTGCTGCCCCCTTTGCGCCAGCACGGCCGCGACATCCTTGAACGCGAGCCCAAGCTCGTCGTAAAGAAACCCGTCCGTGTCAACGACCTGCGTGCCGCGCGACAGACCAAGCGCAGCCTGCACCCGCATCCTTGCACTGGGATAATCCGACGACGCAAAGCGGTACGCCCCAAAATCCACGAGCGTGACGTTGACCCCGCGCGCGGCATGCCACGCAATGTCGTACAGGAATGCGCCAAACATGATCCCGTTCCTGTCCCTTGCGCGCGCGCAGACTGCTCCCGAGCCGCTGAGAATGTACACTACGCGCCGCACGTCGAGCGGCCTGGGCGCGGGCACGTCGGCGCCGCCGGCGTAGGCTGGGCCGACGGCGTAGCTGCCTAGTTGGATGTTGACGCAGACCGAGTCGGCGCGCGGGAGGAGGGAGGGGAAGGCGTTGAGCCGCGGGATAAAGTGCGGGCCGCGCGCGTTGGTGCTCTCGGAGCGGTGGGTTAGGTGTGCAAAGACGATGCGGTTGGCGCCGATGCTGGGGTCGAGGGGCGCGAGTGGGGCCGAGCGCCACGATGGCGGCTGGCCCGGCGCCAGTGCGCGAATGGTGTGTAGCCGCGGGGTGTGCGCGTAGAGGTTTGCGTAGAAGGCTGCGTTACCTGGCGTGTTGCGTAGAGAGGTATAGTCGATGACGCGGGTTTTGGAGATGGTGTCCGCGTACGGCGCCAGGTCGAGGGTTCCGTCCACCAGCGGCGGGTTGCCGGGGTACCCGCGCGAGTCGCGCGCGCGCGCGTACATGCATACTGGGAAGGATTTGAGTGTGGGGACTGGCGCGAGGCAGTGTGGGGTAGGCAGGCGGATGGGAGCGGGGGACTCGAGGGACAGGACGAGGTGGGTGGATAGGTGCGTGTCGACGAGGGTGTGGATTGCTTTCGAGGTCGAGCGGAGCGCGTACAGAGTGGCCAGGGGGGCTTGCTCTAGGATCAGGTCTAGAATGTGGGGGTAGTTTTCCACTGGAAAGGGCATTGTGAGTTGAGTGAGTTTGGGCAAGTGTTTGGATGAATGAGACGCGTAGATCAGACTCCTGTAGCACTGCGTGGGTTGCTGCCGTAAAAGTCCCGCCCTCCTTCCAGCCTAGGATGAGCAAGAGTCCCTGCGCTCAGTTGGGTTAGTGATGGAATATCGCTGCTCGCCTTCGTGCAGAGATCCCGCAAGCCTCAAACCGTGCAAGAATGAAGACATTCCAATCCTAAATGGCGATGTGACTTACAGAAAAGGTATCATCAATGCTTGATTACGTAACAGTCCAGCCGGCATGCAGACAATAATGATGGGTGTCTGTCTTGAATATACGACAGCGCCGACGACACATGCTGGATACATCTTTGGTATAGCCAGCAAGGCCCCGGGATACACGGACTTCTGTACCTACCCAGACTTGCGGGCTAGGACCATAGTAGCACGGGGCAGGCACAAAGTGGTAACTGTAATCAACCTGCGGTATAAGGTTTGGCCAGCGAGGCGAGGAACATGGAATATGCGCCCAAGAAAGGATGAAGGAAAAGATGAGAGGTCGAGGTACAAGCTGTGCTGTCGAGCGGGACTACCGTTGATACCAGGTGCGTGCCTTGTAAAGTATGAGAGGGTAGTGGTTGAACAGGCGATCAGGGGAGTGGATTGATAGTTACGAGCTGGTAAACTTTCGTGAAATGAAGACAACGGGAACGACGAAGACATAAGTGGGAAATGAGAGAGACATGAGACCATCCTGAACGTCTAGACCAGACTTCAAGACTGAAAGAGAGTCAGAACAGGAGCCGACATCTATGGGTACGGCTGTTGGTGGAGGCCTCCACTCTCGCGTCAGACAAATCAACCACGACGGCGATCACACTCTCGGCGATCATGGGGCGCATGTAGATCCTTCCCTTCATGGCACTTGCTGCTCACGTCAGACATGGTATTTCCTCAACATGCTAGGTCACGTTGTGCATGTATTGTGTTCAGTTCAGCCTCATCCTCGCAGTGACGTTGACTGAATGACCAGCAGTGGACGCGCCTTAACCCCGCCTCCACTTTCCCACGGTCTTCTGCAGTCTCCGGCAATGCTCACCCGATCAACGACCACGACACCATCAACAAATCGTGTCAGCCAGCAACTGCTCACTCACTGTCTACACCTTTGTCACACACACCTCGCATATCCCTCCCTCCAGAGCAAGATGCGTACAGCTCTCACCCGCTCAGCGGCAGCCGCCATCCGTACACCGGCAGCAGTTCGTGCCCTTTCCACCCCAGCCGCTGGCGGCACCTTCAGCCGCCAGTCCGAGGTCGCCCGTATGCCCATCCCAACTCTGGAGGAGACTGCCGGCCGCTACCTCAAATCGCTCGAAGCTCTCGTCTCCCCAGCCGAGCATAAGCGCTCTCAGGTGGCTGTCCAGCAGTTTATCTCCAAGGATGGCATGGGGCCCGTGCTCCAGGAGCGCCTCCACGAGGTCGACAAGGCGGCACCATACTCGTGGCTCGAGGACATTTGGCTCCAAAAGGCCTACCTCGAGTACCGCGACCCGTCCTACATTTACGTCAACTGGGCGGCGCTTATTGGCGACAGCGCCGTCCTCCCGGTCGTGGCGACCAACACCCTGCCCCCGCCCGGTCAGGTGACGGACATTATGCTGGAGCGCGCCTCGGGCATCATTGCCGGGCTGCTCGACTGCAACGACGCGCTCAACAACCAGACCTTCCCCACCGACCTCGTCAAGGGCCAGCCCATGTGCATGGACCAGTTCAAGAACCAGTTTGGCACGACCCGTATCCCCAAGGCCGGCGCGGATATCCTCAAGTACCAGTACCCCAGCACTGCCAAGCACATTCTTGTCATGTACAAGAACCACGCCGTCAAGGTTGACGTGTACGGCGCCGATGGCAAGCGCGCTAGTCGGCCGCAGATTGCGCAGCAGCTCGCTGCCGCCGCCCAGGCAGTCGACGCGAGCATTGCCGCCAACGGCCCTGCTCCCAACGTCCCGAACCTGACCGCGGCCGACCGTGACCTCTGGTCTTCGGCTCGCGAGACCCTCATCAAGGACCCCACTAACGCCGCCTCGCTCGAGCTTGCCGAGGATGCTCTCTTTGGCGTCTGCCTGGACGTTGACACCCCGCACGCCACCCTCGAGTCGACAGACGCGACCTGGGCCAACTTTGAGCACAACGACGCCGGTGCCAACCGCTGGTTTGACAAGGCCATCTCGGTCGTTTTTCTCCAGAACGGCCGCATGGGCGCCAACTGCGAGCACACACCCGTGGACGCCCTCACCACTGGTCGTCTCCTCGTCGAGTCGCTCATCCGCGAGACTAAGCCCGAGACCGCTCCTGGCACTTCCGGCCTCCCGCCTCCCGAGCCGCTGCAGTGGAACGTCGACTCGTCTGTCTCGGCGCAGATTGACCAGGCCCGTGCCGACGCAGGCAAGCTCGCCGCAGACCTCCGTCTCGTGACGGGTATCTCTGGCGAGTACGGCGGCAAGTGGATCAAGACCCTCGGCGTGTCCCCCGACGCCTTCTTCCAGGTCGCCATGCAGACGACCTACCGCCGCCTGCACGGCAACACTGTCGCGACGTACGAGTCGGCGGCTCTCCGCCGCTTCCAGCACGGCCGCACCGAGACGATCCGCTCGGCGACCATCGAGGCGCAGAGCTTTGCCAAGCTGTTTGAGAACCCCGACATTCCCGTCGCGCGCAAGCTTGACGCCTTTAGGCACGCCGCAAAGGTGCACTCTGCACTCACTGCTGCGGCATCCAACGGCCAGGGAGTCGACCGCCACCTCCTCGGCCTCCGCGCGCAGCTCCGCAACGCAGAAGAGGCAGACAAGGCGGCCCTCTTCGCTGACCCAGCCTACGCCCTCTCCTCGACCTTTGTCCTGTCCACCTCCAACACGTCCCCCGGCGACAAGTTCCGCGGCGGCTTTGCGCCAGTGACCAAGCACGGCTATGGCATCAACTATGCCCTCGACCCGACCGACATCAAGTATCAGATCTCGGACTGGCGCTCGGCAAAGGAGACGGACGCGGTGCAGCTCATGGGCGAGCTTAAGCGCACTTTGCAGGATTTGTACGAGGCCGGCGAGGTTGTGCTGGCCAAGCAGTGACGGAGTTTAGATAAAAGGCCTGGAAGAGGCGTAGATATTGCATGGCGATGAAGGACTGGACGCTACGACGCGCACTGATGGTACTGACGAGGTTGGCGCTGACGACGAGTGAGCACATGTCACAAGTAAACAAACCATGGGCTCAACCTTCGACAAGTGTCAGAGGTCAGCGTGATTGTTGATGGCTTTCACATGGTGCACCAAGTTGTGACAGCTCGTCAACATGGCGCTAACCTTAGCTCGTCACCCAGTATGCATGCATACCACTAACTCTGCTAACAGGGCCATTCTCGGTCGTTGCCGGGCATGTTCCACTCGGCAGCGCTAGACGCGTTAGGAGATAGTGGCAGGGCAGAATGGAAAAGGGCCGTTCTCGGAAGTCGTCGGTGGTGTACTAGTGCGATTGCTCGTTTGTCGTGCAACCATGCCAACACGACAAGTTTGCAGGCGAGGTGGGCGAGACCATTCAGTCCTTTAGTCTGAGACATCTTCCCGAGCGTCTTGCACACCGGCGAAGTGAGCATGCCCGAACGACGAGTATCATGTCCGTCGCCTGAGTGAAGCTCGTGACCAGAAAACCAGTTTAACAGACAACAAGAGTGCATCCCAAACACCATACCTCGTCTGGGAACCCGAACAACACCCACCAAGCCATGCAGCGCCGCAGCCGTGAGCGACCCCGCATTGTCCCCCAACCCGGTATTGCCCCCTCTCCTCGACGCTAGGGAGTAACGAAACGAACCGACACACCGATACCGCGCTGCGCAGCGCGGACGACGCAGACGGTGTCAACCAGTCCGAGTCCGACACCCACGAAAACAACCGGTGGGAGTCGTGAGAGGCGTTCGCGGCGTCCGCGCCACAGGAAATGTCGCGAGACACCTGGCGTGGTTTCCTGTAGGTACGCCGCTGGAATGGCGGCGTCGGTGTGCCGTGGCGCTGTCGGACTGGGGCTGAGTTGCCGGCGGCCGGATGCTGTTTTTTCTATTACGTTGCTGCGAACATATGAAGGGTAAGGTTTGACTGTGTGGTATGTGAGTGAGTAGGAGGGTCGGCGCGGAGGCGTTGGGGTGGTGTAGGATGGGCGGTTGGGATGAGTAGGTTCTTTTGTTCTCCGAAACGAAGGCTGCAGGATTGGGGCCGAGATGGCCAGCGCCTGTTTCGGTGGTGACCCAATGCATGCTCGGCGTCGGCTGGGTCAGATGTCAGAGATAGTATGCCGACGCCGACGCGAGGCTCCGGCTACAGCAGCCGCCTGCCAGTCAAGCAAGCGTCGCTGGAAGCATGTGACAGCTGCACAGGTGACCCGTAACCACAATGACGATCATACCGGGCATGTCCATTGCCGCTGATTGATGAGCGAACAACGAGCCCACGTCAACATTGGCACAGGCCACTCGCAGCCTCTCAGCTGACCACTGTGGATCCAAGCAGAAACGGGCCGACAGCTTCTTTGTTGCTTTCGAAGCATGCCGATAATCATCCCTTCACTACTGCGCTGCAGAGTGCGTGCTAAGAATGCGCCGCTCGATACTCGACCTGGCGTCAGAACCTATCCAAATGTGCTGCCAGCCCCACGATAGCCAAGCTTCGCCGACTGGTGGCCATCCGGCTGGCGCACGTACGGACCGGCCGCGGTGTGATGCCCACCACCCGTAAACGGTGGCATGCGGATCACGGACTGTGCGTTGGGTGTGCATGCCTGTTTGGGGATGTGGCGTCGAGGGATGCGCTGTGGTGTGGCGACGCCGCGAGATCTGCATTCTTGTGTCTGTTGGCTCAACCCTTTCGCTGTGTCTCAAAAAGTTGGGGCACCCCTGTCCTGTGTATCTAGGGAGTGATGTATGCCGACGTTGGTGTCGCATGGGGTGAGCGTGCGGGGAGCTCGCTACTGACTGCGCGAGACACTGCGCCGCGGAATGTCAGTGACGCATCGCCGAGCCGCCAACTGCCGTGCTGGTGGTGTGCGTGGCCGAGCAGTTGAAGATAAGCCGACGTGGCTCGGGCATGGGGTGTGCGCTATCTAACCCTGGGGCCGAACGTGTTTCTCCTTCCTGTTTGAGAGGCGGAAACGTCGCTTGAGGGCTGACGTGAGACAGCTTGCCGTCGAACTCGCCCTGGGGTTATGGTTCGGATGCATAACACCTGCTCCCTCTGCGCATGTATCCCATCCGTTGGATCCATTGGATCCGTTGGGGGACTCAATTGAAACGATGAAACGGGCAGGACAAGTGTTCTTTGAGCCCTACAGGACCCCAAAGAGGTGAGCAGTTGGCGCGCTGGTTGGGAGGATCCATGGCGTCGAGTAGGCCAGAAGCGGCATTCGGCTCAGGAGCAAAACGTTCAGGAATGTGCATCAGTGGTGCAGGGTGACAACGACCCCACCGGTTAGCACAGAGTGGACGCGCCAAATGGTAGGGTTGTCGAGACTTTTTCTGCTACGTGCTGCGGGCAACGAGCTGGCCGAGCGGTCAGTCACCACGGCGTGGGCGCTTAGATCTGGGTCGACGACGAGGCGTGCGACCTCGGTTGTGGGCTACGACGAGCGCGGCGAGATCGCACCCAAAGGTGGCGCAGCACTGGCGTATCTCGCGAGATCCGGCGGTCGCGGGGGCAGCAGCCTCAAGTTCGGTGAGGTCGTGTGAGCACAGTGTGACCTTTGGGGAGTCTCTGGCCTTTGAGGAGGCTTCAGAGGCGCATGAAACGCGGCGGCAGCATCGCACCAGGCTTGTGAAGAATGACAAAGTTAGATATTCAGGACCAACGGCCAGGGTATGGGCACTGTTCAACCTTGCACTCGACGTTTCCTTAGGGGTGCACTGCTTCTCGGCCTTGGTAGCATGCGACGAATACGAGTCTGTCGGTCTTTGGGTCGCTGGCCGCTGGAGGCACATATTTACCCACGGCTGCTGCTGTTGCTGCACGCTGTAGAGGCACGACAACCCGTGCCGTGCAATCGACGATACGGCACACGAATAGCTCTTCTCCTCCTCGCTGAAGGCCACTATAGCTACGGAACCGCGCGACCGCTGACGCTGTGCTGCGCTAAGACTCTGGAAAGGACAAACATGTGCATCGGCCAGGTGCGAGATGGCGGACCGCTGGCGCTTGGCAGGTATCTAAAGGTAGCACTGGAGATCTACCACCCAGTACCCCATATCTTGGTTTCCTGTCAAAAACTAAGCAAAAGAGAGTCGTACAGATGTTAGCGCGTCCTTATGGAACACTACTGTTCGCCACAGCACTGTTGTGTCGGTTGCCTTGAATTGCACTTGTTCTATAGCCTAGGTGATGCGTGTCATGCCGAGCGCGATCGGTAACCTGGTGTTCTATAAGTCCAGTTCAAGCTGAGAGATGCCGTAACGGGAGAGTTAACGTTGGACAGATGCATGGTAAGGCAGGGCGACGAACAATGTGAGCCAACAGGCATGAGACCAGAGGATTACCTCAGAGTTACGCTATCCATGCGGGGTTGTAAGCATCAAGGCCGGGAATGCAGTAAGAACTACATGTCCAGGGCCAACGAGCTGCGCGTTCAAGAAGTCAGGACCATGCAGGGTGTGGCGGGGTCAGCCATGGCTGTCGTCATCCAATGGCCATACGTCGACCTCAAGCCTCCTTTTTCTGGCGGTTTGGGTTCTGCCGGCCACTTTCTGTGCCTTGAGAACGCCTCATGCCCATGCACAAGGCCGTACATCTCGGCTGGAAGCCATCGCGGCATGCTCGGACCACAGCTTTGCTCGGGGGGCTCGCTACGCCTGGTATCGATGCCTTCATATGCATCACGCGCCGCGTGCCCCCGCGGTTCCCCCCTCGTCTTCTCCTTCTATATTATCTATTCTCATCCTCGTTGTCTGTGCATTGACGCTCGCCGGCAACCTCGCACATCTCTGTACCGGAGAGGGAGACGACGACCTCGACAACGACAACGGCGGCCTTTCTTAGGTTTTCACCGTTCCCTCGACATCTCCTGAGCTCCTCGGCGCCATCATTTCAACCTCGCGCCGACTGAATTGACCCAGAAGACCATCTCCGTTCAACCGGCATGCTCGCAGTAAACCTTTTCAATCCCCTTGGCCCGACACCGGCCAACATCGAGCCCCGTCCCTCGGTCCACACGGTCATTTCTGAGAAACAGCCCGTCGCCGCGACCATGGTCGAACCAGTGACAGTAGCCGCAGCGGTGCCAGTGGCAGCGGCCAGCATTGACTTTTCTGCCCCCAATGGTGGTTACCCCGCACCGTTTGGCCAGATAGCCCGTGCATCGCTGCCACAGCGCCGGGGAAGGCGTTCGCTCGTCCCCGCGCCACTGATGATCCCCTTGGACACGGGCGACTCGGACTCGGAGCCTGGATCGCCTCCACCAGCGACGGCGTCGAGCGAGACGCTGCCCATGCCTTGGGCGTCGGCGTCCAGGTCGCCGTCATCTCTCGCGCCGACGCATAGCACGACCTACTCTGTTCCAGAAACACCACCGCACGGTGACGCTCAGGCGTTGCCACCTGTTCCCAAAGTGCCTTCGCGGTGGGAGATGCGCCGCGCCAGCGAACAAAGCAACCTCGCGTCGCCTTGTGACTCGGACGCTTCGCGGCCGGCCAGCCCTCGGGGCATGCCACCGGCGCCGCTGTACTCGCTCCAGCGCCTCAAGAACGGACCGAGTCCGTCGGTATCGCGTACGGCGCCACTTACACCAAGGCGGCGCCGCACCGGTTCGTCGGTTACAAACGACGGCGTCGACACGCTGCCTCCTCTCCCTTCCATGTCCTCCCCTCCTGGCTCCCCGCGCACCCACCGCCTGCAACGGTCAGGAACCCAGCGGTCGACCAACAGCACGCACTCGGCGCTGAGCGTCGAGAGCGCCGCCGCCGAGCTCGAGGACTGGCTCCTCCGGGCCTCGGCGCCTGCCAATGTCATGTCAGCCGGCATGCAAGCCCGCAACAGGGTCAAGCAGCTTCGCGGCGGCCAGCGCGCAAGCGTACCCGTTCCGGCGGAGTCGTCGTCCCACTCCCAGACACACATTCACGACGTGCCACCCGTCCCCGCCATCCCTGCTTTGACTGGCCCAGACAGTGCCTACACCTACACCAACGGCCACCGCACACGTACAGCCTCCCTGCCCAACCCCGAATTGCGCGCCGTCAACCTCACTGCACCACTCGTGCCACGCCGCAACCCCTCTGGGCCAGGGTTTGCCCGCGCGGCGGTCTGTGCAGACGCAGGCAGCTCGCGCGGCTCCTCGCGCGCGGGAAGCTTTGCGACAGCACCGACATCCCCAGCGTTCACGCCGGCTCATCGCGCCTCGCTGCCTTCGCCGACAAAGCACTCGCCTGTGAGGCCACCACGCCCGCCCTCCCCGGGCCTCTCCCCCATCATCCCTCCCAACTTTGGGCGCATGGTATCCCTGCCGCCAGCGCTGTCGCCCCGCCACAAACGTCCATCCGGCACGCTGACGCCGCCCGTCGAGCCGGCACCGACGCGGCTGCAGCGCGCCTCGGTCGTGCCGGCCGACTATGAGAACTTTCCCCTCCCGCCCCGCTCGCGGCCCGCAGCCGACGTCCCGGTCGACATCACCCCGGAGCGCAACACG
This sequence comes from Prillingera fragicola, assembly GCA_002335605.1. Classification (NCBI taxonomy): domain Eukaryota; kingdom Fungi; phylum Basidiomycota; class Tremellomycetes; order Trichosporonales; family Trichosporonaceae; genus Prillingera; species Prillingera fragicola. The sequence goes on from BEDY01000002.1 coordinate 101,229, forward strand.
CCCACCCACAGCGCGTGCCCGAGCATTATTACGGCCATTACCGCCCCCGCCGCTGCTCCGGCACCGCCACCCGGAGGCATCCCGCCTCTCAACCTCTCGGGTCTCCTGCGCGGCAGCACCTCGAGCTCGGGCACGCAGAGCGCGGCACAGACACCGGCGCTCTCCCCCGCCAGCCCGCGTGTGCATGCCAGCCCGAGCCTGAGCGATCGGCCGGACACGCCCGTGTGTCCCAGTGTCAGGACTGTGAGCACGGTCGAAGAGGCCGACAGCGACGAGGACGACACGCCCGGCGGATACTATGACGACCTGGAGGAGCTGCAGGAGCGGGCGGCGGTGCAGGCCACCAAGAAGGAGAAGAAGGGCTCAAGGGGGACGATTAAGCGGAAGGGACTCTTGGCCCGGTTGGGCGCCAAGGACCGCGAGACCAAGATGGGGCCTGTGGGGGGGTTGGGAGCGGTGGTGTAACTTTGTATACTTTGTAGGTAAATCAGTGGTAGACGCCGCGCACAAGAGACGGTGTGATTAGAGAAGTAGATTATCACGATGTAGGCATGACAAGAATACTTTAGGCCTGCAGGGCGTGGATGACTTGAGCGAGGTGTCAAAGGGTTGCAGATCTGCTGCTTCAAGGTGCACCAGGTGCGCAGGGCTGCCTCAGATCCTCAGATGTATTGACACCGGATTGGAGCGATGTAGCAACATCAACGTTGGTGAGGGCAGAAACCGAGCAAGACCGACGTCTTGGCACTCAACTCGTGCTTGATATTCGAGATCTACGCTGACCCAGGATCTATGCTTCTGTATCCAGCACGCGCCGAACGCAGGTCTATGCATGCGCTGGCGAGGTGTCATGCTGGCTGACCAGAGCCACTACGGCAACAGCCGCCGGGTTTCGGTTTCCTACAAGTTGCCGGCTGTTGCCGCTGCCCTCCCCCATCTCCCCCTGCTGTCACTCTCTCTCATGTTGATACCACTGCCTGTCGCTCATGTCCGCAGCGGGGGCCGCACACTCAATCTCCTCGGCTAGCTGTATAACCTTGTTGCCAGGTCCAGAAGCTACTTATCATCCAGTCTGACTTGTCCCAGCCTCCCCACACACCTCGCCCAACATGCCTCTCCACATTTACGAGTCGGACAAGCCCATGCCGTTTCTCCCCATGATGGGGCTGTTTGACTACCTCCTGCCCGCGCAGGAGGGCATCTCCCCCGTCGCGACCATGTACGACCCCAGCCTCCCCTCCCACATTGACGGCATCACCGGCCGCACTCTGACGCGCGGACAGCTGCGCGAGCAGTCGCTCCGCCTCGCGGCCGGCCTCAAGTCTCTCGGCGTCAAGCGCGGCGACTGCGGGGCCATGTGGGGGCTGAACAGCATTGAGTGGGCCATTGCGGGGTTCGCGACAATGGCGGCAGGCGTCATAAATAGCCCAGCAAACGTTGCCTAGTGAGTGATCCGGCCCGCTCAATGCTAACGGATCAGCGAACCGCACGAGCTTGCCCACCAGCTCAACGACTCTGGCGCGTCCTTTATCTTTGTCATGCCCGAGCTCATCCCCGCGTTTGAAAAGGCGCGCTCACACCTCAAGAACGCGTTCCCAGCGTCGCACGTCATTCTCCTCTGTCAAGCCGACAAGAAGCCACAGGGCAGCAAGTACAAGACCATGTACGAGCTGTACCGCGCTCCGCTCGCCGAGCCCGAGCACTTTGACGGTGAAGACTCGTTTGCTACTGCCTGGCTCTGCTATTCCTCTGGCACGACCGGCCTGCCAAAGGGCGTCATGACGACGCACTACAACTTTACGTCCCAGCTCCAGGTGTCGCTGTCCCCGCACATTGGCCGGACGCCGATGGACCCTACCAAGGGCGACAGCGTGCTCGGTTTCCTGCCCATGTCGCACCAGTACGGCCTGTTTGCGCTGGTACTGCAGTGCGTCGCAACAGGCTGCCCCGCGATCCTCATCCCGCGGTTTGACGAGCACGCTGTCCTGGCGGCGATCCAAAAGTTTAAAATCTCCAACGCGACCTTTGTGCCCCCGATTGTCCTGCTGCTCGTCCACTCGCAGAATGTCCAGAAATACGACATTTCCTCCCTCCACAACGTCGTCTGCGGCGCCGCGCCCCTCGGCGAGGAGCTCGCTACGGCCTTTGCCAAGCGCTTCCCCCACATCTGCGTCGTGCAGGGGTACGGCATGACGGAGACGAGCCCCGGTATCCTCGGCGCGTCCGAGCAGGACACGCGGGACGGCCACTTGGGTGTCGGAAGGCTCAACCCGGGCTACCAGGCGAGGCTCGTCATGGAGGACGGCCGCGATGCCAAGCCCGGAGAGCGCGGCGAGCTCTGGGTGCGTGGGCCGTATGTCATGAAGGGGTACCACAACAATCCCGAGGCGACGGCCAAGACGATGGAGACCGGCGGGTGGCTCAGGACTGGCGACGTCTTGACCTGCAGCGAGGACGGGTTGTGGCAGTGGGTACCCCCTTTGCAGTACAGAAAGCTGACAGACAGCGTCGTGGACCGCGTAAAGGAACTCATCAAGTTCAAGGGCTACCAAGTCGCCCCGGCCGAGCTCGAGGCCCTCCTCCTCTCGCACCCCAAGGTGATCGACGCCGGCGTCGTGGGCGTACACGACGACAGCCAGGCGACCGAGCTCCCGCGCGGGTACATTGTCGCATCGCCCACGGCAGGTGTCAAGACGCCCGAGGACCAGGTGAAGCTCGCGAAAGAGGTCTCGGCGTGGGTCGCCGCGAGGGTGGCAAAGCACAAGAGGCTTATCGGTGGCATGGTCGTCATTGAGGCGATTCCAAAGAGCCCGAGTGGTAAGATTCTGAGGAATCAGTTGCGGGCTAGGGCGAATGAGGAGTTTAAGAGTGAGGCCAGGGCGAGTCTGTAAACGCATGGATAGTGTTGCACCGAGGCTCAAAGGTTCTTTACGGTACCATCGCCGAGGACAATACCGGCCAGGTCTGACTGAGTGTGCCGTCGAGATCGAGTCATACAAGTAAGGTAGTAATGCATCGCCTCCTCATTGAAGTTGCTCATCTGGAGTAAGTACTGTCTGGCAACTGGTTGGTCCAGATGGAGCATGGTGAGCAGGGTTGGTCACCCAAGACCACACTCGCCGGCGATCACACAGACGACGATCCTTGGGCAAGGAAGGATCGGCGGTTTGTTGATTGATGCATCTCCTCTGTGTTTCTGGGTACAACTGCCCAGTATCCGATTCCGACGACTCGGACTATGGCTGTGATGCGAACGCCGACTTGGACGAGGCAGCCAACGAGATGTGTGTCAGGCAGCATCGCCAATGTCGCTTGATCAATGCGCATTCCCAATGGGCACTTGCCTGAAGCTCGGCCCTGTGGCACCACTCCCAGCGTGGACGCCGTAGCAATAGTCTTCGTCCGTCTCGATGGCGAACTCGACCTCCCCGACCCAAGCACGATACTCCTCCGTCGTCATAAATCTCAAATTGGCGACGAGGGCGGGAGGCAAGTCATGCCGTGGGTCTCTGGGGCCGGGATTATTGTACTTGGGCGGCAGCGAGACGCCTAGCATGTAGCCGGCAATGTATTGGCGAATTCTGTCCTGGATGTCGGCCGCCGTCGCGTAGGGACCAAGGTCAAACACGTCTGGGTCAAACTCGGTAATGCCCACGAGCGTCTGGGGGATCTGGTGCAGTACATGCGCCATGTGAGACAGGGCTTCGCCAAAGAAAATGCCGTTCGAAGTGGGCACATCTGGCGGATGCGGGGGCTTTATTGTCGAAGTGAAGACGTGGACGACCTCGCGCAGAGTGGGCGGCGCACAGCGGTAGTCGATAAGATTGGGCTCGAAGCGCATAGTCCCGGGCTGGTGCTTGTAGTTGACGACGACCTTGGAGACGTGGGGGTAGAGATCAAACCTGGCAGTGTGGTCATCAGGCCGGAAATCGGGATCCATGTCTTCCACTTCTTCCCCATCACGCAAGTCCTCGAACATGACCAGCCGGTTCGCGACAATGCGATAATATTGCCTGTTCTCGAAGGTCGATTTGTGACCAAAAGGCCGTGCCCACGGCGAACTGCCCCACTCGTCGAGACGCAGCCTCAACGTAATATACTGCTTGATACACGCGAGCAGGTCACCGAACCATGCCTCCTGCACGGGCCCAACGAGGTCGACAACATTAGTCTGGCGAAAGGGCAATGCCCGGATCATCCTCGCGCGCAAATGAGCCATCTTGGCCACTTCCTTGCCGGCATGCGAGATACCAACCTTTTTGTTCGCCATAATCCGGACCTTGCGCGCCTGCGCCGGGTCCTGGAACCACTCGTTGGGGCGCAGCGGCGGCTGCAGGACGAGACCAGGCAGGGGTTCGCACTCGGGTTGGAAGATGTTGCCAATGTCCCACTCCATGAAGCCGGGGATACGGCCGTGTGGGGACGCGAGACGGAGCGTCGGCCACATCTTTGGACCCTCGGGTGACCAGTCGACTTGTGGGTGGCGCGACTTTAGGACGACGTGCGTTGCGAAACGCGTGTCGACGCGTTGGCGGCAGTGACGGGATAGGGCGCGGAGTGCCCGCAGAGTGGGGAAATCGGCCATGTCGATGATATTGTCAAAGATGGCTGGGTAGAGGCGCGCGTTGAAGACGCATGACGCCCCGCAGGTGCACACGCAGGTGCATTGCATGGCGGCGGTGTTGACTCTGGTGGGCGGGAGTGGATGGCCGGCAGACTGACGATGAACGCAGAGTTGGGCTGCAGTGAGCAGGTGGACGGTTGGAGAGATACGAGATAAACCAGACGCGTTGGTAGACGCGTCTGAAGGTTGTCCTGAGTTAGGCATGCGAGATTAGATAGTGCACATGGGCCGTGCCTATCAGCAGGCATGACAAGTCGATGAATGCATGAAGAGACTAACAATGGCGGCTGACTGACTGCATGTGTATACAGGTGCAAGTCCACATGTGCATGTGTTCCAGTGTGTGTGAATGTGTGTGAGTGTCCAACTGCATGGTCCACTAACTCTTTCAACACCCGCCTCCTTAGGTTGTTTGGCGCTAGTCGTAATCGGTCAGCTTGGCCATGCTCTTTCCCGCGACGAAAATGTAGCAGAGGCAGCGAAGACAGTGAGTTTATTGGTGGGCAATATTTCCTCGAGGCTGGGTGACTATCTGCTGGAGGGTGATGACATATCCACGCATCTCACACACAGAAGTTGGGTGGTTATGTGATAGAATACGAGATGCTGCACACTTAACTGCACGGGTATAACATTCGCAAAGACTTCTGAACCACTACAACTCTACACACATCTCTACACCTACTTGGCCTTGCCCTTGCCCGGCACAGCCCACGGCATGTGCACGTTGAACGGGTCTGTGACATACCAAGAATGGTCGCTGCCCTTATCCAGCTCGACGCGCGAGTACCCGTTGCCCAAGTACGCGTACGGGTTTTCGGCATCATACTCAATCTCCATATCCTCAAACCTCGGCGACGCAATCATCTGCAGGAAATGCGCCTTCGACCCGGGATGAATGGCAATGACGGGGCCGTCGGCTTTGCCGTTCTTGTACCAGCTGCTGCAGGTCGAGCTCCAGGCGGTGGTGGGCATGAGCGCGTTGCGGTGGATGTTGAACTGCCTGATCCTGTCGCCGCGCGGGGAGATGGAGCGCATCCCCTCGGCCTGCATCTTGGAGATCGCCTTGAGCATGTAGAGGGCACAGCACTCGATGGTCTGCGTGAGACTGCCGTGGGCTACGGGTGCCGAGGGGCCGAGGAACACTAAAGTCAGCTTGGGAGCTGTAGGCGCGACTCACTAAAATAGTTGGGATAGTCCTCGACCATGAGACTCATATACCCTTCCACGGGGCCGTCGCTCCACTTCTTCTTGAGATCCGCACCCTTGCGGCCAATGAACGGGAAGCGGGGCAGCAACGACACGTCAAAGCCCGTAGCGCATACAAGCGCCTCGACCTCGTGCTCCTCGCCGTCCTTCGTCACGACACCCTTTTCCGTGATCCGCTCGATGCCGTTAGACACGACCCGCACGTTGTCCTCGCACAGCGACTCGAGGAAACCGTTACCTGGTGTCAAGCGGCGGCATCCCAGCGCAAAGTCTGGTGTGAGCAGCGGGATGAGCTCGGGCTTCTTGGCCAGCTTTTCCGCCATCGTGTTGGCCGCAAACGGCCGCACAGCCTTCTGCATCGCCGTGTCCTTGAGATACATCGGAAAGCGCGCGTTGAGCGTGTCCTCCACCAGCTTGCGGTACTCGAGATACTCGTCTGGGTGGGCCTCCCAGCGCGCCATCTCCTCGGCCGTGTACGACTTGTTACTGCCGCCCGGACCCGCGAGGTTCTCGCATGCGCCGCCGGCGGTGATCCATGCTCCCGAGCGGATAAAGCAGGTCATGCTGCTGGCGACTTTTTGGAGTTGAGGAATAGCTTGGACGGCAGACGAGCCCACGCCGATCGTCCCCACCTTTTGGCCCGTAAAGTCGTACGTCTCGTCCCACCTCGCCGTGTGTAGGAGCTTGCCCTTGTAGGTCTCGATGCCAGGAATGTCGGGCCACTTCCAGTTGCTGCAGTGTGAGCACTCGGTAGACTCGCTGCACAGACGTGCGACTTACTTGAGAATACCCGAGCCGTTGACGAGGAAATCACACCGATCCTCAAACTCGCCCTCGGGCCCCCTGACGCGGAGCACCCACTCGCTCTCGCCGTCGTCCCACCGCGCGGCCACGACCTCGTGCGAGGTCTTGAACTGGTCGCGCAGGCCGTACGTGTCGACAATGTCGTTCATGTAGGCGCAAATCTCGGTCGACGACGAGTAAAAGTGCGTCCACTTTGGGTTTGGGTGGTAGCTGAACTGATAGGTGTGTGAGGGGACGTCGCAGGCGCAGCCGGGGTAGCTGGTCGACTGTCAGCGCTGGCCAAGACGTGAGAGGTGGGCAGAGATCTGGCCCACTGAACGGCGCTCGGCCACGTTCCAAGACTCACCGGTTGTCGAGCCAAGTCCCACCCAGCGCCTCGCTCTTCTCGTAGGCGACATGCTCGGTCTCCTCCATAAACTTTTGAATATAGTAGGCCATGGTGATACCAGAAGCGCCACCGCCAATAGTCACAATCCTGACTGGCCGCTTGGTGCCGAGCGACACGTCGGGGATGGCATACCCCACAGCCTGGGGGTCGTTGTTGGGACCATCGAGGCCGACCCACTGGTCCGGGGTGGTGGGTGTGCCGTTGTAGGTTGTCGGCCGCTGGTGGGCTTCGGGCCTGGGGTGGTTGGGGACTGTCATATCAGTGGAGTATGCAGAGTAGGTGAGTTGGAGAGAACGCAGGGGGGGAGAGAGAATAAGTACACAAAGCCTAGGTTGGTCCGGTTGCAGCATGAGCCGAGCATTGGGGATTAAGAATGGTTGTGACCGAATGCCGAATAGATCAAGAGAGAGTGGAGCGAGATGCGGGCAACCCATCGGAACCCGGCACCCGGCGGCCGTACTCTTGCTGCTGCCGCTCTTACCCGCAAGGCCATGTTGCGACGCGTTGCTTGATTCCAGAGAGTGGACGGTGCCTCGAGTGATATGCACGCCTTATTCCAGAAGGCGGATATGCATGGATATGTATGGAGATGCGGCGCCGATGACTGGTGGTACATGACTGAAAGACGCCGGACATGGCCGAGCTCAGCCCACAGCGTACACCCAGCGCGATCCGCAGCGTAATGCTATCGTCCTATCACTCGTGGCTGTCGCCAGGAGCTCGACGCTTGCCTGCAGGCACTATGACCGCTTCTTCTTGCCCATCTTGAGCGTGTTGACCGGCTTGGCAATAGAACTAGTCCACCCAGGAGCCTTCTCAAAGCCATTCCTGCCCCCCTGAAAGTCTTTCAAAGCTTGAACAGCAGCCTCGCGCGAAGTAACAACAAACGGCCCCTGCATGATCGCGGGCTGGTTGAGCGGCTCGCCAGCAATGAGCACGACGCGTGTCTCTTTCCTGCCCGAGAGCTTGGAGAGCTCCACACCGTCGCCGGTCGCGGACAGGACGACGCAGGTGTGCGGCTCGGCCACCTTGGCGCCGACCGCGAGTGTGCCTTCGAGGACGTATGCGAACGCCGTCCATCCCTCTGGAATAGGCTGCCAGACTTTAGCACCGGCGTTGAGCCGGAAATCGAGAAACCAACACCCGGCAATCGGCCTCACTGGGCCTTTTGCGCCGTGGCTCTCTCCAGAAATGACAACCACACTGCCGGCGCCGTCGGGGAGCTCGGCGCGGGCGAGCTGCGCAGCCTTCTTCTCCTGGTAGCTCGGCTTGACCATCTTCTTGCCCGCCGGCAGGTCGACCCACAGTTGCAGGGCGACGCTCGCGGGTTTGGCTTTGGGGTTGGAGAGGGCGTCTTCGTCAAAGACTGGCATCTCAGAGTGCACGATGCCGCTGCGACGTATCAGCATAAGTTGGCTGAGAGTGGAATGTGTGCAGAGCTTACCGTCCTGCGGTCATCCACTGGACGTCGCCAGGTGTAAGGCGGCCGCGGTTGCCCAGAAAGTCTTCGTGCTCCATCATTCTGCCGTGTCAGCGCCCACCACCAACACCAACACCAGGGCCTTCGCTGACCCTCGCTAGCGCTAGCGGACCGCAAACTCACCCCTCAAGAACATAGGTAACCGTACTCATCCCACGGTGCGGGTGGTCCGGAAACCCGCCTCCGGGCTCCACCCTCGCCCAATCGAGGATCAAAAACGGCGATAAGTTCCACAGACTCGGCGTACCGATAGAGCGCTTTACGCGTGCGCCAACGCCTTCTGCGGTCTCGAATGCTGGGACGAGCTTTGTTGCTGTGCGGGAGACGCGGGAGTCAGGGCTTGCGTCGCTGGGAGGGGGAGGGGGAGAGGAGGTGGATGGTGGGTCGAGGATGAGGTCGATTGCTGGTCCGTCGTCTATGCTGTCGGTCGTGGACATTGTGGTAGTGCTACAGATTGTCTCTGCTGGGAGCGTTTGAGAGGGATACATGAAGTGGAATGGCAGATTATATGTAGAATGTAGGATGATGAGAGCAGTGACAAATCAATGTCGGCGTTCATGTAAACAAAAGAATTCGCCGCATCTCGTCCTCGAGCAACTGTTGGACTGTCGCCAGCATTGCCATGAAAGTTCCTGCAAACAGCTACAGATACATCTAATTACAGTAGATCTAGCCTACCTGCATCTAAGCAGCTAGAGCTCGCGCTCCCACTCGCCCACCTCCTTCCACATCCCACCCTTATCCGCCGGCCACTGCACGCAGTACACCTGCGTCCTCGTAAACCCCAGCTTTCTCAGCAACCCCCCCGACGCAGCATTAGCCACCTCTGCCGCCTGGCCATCAGCTCTCCCCTCTCATGCAACACTCACAGCATGCACCCTGTCCGCGCCTACACCAGCCCTTGCCCAGCCCAAAAGCGCAGCGACAGCAGCCGACCCGATCCCCCGCCCGTGAAAGTCTGGATGCAGCGCATACGCCGTCCACGTCTCCTCGGCGCGGAGCGCGTGCGGGCGCACGACCATGTCCCCGGCGTACCGGCCTGTAGACACCTCGCGGATGACGCTGAACGGGGATATGGCCAGGACGGCGCCGGGGTCTGCGCGCAGGGCAGAGACGGCGGGGGTCTGTGGAGGAACCATCTGGTTCAGCCTTGCCAATGCGTGCTGTTCTGTGAACCTGTTGTCAGCTGCGTTGGGGAGGGGTGCGTACGGGTAGGGCCTCCCGTGGGCCCACTTTCCGACCCCAGGATGGTTGCACAGCTCCATCTGCCGTCAGCGCCACCTACACGGCAAGACGTACGAGGCCGACAATCTCGGCTGGCGTATTCCTGTATGGCGTGATGATGAAGCCGGGGAGGGGGACGAGGTAAGGCTCCCCATCGTCGCTCCAGTGTACCTCTGGGACGGGTAGGGCAGGAGCAGGCGTGAGCGGTGGCCGAGTGCCAAACTCGAGTTGATAGACGACGACTTCTTGCTGCTTCCCGGTTTCGTCTGGCGTTGAAGGGGGCCAGGTTGCGCTGCGTATCTCGGATGCGACAAAGCCGAGCTTCTCGAGCAACTTGCATGCTGCTTCATTGCTTGTTTTTGTGGTCTGGTGTCAGCGCTTTCCGCAGCATTGGACGTACTGTCTCGAACCGGCTGACTCCGTTTGACGCAGCTTCCCCGAGCACGGAGCGGAGAGCGGCGCTGCCGACCCCCTGTCGCCGGTAGGTGGGATGTACCTCGAGCGCAAAGCTCCACATATCTTTGCCGTCTCGTGTCGAGTCCTTCCACCTTGCGACTTGGCCGACGTCCTCGCCGCTCGCGTCGCGGACGGTTGTGACAAGCGCCTCGCGGCCTTGGGGGAGAAGCTCGGAAATGGCTGGGGAGAGAGGTTGGGGTGGGTGTGCATTCTGGATGTTCTGATTTTGACGCGGCTGTATCAAATAGAGGTCCAGATTGGGGACGAAGAGAGGTGAGGTTGTCGCGTCGTTGCTGTCACTCCAGGCTGGAGCAGCGAACGACGGCTTGGGGGCAGCTGCCCATCGCGGGTGGGATGGTTGAGCCGGATATGGCATCGTGGTGGGCTATGATGATAGAAAAGACATCTAGACAGAGTGTAGGCAGTTGTCGAAGGATATCATGAGAAGTCGAGTCAATCATGACACTAATAGACAACCTCCACCTTGTCGGCATCTTTCGTCTCCAATCGGCCATATCCTCATCGCTCAATGCCCACTACTTCTGCACTGCAACATCTCTCAGTACACCATGCTCGACCTGCTGCATTAACAACAAGGCTGTACAACATCACTTGAGCGCCGCAGATCACTTCGGACGCAGTCGACGATCAGCGGCAATCACCGACGATCAAGATCGCCGCAATGGTTACACCCCAGTGCAACGGCTGCAGCTCGACGGCGCTCATCGACCCTGAAGACGCGCATAACTGTGCAGCATCATGCAGCAGCAGGCCTCCGGCTGATGAGCTCACCCCCTTGGCCCAAGGCGGGATCACACCACACCACCTCCTGCCCGGCAACGCCACCGGGCCTCTGCTGACGACATCCACACCGCTGTCATTCTGGGGCGGCGTCGACGCGACCACTGGAGTGGTCCTTGACGTAACCCACCCTGTCAGAGGAGCCTGCTTGGCAGGAAAGATTTTGGCGCTTCCCCGCGGCCGAGGAAGCTGTTCGGGGAGCTTGACGCTGCTCGAGATTCTCGTTGCGGGAACTGGTCCGGCGGCACTGATACTTGAGGCTGACGATCATATCCTTGCGCTCGGAGCTGTTGTGGCGAATACAGTCTTTGGAGTCGGCGTGCCAGTTGTTGTTCTGGGAGCGAAACGGTTTGCTGCCCTCCTGGAAGCAGACAAGGGCTGCGGCGAGGTCACGGTCGGCGACGAAGGTATGAGCATCCGTTGGGCCGACAGGAAGATGTACATCCCCCTCGCCTTGCGCCCGAGCGACACCCTCGCCCTGTCACCCGAAGACGAACGCGGGCTGGCAGGACATCGCGGCCAAGCAGTAAAGGAAGCTCTCGAAATTGTCACTGCCATGGCACGCCTGTACGGCGCCGACACGTTACTGGACATATCCCAATCCCACATTGACGGCGTCTTCTACTCTGGCCCGGCTGGCCTCTCCTTTGCGCAACACTTTGCCTCTCTCGGCGCCCGTGTCGCAGTCCCCACAACGCTCAACGCCATCACCATCGATCGCGCACGGTGGGAGCAACTCGGCACCCCGGTCGACCTCGCCGCGAACGGCGAAGCCATGGCATCGGCCTTCCTCGCAATGGGCGCAAACGAGCACTCGCTGACCTGCGCGCCATACCTCCTCCCCTCGGTCCCAGGGGCAGGCCAGGACGTAGGCTGGGGAGAGAGTAACGCGGTGGTATACGCCAACAGCGTGCTCGGCGCGCGAACGCAAAAGTACCCCGACGTCCTCGACCTGTGCATGGCGCTCTCTGGGCGAGCACCCCGCGCCGGTGCGCATCTGGAAACCAACCGCCGCCCGACTGTCGCTTTCCGCGTCTCGTCCTCCCTCGCAGCGTTGGCACAGAGGGAAGACCTTGTGTGGTCCCTACTGGGCTATCACGTAGGCCACGCCGCCGGCGCATCCATCCCCATCATCTTTGGCCTGGAATCCACTACCCCAGCGCCCGGCGACCTCAAATCTCTCTGCGCGGCCTTTGGCACCTCATCTTCCGCGCCCATGCTGCACGTCGCGGGTATCACCCCCGAAGCCCACCACTACCCCGCCGACGACGCCCAAGAAATCAGAATCGATGACCTAGCCTCCGCCTGGCGCAGTCTCAACTCCCTAACGCACGACGAGATCAGCCTCGTCGCCCTAGGAAACCCCCACTTTGCGCTGGACGAGTTTGAACGCCTCGCAGCCCTCCTCCCCTCCCAGTCCCTCGCAGCGGGGACGCGGCTCGTGATCACCTGCGGCCGGGGTGTGCTGGCCCTCGCCGAGGCGGCCGGGTATGCTGCCGTTGTGCGTGCGTTTGGCGGGGTGGTTGCTACCGACGTGTGTTGGTGTTTCGTCACTCGGGGTGTGGGTGGGATTGTGCGGGAGGAGGAGAGGGGGGTGCTTACTAGTAGTGCAAAGTATGCGCATTATGGGCCTGGGATGGTGGGTGTTGGGATGCGGGTTGCTGGGCTCGCCGAGTGTGTTGACGCGGCGGTCACTGGACGGGTCAGGGGGATGCCGGCGTGGTTGGCCGATGAGTGAGGAGAGCTGGACGAGGATTGTACGCATTAAATCAACTCGCATGGAGATGTACCAGATACCGTCTATACACAGTAGTATAAAACGACAATAACCCTAACTATTTCTATCAAACTTCTACTCTGCCTTGACGGCACCTGCCTCCTTGGCCTTCTCCTCCTGGGTGGCAGTGGTGATGGACGAGGGCCCGCCGTCGGTCGAGTGCTGCTCGCGCTCCGAGGGGAGTCCCGGCCCGTCGTCAAACTCTTCCTCGTCGCTCTCCTCGCCCGACCAAAACTTTTTCTGGCCGCGCGCAAGACGGCGCGCCCAGGGGGGTGCGACGCCGCCCTCGAGCTTGTAGGTCCATGGCTCCTTTTCGTGCTTGTTCGGGGGCACAATCTTGCCGCGCGAGGCAATCTCGATGAGCCAGACGAGCACATTGATGAGAATGTACGAGCAGATGCCGCCGATGAGGCCGTAGGCGATAGAGTACGAGAACGGCATCATGGCCAGGCAGATGAATGACGGGATAGAGTCGCCAATGTACTTCCAGTTGATGTAGCGGGCTTCGGCGGCCATGCTCGCGCCGACGATCACGAGGGTAGAGCCCGTAGCCCAGGCAGGAATCGAGGCAAAGATGGGGGCAAAGAAGACGGCAATGAAAAAGCCAAACCCAGTCACCATGGCGGTAATGCCAGTGCGGCCGCCCTCGGCGATACCGGCACCCGACTCGACGAACGCAGTCACGGGCGGAGTACCGAAGAGCGAGCCGATGGAGATGCCGAGCGCGTCAACGCTGTAGGCGATTGACGAGTTCTCAAAGTCCTGGGTGCGCGGGTTGAGGAAGCCTCCGAAACGGGCCATGGCGTACAGGGTGCCAGTGGCGTCGAGAATGTCTAGATTGTCAGCCGCTGTCGAGCTGGACACGGGTACTCACCAACATAGAGGAACGAGATGAAGGCCAGGCCAAACTGGCCCGAGTGTCCAGAGATGTCAAACTGGAGCTGCGAAAGGGTGTGCTTGATGGGGTGGAAGGTCACGACCTTCTTGAAAAAGTCAAAGTTCGAGTCGCCAATGGGCGTGTGGGGGAAAAAGGTGACTGAAGACGAGCGGGGCCATGAAATGATGGAAACGAGCGCGATACCCATAATAATGGCACCCTTGACCTTGTACATCTGGAGCATGACGGTGAGGATACCGCCGCAGAAGATTCCAATCCACATGGTGGGGTTGCGCATCTTGTCCGAGCTGGGGCACGTACCCGTCTTTGGGTCGATGAGGCTGGGGTGGCAGCCAGCGAGCTCGACGGGGGTGGCACTTGCGCCGGTGATGACGCCGAGACCGGCAGAGTAGGTGAGGCCGATAATGGTGAGGTACAGTCCGATACCGACTGTTGTTGCGAGCTTCAACGAGGCCGGGATCGCACGCGCGAGCCACTGACGGATACCGAGCAGGGTGAGACCGACAAAGACAAAGCCCTCGACAAAGACGGCGGTGAGGGCGACGCGGTAAGGGACGAGACCCGAGCCGTGGTAGCCGACAACAGTGTAGGCAAAGTAGGCGTTGAGACCCATGCCGGGGGCAACACCGATAGGCAGGTTGGCAAACAGACCCATGCAGAAGGTGGTGAGGGCGGCAATGGCAGCGGTGGCAGTGACCATGTCGCGCTTGATCTCCTCGACACACATCATGTACTCGGGGTTGGTGTCGCACAGGTCGGCCATGCTCTCGGGGGGGCACACGCACGTTCCACCCGACGCCGACACAATCGTCGAGTTGACACTGATAATGTAGGCCATGGCGAAAAAGGTCGTCAGGCCGGCACGGATCTCGGTCGTAAACGTCGTCCCCTTGCGCTGCTTCTTCTGTTGGCATTGTCAGTGCTGCTCCAGTCGTGTAGCAGGAAGAGGCCAGGCGCGTCTTTGTTGTTGCATCCTGGGGGAGCAATGTCGCACTGGGCCATCTCCGCTCGCGTCGGGCCAACTCACATGTCCACTGTCGTCGAGGCGAAAGTAGCGGCCGAAAAACGAGTCCGCAACCCGCAGGTTGATCTTGTCGATCACCTTTGTCATGGCGAAAGAGTCTCTGGAGCAGAGGTGGTTGGGGAGAGGGTGGTGAGAAAAAGGTGGAGAAATTAGTGGATGACCAAGTTTCGACCACAGCCAGGTCAGCAGTTTTTATCACGCTTTCCGTATCTCTAGCGAACGCTCCTCGGCCTGCTCCCTCCCGCCGCTGACACCCAGCGGAGCGTTGGGACGATTTGGATCTGTCATGTGTCCCTGAGGCAGCTGCCAATGCTCTCGACTTTTTTTGGTATAGTGTTATCTCGAGGCGAGCTCCTTCCTCTGGCCTGCTCCCCTCTCTCGCAACTTGCAAACGAGCGCCGCGGCAGCTGGTCGGAGACCCCGGCGGTGGACCCGACGTCAGGGCTGGCTTTACGCAGAAGACGAGAGCCTGCCTCTCAGGTGCATTTTCGGGCATTTTTCAGCCAACCAATTTGTGCGCATCGAGAGCTCGCTGCTCGTGTGAGCGCTGTAGAACGGGCCTGGTACCTCTTGCAGCAGGCTGACGAGATAGACGCTGCTCGACGCCAAGGGCCGTGTTTTGCGGCACAGGGCAGCAGCGTGGTCCATGTGATTGAACTGGGTTGCTATTCGTCCACCCCGGTCTTCCTGAACCAACTGTCCGGTTAGACCCGAGTATCCACAGTGAGGCAAGTGGCATCGGGCTGCTGAAGAGTGCTGGTGGCAAATGTGTTACGTGAGGACAACGTTCTCTGTATGCTGGACGTGGTAGTGTGCACGGTTCTGCGCATGTAGCCATGTCCGGCAGCTTATCTGCATCCCCGAGGGAGAGAGAACGCACAGCCCACAGGCTCCATCTTAGCTCACTTATACCGCAATCAAAGAGCATTAGCAGGCAGCAAAAATTCACCACTCGCGCTCTCTCGCACCCACCACGTCCTCACCCATTGCATCGACCTCGTCTGATACATGACTGACCTGCACTGAAGTTGAGCGACAATCAAAGACGTCGATCCCCCACAAACCGTATCTAATCTCAACTCCTTGCCAAAGCAGAGGGTCAGCAGGTCATGATCAATCTCCGGTCTGGTCGGGTCAAAGGTGGTCTCGTGGCCTGGTCCGGTGTGGACGGCTTGATTGTTGTAGATAACGGTGAGGAGATGGGACGTGCGGGGGAGATTGTGATGGGGGGTCATGTGCATGGACGTGGTGGGAACGAGGAGTTGAGGAGGAGAAGGGGATGGCGTCTCTGTGGTGGCGTGGGAAGAGGTCGTGGCTGGGGACTTCGGGCTGACTGGACTCAATCCTCTGACCTGTCACTTCTCGAGCTCCTCAGGACTACCGTTTATCAGTCTGACAGAAGCAGCGAGCAGCAGCCAGCAGCTGCTCGTTACTGCTCGTTACTGTCAAAGGTCGAGAGTGCGTCTCTTGGGGCAAACGACATGAATAGACATGTTCTGCACCACCACCCGCCTCTTACGCCGTTGGATACACTGGTTTCAACGGGTGATGTCTTGCGTGCGGGCCTTGTCTGCAATGGACTTACACTGATTGCAATGGGCGCGAAGGATGAGTAAGCACGTTGAGGCGAGGATAGGTGGCGGAACCACAGCAACTTGGTTCACCACCCCATCTCAGGCATAGCAAGGAACTACAGGCCGACTGCTGTTCCCACTAGACTAAGCTGTGCGTTTTTGCATACTCAGAAGAGGCTACATAAAAGCAGACAGATTGGCGACACGGTGACTAGATGTCACATGTGAGCTATGTTCGAATGAGACCATTGCGAAGATTAGAGACCAGGCCGCAGTCATTAGTGTCTCCTAGGGGTGATTTTGGATCCTTTTGATGAATAAAGACATGAGCTACCGCAGTAGTTGACGTCTCTCAAAGACTATGAGACACTGTAGCATCATTGTTGAATCTCAAAGCTTCCAATAAGCAATACGATACACGCACATGTCATAGACCGTAAAGGTAAACGGATTAATTAATTAATTAATTAATTAATTATCGTGGTTGCACCCACCGCTAGACCCCTTCCATGTTCTGCTGGCCCTCGCACTCACTGGCCAGCGCGCCAGCATGCAGACTACATTATAAGCACTACCCCAGCTCCCCTCAAGGACACCCCTCAAGCCCACCCCAGTGGCCTCCCCAGCCCGCTCCCCAACCCAAAAAGATGACCCAACGCCGAGCGCCGAGAATGTCTACCACCCAAACACACTCGGAGCCTGAGTCATCGGACATGACCGCCGCCCGCCGAGGTTTGTCCTCACCGGTAATGCTGCTCGGCATGGAATATCTGGAACCAGGACGAGTATTGCTGGCTATGCGTCTCGTTTGTGTGCAGAGCTGGCCGCTGACACTGAGTTGGGGGTGGAACATGCATGCGGGTGCTGGCTTGTTGGCTGAGCTCAGCAATGGCCTGGGCAGATGTTTCGCTGATCATGTAGCTGCTTCTGTGGATCTGTGGTCTACGTATGGTTGGCTGTTACGATGCTCTGCTAGCTACTGGTGAAGACTGGCTTGGAACGTGCGCTGGAAGCGATGACCCCTTGAGGTGAGCCCGAGAGGACACGGCAAGAGCTAAGGATATTGTGACCAGCTACAGCTACAGTACTACATGTATGTACCTATGCATTAGCCCTCTCTGCCCGTAATCAGATTATGCATCTCCTCCAGCAGCATTAGCAGCGGCCGTTCGGCCGTTGGATGCTCTACAGCCTGCAGAGCGTCGGGGACCGCCGTGTGCCGTGGCCCGGTAAACACGGATGACCAGCCCGGCGATGGTGGGACGTCGACTGCTCCCCCAGCAGCAGCCGGCTACGGGTCATCGTTGCCGGGCGAGTGGGCAAAGTTGCTCCTCCCCACTACTCTTTGCTCCTTCTTATACAGCATTCCGCCTGTTTCTCTTGCTCTCTCATCCAAATCACAAAACCAACAATGTCCGCCACTGACCGCCTCTCGACCGTCTCGTCCCACCTCCAGGGCAACTCCAAGCTCCGCTACCAGGCCAAGAACGCCGACGACGGTGAGTCAAAATTCGTCCCCACTTCCCACCAAATCCTGACACCCTCCAGTCGTCGTCACCTGCGCTCTCCGCACTCCCCTGTGCAAAGCCAAGCGCGGCGCCTTCAAGGACGCCACGTACGATGAGCTCCTCACTGCTACGTTTGTCGCTGCGCGCGAGAACATTGGCATTGACCCCGCCATGGTTGGCGACATGTGAGTAGCCGAAAGCCGCTCTGCTGCAGAGCGTCTCGGTCAAAGAATGACCGAAGCTGACGTTTCCAGCTGCCTCGGCACTGTCACGACCCCGAACGCGCCGAGCGCCGCGCGTATCGCTGCGCTCAACGCGGGCTTCCCCAACACTGTCCCCGTGCAGGCGATCAACCGCTTCTGCTCGTCTGGCCTGATGGCGTGCAGCGTGATTGCCAACCAGATCCGCAACGGCGAGATTGACATTGGTCTTGCTGTTGGCTTTGACGACCTGTCGCCCGACTACCCCGCGCCCGCGCCGTTTGCTGCGTCGACGACCAAGCTCCCCGAGGCCGCCGACTGCCTCAAGCCCATGGGCTGGACGTCTGAGAACGTTGCGGGTGACTTTGGCATTTCGCGCGAGAAGATGGACGCGTGGGCGCTCAAGAGCCACAACCGCGCCGAAAAGGCCCAGGCGACTGGTGTCTTTGCCGACGAGATTGCCCCAGTCACCGTCCCCCAGAAGGGCAAGGACGGGTCCGTCAAGCAGGTCAAGGTCACTGCCGACGACGGCATCCGCCCCGGCACGACTGCCGAGTCGCTCGCCAAGGTCCGCGCGGCGTTCCCCCAGTGGGCACCGGGACAGAGCACTGGCGGCAACTCGTCGCAGATCACCGACGGTGGAGCCTTTGTCCTCCTCATGACCCGCCGCAAGGCCCAGGAGCTCGGCCTCCCCATCCTCGCCAAGCACGTCGCTACCGTCGTCGCCGGCCTCGCCCCGCGCATCATGGGCATTGGACCCTCGTACGCCATTCCTCTTCTCCTCAAGCGCGTCGGCCTCTCCAAGGACGACATTGACATGTTTGAGATCAACGAGGCCTTCTCGTCCATGATGGTCTACTGCATCGAAAAGCTCGGCCTCGACGGCGACAAGGTCAACGTCAACGGCGGCGCCATCGCCCTCGGACACCCCTTCGGATGCACCGGTGCCCGCCAGGTCGCTACCGGCCTCAACGCCATCAAGCGTACCGGTGGACGCACCCTCGTTACCTCCATGTGCATTGGCTCGGGCCAGGGTGCCGCTGCTCTCTGGGTCGCCGAGTTCTAGGGCACGGTTCTAGTGCACGCGGGTGAAGGATGGCTCGAGGCGTAGATATTGTTTATAGGATTATGAGATGTTGTCTGCAGTGACTACCAGGGCGCAGACGAGGTGACTGACCTGGCACACTGCTCAATCGTACTGCTTTTGTTCGTCCTCCATCGTGCTACTGCTGTTGCATCCTGATCAAGATACATCAATTCCGCCTTGTGCACGCGGTGGGCAACAGCCAGAACTGTGTGTGCCTTACCGACCCACATCGTCCCATCCTCGGTCTTCTCAAGCCGCTCGATACGTGCCCATCAGTCAGCACCACCCTCGGGCACGCTCTCGCCGTCTCTGATAGCAGTGTCGGTCGCGTCCGATCTGGCGTACAGACTCGCCGAGTCTCTGCACGTTGTTCCCTACTTGCGCGGCAACTTGACCCGGGCCTGCCAGGTCGGCTGACCATAGCCGCCACAAACCTCCACCCAGGTCGACTCTCCCGCCATATGCTCCACTGCATACTCTCTTGACAACACCCACTACACTCACCTCTCTATCTCTCCCTGTCTGTAACCAAACCTACACCATGGCCAACGCAACCCCCATCGAAGCAATCTGCTCGGGCTACATGCCGTCGGTCTCGTCCGGCCGCCGCAACTCGTCGACCCACTACAGCAAGCTCACCCCAACGCCCCCAGCCCACAAGGCCATGGTCGTCGACAAGGCCGCGCCAAAGATGGTCCTGCACTACATTGTCGTCCCGGCCTCGCGCGCCGACAGGCTCTTCTGGCTCCTCGAGGAGTTGGGGCTCCCGTACGAGGTCAAGGGGTATTGCTTCAGGGGGCCGACGGCGCCGGGAATGAAGGAGGTGACGAATTTGGGCAAGGTGAGTGCTTGGGAGCGGCGTGGTGTCGAGCGAGCTGCTGCTGGCGGCGCATGGTGGGGGATACCCTCGGGCACGCCTCTGGCAGCTGGGGCCGAGGGACCAACCAGGTCGTTCCTCATTCTCACCCGACACTCCGACGCTCGTGCTGCCACACCTAGTCCAACAAGTCGACGCGTCCACAACGCGACGAGCACACTGACACGCGCAGACACCCGCCCTCGAGATTGATGGCAAAGTCTACACTGAAACGGGCTTTATCGTGCACCACCTGCTCACAAAGTACACGCCCAACCCGGACCAGGCGACGCACCTGAACGCGCGGCGCACGGCCGTGTCGCCGTTTGAGAACAATCCCTCGGACCACTCGTACTTTTGGAGCCACTTTAGTGAAGGCACAATGATGCTGCACCTCCAACCTGCGCGGATCCTGGGGATGGGTGCGCAGGCCATGGCTAAGAAGGAGGGTGTGAGCGCCGAGCAGGCGCAGGGCATTGAGATGCTGAGTGGGTGGTTTAAGAACGGGTGGGTCGACAAGAATGTGCGCCTACAGCTCGACAAGGTCGAAGAGTTTTTGAGTACCCACGACAACTTTTCCGGCACGGGCAGGATTGGCGAGGGCGACGTGAGTGGCGGCATAAGGGCGAGCTGACACGACAGTTTATGATGATGTACCCCCTCGACTCGATCGCGCACGGCACCCGGCTGGGCGAGTACGAGCTGGGGCCGGCCACGCTCAAGTGGGTCAACAAGATGCGCGCGCGGCCGGCGTGGAAGCGCGCCGACGAGCGGAGGCAGAGGGAGGATGCCGTCGCGACACAGAATGAGGAGGCGTTCAAGGGCAAGTCTCGCATGTGAACGGGTGCTCCGTCGCAGGGGCTGACGCCGCCAGCTGGTGGAAGCGGGATGGCGTTGAATGGGAGTGCGTTGGACGATGTCGAGGAGTAGTTACCAATGGAACGAATGCAAGCAATTGGGCGGCGAGTGCCAGCATACTGCTTCAAGACATCACTAAGAGCTCACCAGGTCGTTCTTTGCCTTGGAGGTGAACGAAAGGTTCAGTAGGCAAACATTCTTGTCTGCAGCGCAACACAGGACCGTACAACGAAATGCATCGCTTCTGCTAGCTATAGATCAGAGTCTACAGCCTAACCCATGATTCTTCCTACTCCTCCTCGCCCTCGGACCTGTCGCGCACGCACGCTGCTCGACAAGGCTTAGAGCTTGGCCTGAGCCTTGGCGAGGTTCCTAAAGTTGCCGTAGATGGCAATACGGGCCTGTGCCGAGTTCTCGGGGTAGGTCCTAAGGGCGTCAAAGCGGGTAACCTCGTCCCAGCGGCCGTTGAGCTGGTCGGGCGACGGCGGCTGGTCGTTGGGGAAGGAGACGCCGGCGGTGCGCTCCCAGCGGTAGACTGCCGCGAGGCCGCCATAGGTCTTTACGACGAGCGAGGTGTCGTGGCAGCGCTCCGAGGCGAGGTAGGCGGTGATGGGCGCGACGTAGTCGGCCTTGAAGACGTCGAGGAGCTCCTGCGTCCAGATCGTCGCCGTCATGGCGGTGCCCGCCGAGGGGGCGAGGGCGTTGACGTAAATGTTGTTCTTGCGGCCCTCGATCGCGAGCGCCTTGGTAAAGCCAATGATGGCGGCCTTGGCGGTGCCATAGTTGGCCTGGCCGTGGGCGCCGGCGACGCCATTGGGCGAGGCAGTGTTGACGATGCGGCCATAGTTTTGAGCGTGCATGATAGGCCACACGGCCTTGGCCATCTTCCACGATCCGCGGACGTGAATGTTCATGACAGAGTCAAAGAGCTCGGGGGTCATGTTGACAAACGCCTTGTCGCGCAGGATACCGGCATTGTTGATCAGAGCGTGGACACCGCCAAAGTTGTCCACGGCGACCTTGACAATCTTCTCGGCGTCGTCCTCGACCGAGCCGACGGCGACGGCACCCTTGCCGCCGAGCCTGTTGACCTCGTCGACGACCTTCTGGGCCGCAGCGGCGACAATGTCGTTGACGACAACGTTGGCGCCGAGCTTGGCAAAGTAGTAGGCGTAAGCGGCACCGAGACCGGCACCGGCACCAGTGATAATGACAGTGTAGCCGTGCCAGTCGTCCTTGGGGGGAGGACCCTGGGGGTTGGGCTTCATGCTGGGCTGCTTTTCAACAACGGCCTTCATGGTAGCCGACTCGCCCTGCGACGGCGACGTGGCGCCCGAGGTAAAGTCCTTGACCTTGGACCACTGCAGGTCGACAGCCGAGGGCGTGAGCGACTCGTCGGCCTTGTACGTGTAGCCCGCAGACTGCTGCCACTTGGTCTCGGCAAAGTAGCCGGCACCGACCTCGAAGAGACGGCCGCCGACGTCGGGGCCGTTGCGCGCGGTAAGCACACCGACGAGGGGCGAGATGTGGTCCGGGTCGAGGTGCTTGAGGACCTCGGGGGTCATGACAGTCTTGGTCATGGCGGACGCGGCAATCTGGTACATGTTAGCTCCGAGAATGAAAGCTCGTACTGGTACTCACAGGCGCAATGGTGTTGGCCTTGATGTTGTACTTGACGCCCTCCTTGTCGAGCACTTGGGCAAAAGTCACGAGAGCCATCTTGGCGCCAGAGTAGTTGGTCTGGCCACCGTTGCCGTAGACGCCAGCGGGACTCGACGTGTTGACAATGCGGCCCCACTTTTGCTGACGGAAAATGGGCCAGACAGCCTTGGTGACGGCGTACGCGCCACGGACGTGGGTGTCGTAGACGTCGTTGAACTCCTTCTCAGTCATCTTCCTGAACGACTTGTCGCGGAGCACACCGGCGTTGTTGATCAGGACGTGGACGGTGCCGAACGCCTTGACCGCGGCGTCGACGATCGCCTGGCCGTCGAGGACCGAGCCGACCTGGGCAATTGCCTTGCCGCCGGCTGCAGTGTCAGCTCATTGCTCCGTGTCCAAGTGCGCGCCGACTCACCCTTGGTCACCTCGTCGACGACGCTCTGGGCCTGCGCGGCGCTGACATCGTTGATGACAACCTTGGCACCCGCCTTGCCGTACATCTTGGCGTAAGCGCGGCCGAGGTCGCCTCCACCGCCAGTGATGACGACGACGAGGTCCTTAAAGTCGAGAGGCATGGTGTAGGATTTCTCTTTTCGGGAGGGGTAAAGAGGGGTATGAGAAGGGAGAGAGAAGAATGGGAAGCGGCTTTGCAGCTATAAAGGCAGAGTGGTCGTCGGTGGCCGAAAGAGTAGCCGGCGTGGGCCGGTGGACCTGGCTTGTGATCTGTGGGGGGCCAAGGCCGAGAGGGATGAGAGCGAGTATGCAGTAGCCGGCTGCCCGTGTCTGGAATGGAATAACCACCAGCGAGGAGCAGTCTGGCTCTCGGCCTGCGCCGATGAACGCTGTCGTACTCGGCATCGTCCGGTATCCGGTATCCGCAGAGAGCGTGGCCATGTGGGCGCGTCTAATGTCCGCGGCCGCCGAAAATGCTCTGCCGGCTGCGGTGGGCAGCGAGCGAGGTCGCCTGCACGCTTGGCATAATATCACCAACATGCATGCACTACACGCAAAACAGTGGCATATACAATGGCTGAGGTGATGAGCATGGGTCTGCAAACATCCACGGACGAGTGGCTGACGATCATCCATGTCTCACTCGAGATCAGCACATTGTTGACAGCCAAGCCGCCGACCGAGGTCAACACTACCGAGCCTCATCCTGGGCAACAATGAGCAGCTTGCAGCGAGTTTTGGGTGCGAATGATCAAGTCTGGCATCATGTCGAGTGAAAATAGACATGCATTCTGAACTGCGAGCACTGTGTTCCATGGTAGTGCACAGCAATGCCCAGTGATGATCTGCGAACCAAGCTGCATACCAGAACAACTCGACTACTACTCTGCTGACCTCGCTTCACCTCTGCAATACACCGGCTCAGGCATAGCCAGACACTCCCTCCCAACCTCCTGCACACTCTTGACCCCACTGAGCGCCATTGTTAGATCGAGCTCGGCGAGCATACGCTCCATCACCACCCTCGCCCCCTCGGCGCCATCCAGGGCAAGACCAAACAGCCACGGCCGCCCAACCATGACCGCATCCGCACCCAGTGCAAGAGCTTTGAAAATGTCTGATCCGCTGCGGATCCCAGAGTCAAAGATGAGCGGCACCTTGCCGCCGACGTGTCGCGAGATGGCCTCCAGCGCGTCGAGGCTGGCGATGGCGCCGTCGACCTGGCGGCCGCCGTGGTTGGACACTCCGATACCGTCGACGCCGTGCTCGATGGCTAGCTTTGCGTCCTCCACGCTCTGAATCCCCTTGAGCACGATAGGCAGCTTTGTCCACTCCCGCAGCTTCTTGAGGTCCTCCCACGTCAGGTGGGGGCATGGAAAGACGTCCAGGAACGTCTCGACGGCAGCGCGCGGCCGCCCGTTGGTGAGGTTGTCAAACCATTTACCCGGATAGTGGCCCACCATGGACAGCAGCGTCCACACAGCGTCGAGGGTGGGGCGCGGCTTGGGCCCAGATGTGAGTGGGCTCGCGGCGCTGGACGCTATGCGCTCCGTGATCAGGTCGCTGAACACTGGGTCAGACGTATACTGCGCAATCCCCATGCCACGCGCAAACGGCAGCCACCCCAGGTCGAGATCCCGCGTACGCCAGCCGAGATGGTGCGTGTCTAGCGTAACGACTAGCACCTTTGCGCCGGCCTTTTCGGCGCGCGTAACGAGCGACCGCGCGAGGGCGTCGTTGCTCGACCAGTACAGCTGGTACCACATCGGGCTCCCGTCCAGCACCCCCGCGGTGGTCTCCATAGGCAGCGACCCCTGGGTCGAGAGCACCATGGGGATGCCGGTGGCTTTCGCCGCGGTAGCAACAGCCCGTTCCGCCTCTGGGTGCGCCATCTCGAGCACCCCAATGGGCGCAAACAGTAGCGGCGACGTGTACGTCTCGCCAAACAACTCGACCGACAGGTCGCGCCTCGACACATCCCGCAGCATGCGCGGAACGATGGGGTAGCGCGCAAACGCTGCCTGGTTGGCTGCGTCGGTGCGGTGCTGCCCCGCGCTGCCTGCGACGTAGCCCCAGGCTTCACGGGGCATGGCCCTTTTGGCTGCGTCGTACAGCTCGGTTGGCTCGACGGGGACTTTGGGCCGGTGGCCGTACGCGCCAGCGGCGTAGATTCCGCCTTGGATGCGGCGGCCGATGCTGAGTGTTTCCATTGTCGTGCGTTGTTGAAGGATGGGAGAATGATAAGGTGGTGTAGTGTGAGATGGTGGCCGGGTATTGACATTGGCGGAGGAACGACCTCCACTTTGAGTGGGGTTTGTGGGGGGAGGGTGACCTGGGCATATGCAACGCGATACTCCATCTGCTCGAACATACAGAGGGCATGGAGTGCTTAGATGGATAATCTGGGTGATGTTGTTTGTTTGGCTGAATCGAAAGATGCAAGGCAGCCTCCCTCTGAGGCTCACAGACGCCTGAGGCGTACGTTCCGAGGTGCCCAGCCTACATGCAGGTCGTGCGACATCTGACAGTTGATCCTTGATACTTGTGGGAGTGCCGACTGGCCGAGTCTAGCCAGCGTGAACCCAACCAGAATAGCACTGATTCTCCTGGACAGACAACGGTGAGGCAGAGGAGGATGTGATCATCGGGTGGTTTATCAGTTGAGACAGCCGTCGTCTGAGGAGGTAAGTAGGACGAGGTTAGCCAGATGTCACCAACTTGTTAGTGGGAGCTGTGCCATTGTTGTACCCCACACGGGGTAAAGGTCCATTTCCTTCAGGTGCTACAGCAGTTACCAACGCTGTTACACCATCTACCTACAGCAGTCTCCAACACCGTTACACCTCCATGAACAAGGCTCGGACATCACAGCAGCCCGTGACCACACTCGTCCACACGACAAGCACTCAGCCCTGCTCCACAGGGAACCACACCGACCTCTTCCAACGCGCCATACCTGCGGCCGTCTACAACTAGCACTCGGGCTCACTTTGCAAGCGACCCAGCGCTCAACTCCCCCACAACCGTTCTGTCGACCTTCTGAAGCCTCTCCTTGCATGACGCGCAAGTCACGGCAAAGATGACTCCTCCAATTACAAAATACACGCCACCCACGAACGAAAATCTGAGGGTGTAAGAAAAAGAGCTCTGAGGCAATCAAAGTACTCACGCAAGTGTGGCCTGCGCGGGCAACTTGCCCGTGGTGCCCGTCCAAAGGGCCAGCGCCGTCCCGGCTTGGCCGATCGCACATGCGACAAGCCACATGTAATCTGGAACGGTGAAGGGGATAATGCTCACTAGTGATCAGCTGCGACACACGCATTGTCTACCTACCGGTCTGGCGGGGGGATTGAATGCAACACCACGTGACCCATGCAATTACCCCAGAAATACGCTCAGCGGTGGGGGTCGCTGCTGGGGTCGCAGTAGGCGCTGGGTTGGCCGTGCCCACCGTGGGCTGGACAGGAGGCGCTGTCACAGCGGTGGGAATGTCGGTGAGGGGGCGGGTGCCAGTAGCAGGCGTGGCGAGTTGAAATGTGGTGTTCGAGCTTGGTCCGTCATCGAAGTTGTTTTTGAAGTGTTCTGAGGCACTGTTGGGGGGTAACTGGAGGAGGGCAATGCTAGAGGTCTCAGGATGGATGTTGGACATTGTAAAAGGACTATAAAAGGTAACAACTGGGAGAGAAAGGAGGTGAAAGACAAAGTGCAACGATGGAGGGGTATCCGGATGCGTCTGGGTGCGAGCGGCGATATTAGCCGTATTAGCCGTGTTTGCCGCCGGCAGATGGCAGTGGCACATGGATTACGTAAACACTGTCAGGTATGAACAGCCGTTGCCATACTATGCATCGAGTCTTCTCAACAATCCCGTTCTCCTCCTCATTGTACGCAGCATCTTCTGGTTCATCTACAAGCCATGGCCGAACTTGCCAGCAATCCCAGCCAGCCGACCTCTTTCTGGGCCAGACATCCCTTTTGGCCAAAGGCAAACCATTTCGACTTTCCTGATGTCAAGACACCGCTCAGCCGCTGCACCCCTGGTCACTCCCCTACCGCCTCATACCTTTTGACGGCGGCGGCGACACCGGAGGCCACTTCAACAAAGCGTCTGGTGCACTTTACTGCCTTTCACTGGGTCGAGGGGGCTAGCGGGATACACGTGAGTGCAGTGCAACCAAAAGCATTTTATTGACAATCCAAGACTGTCACCCGGCAGGACCTTGTGAATGCGCTGGACAAGATCTTGACTCGCCTGCGGACGGTCACATATCTCCTTATGGACATGTCGCATGTTCTTGCCGATGCATGGGATGACAAGTCTATTGTCCACCTGCGTAAAAGGGGCAACGACGTCTGTGTCCGCGAGTCAAAGCTTGTAACTGAACGGGCCATGCTTGCTAGTGAGTTGCTACTGCATCGTCTGTTTAACCACACTGACATTACTCTTAGAAGCATACAACAAGGAGCTTCAACTTTTGGAGGCGTTTGAACAGCGCGGTTTGGTTCCCAAGCAGTGGCGGCGATACCCCGGCGGCGTCTCTTTCGAGTCTTTCAAGACCGTTCCCGACGTCGACCGCGAGCTGGCCGACAAGAAGGACTATCCTGTTTCCTGGGTAAAATTTGTACACCCTCCTAACTCGATTCAACTTGACAAAGGGAATGGCGAGGAGGCGGTCGTGTCTGACTGGGTCCTTGGTGTGGCCAAGTTTCTCGATGAGCACGACTGGAAGGACTGGAACGACGACGGTGAACGCAGTGCCGAAGCGGTGATCGACGAGGCGCGAGCCATCTTGAATCACGTGGAGATTCTGGTTCCAGCGCAGTCCCTTCTGAGGGGCGGTCACAGGTTCAGACAGCAAGCGAGCTGAATGGGATGAAGGACAGAGGGGTGGACGGGCATGGGTTCGGTGATAGGTTGGACCGACCGACCCGTCATCCTCTGCTCGGCAAGATAAATCTGTTGCAATCAGTTAAGATTTAGGTTTCTTTGTATCTATGCTTTTGTATCTGCAGATGAAGGACGTCGCTATTGTTCTTGCCCGTTGAACTCGTCTCTGCGGCACTGACTCCGAACACTACCCCCCAACCGAGCCAAGTGGCGCAGGAGTGAATGAGATCTCAAGCATCTTCCTGTCCGCCTTCGCCCTCAAGCTCGCTCAACATCACGTGTAGCCTATTCACCCAGCGGCCGTTGGAGACGTTTGGGATGTATCCTGTGACTAACGACGTCCTGAACATGTGACATCTCCACCATTCTTTACTCATTTCTTCCATTCAGCAACCAACTTCGTGTTCGCTCGGCACAACCCCATGCCGCCAACACCCTCACTTGTCCTCCTGGGGCTGCTCCTGGTTCTCATTCTCGACCTCGTCAAAGCAGATACACATTGCGGCAATAAGCGCAATATCCACACCAGGCGCAATAGTCAGGTAATACTGCCCCGTCAGCGTCCTCCCTGCTCCCTGCTCCAAAACCCACAGTTTGCTTATCAGCAGCAGCCTCATTTACATTGAGCACGTTTCGCGAAATGTGCGCGAGCCGCGTCCCGTCCTCGAGCTTGATGTTGGCGCTCCCGCCCCAAAAGTCCCCCGAGACGACGAGGACGCGCCGCTGGCCGTTCTGCTGGAACGTGCCCTTGAGCTTGGAGCCGACTGGGCGCGTCAGCGTGCATGCCGGATAGGTGTGTGGGTGCGTGTGCCTAGGAGGGGGGGTGTAGGCCGCTGCTTTTTGGGGAGGACGTCGACTTCAGTGTGGCCTTGGAGGGATGAGGGATGAGGGTGGGAAGGGGAGAGGACGCACGAGACATTTTCTTGGCGACGGTGAGCACGTCGTCGCCGTCCTTGTTGGTCGCGACGAATGACTCGGTGCGGGCGAGCTTGACGTCGGCAATGTTGTACAGCATGTTGCCTTCCGTGTCGTAGATTTCTGCCGTCAGCAATGCTCCTGACGGGAGACGCACTCTTGCGGTCGTGCATGCTAAACATCTTGCCGGCGCACTTGAGAAGCGGCTTGCCCGTCTCAGCCGAGACGATTGTAAAGTCGTCCTTCGCTGTGAGTGCGACGACGTGAGAGCGAGGGCGGGGGACTCACGCCAGAGATCGAGTAGAGGCTCTCCTTCATCACCAAGCTGGTGACTTCGGGACGTGTCATGTGGGTGTAGACGCCGACGGGCTCAGGAAGTGGCGCCATTTTGCCCGAGATGGCGTAGATGGAGTCGAGGAGGCCCATGGTTGCCGTGTCTCTGCTGACAGAGTCAAGTGAGGCGAGGGGTGTAACGGGTAGTGGAAGCCTTTTAAAGCTGGGACACTGGGACGCTGTGTGCGCCCTTCGGGCTCTTCGTTCATCAGTCTGTCCGTGCTCGCTTCTCATGGCGGCGTGGGACACGTACACTTGCTGCAGGTCATGTACAGGTAGCAAGTTCACACCGATGGGGATGCCGTTGGGGGAAACAGATGTGGAGGTCAATGTGTCGCGAGTGCGACATGTGCAGACGATGCCATATGCCACACCAGAGACGTGTTGTTGAGGTGGACGCCACTGAGGCAACCTTTGACCCGAAGCTGGGAATGTGCCGCAGACCTGCCTAGGACATTACCTGGTTCCCTTCATTGCAAAACCGCGAAAGGTTCATTGTTTAGCGGCCATGCGCTCAGCGGGGCAGCGTATGGCGCAGACGAGTTGAGGTAGCCGGGCAGCCCACATGATCTTGGCGTTGGACGGCACAGCTGTATGCCCCAGTACACAGTGTTCCTCCGAGTGTGTGCAGAGAGGTTGTGAGGGGAAGCGAGGTAAGGCCGACGAGTATGTCTGCCACGAGTGAGGAGGCTGACCTCACTCCCAGATGATGGGCGTTGATCGTCAGCCGATCAGACAGTCTGAGACACCGGCACTGAGGTCAACCAGACGTAAGCCATCCGTCAAGTCAGCCAGTCGCGCCTCCTCGCTGCCGAACGCAGACTCTGCTTCAAACAGCAACACAGGCCTATGCACCAGCCGCAGGCAGAACAAAGCCGTAATAGAAGTTTGTCACCGAGCCCTACTGCGGCCGGATCACTGCCGAATAACACATCTCTCGGCGCCTGGCGTCCATGGCTTAGATGGTTGCCGAGGTCGGTCGAGACGAGTTGCGAATGGATGGATGCTACCAGGACGAATTAGAGTAATCCTAGTAGTGTACAAACGTTCAGATGAAAAGCATCACTACGCGAACCAAGTAGTTGCCGAACGTCGAGGGCTTACCTGCCGATCTGCGACGCTACACGTGTCTGCTTGTAGTCTGAGCTCTGACCATCTGTGCCAACTTATCAAGCTCAGCTGGCGGCGCCAACAGTCGGCGGCGGCCCTTACGCCGCCAGCAACGCTGCTTGTTCGCAGTCCAGGCGGCGCGCCTCGCCGCGGCCGCTGTAGACCTGAACATGAAACAATGAACAAGTGGAGGCTGTTGCATAACTCGGTGTACGAAGTGCGGGGTGATGAGCGGGGACTATGACGATGCGGGGTCGACCAGAGGGCAGAAGAGGAGAGGCCAGGAGCAATGGTCACCGCGGCAGCCGCGGGGCCGGGAGTTCCGGTCCTGGTTCAATGGTCCGGATGTTGCCCATCCACCCCACCACCCAGCTGCCATACTCATGTGAGCGGCGTCCCTCTGCAGAGTTGTAAAACGTCTGAATAGCTGGCGACGCTCTATCACGGCCCCGTGGGAGCCGGGTAGCAGTTGATCAAAAGGATCTCACGACCGCTGCTCCCAAATACCTCTCCTCATCAACCACCACCGCATCCTCGCACGCACGACGAGCACCTGCCCATCACACGCATCGCATTCCACTCTCCCCCACACTAATGACCACCTCTGCGCCCACGATGAAGACGACTGTCGGTATCCTCGGTGCCGGCCCCGCCGGTCTCCTACTCGCTCGCCTCCTCCACAACGCCGGCATCGCTACCGTGGTCCTCGAGGCCAAGGACCGGGAATACGTCGAGCACCGCCAGCGCGCGGGTATTCTCGAGCAGGGTACTGTCGACGCTCTGCGCGAGTCTGGAGCGGGCAAGCGCATGGACAAGGAGGGGTTGCCGCACAACGGCATCGAGCTGCTGTTCAACGGTGTGCGCCACCCCATTGATTTCCCCGCCGTCACTGGCGGCCGCACGGTCATGATTTATGCGCAGACCGAGGTGTGCAAGGACTTGATCGAGCTGCAGCTCTCCGAGGGCGGTCCTCTTCTCTTCGAGACCGAGGCGCTCAAGGTCGCCGACCCGGACAGCGACGCGCCAAAGGTCCACTTCAAGCGCAAGGGATCCGACACTGAGGAGATTCTCGAGTGCCAGTACGTGGCTGCCTGCGACGGCTACTGGGGTGTGGGCCGCCAGGCCATTCCTGCGGAGCTCACAAAGGACTATGAGAAGACCTACCCCTTCTCCTGGCTGGGTATCCTCGCCGACGTCCCCCCGTCAAACGAAGAGCTCATCTACGCGCGCCACCCGAACGGCTTTGCCCTGCTCTCCATGCGCTCCCCCACCGTGTCGCGCAACTACATCCAAGTCCCCGCTGGCACCGACGCCAAGGACTGGTCGGACGACGCGATCTGGGACGAGCTCGAGACCCGCACCTCGACCAAGGACGGGTGGAAGGTCCAGCGCGGCCCTATTACGCAAAAGAGCGTCACCCCCATGCGCTCGTTTGTCCACGAGCCCATGTCGCACGGCAACCTCTTCCTCGCCGGCGACGCCGCCCACATCGTGCCCCCCACGGGTGCCAAGGGCCTCAACCTCGCCGTTGGCGACGTCATCACCCTCGCCAAGGCCATCGAGGCAAAGGTCTCCAAGGGCGACAGCTCGCTCCTCGACACCTACAGCGAGACTTGCCTCAAGCGCGTCTGGCAGGCAGAGCGCTTCAGCTACGACATGACAAACTTGCTGCACACCGACCACTCGGCCGGCGAGTTTGAGGATAAGATCCAGATTGCACGTCTCGAGCGCATCGTCGGCAACAAGCAGGCAGAGGCTGATGTCGCGCTGGGATACACTGGCTTCCCGCTCTACTAGGACATCAGGAGGGGTAAAAAGGCAGAGACGAAGCGGGTTGTTTGTATTTTAGCGCTTCATGGCATGCACAGCAGTTCTCAGCTACACCAAAGTGGATGGTCGCAGATGCTGACGGAAGCAACCGTCCGCAACGACCACCACAACTCATTGGACAATACCGCAACCTTTAACCATTCGATCTCTTTACTAATCGCCATGAATAGATCAACGCAGACTGCATACTCGCTACAACTCGAAGACATCAAGCGGCAACCCCCCGGCCTCCCCCTTGGGCACCTCGATACTCCTCATCTGCGTAAACCCCCTGAGCCCCTCGACGCCATTAAACCTGCCCCAGCCACTCATCTTCCACCCGCCGTGCGGGACACACGGCGGGTCAGCAGGCGTAGGCGCGTTAATGTGCACGGCGCCAGCCTCAATCCTGCGCGCGACGGCTGTGGCACGCTCAGTGTCGCGCCCCCACACGCCGGCCGAGAGGCCATAGTCGCTCTCGTTGGCTAGCGTCACCATGTCGTCGATGAGCGTCGGCGAGTCGGGGATGGAGATGAGTGCGCACAGGGGTGCAAAGGTCTCTTGCGTGTAAATGTCCATCTTGGGGGTGATGGGCCCGTAGATTGCCGGCGTGACTGTTGCGCCCGTGTTGGGGGTCGAGCCGTTCGTTTTCGGAGCGAGAACGTCGGCTGCTCCCTTGGCTGTCGCATCGTTGACGAGAGCATGGTAGCGCTCCCCCGAAGCCGCGCTGAAGAGCGCACGCGGCTTCTTCTCCTTGACCGCGTCCCACGCCGCGCGCAATTCCGCCACCAGGTCGTCATACTGCGACTCGGCGACGAGCACGCGCTCGGTAGACATGCAGACCTGGCCGGCGTTCATGAACGCGCCAAACACAATATGGCTCGCGGCCGCCTTCAGGTCGGCGTCAGGAAGCAGCAACACGGGCGCCTTGCCGCCCAGCTCCATGAGTGTCGGCTTCAAGTGCTGCCCAGCCTGGGACGCGAGCGACGAGCCCACCCGCGTGGACCCGGTAAAGTTCAGGTGCCGCACGCGCTTGTCCGCCACGAGCGTCGAGGTGAGCCTCGGCGCGTCCGCCGCGGCAATGTGCACGACGGCGAGGGCTCCGCGGGGCAGGCCAGCGGCAAAGAGCAGCTCAGCCCACAGCGACTGGGACCTCGGTGCGGTTTCGGACGTCTTGAGCACGACCGTGTTGCCCACCAGGAGCGGGGTGACGATCGCCCGCATCGTGAGGAGGTGCACGGCGTTCCACGCTGCCATGGCCAGGCAGACGCCATAGGGCTCCCGCGAGAGAATCCACTTGTCTGCTCGTCAGCGCCACCCACAAACGGACAACTCACGGCGTTCGTCCTCGACGACTTCCTCCTTGAGCGCCTCCTCGGCATACCCCGTAAGCGCACGAAGCATGCCAGGGGCGACATTGAGCTGCTCCTGCGCCCACCAAGCCGAACAGCTCGTCTCGCTGACGTTGGCGTCAAACAGGCTCTCGGCCCATCCTGAGCTCTTGTCTTCCAGCAAGTCTGCAGCCTTGTCAAAGACGGCTTTACGCTGTGCAAGCGGGGTGGAGGACCACTGAGGGAGCGTTGCTGACGCCGTGTCGATGGCCGCGACGAGGTCTTGTTCGGTCGAGCACTGGACCGTCGAGGCCAGCGCGCCTGTGCCCGGGTGGTGCACCTCGTAGGTCGCTGGAGCGGTTGGGGGCGGCGTGTTGCCGATTTGGTTGAAGGTGATCTTGGGCATGAGTGGTCGCGGTGCGCCGGTGAGGTTGCGAGTGTGAGGGCGTAAGGTGGATGAGGATGGTGCGAAGGACGCGGCAGTCGAGCGCGCTGATGCCGCTATATATAACCGTGCATGGCTCCTGTGGGTGCGCGAGAGCATCGTGGTGAGACTGAGCGGAGACTAGATGGCCGAGGTTGCGGCGATGTGGACTGGCAAGGGTTACGGAGCGAGGGATGGAGATGGAGATGGATGTGGTGAGTAGTGGCATTGGCGGATGATCAAATGCCGAAGATTATCCGAAGTGATCACCGCACCTTGCTGAGGTGAGATCAATATCCACCCGGACCCCAGTGCTTTGCATGCATACAGCAGTGCTGGGATACGGCGAGGCCACGTCCAAATCCACGATGACAAGGATGTGAGCTATCTCTCCTCCCATCCTTGCGTTCCGAGAGTCGAGCGTAGATCGGTGTATGTTTATGCGAGGACGTGGATTTATCCGAACCACCACCTCCGGTTCCATTGGTGCTGGCTGCGACGTGCAGCAGGGGTTCATGATATATGCAGCGTCTAGAGGGTAACACTGTCGGGCTCACAGGCTGTGCATGGGACCAATCTACGTCTCTTTGGATAACGCAAGTCTGGTGCTTCGAGTATCTCACCTAGATCTGTTCCGTCAAGTGGTGCTTGTGGTGAGAGCAAAGCAAAAGACTACAAGGCATCCTCGCGACTGGAAACCCAGTCCCCTCGTGGCAAGTGACTACCCCACCACTTTATGCATCACTGCCTACTCAAGCCATGCGGAATCCCGAGCTAACCTCAACAACCTGCCCAGTCTGCGCGCCATTCTCCGCAAGCGCCACTACACGAGTCAGCACTTCCCTACCCACCCCAAGCCTGAACTCACCATAAGCCCTCGCAACGTCCTCAACCTCGCTAATCTGCTTGAGCGCATTCATGTTGCGCACGCGCTCGAGGTGGTCGGGGGAGAATCCCTGTCCCCACTCGGTGAGCATGACACCCGGCGCGACCGCGTTGACGCGCACGTCAGGCGCGCACGCCTTTGCGAGGGATTTCGCCAGGTGGTTGGCCCCGGCTTTGGAGACGGCTGGGCTTGTCAGCACGACGTGGGGAAGGGGACGCACAGTAGGCCATCGAGCTGCCGCCCGGGTAGATGCCGGTGACGCTCGAGGAGATGATGAAGCAGCCCTTGTTGGCTTTGAGCTCGGTCTCGACGTCCTGCATCAGCCACAGGTGCGACATGACGTTGGCTGTGTAGCACTGCATCCAGTCGGCGTCGTTGGTCGCGTCTGTCGCCGTTAGCTAGGCAGGATGAGGCGGCACAGTACGAGGGAGGTAGGTTGCCGAGGGTGATGATCTTGGTTTACCCGGACCTCGTCTGCTCGTCTCATGGACCTCCATTCCCATGGACCATGCCTCTAGAGTCACTCACTGATATCGTGAAAAGCCCCAAACTTGGTCCACCCAGCATTACTAATAACCACATCCAGCCCACCAAGCGCCTTGACAGCAGCCTCAGCAATGCCCTTGACGCCCTCGCGCGTAAAGGCGTCGCCTTGGATGAGGGTGTGGCCCGTCCCCTCGAGCTTGTCGAGCGTCTCCTGGGCGCGGTCCTTGGAGGCGGCGTAGTTGATGGCGATCTTGGCGCCGCGTTGGGAGAGCTGGAGGGCGATTGCGGCGCCTTGGTGTGTTAGCTCTGCGCCAAAGGGGAAGGATGGGGGAGAAGTGGAGTAGGAGTGGGAACGTACCGAGGCCGCGAGAGCCGCCGGTGACGAGGGCGCGTTTTCCTGCGAGAGACGGCATGAGTGTTGTGAGTGTGAGGGGTGAGAAGAGAGGGAAGAGGAATGAGGAGATGGCAAGAGTGACGAGAATAGGTTCAGTTGCTCTCGTAGCAGGCTGGTGATCCGGAGATCCGGAGATGGGCAACCTCCACCCGGCCTTCGGCGGTGGGAGTCTGAACGCCGCTTCTGTGAGGAGCTGCGGTGTGCAACGACGATGAGCTACATGCTGGTGGTGGTGAGACCCGTTTGCTAAGTAGGGCAGTTTGCTAAGTAGGGCAGTTCTTAGTGAGCTGTTCCCTCGTTCTTACTGCTGACGCCGACTAAAGCTCGAATCAACCATGAGTACAAAAGGAGCACAAATCCGTGGTCTGCGATGACTCTCCTTGCTGAAGAGAACAAAACCGGACATCCACACACCGGACCAGGTCTTATCTAAACTATAAGATTTCTTGCCATGGACTGTTCGTCGCTTGAGCCCTGATAAGCGCTCCTCGGGATGCATGGCGCCGGCATGGGATGTGGACGTGAGGATGCCATTGTGCCACACACCTTGGCGATGACCGCGCCGTCGACAAGGCGTTCTCATCATTCTGCCGCCCTACTACTCTCTGCTTCTCTCCATGTTTCTATAGCCTGTGCTCAGACCCCATCAAACCCAGTGGAAAGGTCAGCGACCCTTTTCGCGTCCGCCTCATGACCTACGACAAACCACGGGCCACACCGCTCTCTGTTGTCTCAACGATCTTCCCAACTTTCTCTGCAGGTGCAACCTTCCTACTGCTGAGACAGCTCAACGACAACTAGGCGACAGGAACAGGTAGCCCACCTGAACAGGTAGCCCGCATCACACATAGTGGCAGAACAGCACCACCCACACCGCCAAGACCGCCCGACAAGCAGCCAACTCTGAGAGCGTCGTGCTCTGTTCTGCCATTGCGCAGTATCCCCCTGCTTAGCGCCAAACACACCGCACACCGTCTCCTGGCATACGTACAGTAACAGCGACGAGCAATCAGCGGCGGTGTCGGCGCACCTCCGACTCTAAAATCGCTCCGACCCGTCGCGTGCGGGGTCCACGAGCCAGCGCAGCGTCTGATCGCGTGCTGACTGTGCATTGGGGCTTTGATGCGGGGATGAGCGACGAGCGTTGCTCTGCAGAACGCCGCAACTGCGCGCAAGGCAAAGGGAATATGTCAGCGAATGATTCTACTGGACTGGATGCGTCGGGGCCGGAGTAGCCGGGTGAGCCGGCGGTTGGGCGGGGCCGGCGTGTCCGGGGCTGCTGTGGTGGGGTGTGCCGCGGGTGTTCGGGAGGAGTCATATGCATGACGGGGAGGGGAGTATGCATTGCAGCAGAAGGAAAGGAGACTGTGGAGAGAGAGACGAGAGAGACGAGAGAAATGCATGCATGGGGAGAGGAGAAGAGAATGAGATTTACGGTGTAGTAAGCCACGTGGGGGCGCACAGGAGGATCATCGGCCCGGAAGTAGGAGGTGACATCTCTCTCATCCTGCATTTGTTCTCTTTCTTCTCCTCTTGCTCATCTCTCTTGCTCTTTCTTGCTCTGCAGTCACTCCCATCCACTGCACATCCACAGCATACATCTCAATTTCATACACAAAAGTAGCTAAGCACGCACTCCATGTCCGTGTTCCAGGTAAGCTACCCCCATCCACCAGCACCTCCCACGCCCTGCTCTTGCGACCACAACCCTCTCCCATGCACCAACTCACGCTCTCCCAGCCCATCACCCCATTCAGCTTCACGACGGGTCCAGGGAACGCCCTCCGCAAGACAAAATCAGTACAAAACTGTTCGGGTGAGTACACCGTTGCGGCACAAGAGTCGTCCGACTGACCCATTTCGCAGCATGTCGCCGGCGAAAGACAAAGGTGAGCCCCGCGTCGACGACCCCGCGGTGCTCCGACCGACCACGAGCTGACACTCCCAGTGCGACCGCTTGTGGCCATGCACTCCTTGCAAGGACCGTGGCGAGGCCAACCTCTGCGAGCAGTATGTCAAGGAGCCGTCTGACCGCCCAACGTGAGTCCGGATGCTGCGGAGTGTTCGGCAAACCACACCCGGACTGACACACCAACAGAGGGTACACCCACGTCCTGGATACATCCATCCTCGCCAACCGAGTTGCGCAGCTCGAGCAAGTCTTGTCTCGCTTGCTCACCCGTGTCGACTCTGTGGACGCATATCAGGACCTACTGACGGATTTCAAAGATCCACTGCCGACGCTCCCGCCAAAGAAAAAGGATGATGGAAAGGGACGAGACACCAAGCCGTCGGTCGACGGCTCGGACAATGGCATGGACTATGATGACATGGACATGGCCATGTCGTCGACCAGGTCACGCGCGTTCAGCAACGCTACTGCACCAGAGTCCATCAAGCCGGCTATAACAGGACTACCTAGGGGCGCAAACGACACCGTCTCGCCAGACATGCTCGGAGGTGCCTCGGCGGTTGCTGGGCCCTCGTTCCGTCCAGGGCAGCACGGCCAGCAAATGACATCCGGCGGCGTCTCCCTCCCCTACCTCACCCCCGGTGCTGGCTCGACCGGCGGCGAGGGCAACACACCACAAAACACCTGGTTCCCTTCCTTTACCCCCTCCTCGCGCGCGCCCATGCCGGATGCGTTTGCTTCTGCATCCCACATCTATGACGGGGGCGGCGCAGGCAACAGTACTTCAGCAAGTGGATTCGCGTCCAAGGCGCCTTCGGCACACGAGCATGACGCCGCACTGGCACTCGAGGGTATGGCGCTTGGGCGCGAGGTGCAGCATGCCGGGCACGCCACACCTGGGAACCCTCAGCAAGGTAAGTCGTGTGATGACGCAGTGTGCACTTTTAACTGACATGCCAAGACCCGAGCTCACTCACACCTGGGTCTCCCATGACGTTTACGAGTTTTATCCAGAAAAAGAAGAGTGTCAAGCCCGGCGGCGTCCTCAAGTCGTTCCCCAGTGTGAAAAACCTCCCATCCATCATCGTCGGCAAGTATGTCATTGCGCATTTCCTCGAAAACGTCGACTTTCGCTGGCGATGCTTGCATCGTCCAACGTTTGAGGCTCAGTACACGGCACTGTCCAACCGGCTCCGCTCCCCCAGCACGGACTTCTATGTCGACGAGCTCGCCACCCTTGCATTGTATGCGTCGTGTCTTGCCGTGGGAATACACTTTCTCGACGAGGAGGGCTACCGCGACCTCAGTATGCGTGAGGAGCAGGCCGAGGATCTCGCCGCGACGTGCTGGCGCGTGTCGTACGACGCACTCGAGGCAAGCGACTGGATGCAGGTGCACGACATTCGCAGCGTCCAGACAATCATGTAAGCTCACCCAAGAGACAAGCACTGACCCGCAGTATCGCCGGCATCTACCTGTCCTCGGTCCGGCGAGCCAACCAGCACTGGACGTTGCTCGGCAGCGCCACGAAGGTCGCCATGGCCATTGGCTTGGCATCTGTCCCGGACGAGGCCAAGATACAGAGCGGTGAAGCCAAGGGCCTCTTGCCCCGCTGGCGGAGTGCAATTGATCGCGAAGTCGCCCGTCGTGTGTGGTACTGCCTGCTCGAGCTCGACTGGCTCTTTGCCATGGAGTATGGGTTCCTGTATCTCATCTCGCCAGAGATACACCAGACGACGGAGCCAGCCAACGTCAACGATGCGGACCTGCACGAGGACGGGCCTGTGATCAACCAG
This sequence comes from Prillingera fragicola, assembly GCA_002335605.1. NCBI lineage: Eukaryota > Fungi > Basidiomycota > Tremellomycetes > Trichosporonales > Trichosporonaceae > Prillingera > Prillingera fragicola. The sequence continues at coordinate 140,396 of BEDY01000002.1, forward strand.
CCCGCCGAGGTGTACACCGACATGTCCTACTTCCTGCAGCGGTTGAAGCTGTTTTACCCCTTCCAGGCGGTGGTGCAAAAAGCGCGCAAGGCTCAGCGCATGCACTATTCGTTTGTCACCCAGGCTCACGAAGAGCTCACTGCTGCGATCAACCACCGGCCAAAGTTTTACCGCTCGGCCGACACGATCGAGAACGCAGCCGACGCGGTGCAGCTGTACCGCATCAAGCGCGAGGCGATTGCGCTGTCCGAGGGAGCCGACTTTCGCCTGATGCGGCTGCACCGGTACTACTTTTCCTCGGCGTGCTCGAACCCGCGCTACCTGCTGTCCAAGCAGACCTGCCTTGGCTGCGCGCGGCGCCTGCTCGACGAGTCCAAGTGGCGCGGCAACAACTATACCAACGCGCACTACTGGGCGCACACGATGACAATCTTTGCCGCGACGATTGTGACAATCATCTATCTCAACTATGCTTTGCCGCAGGAACTGGACGAGATCAAGATGCACGCCGAGAGCGGGATCAACCACCTGCGCTCGCTGTCGTCCAAGCGCCGCACCGACCTCGGCGAGACGGCCGACACGCTGCAGAGCCTCATGGACCTGCAGCTCTCGCGCCGCGCCGACGCGCACCCGCCGGATCTCAAGCGCACGCTCGAGGAGCTCGGCGGCGAGGCGTCGTGGGACGGATGGCTGCCTGTAAGTCTGGTTGTCCTGGGAGAGTCGTATGCTAACCACCACAGCCTGATCTCGTGGCCCTTGCGCGCCTCAACCCGGGATTCATGGGCGAGCACAATGGCGGTGCGGGCTCGGGCGAGACGCCGGGTAATGCGACGCTGCTAGAGGGTCAAGATGCTTCTGCCATGTTTGGCGGTCTGTTTGATGACCTCCAGTTTAACGATGGCAACTTTATAGTCATGTAGTGTGCGTAGTGTGCCATGTAGCGAGCCACGCGGATTGCACTTGCCGGCGGAGGTGCCTGGTGCACTGCCCGTTGCTATCCCTGGGAGAGGTGTCGAGGACAACAGAGGAGGTAGAGGGAAAGAGGCTCTGTTCGCGATTCAAGCATTGCCAGCGGTGCTGCACTGGTGATCGCTGCTAGAGACGCTGCCGATGCTACCAAGATGAGCATTGCTGGATCCCGCAGACATGTCCGACATTAGCTCTGCATGTACACGTGGGGGGAGCAAGAGGCGTGAACAGGGAAGCCACCCAGGGTAACACGGAGAGTTGTTCCTCTTGTTGTCGTACTCGCTGCTCGTCGTGCGCTCTCCTGGCCCGCACTGCTCACGTACACGCGCACGACACGCCGCCTTGCCCGGCTCACCCAGCGGACAGCGGCCATCCTGCTCTCCTCACCCAAAGTCACCGCCGCCGTCTCATCTCGTCTCTGCCCAACCCACCAACGACACAATGGGCCGCCTCCGCTCCCCGTCGCCGTCGCGCCAGCGCCCGCCGCCAAACGCCTCTGCACTCTCAGCCTACCTCTCACGCGCCCACCGCCTTGCCCGCCGCGCGAGACGCCACCCCTACCTCCTCTTGGCGATCTTTGTCGTCTTCCTCCCCCTCCTCCTCGTGGCGCTCTTCGTGCTCGCATGCAACGGAGGCTTTGGGCGGTGGTACTTCAACTACGCGATCGGGCTGCACCCGGGCTTGATCGCAGTCATGCCGCGGGGCAGCTGGGGCGGGAGCCATCCAGACAAGCCCCCCCGCTGGATCCAGGAAATCTACGACGCGCCGCACATGGCCAACTTTGCGCTGCCCAAGCTCACCAAGCCGACGTACGCCAGCGTCCCGGGCAGTGCGGTGAAGCGGCTCACGTCGCCGGCGATCGTCAAGCTCGACGTGTTCAGCACCGTCCAGGAGAAGAGCTACCACAAGCGCAAGCTCATCCGTGCGCACTCGCCCCTGCTCAACCTCCCGAAAGAGTACCGGCACCTCGTGGAAGTCAAGTTTGTCATGGGGCACTCGTACACTGCCGACTGGACCGTCAACACCACCATGGAGGCCCTCCTCAAGGAGGAGCAGGACGCGTACGGGGACCTCATCCGCTTGAACCTCGAGCACGGCGAGAACCTGCGCGAGGGAAAGATTCTGGACTGGATCCGCGCCGTCGGCGACGGCGAGGACGCCCCGGGCGAGACTGGCGGGAGGCCCGCGTGGTGGTTGTTCAAGATTGACGACGATGTGAGTCGCTGCCTGCCCCTGGAGGAGCTAACGGCAGGCGCTGCTGCACACGCCGCGCTTCCTCGACGAGCTGCTCAGCCTCGACGCCAGCCAGCCCGTGTACGTCGGCACGTCGCTCAACCGCTGGCCCCCGTACCACCACCACTTCACCGGCATGGTCACGGGCTTTTCGTGGCCTCTAGTGAGTTCTCTCTGTGCCGCGGGCGACTGACGACAGGTCCAAACGCTCACAGCGGGCATCAACAAGATGAGCCGCAAGGAGATCCAGACGTGGTGGGACGACGACGTCCTCACTGGCGAGATCATGGTGCGTCCCTTGCTGTTTTCTCACTGACACGCAGTTCTGCCTCCCCCCCGGCCCAAAGTGCGCCAACTGGTCCACCTCCACGGCCGCAAAGTATCCAGCATTCTGCGACCCCCGCGCGCCGCCGCCGCACGGGTGGGCCTCCAACCCCCCGCGCGTGGACCCGCGTACGGGCCTGATTCGGCACGACGTGCTGCGGCTCATGGGCGACAAGGACGTGTGGTTTGTCAACAAGTATTTCGCGACGCACTCGTGGTGGTTCAAGTTTGAGAACGAGTGGCGCGTAGAGTGGAACAGGTGGCTCAAGGGGGTCATGTGGAGCGTGCCCAAGGCGCTCAGAGAGTTTGCAGAGACAAAGGTCTAGGGTCGTCGTGGGGTGTAGAGGGTGTGCATTGGGGAACGTCTGTTACGGCTACAAGTGTGGAGAATGCATCGAATAATCACGAGTCCGCAGCGAGGTAGCTCGGGCGAGAGGTCAAGACGGTGGTGCGGCGTGGCAGGGAACAAGCTCCTCTGAGCTCTGAGAGTTAGAAACTTGGTTCTACGTATCTGTGCAGAGTAGACGAGAGTAAAAACGTACGAGTTGCGATACCGACTGAGAGCCCGGTCGAGGAGAAACGTACCCGTCGATCTCGTCGATCACGACCACATGTCCACGATCCGGCGGGTCCCCGCCATACTCCAACGCGCCGACGCGCCGAAGCTGGCTGCGAGCTCCCAGGCATACATGCCTTGTGAGATCTCTGCGCAGCACGGCATTAGACTGGTAGGGTCGTGCTAGGGTCGCGCAGGGCTGGCAAGGACGTATGGCGCCAGAGCCTGCGCTGGCGAGCTGGCACTGCCATGGGTTGTGAGTGCGAGGTGTAGCTGAAACTAGAGCTTAGGCTGCTGGATGAGCACGAGGGCTGGGTAGCCGCACGCTCATAATATGGCTCGGCTGACTGCTCGTTGGGCTACAGCGTGCGTGAACGTGTGAGCGCTCACACTTGTCAGCCATAAATGCGTCCCAGGTCAAGACCCAGTCAAACAGTCGTTGTGCTTCTGCCCCATGCAGAATGCACAGATGTAAGCTGGCCAGGAAGAGGCCAGAGCAACACCAGGCCAACGTTAGAGCAAGGCTAGAGCACCAGAGCAGCAGCAAGAAGGGTCGACGGATGGTTGTGAGCCGGCGGCAGTGGCCGGAGATGTCCGATCCAGTGGACTTCGGCGTGTCGATGGCGTTCGGCGTGTCTTTGTTATTGTTCTTGTGCTCGTGTCTTTACAGGCTAGGCTATGCTGATGCGGCCCGCACATGCTTGAAGGAATACCGTGTGCCGAGGCGTGGAACCCCTGCGTGTCATCAGAGACCACCACCTCGTCCCACCACCACACCCACCAACTCCATCGGCCTCACTCCTCCCGGTCAAGTAGCCGTCGCCCACCTTGTCTTCGTTCATAAACCACCAGCGCTCGCCTCCTGCCCTCCCCACCTACAGCCATGCCCGCCCGCCGCCTCAAGACCCCCAACCCACCCCCGGCTGCGTCCGGCCCAGACGTCTCGTCAATCGTCGACTCTGTCATCGCCGACGTCCGCAAAGAAGGCGACGCCGCTGTGCGCCGCTACTCCGAGCAATTCGACAAATGGTCCCCCACAGACTTCAAGCTGTCCGCCGAGCAAGTAGCAGACATCGTCGCCACTGTCCCGCAACAGGTCATCGACGACATCAAAACCGTGCAAGCGAACGTGCGCCGGTTTGCTCAAGCCCAGCGCGACAGCCTCAAAGACTTTGAACTGGAAATGTCCCCTGGCGTAGTCCTCGGCCAGAAGAGTGTGCCCATCCAGCATGTCGGGTGGTGAGCCCCCCTCCCTACCCACGCTCACGCAGCAGCTACATCCCCGGCGGCCGGTACCCCCTCCTAGCGTCGGCGCACATGACCATTCTCACGGCCAAAGTCGCAGGCGTCCCGAACGTGATAGCCATGACGCCGCCGATCATGGGCGCCGTCCCCGCCTCGACCGTCGCGGCCATGCACTATGCCGGCGCGGACGCCATCTACCTCCTGGGCGGCACGCAGGCGATCGCGGCCATGGCGCTGGGGACGGCCACGATCCCGAAGGTCGACTTTATCTGCGGGCCGGGTAACGCGTTTGTCGCTACGGCAAAGGCAAAGCTGTACGGCGAGATTGGGATCGACCTGTTTGCTGGCCCTACAGAGGTGCTTATTGTTGCCGACGACGGGGCGGACGCGTTTACTGTTGCTGTCGACCTGCTGAGCCAGGCGGAGCACGGGCCGGACTCACCTGCTATCCTCATCACGACGTCGCAGGCGCTTGCCGAGGAGACGATCAAGCACTGCGACAGGCTGCTCGAGAGTACGGAGTTGAGCACGGCCGAGCTGGCGGGGACGGCTTGGCGAGACTATGGCGAGGTCGTTGTTATCGACGACTTGGACGAGGCGTATGCCCTCGCCGACGAGTATGCCGCCGAGCACGTCCAGATCCTCACGCGTGAGCCGCGCGAGGCGCTGGAGAAGATGAAAAACTATGGGGCACTTTTCTTGGGCGACAAGACTTGTGTCTCCTACGGCGACAAGGTGGGTGTCTCTGCGACGTTCAAGCTGACGGCAGTGTATTGGCACAAACCACGTCCTGCCGACCAAGAAGGCGGCGCGCTACACTGGCGGCCTGTGTGCGCAAAAGTTTCTCAAGACGTACAGCTACCAGCACGTCACTGACGCTGCTGCTAGTGGCGAGCTTGGGCGGCTGTGTGGTCGTGCAGCCCGGGCGGAGAGGTTTGAGGGCCATGCGCGGAGTGGTGACCTGAGGGCTACCATGTTCTTGGGCGATAAGAATGAGTGGATCTATGATCACTAGCTGGATGTATAGTCTTGGTCGCATCGGCTACAGCTTGGCCATTGCAGCCTCCTTGTACAACACCGGGATCCGCTCGGCATCCCGCAACCTCTTCTCGGTGATGGCAAACGCCTTTGGCATGTATGGATCCCACTCGCCAGTCTTCATGTGCCGGGCCATCGACCGGGTAATGGAGATAATCTTGGCCATGCCGTGTCCGTTGTACCCCGCGCTGAGCCACAGGCCAGGCCGGCCGGGGACAGGCCCGACGAGGGGCCGCAGGTCGACAGACTCGCACATCAGACCTGACCAGATGCGAGACGCGCCTTCACCCTTTGCCTCGTCGCCCCAGCCGATAAAGTCTTTCTTGCAGTAGGCCCCGATCCCTGCCCGTCAGCTCTTGCGTGGCGGGCGAGGAGACTCACACTCGGCAAACTTTGGCTCGACAACGCTGTCGTCTTCAATGTAGTACAAGTGCTTGGCCCCGCCGAGCTGCTTCATGACTGTGTCGTTGTAGGGGCCAATGACGAGGCCAGAGTACGGGGTCTGGATGAGATAGGGGCCGTTCTCGATGCCGTACGTCGTGTTGAGCGAGTTGGCGCCAGAGTAAGCCGGCGGCGAGGTTATCAGCCCCGCGTGGCCGCGGTAGGGAGTCAAACTGTCGTGAGCATACCCTCCAGCAGCCAGACTCACTGCTCAAAGATGCGCGAGGTGGGGAACAAGTGCCTCGTCCACGCGTTCGTAGCGATAATGACCTGCTTGGCACGAATCCGGCCGCGCGCACCACAGTCGACGGTCCACACGCCGTCGACGGGCTGCTCGGGCAGGTCGTTTACAGGACACCACGAGTAGAGGTTGAAGCTCTTGGGCGCCTTGGACTCGAGCGCCAGGCGAACAAGAGCAGTCACGCCGCGGTGAGGATGCCACGACCCCGCGCGGACCTTGTTCACCTGCAGCGTACCTCGGACGCGCGAGAGCTTCTCGGCCTCGGCGGCGTCGGCAATGATGTCGCCGCGGTTGTCCTTGTGTTCGTGCTTGGAGCCCTTCTTGACCTTTTGAAAGGTTTGAAAGTTGGCGAGGTTCTGCTTGGCCCGCTCCTCGCTGCGGATCACTGCAGCGTCAGCTCGGCAGCTCATGTCCACCCACCATCGTAGCGGTCCCCGCGCCAAAAGTCCACATCCAGGCCTTCCTTCTTGACAATCTCCTCGACGAGGTCCAGGTTATCGTGCTCAAAGTAGAAGATATCCAGCGCCTCCTCAGGCGTAAGCCCAGCCCCCCCCTGCTCGAGCGGCGTGGTCATACGCAGGAAGAGTGCCCACGTATCGGGTCCGATGTGCCCGCCATTCCGGCCAGCTTTCCATCAGCGACTCTCCCGCATGGGCAGCTCACAAGCACCACTAGCGACGTCCTTGGCTTCAATGAGGGCGATCCGCTTCCCGTCCCCCGCTGAGCCGGGGCGGGTGAGCTGGTACGCCATTGACGCGCCTGTCGTCAGCCACGACCCCGCAGCGGACTCACCAGTGACGCCGGCGCCGATGATGAGATAGTCTAGCACCTCTGTAGGCAGCGTGTCCTCGCGGCCATGGTTCCAGAGCGAGGTTGGGCCGCGGTTCTGCTACGTCAGCCACTGCTGTTGCTGGTGGGCGTAATGGTAGCTGGACGTACGGTTGCCTGCCAGTGGGAGACGGTGGAGGTGAACGTTTGGGGCCAGACAGGCATGCTTGGGTCTGTGAATGAGTGGGTCAGAGAGAGAGTGCAGTGTTTAATATCGATGTTGCTGCTTGTTGTCGAGTCATGCTGCGTGTTCCCAGGATGATGATGGAATGGACATGATGCCCACTTTGACTAGTTACCCGGGCATCTCTTGTTCTCTCTCTCTCTGTGCTCTGCAACTCCTCCGACCACATCCAGTCCCTCGGGTTCTCATTTCCGTGCTTGTTCTCTGTGCATACAGCTCACTATATCTCTAATGTCTACAGTCGACAATCTAATCCATGTATACTCAGTGTCCGCCTACCCGCTTACATCTCAAAGTCCTCGGAATACATTGTCACCCTGCCGCGGTCATCGCCAGCATGCACACGCGCAGGGTCAATCGCCTTGCTGACCAACTTGCGCACAGTGGTGGTAAGCCCCCCCGGGCCGCAGGTAGCGATGATCGTCGCCCCGCGCGCGATACGCAGCTCCTCCTCGACAATACTCGCCATGGGCGGCCGGCCGGTACGCGCCGACTCGGACAGAATCTTGGCGGCAGCGTAGTCGGCTTCGTCAATCCACAGGATATCGCTGCCGGCGCGTCCACAGTCGGCGCACGTGTGTGCCTTGCTGTCCTTTGTGTCCTCGAGGAGCACCATGCTCTGTGTCCTCGACGACAGTGAAAAGATCGAGTGGCGCTCCCCCTCAAACTCGTCGTCAAACGACAGGCTCGGGCTAGGGCAAGGACCGGCCCCAGACCCAAAGGGCTCGTACCGCTCGGCCTCCGAGTTCACGCTGTCGGATCGTGTATGCGAGAGGCGGGACAAGCTCGAGGTGCTCCGCGGCCCGGCCGCAGTAGCTCGCGTCGGCGAGGTCGACGTCGAGGACGGCCAGCCGGGCCACGTCTCGAGCTGCTCGACCGCGTCCGTGTCCGTGTCCGTGCCGCGTATGGAGCTTGCACGCGAGGACAAGCCAGAGTTGCGGCCGAGGGCGGGGCGACGTGGGGCGCGCAGGTCGTCAATCTGGAGGTCGGCCTCGTCGGTGCTGATGCTGATCCGGGGGATGCCCTCCATGCTCGGCCGCTTGCGCACCGGTCGGTCGGGGACCTCGATCCCCGCGGCCTTCTCCTCTGCGCGGCGGCGCGCGACGCGGCGAGACTTGGCGCGGCGCAGCCGTCCCTCGTGCTGGAGCGTGTGGCTGAGCGAGTTCTCGACCGGGTCGTCGATATCCACCTCGTCGGCATAGTTTGTCAACCCGATCACATCGTCAAACTCGAGCTGCGTCTCCGGGTCCACTCCCTCGTAGTATCCACGCCCCGCGCGCTGGTCGGCGGGGCCCACGCCGCTGGCATTCGAGTAGACTGATGCCAGACTCTCACACGAGTCCCGGCGCATCTCCTCCTTGAACTGCGGGCGTGGCGGCATAAAGTCCCCACTACCGATCCCGGGATCGTTGAGGCTGATGCTCCACTGGCTGTCGAACCCAGACTGGCGCGACGCTCTGCTACCGCCCACAGCCATACTCAAGCGAGTGCGTTCTGGGCGCGCCGAACGCTCGCCGTTGGTGACGAAAATGTCAATCTGCAGACGCGCGTCCGGCAAGAGATTCTTGAAGCGACACATTGCCCCGGCGGCCCATGTAATCTCAGCGTACTCGCGCACGATCCAGACGAACCGCACCCGCGTCGTCTTGCCAGTGTACGTGCGCGTGTAGCCTGCCATCTCCTTTGACAGAAAGTCTGTGATCGCCAAGCCAAACGTCACACCAGAACCGCCGACAAAGATGAGCACTGACGCATAGTCGTTCCACCGCACGCGGCCAGACGACCCCATGGGCCCGTCGACCTTTGCGCGCAGGAAGACGGGCGACGCGTGGGGGACGACGCTGGAGCGCTTGTCTTTTTCCTTGTCGCCCGCCCGGCGCATGTCGGCCTCGGCCTTTGCGTACACAAAGTCGTACAGCTTGCGCGTCAGGCCCTTGCGGCCCTTGATGATGCAGACGAGCTCGGAGGCGTCGTTGGACGCAATGGTGAAGGGGTGTGATTGGAACTCGGACAGTTCCGGGAGGTGCAGCAGGACACTCTGCCCGGGCTTCCAGGTGAGTGGCCGCGGGGTGTGGATCGTCAGCCGGACGGTGCGAGATGGCAAGAGCTGGGCGTGGGCCATGCCTGCCGGGATGGAGACCGACAGGGGCAGGGACTTGTCGCTGGCTATCGAGCTGGTGTTGGGCGGCGCCTTTGGTGTGCCGACCCCGTTGTGGTACAGGTAGCGCACGTAGCGCCAGGACCTGTCGCCGGCCCACAGGAGCATGCTGATGGCCATCCAGTACCATATTGTCGGGTGGTGGATGAGCGCACACACCATGGTCGTGCCCATGAGTGTTACGTGGGCGCCGTAAAAGACTTCATAGCTCTTGTCGCGCACCTTGCGCGTGCTCAGCACCATGGCGAGGGTCATGGCCGCGTACGCTGCACAGCCAAACCTGAACCTGTAGACTGTAAAGACTGCAAACCACATGATGCGGCCGTCGTAGTAGTCTTGGGCGAGCTGGACAGTCCAAGTGACCACATGCACAGTGACCATCCACCAGACCGCCCAGCCGAGCATGCGATGCAGCGTCCCGACCTTGTCCCAGTGCAAAGCGGTAAACCATGGCAGAGTAAAGATGGCAAACGGCGCCGACTTGAGCGCCAGCAGCACGACGAGCGGGAACGCTGCAAACGCCATAAACCCCCACCTGTTGCCCTGTGCCCACCACGCCTTTGTCACCTCTGCCGCGGCCGGGGTCGTGTCCGCCAGCGCACGCTTGGCCTCGTTGGCTGCCGCGCGGGCGAGCCTGCGTGCGGCCTCGTGGGCGCGCGCCTCGTTGATGGCGCTGCCGAGGGAGCGCTTGGTGGCGTCCATGGGAGAAAAGTCCCAGGTGGGCTTGCTCATGTCGACAAAGTCTGGGCCGATGGTGCTCAGCAAGACGAGCATGACGCACACGACTGTGAATGTGCAGAGGTACGAGTTTGACGGTAACACGAACGGTCGACCCCATTTCCGGGGCCAGAAACGGATACTGTACCGCTTCATCCCCCACTTGGACCACGCCATGCCTGCTGCGCCGCCAGAGAGGCGGAGGTGGTGCGCGACGGCGTACAGAGCCGTGAGGAGCAGGATAAAGAGCCAGAACAGGTAGGCGTAGCGGTATGTCGGTGCCTCGAGGGCTGTTCCGTACGCGGCGAGGTACTTCCAGGCAAAGGCATTGGCTTTGGCTGGGTGCCAGCCTGTTGGTTCTGGCTGAGCATGTTAGCGAGCGCGCAAACGCACAACGTACGACAGGTGCAGAGTCGTGGACATAGACGGTTGTCGCTGCCGTTGCCGTCGCTGTTGCCACAGCCGTGGCGTAGTCGTGTACGGTATAGTTTTGCACAACAGTCACAACCGACACGACCGTGTCGTGCACCGTGTTCTGCACCGTATCGTGCACTGCGGCCGCCGTGGCGGTGACGACCTGGGTGACGGCCTCGGTGATGGTGACAAAAACCTGCTCGACAACGGCTGCGCAATGTCAGTGCCGGCTCCGCCTGCGAGATACACACCCGATGCGGCCGTCTCGACTGCCTCTGCAGTGCTTGTGGTGCTCATGATGTAGCTAGGAGAAGCGCACCCCAAGACCAGCAGCCGTAGTCGTTATAAAGAGGTGCAAGGACGACAAAGAGCAGCCGACCTTGATCCCCAGTGGGTGCTAGCGCGAGCGAGCCTGTCGTGATGTCGAGTGCGCCTGCAGCCTCGTCGCAACGAGACGTAGTAGAGTGTGCGTTATACAGGTCAGAGGGATCATCACCTCGTCTCCCTCTTGCCTTCTGGTCGCCTCCTTATACCTCTACCCCTCTTTTGCCTGCCGACCGCCGGTCGACCCACCCCACTCCCCAGCCCAGTCCGCAGCTGCAACATGCTCCCCGCGACTACTGGGAGGATGCCCAACCTACATTCACCTGCCAGATACAGAGTTCAGGTGCACTGGAACCAAGCGCAAGCCCTCTGCCCGCCCAAACCCGTCTCGTAAAGGCGAGCCGGAAGCCACGTTTGGCGAGTGCTCTCCCTGTCGCGTTCCGTAAAGATGGTATCGGTTCCCCTGGGACTCGAGAGCCAGCTGCCAGCCCCTCGCAGTAACCTGCTGCGGCGCGGAACGACGCAAGGGGGTGCCGGTCTGCCTTTAATTTGCGTGTAGATGCCCCAGCTTGGGGCTGCTGAACGAGGTTGTCGCGTTCGATCAACCTGTTACTACAGGGGAGCAGCAGCAGTAGTTAGTCGCGTGTTGGGTGGTAGACCGTCGGGAGCCACGGGTGTCGCCTGCATGGATCACGGGCTGGGCCGCTGGGCCGGGGTCGGAACGCCTCGTCCTCGGACTGCGCAGAACAGCAGAATCTAACGCAGGAGGCAGGCTGATCTCTGCCTGATGGAAGAGAGGAAAAATGGTTGATCGCCCTTCCCGTCGTCGCGTCGATGGACGTGATGGTGTCCCTGAAGGTTTATTGACGGGAAGGGGGGTTACCACTGTTCAGACGCTTCTGTCCATCGCGTCCGGGACTGGCTTGGGGGACCTGACCTCCTGCTCCTGACCTATTTCTGGACATATGGTTGCCAAGTGATCATCCTCAAGCCGCCGTCGTGTACGAGGTTGGGCTTTTGTGCAAGGCGGTGAGCAAGGGGTAGCGTGATCCGAGCTGTTGGGTAATGTCCTTTGCTGTTCTTGCTATGTGTGGCTGCGACACCCTTCGAGCCCCAACTCGAACAGCTCTGTTGTAAGTTGGCTTACAGTGACATGCTCGGGATGGCTGATGTGAGCAGGGCAGCAAGGGATCGACAAGCCGTCGATCCGTCGATAGAAGACTACAGCCACCCCTCCCCGCTAACATGACTGTACATTGCACAGTGGTAGACATCCCTGAGCCGTCGTTGGTCGGTCATGGCTGCACGACGCCGTGTTCTGCGACCCGAGACAAGTACAGCCCGCTGCTCATGTTCGCTTGAGCCGCAGCAACGCACGCGTCGGTGGTAAAAACACCCTTTCCCAAGGCAGCGTGCATGCGTTTAGTCGTGTGCTCGCCTTTGACCACCTCTTTCTGACTAGCGCCAATACATCAAACAGGCAGTACCTGCGTTATTCCTGTTTGTTCCTGTATCATGATCATTCGACCTGCATCCGATTCAAGCTTAACCTGGCACAAGAGCGGAGCAGCCCAGCGCTGACAAACAACCCCCCCAAGCCACACTTACTAACCGCCCCCTGTGCTCTGTTGCCGCAAGTCACCCCTGGAAACGTGCATCAGCAAGCTTCCATCGGCACGCACCCCTGGAAGCACCCTGCGGAGCAGATGCGCAGAGCGACAGTCAACCTCCGTAACATCGGAACCACCAGAAGATAAATGGGGCCAATGTCGCCGCGCAGCGTCTGTCAGTTGGTCCGTCAGATGTTGCGGGACCGCTCAGTGCTAGTGCTGGGGCAAGGTACGGCGTGTCGCGGCTGGCGATTGTTTGCTCGGCGACCGACACCTTAGGCTCAAGGTTGGTCGAGTGCAATAAGACGCTAAGGACAAAACGCCAGTGAGCATGAATCTCAGCCCTGCCAACGGCGGCACATCGACCGGCCACTTGACACCAGGACACACGCGATTATCGCCATTTGCAAGGTTGTGAGACCTCGCTTAGGTTGCCGGTCAAGGTTGTTTCCCAGCAGAATCGCCAGACGAGTCGACGTGCGCTGACGGTCTGCGGCGGCACAATGCGGCCATGAACTTGTCCTTCGTCCTGGCAAGCAGACCTGAAGATGCCTCTGGCATGGCACTAGTCGCACTCTAGGTACATACGTGATGAGTGACTCGAAGGCTGGCACAGAGACTCCTCAAGAGGGCCAATACGTTTCCATGCCGCGCGCAATGTACGACGCAGAGGAACGAGCTGTGAGAATGGTTCGACAGAGGAACGCACACTGAACAAATCACGCACGCACTTGTGTCATTCTGCGGCTTTGCTTGCCAGTCGCCGCCGTCTACGATCCGCAGCAGCTGGAGCTTCTGTCTGCGTGCGCACCGTGGCCTGGTATTCTTGGCCGCAGGAACGAATCTGACACAGAGGTACAGTCGCGCAACCTCCACTTTGCCATGATGCGAGGTACAGCTCAGAAAATGGCATGGTCATGCGCAGGGTTGAGACTGCTCCGCTTTGCTCCAAGGAACTGCTTAGGCCTGGAAATGTGCCTTGTGGCCTGTGATCGTGCAAGGGTGATCGTGTTCCAGTGGAGTGGTGCCGTCGTGTGCCGAGGTGATGTGGAGCGTGTGGGGTTAGTGGAGTTGAGTGGGTGGAGCTAACTCGAGGCAGTTGGTGCTGAAGAGTGACGGCAGTCGCCTTAACGGGATGTTGCCGGTCAGGAGGGGCTAAGAGTGGCGAGAGCTTTTTGCATTGACTCACTGACGGCCGTTCCAAGCCGTCAGTCTCCTCTCGCAGCGTCCCCCCCATCGGTATTTGCAGCAGCTCACAGAAGAAGCGTCTGCTGTTGACTGTTGGCAGGAATAGTGCACACACCGCGCAGATCAATCAGCGCAGATCACTCGACGCTGATCCCTGGTGTGAGCAGCGCTCGGCCGATCAAACATGCCGATCTTTCAGTCAATCTTTGAAGCTGACGAGATGCACGTATGTTGAGGAGCAGCAGCTGAAGATATGACAATAGAAAGAGACTATAGTGTACTGTGGTGGGCGATAATCATCCATGTGGCAAGTTTGACAGGTAGGCATGTTGTTGAGGTGTAACATGCGACCCAGCGTCCTGCTATAATAATGCTCAAAAGTCTGCAGAAAAGGAAATAGTGTGTGTATCGAGAGCGCAGAGAAGGCTGCCAGGAATGTCCAGGCTGACAGATCGACTAACCCCCATAAGAGTGGGCACCCGTGCCGACCTCAAGGCAGCCTCTTGAAGATGGCGCCTTCGTGTTGTCACGCGTCACCCGATCCCAGTACCACTGCATCCCTAAAAATGTAACTGTACATACCCAATCACCATGAGCGAATAAAAGAGAACCCGTGAGAATATGCACAAATTGTGAGTCTATGGTCGTCGCTGGCCACACCCTCGCCGCAGCGCAGGCAGGAGCAATGTCGAGTTGATCAACTGCTCGTGTGACGGCCTCGTTGTTTATTTCTGAAGCAATTATTAAAAATGTCGTAGTTTGATGTGTGCGTAAGATTGTTTTGAAACTAAGGCCTGGCAGCCTGGACAGCAGTGTCGAGGGCAGCCTGGGCGTCATGCAGCTCGCTCTGGTCGGTTCTCTTGCGCGCCCCGTCCGGGGTAGTGGGTTGTGCTTTGGCACTGTCGGACGTGCTCTCGAGCGTCGGAACAATAGTCTCGCTCGGCGGCTGCAGGTGCAGTTGCGGCCTACCCGGGGCGCCTTCCTCGGCGGGACTGAGCAGCTCCGTAGGGCCCCGCAGCCGCTCGAGACCCTGCTCATCGCTACCCTCGACAGGGTCCCCTTCAACGGGGCCATCCATCCCGGCCCACAGCACAGTCTCGATGATGCCCGCAAACTCGCTGACACCCATGGCGCCAGATGCGACGTACATATCCTGAAACACAAAGTGGGGGACGCCAGTGATCCCGTTGTGCTGCGCTTCGGCGTAGGCGTCGCGCACGAGCCCGTCGTCCTCGTCGCTGTCGATCCACGCTAGGGCAGCTTCTGGGCCGTTGAACAGGCCGTGGTCCATCCCAATCCTTGCAACCAGGTGGTGATCGGACGGGGACAAGCCGCCGAGGTGATACGCCCGCATCAACGACATGCCCACGGCATAGCCTATTGCTGGGCCGCCGTTCGCGTATGCCCGCTGCGTGAGGCGGTGGCCCAGGTGGCTGCTCGACAGCTGGGCGTCTTGTGCACTGTAGGTGTGTCAGGATGGCCGCCAGAAAAGCATTCGCGACAGGCGATCCAGGCCTCGGTGAGGGATACTCGGCGTTGGGTCCGGCTAATCAACCACCCGAGACATGGCCTTCCGCGCCATGCTCTTTTTTTTTCGCTTGGCAAGAGCGCGCTGGAAAGTAGAACTCGAACGATCAAAAGAGACAGTGCGAGCATGAGGAAAACGAAGGTGCACTCACAGTTCTAGCCCAACGGCAGCGTATTCCTCCTGGAGCATGTGCAGCGCCGCGGTCCAACGCTGCTCGCCATATTTGCTGATACTGGACGCATTGCGAGATACAGGAACCTCTGGGGTCTCGGGGCGGAGCTGATATGGATGCAGCTCAATGTCGACATATAGCGGAGCGTGCTGGAGGTACTGCTCGATAGCTGCGGTGTCAGCCCTGCCCAACGGCAATGGTGGGACGAGGGCAGCGGCACGTGCGTCGACGGTCATCGGCGTCACAGGAATGGTGGGCGAGATGGCCTCACCATGACGGCGTGCTGTGGGCCTCGGAGGCGGGTGGGGGATGCAGAAGGGACCTGAGAACGGTGGCGACGGCGACGGTGGCATGAGCCATGTCGAGTTAAATCAGAGGGGAGGCTGGGTTGGGATGTTGACAGGCAGGCCAAGACACACCAGCGTCACTAGCCAGCCCGGTGGCCAGCATACGTTGACCAGCTTCCCCAACAAGACGTTCCCCACCGCCATGCCCCCACTCGCTACCGTGTAGTGCGTGCTACTCACCGATCTCGAGCTGCGTGATGCCCAACAAGCAGAATGGACAGGTAGTGTCCGCCTGGGTTTCGGGTCAGGCACCATCTCCCTAACATGTGTACATCCAGAGCGTACATACCGTGATGTCAATCTTGAGCTGGCGGGGCACTGGCTGCTGTGCATGCAGAGAGTGCTCGGCGACGGGGGGAGGGATAGCGGAAGGCGAGGCGGAGAATGAGGCGGCGTCGCCATGGAGTGGTGGTGGGGGTGTGTTGGCGGACATGTAGGCGGCGGCGGCGCTTTGACAAGAGGAATGGCGGAAGGTGAGGAGAGAAATGCCAAAGTCAATGCATGCGACTTGTTCGTTCTAGAGTCCCTGCAATGCACCAGAGGGCACGGAGGCAAGCAGGAGTAAACTTGGTGCGGGGTATAGTAGTAGTCGCAGCAGGTCGAGTCGCATCACGCTAGCGGCCAGACCCCGACTCTCGTTCATCCGAGAAGCGAGAAGAGCCAATATGTGGAGGTAGGTCCTCTTGCTTGTCCTGGCGTGACGAGCGGCACGTTAGGCAGGGACACTGCGAGGCTACGACGACGACTCGCTCGCGCGGGGCGGGAGACGGCGGCGACTGGGCATAGTCCGCTTGGCCGCTAGGCCCCTGGGCGAGAGTATACGGCAGCCGGAGCAATAGGTATCGGCGAGCGTCGTGCGTCGTTGCATGTTCCATGACCCATGACCCGCCGTCCTGGCCCCCGCCCGCCCTCGTGCGCTCTCGTATTGCTGACAAGGTGGTTACCCAAGAGAGCAGGCAGAAAACCTCCGCGGTAGATCCTGCCACCTTGGCGTCGGCCTCGCCTTGCTTCATGTTCTTCGTTTCATCGCCGAACCCCGCAGCACACGGTGAGCCGCTGGAAGCTCGTCCTCAATCAGATTGTGCTTTATCGTATCTTGATTCTTTGGGGTCACGCTAGCAAACCTAACTCGCCTGGGGACCGTCCTCTTCTGCGCTGTTTCAATGCCCGTGGCAGTGGCTCAATGTAGCGAAGGAATGCACCTGGGCATTAAAGTGGCCCCTGATCTGGCGTACTGCACAACTCGCGCGACTATCGTTCATGACCAGTCTTAGTAAGTACGACCAATCTCGTACACTGCTCGTTCTGGGCCCCACACTCCACCCCTCTGGCGCCGAGTCGTTCAGAGCAGGTTGCCCACTTTGCGATGCTGCTGGAATGTACCTCGCTTCTGCTTTTGTTGACTACAATCACTTTCAGTCTCACGGAGAAGAGCTACCGGCGCATAGCTGTGCCAACAGCTTGCCTCGTGACCGTGTGAGAGCAGACGGAACAACCTGCCAACTGTCAGCTGGACTTGAGTTGAGGTGCGGCAACTCTCACCAGTGCATATCTGATATGGTCGCCATCGCCCTGACCGGACCTGACCTGAATCATTCATTTACAGTTGGAGCATAATCCAAATGGAAGATTCTCCCAGGCCAAGCAACGCAGGATGCGGTCGAATGTGGACGACAATGCGAGCGTTTCGGAGTCTCGGACCCGCACCCCGAATGTCGTCATGTCACCATGGCCTTCACCTGACAGGTGGATGTTGCGATCATACTGGAATTGACCAGCCAGAGGTACCTCGGCCTTGTACCTTCCGCGGCATGAAAAGGACGGCAATTAGGCATGTCTCGGACGACTTGGTTCAAAGTCCACCTCGGGAATCACCGTCGCAGCGGTTGATGCCCACTTGGCGCTGGGTTGACATTCCTCTATTCGCGGCGGACTTGGCATAAGAGAGTGGTAAGAGTCTCGGACCGAGGCAGGATTGTGTAATAGAAGCTTCATCAGGGACCGGAGAATGATCACTAGGCAACTCGTGCCAAGGAGAGCAGATGACAGCTGAATACCACGGGATGTGCGCACCTGTCGTACTTTCTCATCGCACTCAAAGTGCCTAGTGTGCAAGGAAAACGTCTATCAATCACCGGGAGGATATTGAGGACGCACACTCACTCCGCGGACTACTGTTCGCGGTTACCGCGCCCCCGTGACACGCAGCTCATCATCTGTACCAGGCCAATTAACCAAAGGAGGAGGGCAGACGCAGTCGAAAGGCCACCTGATCAAATCGCAATGGTCTGACACGACCGTAACGCGTGTCAAGGGACATCAACCTTTGCCGGGGATTAGGAGGATAATAAAGTACTGAAATACGAAGGTCTACGAGGAGACTTTGCTGGTCCCAAGCAACCCAGGCCCACGCAGCCTCTGTGGCTGTGAATAAAAACGCGCCGAAGTACCATGCAAGCACCACAAGACGGCTAGGACTGTTGCAACGACCGCAAGGACTCTCGACGGCTTGATTCGGCGTCTCAACATGATCATCAGAGGTGTAGAATGGATAAGGTTTGCCACAAAGAGGGCCCACGTGGATGACTTCAGGCGTACTTGTGTGATGGGCAGCAGATCGACAGATCGACAGATCGACGTAGATGCAACCCACCTGCTGGCTCAGGTCAGCATCGCTTGTGACATCAATGGCATTGCGTGGTTGCATGTGGCTGGTCGGCAAGGTCGAGGAGTAACGCAGGCTCGAGTGCCTGACGTTGAGGTGCATGGGAACTATCGCACTGCCGACGCGGCCGCTACTGCGTGATGATCATGTCCGCCACATTCTGGTCAGCCGCAGCGCAAGGGGCTGCCCTGTATGCTGAACACAAACTGATTCCATGACCGAATTCACAGCTACGTATGTAGACAGATACCCATTCAATTCAACCCCAGCGCCGCCCAATGGCGACGGCACCAGTCATGTACACTTCACAAGAAACCCCTCGTCCCCTCTGCCCCTCATCTCCACCGCCCGCGCTCCAGTTTACACGCTGTAACGGAAGTCGGGGTTCTCAATGTCGGTCAAGTCCTCGAACGCGTGGAGGTTCTTGGGTCCATCGTCGGCACCGCTGGCAATGCGTGCCTCCTCGACGGCAATCTTGCGCTTGTTGCGCGAGGTGAGGAGCCAGCGGGTGGCAAGGACGGTGCTGAGGAAGCAGGCGTCTGTTCTTGTCAGTTTCTTCGCTTTACACGTTAAAAGCAAGAGTACTCACACAGGCCAAGGTGGATGTAGAGCGAGTTGTAGTAGCGAGGAGCCCACTTTGCCTGGAAGAGCTGAGGGGAGATGGCGTTGCCGCCGGCCCAGCCCATAAAGGTGATGGCGTAGGTGAACGACTTCTTGGTCTGGCCTGCAGAGTTACGCGAGAGCAGCATGAGGACTGCGGGGTAGCACTAGATTGTCAGCTTCTTGCTATGAAGGGAGGAGGGAGGGTATACTCACTGCGCCAAAGATCTGCATAAGGTAGAATGCCGCAACGAGGCCACCCTTGGTCTTGTCGCTCGGGGCGACGGTGAGGAGAACAATGGTGCCGACAATGTTGGGGACGCAGAAGCCGAGCATGACCAGGCAGGTCTGGCCGGTGCGCTTGACGAGCTGGCCGAGAACGATAAAGGACAACATGCTCATGACCCCGACGGGCATGTTGAGGAGCTGAGCCTGGACGTTCTGGGAATGTTAGCTGGTGTGAAGACGGGTGCAACGCACGGTGAAGCCGAAAGCCTTGTTGATGAGGAGACCGCCAAAGGTACCGATACCGCCGACAACGAGGGTGTTGAAGAAGCACATGAAGAACAGGCATGCGCTGAATGGGTCGGTGAATGCCTCAATCATCTGGTGCTTCTTGAACGTCTTCTGGCGCAGACCCTGGTTGTTGGAACGAACGCGCTCGACGAGGAGCTTCTTCTCGTGGTCTGAAGCCCAGCGAGCCTTGGTGGGCGAGTCGGGGAGGGTAAAGAAGACAATGACAGAGCAGATGACCGAAATGATACCGATAGCGACGTGCAGCCACTGCCATGAGTGGAGGGCGCCGTCCTGGATGTGGTAAAAGGCGTACGAGAGAACGGAGAGAATGATGTTCGAGAGGCCCAGCATGCATTGCCAAGTGGTGGTGACGAGAGGCTGCTCCTCAATCTTGTACCACTGAACCGTCACTGCGTCGTCAATACAGGTTTTTGTGAGAGAAGGGGCAACTTACAAGCAACGAGAACGGGACCGATCAGAGCCTCGAAGAATCCGAGCATGAAACGCAGACCAAGAATCGTGGGCACGTGGAGCGAGAAGCCAAGACCGAAGAGGAGCTGACGAATTAGCATATGAACGTGTACAATTGACGCGTCGACTTACAGCAGACCAGATCAGGATACCGCCCGAGAGCAGCTTGGAGAGGGGGAGACGGCGCACACCCTGGTTGGCGAGCGGCTCAGCAATGATAATGCCCACCCAGAGCATGGTGGTGGCAAGAGGATAGTCCTGTCCCTTTGCGCCGACATCCTCAATCCAGTCCATGATAGACGACGAGGAAATCGTTCCCTCTGCGCAGTGTCAGTTTCTCTCCTTCTCCCTGGCCGAGCGACCTACTGTCAAGTGCCTGGCAGAGGTATCCCAGGCAAAGCAGGGGCAGAATGCGCCTGTGGACCCGCCTGCGAAGACGCGTGTTCTCGGCCTCGCTAATGACGAGCGTGGGGTCGACATAGCCCGCGGCGTCGTTGTCGACAACGACCTCGTGTGCGTCGATGTGGTGCTTGTCCTCGCCCTCGATGTGGGCGACCTCCGGGTCGACCTTGGAGTCGTAACCAACCTGGGCGACCATGTTGTTGCTGGTGTAGTTGTTGATAGTGTCGGCGGTGTGTTAGCGTTGTCGTAGTGGTGGTTCGAAATATGTGAAGACTGTTTACGCTTCGAGTTGAGAAAGACCAAGAAAAGGCCCAAGAGGGAGGGCCTTATCTACCCCAGGAGGCCCCAAGACAGAGGTCTTGCGAGCGGACCTGGTCGGCGTGTTAGCCGTGACAGTACGGCGCAGATAGTGGACATTGAAGGGAGATGGGCAAGTAACAATGAGCGGTCGAACAGTGGAGCACGCGGGAGCTGCGGGGGTGAGCAGCGGGGGAGCAGCAAGAGAGAAACAGTCAGGAGATCAGGCATCTCCGGCCGGGCGGGGCTCACATGGGGTGGCTTATTACCAGGGTACTTCCACAAACGACATTGGCCCGGGGTTTGCAGTACATCCACGCAGTATCCTGCACTGTCGGCAGGCCCCGAGCAGCCAGTTGGAACTGGCGGCAAGCTGCGGGGCTGAACGGTGCCACGGGGAAGGGAGATAGCATGGATACACAACAGCGTCGAGGCGTGCGTGACCTCGTGTTCGGACCTGGTGAGCCTGCCGCCGTCGATTGCTGTTCGGCACCGGAGTCTGGGTTGGCGGAGTTGGACGGCCCGGTTTGTTGACACTTTACGATCATCGCTTCTGCTGCGGTCACTCGGCAGGATCGCCTCGTACAACGAAGACATGATCATGTGCAGCACAAGGAATTGTCAGAAGCGATATCTATCAACTGAGCAATGCCGGCCCGTGAGCGGCCCGTCGCTGCAATCGATGTGAGGCGCCGTGTAGACCGCTCTCTGGCCTGGAGTTGAGGCTTCCGATTTGTGTGCCACCTGCTCGAGAAGCGCGTCTAGTTGAGTTGCAAGGTCTCAGGCCCTGTTATCAGGAACATTAAGCTGCAGCTCACCCACGGGGACCTGGAAGCGCGTTGTGCTTGCGCCGAACACGCCGTTCATGCCTCGTTATCGATCAGAAATGGCAGGAACGGCTTTGTATCAACTCGTAGTATCAGTAAAAGCAGTCCAGTACAGTGTAAGACACACTCCGGGCCGCGCGCGGACCGGCTGTCTTCACTGGTAATAGTGTACGACCGCCGAGCTCGCCGTTGGTGCCGTTTCTTATCGGTTATGTGCCGCCGCCTGTGCCACAATAACAGCGCGTAGTGTCAGTAACGCAGCCAAGAGTAATGCAGCACATCACTGCCGGGCGTTCAGTGAACTCTGCCAAGCGCAAGGCTAGACATCGCTCCGGGCCGTTATCGGACCGCTCCTCTCCACAGGTATCGACGAGAGACCGCCGAGCTCGGCGTAGATGGCGCATCTATCGATAGAGTAGCTGCCACAAGTTGCTACAGAGGTACCTCCCGTAGGCTCAGTAAACGGGGCCGAGGGGATGTAAGACATCCGTCCGGGCCGCCAGCAGGCAGTGACAAAGATGAGAGACGCCGAAGTCGCCGTTGGTGCCGTTTCTTAGATACAATTCCGCAACAACATCCTGCCGACAGGGTGGCAATACGCTGGCTGCCCCGCCGCTGTAGATGTGCAGAGTCCGGCGGTAAACCTTCCGAGGGTTGTGACACTGAGGGACGTACGCCGTATGATATCTCAATGAGATTGGTAGTTGTGCCCGTGATTGCAGTAAAGCAAGGAGGGAACGTTGTGAGAGGTGCTGATTTATTCTGATAATTATTATTGCCACACTTTGCTCGTTTGGTAGCCGTCACCACGAGTCAGCCATCGACATGTTAGTCTATGCAACAGCCCATGACCAGCCTCACACCCATTGCCTGTATTCACCAAGTCATACATACACACAGCAACAGGCCCTACGATGACACAATGGGCACTGCTTAAATCGGGAACGTGGTCAAGTCAAAGTCGAGGCCCAAATCATACGGGAACGTGTTGAACGGCACAGCATTGTCGACACTGCTAACGCTCCCGTGGTCGAGGGGCATGCTGAACTCTGGTCCGATGTGCATGTCTTGCCCGTCAGTTCTGTTCTGCGTAGAGAAGAAAGGACTTACCGAAAGCCTGGGCGGCAGCCTTGAACCCAACAATGAGCTCTGCACACATTGGCCACGTATCCTGGTGTTTACCGAGCAGGTCGATGAGGAGCTGGAAGAGAACCTGGGCTTCACGGCGATGCAGCTCGCCAGCCTCGTAGCAGAGGATGAGCAGGTGGCCGCAGATGACGAGGCGGCTGACTTGCGGCCAGCTGGGGTTGAGCTGGTTGTAGCTCACGAGGTCGAGGTAGGTGTACAGGATCTGCGTGACTGCGCGCGCAATCGTGGCGTGGGCTTGAGGAGCTAGTTGGAGGTTGGTGAGGTGCGGGACGTAGAGCAGGATACGGAGCCAGTTGTACCGGAACTGTGCCCAGCCGATTTTTGCCCTCGGTGCGTCGAGCTGGGCAGGCTTGTTGTGCCGCAGCTCGCGGAGGAGGGGCATCCACATGGCTTCTGTGCTGGTGATGTAGGCGAGAGAGGAGGTGTCAATGGCCGTGTCTGCGTAATCGGCGAGGTATTTGGCGGTGAAGAAAGAGGACTGGGACAGGCAAGGAGGGAACATTTGGTCCGGAGGGGTGGGGTCGACGTCGATTGAGGAGAAGGGGAGCGACGGCTTCATGTCTGTAAAGGTTGCTGTGAACCTGCATGTCAGCTTTGCAGAAGAGTGGAGACGTACATGTCGGTGTAAAAGTAGGCAGAGAACAACGGCCCAACCTGCTCGTGGTCCTGGTAGATGTTTGCCGTGTCGCGACGATGCAGCCCAAGAGACTTGATCTGCCACGCCCACTGTGAAAGCAGCTCCTTGGTCTCGGCCTGACCGCCCATACCAATCGTGTACGGTACAAGGTAGAACAAGGCCCCTGAACAGTCAGAACCGACGATAACCACGGCACTTACACAGCGCAATCAGGCTCGCACGCCCCCAGTTGGCGAGCGCTCTCGTCGCCATGTGAAAGTAGGTCACATCCTCGCGCGCAATGCCATCGCCGGGATCCACGCGTATGCCGTCGTTCATCGCATGCTGGAGCTGATCATACCGCGCCACGCAAAGGGCAGCATACACGAGAGCCTGTTGATCCTCCGTGAGGCTGTCCGGCAGGGCACGATAGCGCCCATACAGCGACCGAAGCAGCGTGCGGTCGTCTGCGACACTTGTACGCGCGCCGACCTCGGGCACAGAGATAAAAGTCTCCATGAGCGCGTCCTCTCTCTCCGCACGGAGATGCGGCGGTGGGAGTATCGTCGTGGGAAGACCAGCTAGCCGGGTGCCGACCTTGAACACAAGCTGGCTAAAGGGCACGCCTGGGCGGGATCAGCACTGTAACACCAGAAGACGGTAAACATCTGAGCACGTACCCTTGTGCGAGCACCACACGGCGAGAGACGCCTCAATGTCGTCGAGCGGGTTGCGTCGCTCAGCATACTGGCCATTGGCGGATGCGGTGGATGCGCCAACAGTGACGTCGCCTGGAGCAAGGGGGTTGCTGAACAGTGACGGCACGGGTGGGTAGGCCGACTGCTGTTCCTGCTGAATCTTGACCAAGAGCTTGGATGAAGGTGCGCTGGGGTGGGTATCAGCATGCGTGCCCAGCGAGCAGCAGCGTAAACAAGACAATGACGGCGGCCCCACCTGCACAGCGAGCTTCAAGCGCACGGAACCTCGCACGCGTCAACTTACCGTTTCGGCCTCGCCTTCAGCCTGACGGTACAGCTACTACCCACGCCCGCGATACGACACCCTTCACACGGCGGTGGGCCAACACACTTGATCCTGCGCACTCGGCATGTCTCACAGGCCTTTGAGGAACGGCGGTGTGGACCCGAGGATGGTTCGGCGCTTGCCCCGTTGTGGGCCGCCGGGCCGGGGGTGAGGCTATCGCCGCGACTTGACGAGGGACGTGGGCTTGCCATTGCGGGGAGGGTGAGGGTGTAGTCTGGATGGAGGGGGAGAGAGAATGAACAAGCGAGGGAGAGAGAGAGTGCGATGGAGAGAGGACGGATATTTCGTGGGTGTAGAGTGGATACTGGCCGGGGTCATGTGAGAATGGCCATTATCCGAGCAATATCCGGTCTGGAGAGCAACCCCCTGCCCCCCCTCGTCGTGCTCCTCTTGCTCTTGTTCTCTCTCGCTCTCCCTCCTATGCGCTCGGTAGCTGCTCGCTATTTGTCCTGCTCTGCTGACCCCGTTCCTCGCTACCGGCGATTCCACCGATATCCACACTACCCGGGCCGGTGACATCTCCTCTACTGTCGACTTTGTCTCATCTCTCAACTACTTAGCTCACATCTCACCTGACCACCTCCCACTCCCCTCCCCCAACTCTGACTACCAGCACACCATGGACACCCTCCGCCACCTCCCCACCTCGCTTCCCGAGCTCTACGCTCCCAGCCACAGCATCAAAGTCGTCGAAGTCGCAAAGAAGTACGACCAGCCCGACGTAAGCCACCCAGCCCTCGCGCAAAGCTCACACCATAGGGCAAGCCCAACTCGCGTGTTCCAGAGTACACCAAGCCCGGCGGCCCCAACAGCTACCACTGCAGCAAAGGTTTGTTCCCCCTCACCAACATGGCTAACGTCAGTGAACACATCATGGACCCAGGGCTTCTTCCCGGGCCTCGTCTGGCTGCTCCTCGAACGCCAGCGCCTCCTCCCTTCGTCCGTCGAGTCGTCCTACTCCAGCGAGGAGATTACACACCTTGCCCGCAGGTTCCAGGAGGGATTTAGGCACATGGCTAACCCGGCGTACAACCATGACCAGGTGCGTCGCGCGGCCGGCCGCACACAGCGCGGAGCTGACTTGACAGGGTTTCCGCTTCCAGCTCAGCTATGGCCAGGACATCGAGCTCACCACCGACTCGGGCGACGCGCGGGCTGTTATTATTGAAGCGGCCGACTCGCTCATGGACAGGTACAGCGACAAGGCAAGTTTCTCCGTGTTGAACCAGGACGAGGCTGACGAACAGGTCGGCTGCATCCGCTCGTGGGACTCGATGCGCCGCGTCGGCGAGCCTGATATCTGGCGCTTGGATAACCAGCACGAGCACTACCTCGTCATCATTGACAACATGGTGAGTCTCCCTGCTCTCGGTCAAGATTACGCACCCTAACGCGCACAGATGAACCTGGACCTTCTCTACCTCGCGTCCGACCTTACCGGCGACCCCAAATACGCCGACGTCGCGACCAAGCAGGCAGAGGTCAGCGCACGCACCCACGTCCGCCCCGACGGCACGACCTACCACGTCGTGGACATGAACCAGGACGGCACCATGAAAAAAGGCTTTACACACCAGGGTGAGTAGGCGTTTCCGGCACACTTCAGGTTGCGGGTCGGTTGTCCTACCTTCCCTGCACCTTCATTCGAGCCATGCCGGCCCTTCTTCACCACCGCAACACCCCTGCAGGTCGTGTACGCCTCTTCAGCTGCTGCGAGGGCCAAAAAATGACTACTGCCGGGGTCGAACCGGCGACCTTACGCGATTCACGAGTAGATGTGAAGCGTACGCTCTAACCAACTGAGCTAAGTTGCCGTGATTGTTGGTCATGTCGTCGGGGCGCAGGCTGGCTTATATACTCTGGCGACCTGAAGAGGGAACGAGACTTGAAGACACTGCTGGACTCGAGCTAACACCACAGGCTACCAGGACGAATCCTGCTGGTCGCGCGGCCAGGCGTGGGGCATCTACGGCTTTGCGCAGTGCGCGCTCCGCACCGGCCGCAAAGACTTTATCGCCACGACACGCACACTCGCGGACAAGTTTTTGGAACTGCTGCCCGAGAGCGGCGTTCCGTGGTGGGACTTTGACGCGCCAAAGCCCTGCCCCTACGACGCTTCTGCGGGGACCATCACGGCGTGTGGGCTGCTGATGCTGTTCCGCCTGCTGCGGCCCGTGGACCCCGCTGCGGCCGAGGGATACCTCGCTGCGGCGTTCAAGCTCATCACCGACGTGCTCCGGGAGTGTACCACGCCGCTGGCCACGCTCGAGAACGGGGCCGTGTCGTGGGGCGAGGGCGGGTGGGAGACGATCCTCACCCACAGCACGATCAACAACAACCAGTACTCTGACCGGCCTATTGCCGACCACGGGCTGGTGTACGCCGACTTTTACTTGATGCAGTTTGGCAACGAGGCGCTCAAGCTCGTGCCCCCGCCCAACTAGGCGCTAGCTACATGGATGCATTCTGGTTCTTTCTGTACAATCACACGAATAGCTCAGACCGTGACCAGCTCAAGCGAGCTCAGAGCGTGTCAAAGACCTTGACGGCCTCCTTGGCGGTAGCAGTGGCGCTGGCGGGGTTGGCGCCAGTGACGAGCCTGCCGTCAGTCTGGGTAAAGCTGTCCCACGGCCCGGCGGGGGAGACGTAGTGCGCGCCGAGCGAGGCGGCGGCGGCCTCGATCGTGGGGCGGTCCCACGACTTGATCGTGTCGAGGATACCTTCCTCAATCTCGCCCCTGTGGCTGTCAGCTTGCGACTGGCAACCCCACAAACCTGGTGGTAAACCCAGTGACGTTCTTGCCCTTGATGATCGGCACGCCAGACTTGTCGACCACGCCGTTGAAGATTGCGCCTCGTCGTCAGCTCGGCAGTACGGCAGCACTCACCACCATGGCACACGGCCGCGACGACGCCCCCGTCCTCCCACACCGCGCTTGCGATCCCCTGCAGGCCCTTGGCGGTGGGATAGTCGATCAGGCTCCCGTGCCCCGCCGACGCAAAGAACAGGCCGTAGTCCTTGGCATCGAGGTCGCCGGCCTTGTGGAGGTTGTCGAGCTTGCGCCTGAACTCCGAGTTGTGGTCCTCGTAGACGGCTTTCTCCTCTTTGGTGATCCAGTCGTCGGTCGTGCTGAGCCAGTCGGGCGACCACTGGCCGTTCTCGCTCGCGAGGTCCACTTCGAAGCCGGCCTGGCGGAAGATTTCAAACGGGTGCAGCGCCTCGGTGATGAAGAGGCCCGTCTCTTTGCCGTCGGGGTAGAGCGGGGCGTGGGCCGAAGTGATAGCGATGAGAGCGCGTTTGGGGGGTGACATGTTTGCTGTGGTGAGTAGGTTTGGTGGGAAAGGGGATGAGAAGATGAGATGGGACAAGAATCGTGGGTCGGACAGGCCTTTTAAGCGCTAATCTTGGCCCATTGGTAGTGTTGAGAATGCTGGCGTGTTCTGCAGGCTTGGAGATCCCATCCGAGGTATGTTTGTCATTCTCCCAGCACGACGTCAGCCATGACGGCACTGCTGTCAATTGAGTGGAGGGTGGAGCGAGAGGTCTCGAGATAGAACTTAAAAGTGGAGGTGGATCAGGTGGAGGCGAGCAGAGTTGCCGAGCTGGGTTGCCGGTTGTTCTAGAACACGTTCATGCTCAGTCAGCAGGGCTTGATACGAGGTGTGGGAAGGGTGCGTGACAGAGCCAGACGATAAGCGTGCAGGTATGTCGCATAAACGAGGCTGTTGTCTGTGTGAGAAGCTGAGGAGAGCAATGGGTAGTAACCCATCTCGGCAATCAAACCGGCAGATCGCCTCCACCCTCCACCACACTCCACCTACATGTCATGTAGTCTGCACCATCGACACCTTCTGGGACATTCGTTCCATACACACCACGACAGAGCAGCTTACTCAGCCACTGGGAGGTGAGGAGTACCTTACTCATTAAGAAAATATAAGCTGGCACGGCGCGACCAAATCAGTGGGAGCTGGCACGGTTCAGAACTGGCCACAAATGACGCCAGGTTCCAACGGCCACGATGGATATGAAGGCAACCTCTTAAAGCAAGCTTAAACACGTATCAATGCCCAAGCCGCGGCATCCACACCAACACCGATACCCGATCCCCGCACCGCCCACGCCTGCCGAACCCCTCTTGGCCATCGCTTCCGGCGGCCAACCTTTCGCCGGACGCCGAACCCCCCCTGCACCCAACTCCAAGCTGGCGATATACAGGTTTTGGCATTTGTACAGTCTACAACACTCGTCTCACTGACGAGAAACGGCAAAGAACCCAACTCAGTCGTCTGCTACTTAATATCTCGCACCAAGCCCCCTCGCGCTACACGCACGCCAACCGCCTATCGCGTAAGGTCATCCCACCCTTCGCCGGTCAAGAACGCAAACGGATCGTCGGTCCCGACATTACTCTCTCCCAGTAAATTAGCCAACGCCTGCGGATCGTCAAACAGCGCCGGACTGCCCGCCCCGACCGCGCCGCCGGTATAGTCGAACAACACGCCGCCCTGTACGCCGCCCTGTGCGTTGTGGTGGTTCCCGAACGCCGGCGGGGGCA
Source organism: Prillingera fragicola (assembly GCA_002335605.1). NCBI lineage: Eukaryota > Fungi > Basidiomycota > Tremellomycetes > Trichosporonales > Trichosporonaceae > Prillingera > Prillingera fragicola. The sequence continues at coordinate 169,058 of BEDY01000002.1, forward strand.
TGCTGGTGTGATGCTGCGTGTGGCCGTTGGTCTGTGGGCCCGTGGAGGTGCTCCGCGAGTCGGAGGCTTCGTGACGCAGTGAACTCTCGGCGTACGGCGGGATGGGCTGGGCGCCGAGCGCGACGGTACCATTGATGTGGCGCTGCATGGCCGCTTCGAGCTGGGAGGCGATGATCTGGATGCCGCGGCGGATGCCTGGTCCTTGGCCCGCTGCGTGTTCCAGAAACGTGAGACCGAGCTGCACCCGCTTGAGCGCTTCTTCCTGCGTGTGGTGGTCGCCAATCTTGAGCAGAATGACGTCGACGCCCGCAGCGAGGTAGGTCGAGTACATGAGCAGGTAGATCATGTTGACGTTGCCGTACGTGTTGCACCACAGGGTGACGATTTCGTTAATGTCGATGGCGGCTGTGCGGCACACGTCGAGCGAGCTGGAGGTGATGCCTGACGGCTGGTTCCGGACAGTCAGGAGGGGGCGGTACAGAAGCACCTTCATGCAGTGGTAGAGGAGGCTGCAGTGTGAGTCCAAGGTTTCGGCAGGGACTCACTTGACGATAACAACATTCACAGGTGGACAAAACTCTGGCAAGTTTCCCGTCTCGAGCTTGATACTCCTCGGCAGGTCTGCACGCCACTGCGAAAGCTTTTCGTCTGCACTCCTAATAAACGCAACACTGCGCGCATGCGGCCGGTGCGGCGAGTACATGTTGACCAGGATACTCTCCAGGATCATGTGCAGCTCGGTATAGTAGCGCAACACAAACGTCGTGCGCGCCATGGTGTGCGGGTAGGCGAGCACTAGGCGCAGGTGGCCACCGCCGGGAAAGTAGGGACGCCATTCCCACGCTTCGTCGGCGCTGTCGCTCAGAGTTACTTTGGGGACCGAGTTGGGGCGGCAGGTCAGCGCCGGTTCGCGGCCCATGCCTAGTGAGAGAGTCTTGTCCCAGCAGTACGCTGCAGCGTTAGCCACTACGCGCTCAAGTGTGAGTGGGGAGATTAGGTTGGAGAGGGACCAGGCACATCTGACTTGAGCTGGGTGGCGAACCACACAATGCCCTGCTCACTCCTGCCCGCTCACAGACTCACCAGACCAGTACAGCTTGACTCGCATCTCGCGCTCCTCCTGCTCAAGCGCCTCGTCCAAATTCGGGTCCTCGATGGCCAAGTGGATGCCGAGGTCCTGGATCATCCTGATCCCAAGGCCAGTAAAGAACCATGCCTGGGTGTGCTCGCCTTGAGCGCACCGCGTGCCGGCGAGCGACAACAGCGCCTCTGTCGACGTTAGCTTGGTCGTTTGGGGAAAGTGAGACACGGTTGCTGCGCTGGGCGCTAGCGGCTGTTTGGCCGGCGAGCAGGGACTCACGAGCATTGACAATGCTGCTGGGCTTGCAGAGCTCTTCGGCGATCATGGACATGATGATCCCCATGTACCGGGCCTGGCGGGCTTCGCGCTCGCGCTGGTCGAGGTGTGGGGAGAAGCGCGCTCCTGACAGGTATACCACCAGGAGGAGGAGGTCGGAAAAGTATGGGCCGTGGTAGGCCATGTCGCCTGCCGTCAGCCACATCGATGCCCAAGCACTTACGAAGAAATGTATTCCTAATTACCACAGCGGTAGACGGACTAGCCCAGCAAAAGTACGCATCAATCATGCTCTCCCCCTCGTCGGGACTCGCATACTTGTGCTTCATGCGCGTCAACCGCCGAACCTCGGCTTCGTTGTATGCCGTATGCGCGTCATTCAACACTTGCTGAGACGCAGCACTCGTGCGTGGCGAGGGGTCGAGACTCGGCGCGTCGTCGTGCATGCTCGTCTCGCCGTGGTACACTGGCCGCTCGTCCGTGCCGAGCGTGAAGCGCGGCGGCTCCATCTCTTCTTCACTGCCATCGCTGCCTGGGGCCGCAGTGAGGGGCGCAAGGTTGAGGGCATTCTCAATCCGCCGCAGCCGACGCTCTAGAAACGCACGCGCTTCCGGGTCGGTTTCCCCATTGCTGCTGCCTGGCGCGTGCGCTGCGGCGGCTGTCCCGTTTGTCGATCCGGCTGTCGACGCTGCGGCGTGCGACCGCCTCGGCCGTCCTGCGCGTGTGGGGAACTCGCACTCGATGGCCGCCGTCTTGCAGGCGCGACAGGGGGGGTTGTCGGCGTCTACGCAGCGGATCTTGCGTGCTTTGCACGGCTGGGGTTGTTAGCAAGGGCAAGAGGTGTTACTCACGAGACAGGCTTGGGCATATGGGCGTTTCTTGTACGAGTAGGGTTTGACATCGTTGGAGGTGTCATTCGTGTGGTGCATGGCTGGCATGATGCATTGAGGGATAGGCGAAGAGTGCGTGGTTATATAAGGGTGTGAGTGGATGCGGGATGAGTATGAGCAGTGGAACAGCAGCGAGAGACAGAGAGAGATGGAGATGGAGATGAGAGAGTAGTCGGTTCTTGAGAAATCATAACCGGCCAATCGTCTCCCGCGTACAATGCAATCGCGTACACATTCCATTTCACAGTTCCGTTGGAACCACGGGGACCCAGAGTTACTCTGCTCAGGAGCCAGCAGACCCAGCAGAGCAAGCGAGGAGCAGCTCCATGCGATCCATGCTCTGCATGCATCGATACAGCGTCGTGGTAGCTGTTCGGTGTTCGGCATATGCAATCACACTTCCCACCCTGTGCCCACATCATTTTGCTTCCGTTACCCCACACTGAACCCTGAATCCCACTCATGCGCCCCTCTGCTCGTCCGCCCGGGTGCACGGACCCACCTCGGCCGTATTCAGGGTCCACCCATCCACACACCCTGCGCCCCCTCGTGACCCAGTAAAATGACGAAAAAATCCTAACATCTACACCTCTCACAACTCTCCACATCCTACTCCAACTCTTTCTACTCCTCGTACTCTGTCACGCAACAATGCAGCCCCTCCGCACCCTCGCACGCAACATCTTTCCCAAGCGCCACACCCACGTCGCGCGCAACACCATCAACCGCATCCTCGACGCGCACCACCCCACCGCCGCGCCTACTCCGCCCTCAGCATTCGCAGAGTCGAGCTCAGAGGCAGCAAAGGCTCCAGGCAGGTCATGGCACATTTCTTCGCCAGGCCGCTGCATGTCGGGCATGTAAGCTCTCTGCGCCGACGAGCACGCAGAGCCTCTTCTCTGTGAAAGAAGGGGAAACTTACTGCGCTCCTGCTCGTGCGACCCATATCGGACACGTCCGACTCCACGCCCACCCTCAGCATGCCATCGCCCACGAGGCGCTGGCCACGTCCTAGTGTACTGTACATCGACATCAAAACGACTATGAACGTCCCCACCCCCTTTCTTCCAGCGCAGGCCACGTACCGCGCATGGATGGCAGTGATGCGCTGCGCGCTCGCTCCAACACCCAAAACGAAAGCCCCACGATTTCTCCTTTCCAGGCTCCTACCAACCTCTTCACCTGTCGCTCGCCACGCCCGCCGCGCAGTATGCCCCTTTATCCACTTGTTTCCCACCGACTGTGCACGGTTCTGCGACTCGAGGCGACTCGTTCACTATTGTTAATCCCACCGGGACCTGGCGCGTAACGCCTAATTGTTCATTGTAGCACCAGCATGTATTTACACTCGTTCTCTTTCCTCTCAGAGATGCCAGTCCAAGCGGCGCAAGCCAGCAGAGGCAGTGCGAGCTGGAGGGGGTTAGAGCACCTGGGTGGAAATGCTAGCTCCACCTTGAGGCCGGAGCTTGGTGCGGGGGAAGAGGGGCGGATAAACCGTCACTGGGGAGTTTACCCAGCACAGAGCGTGTGGCAGAGGCTATAGCTACTGTTCAGGCGTGTGCTTTGGAGTCGTGAAACGATGAAGCTGGAGACCGCGGCCGTGGTTGAGCTAGGTGAGAGTCGACTCTGGCAGTGACATTGGAGGTTCCAAGTCGCCGAGTTGGCGTCTCCGAGATCGAGATGAGCATTCCTCGGCGTTGAGCCTCGGTATCGCGGATTTGCGAGTCGGTATTGATATCGCTAACTACAGCTGCTCGACACATACGTTCGTTAGGTGCTGATCAGCTGATGGACGCGGGTGCTGCCCGACGAGGTACGGCGGTGAGGCGTAGAGGCCGAGGAGGGAACGAGGACGAGTAGCATGAGGGGCGGTTATGTGGAGCCGGGCAGTCGCTCGAGCTGAGATGCGGAAAAGTTGGCAGGTGATGCTTGACATGTCGTCGACGTCGGCTTGCTCTCTTCGTTACAAGTCACACTTCACGAGCCACCAGCTTGCTGAACGTGGCGCTCCAACCTGTTCGGCAGACACCCGAGCCGCCCAGCAAGTCTCCAGTATCCAAAACCAATACCATGCAAATAGCTACAACCATCTAGACGTCGACAACCTTCAAATCCTTTGCGACCGCAAAGTCGGCCCCCGTCTTGGCCTTGACCTCCTCGAGCGTGACCCCGGGCATGAGCTCGATGAGGGTCATGCTGCCTGCTTTCCTGTCGACGTCGAACACGGCCTGCACGTCAGCTCTCTCCGGGCAAAGGCAACTTACAAGATCCGTGATAATCATGCTAACACACCGCGCACCAGTCAAAGGCAGGCTGCACGTCTTCAAAATCTTGGGGTTGCCCTTCTTGTCGCAGTGGTCCATGACGATGATAACCTTTGTCGCGTCCGGGGACGACACCAGGTCCATCGCGCCGCCCATGCCCTTGACGAGCTTTCCGGGGATGATCCAGTTGGCGAGGTCGCCCGCCGAGCTCACCTCCATCGCGCCGAGGATGGCCACGTCAATGTGTCCGCCGCGGATCATTGCAAACGAGTCGTCAGAGCCAAACACTGATGCACCCGGCTGGAGCGTCACTGCGTCGTTAGTTCCTCCTACTCGGCGCACTCGGCGCACTCACCAGTCTCCTTGCCCGCGTTGATGATATCGGCGTCGACCTCGGCCTTGGTCGGCAGCGGTCCCATGCCAAGAATACCGTTCTCGCTCTGCAGCCACACCTTGCGCCCGCCGAGGTGGTTGGGGATCAGCGTCGGGATTCCAATACCGAGGTTGACGTAGTAGCCGTCCTTGAGCTCTTGGGCTGCGCGCTGCGTTGTCAGTTGGGACTTGAGCGGACTTGGCAGAGGCCGGACGAACCTTGACGACCATCTCGCGCTTGGCCTTTGACTCGCTCTTGCCCGCGGCGTCCTCGGCTCCAGGCTCGGCCGCGAGGGTGACGTTCTCAATCTCCTTCTCCGTCGTGGCCTTGACGATCCGGTCGACGTAGATGCCCGGCAGGTGGATTTCCATAGGGTTCAGCGAGCCAATGGGGACAATCTCCTCAGCCTTGCGAGTCAGCAAACTCCAGCGACACGGCAGACTCGGGTTGGGAAACCTACCTCGACGATAGTGAGCTTGGCACCCTTGGCCATGGCGCCGGAAAAGTTGTGCGCGGTATACCTGAAGACGGCGTTACCGGCCTCGTCGACCTTCCAAGCGCGGATGAGCGCGACGTCACCCGCGATCGCCTCTTCGAGGATATACTCGCGGCCCTTGAAGGTCGCACGCGGACGCTTGTCGGGGTACCCGGACGGCTGGGGTGTCAGCACTCTGCTCACTGTTCTGCGGGGTCGCGCGCACTCACTGTTCCGTCGGGCCCGTTCTTGCACGGCACGCCGGCGAGCTCTACGGCAGTGTTGAGACCCGTGGGGGTGTAGAAGGCCGGGATGCCCGCTCCGGCCGCGCGGACACGCTCCGCGAGCGTGCCCTGCGGGGTGAGTTCCATTTCAATCTGGCCAGAAAGGTACATTTTCTCTAGCATCTTGGAGCTGTGCGCGTCAGCTCGATGTCGGCAGGTAGTGCGGGTTGCTAAGGGAAACTCACGCTCCGACGTAGCTGGCAATCAACTTTGCGAGCTGGCCAGTCTTGAGGAGGCGGCCGAGGCCCTTTTCCTCGACACCGGCATTGTTCGACACGGCGGTCAGGTTGGTGACGTCCTTGCGCTGGGAGAGGGCCTGGAGGAGCGTCTCGGGGATACCGCACAGACCGAAACCGCCCGTGAGCAGCGTGTCGCCGGTCTTTACTGCCTCGAGCGCTGCCGCGGGGGAAGGGTAGACTTTGGAGATGGAAGACGACGAGGTGGACGCGTGGCGGAGGAGGGTGAGCGTTGCCGACGCAGACGCGCGGGCGCGGAGGGGGGCACGCAGAGCAGCGAGCATGGTTGAGCGATGAAAGATGGAGAGGGGGAGATGCGTGATCCCGTATCTGGGGGCTTGGCCTATATAACTGTTTGACTCGGCGTTCGGGGACTGGTGCCACCCGAAGAGCGCCGCGCTCGAATGAGCTACTCGTACAGCAAAGAGGAGGACCTCGCTGGAGGGATCACTGAATGGCTTACCCGGCCGTCCAGCTGGGCCGGTGGGGTCGGTCCGTCCGAGCAATGGGTGAGATGTAGAGGCTTACACCATCCATGGCAAAGAGGTGAACAGTGGATGTGGAGGCGGGGAAGTGGTTTATCCGCTGCTTGGTTTAGCCATTTGTTGATCTCCTATGGGCTTTGGATTGGCCGGTGAGCAGCGTCTTTATCAGCTGTGCCAGTTACATATGTAGTGAGCAGCATGCCAGCGGTCATGTATTAGTGAATGGCTGCCGTGATAGGAACAGGCATGTCGTCGATCAATGTGAGGGTCACAGCCCCAGGGGGTGATTGCGGCTGCCAGGCGGAGATGATGCTCCAGGATGCGTCTGTTCAACTTGGCTTGCAATGTCGATTGGCTGCAGTACAAGTGGAGCCCTTTTTTCCGTCCAGGTCCATCTGGGATGTGGCATGCAATCCTGATCATTGGCCTGAACCGCGAGAGCAAGCTGCAGGCTGCCAGCGACCAAGAGCTGTGCACGCTGCTATCCTGGCTTCTGCACCACCAGACCAAGGTAGAAAAGATGGAGATAGTTCACCTACTTGCTATGTAGTATTCTTTTGTGCAAGGAGAGCCGTGTGTGAGCTGGTGAAGAGTATAAGAGATGTGAGATGTCGATGAGGATGATGGACGACGAGGTGGAGCCCCATGGGAGATGGTGCCTGGAGTTGCCACCCAACATCAGCAACTCGCCTGTCATTCATGATCTCTCATTCGCTCTTCTTGCTCTTATTCTCTCTGTCGCAAAGACAAGTCCCCGGGATAGAGGCAGAACGTGAAACCTGCGGAATGGCCTCCCTCACTACTCCGGTAGACAGCAGCTCGACCATGGCCGTTCCAACCCATCACCCCCACCGCGGCATCCTCGACCTGGCAATGTATCCGCACATCCGCGACGCAGTCCTTTCCCAAGCACCACCCAGCACTTGGCCATCTCTTCGCGCCTGCTCCACAGAGTACCGCGACCTCATGGAACCCAAGCTCTACGGGCACATTGCGCTACAGGTCGAACCCTCCACTGGTGCCCTGTCGCTCGTGTCCCCGCTCGGATCGCGTCTCCCCGGCTTGCAGTGGGGACGTACCAACCCCCGCGCCCATGTTCTCACCCTCTCAAGGCTCAAGCATGTGCAGGTGCTCGACACCCCGCATGACCACGCGCATGGGAGCTATGTGGACTGGGACCCACCCGATGGCTTCCACGGCCCTGCCGCCCTGTTTGCTGCGCTGCCTACAGAGTTGCAAATGCTTCGGATTGGCACAAAGGGGGACTGGCCTACGTCTCTAGCTGGTCTTGGAGCGCGTGCAGCAACGACAGTGGTGTTCAGGTCTCCGCGGCTCACACCGGAGCGACCAAGACCGCAGCGGAGTACACGGAGTGTAGCGAATAATGCCCTCAGCTCGCTCGCGGCGGGCTCCAACACTCTCGTCACAGCAATCACTTACCACCCAGACACGGCAAAGTCTGGAGCCCTCTTGCGCGCCCGCCTGCATATTCCCCTCCATGACGGCGCGTCCTCGATCTCTCTCCGTTCCATGACCCTCATCTTCATCCCCCGCCGCGACGACACTCTCCGCCCCAACGAGCTCACTCGGGTACCTGCTTGGGGGCTGCAACCGGGTGCACCTCCATGGGCCAACCCGGGCGTTGGGCTGCTCGGGCAGCTCATCCTCCCTCCGGCGCGGTACCCGCACATGGTGAGCTACACGTTCGTTGGATTGGACGAACTGGACGACGTGATGCTGGGCCTCTTCCCCGGAGACCTGCCCGCGGACCGCTCCCGGCTCGACGTTATCATGGACCGCCTTGAAGCCATGTACGAGAGCATGATGGAGCACGACTTCATCGGCCAAGATGCGTTTTTCGGGCCTAGCCGGCGGCGCACGGGGATTGATAAGGGCTTTTTCAAGCTCTACTCGCGTGCAGAGTATCGCGCCGTCGTTGGGGCCGAGCGGTACGATCTCGAGGTCCTGCCGGTCGGGTGGCGCGGGGAGACATGCCGATGGATCTAAAAGTTCTGCCTGCGAGCAAGGGAATGTTGTGGGATTCCGGTCGGCCGGGGTCCGAAGTCCGGTCGTGTCCGCAAACCATGGTGCGACGAGATTGACCGCAACTCGATGCCCATGTGAGGAGCTCTAGGTCAGCGTGCCACACACCACACGCAGAGCGTGCTGCAATGCTGCACATGCCACTCGTCGACCTCGCCCAGCGCCCAGCAGTGCTCGTCGAGAGTGACCGACGGTCATGCATGCTCGCACTTCCCGTTGGCGCCAGGACAATTGAGTGTGAAGATTACGTAACAAGGTAAAACCTCTTTTTGTCCGGGCCATATCTCGGCCTGCTAGAGTCAGCGGGCTCTACTCCTCCGGCCCCCGCAACCGAAAGAGCCAGGCCAGGCTAGCGCTCAGCTGAGCGAAGCGATGTGAGAGAGAGAGCAGCGAGCGGGAGAGCGGCTGCAGAGAGGGAGCCTAGATTCTGTCTGCGCGTCATCGCACTTTGCAGTTCTGCAATCACCGACCATAGGTCACAATCTTGGCTCCATCGCTAATCGTCCTCTCTCTCTCTCTCTCTCGCGCATATATCTCTATTGTACCACTGTCAAATTACAGACGCCGCAATAATGGCCTCGTTCGACCCCCTCGGACCCCGCGGCGCCCTCTCCCCCCGACCAGCATTCTACACCTCTACCGCCACCCCAGCACCACAACTCCAGGCAAAGGCAAAACAACCACAGCACCTGTCGGCCGACCCAATCTCCCTTGCCTTCTACTCGGCAGTAGCTTCCTCCTCTTGCCCGCGCCAGCCAGCGCAACACTGTTCCCCAGCCCACCAAACACCCATACCCACTCTCCCCCAATCGCACCACACCGCCGCCCATCCCCCACCAACACCTACCCACACCACCCTCCCTACACCACAAGTCTCATACCCACCGGGGCTGACAAACCCGCGCACGCGTGTCTGCCCCGCCGACCTCTTGCTGCCTCTCCGCCGCGACGCCACCCACCCACTAGCAGACAAAAACCTCTACCCATCCCCGGCGTCCGAGACGTCTTCGCTCGGATCCCTCCGAAGCGAACGGACCCGCTTCAAGCTCGGCCTCATGGCCCTGTTGTGTCTTCCAAAACAGGTCGAGCGCTCCGTCGTTCTCCGCCTCTTTGAGACTCTGTGGTCGGCGCACGAAGGCGTAGCGGCCAGCGGCGGCGTGCGCCGAAAATGGCGGCCCGACGAGCGAGAACGCCGCGAGCGCCTAGCCGAGCAGCACGGCCGGCCTGCCAAGCGTCCCCGCGTCGACCCCGCCGTTGTCATTGAAGAGGAGCGCAAACGGCGTAAAATCGTGCTCGCCGACCTCGTCCGCGGCGACACGACCGCGCGGTATAAAGACAAGGCGAGCGTCGGGGGCTGGGCGCGCAGCGTCGCTGAAGCCACGGCCACGGCCACTGCGACAGACACGGCGAGCGGCCCACTCAGCGCCGTGCTGTCCAGCGGCACTGCAGCTGGCACGAGCCCAAGACTTGATCACGCGCACGCACCGGCACACGCTCCAGCTCACGCTCCAGCTCACGCTGCATGACCCCGTGCCACGATCAGGTGGTGGCGGTCGCAGCCGCCCACCTGCCCTAGTCGCCGGCTTTCGCCAATAAACCTTGAGTGACGCCACACGACCTTATTGTAATCCACCACACCGACCGATCTAACCGACGTGAACCGGACCAGCCGTCATGGTTCTCCCATCATTCCGCCGTGCTTGTTTGCTGCATGCTTGCTGCGTGCTTGCTGCTTGCATGCTCGCTTGCTTGCCTGCTTGTGCATTTGTCCCCCCCCCCAAGGCTCATGTATGTCGTCCCACTACGTCCCGTCCCACCACATCCATCACGCTTCAACGCCCCACACGCATCAAAGCTTGTGATCCAACTACATGTCCTTTACTCCTCCGTACCACCACCATGTATGAACAGTTCAATACCCAGTGCTCTTACCGTTCCCTGGTTCCCGATCCGTGCCTGCGCCGTCACGGTCGCTATGCGAATACATTGATGGATACACTTACGCAGCCATTACCCATCTATAATCCTCGTTTCTCAGCCCACCTCGGCTCACAGCGGAACACACACCTCCGGCCCGCCCACCCCCGCCTCCACAAACCCCACCGCACCTCGGTAGCTCGGTCGTTTCTCTACCACAACATGCCAGGAAACCCATCCCCGTCAACAGCGACAGAGTTCTGTATCTGCTGCGCCCAAACCGGCACCCCGACCTCCTCCCCCGCGGCCCTCGCGCGCTTCTCCCCCTCCTCCTTCCCCTCGCTCTCCCTCGCCCGCTTCCTGCGCGCAGGCGTACACCACCCCGCCGCAACCTCCTCAACAGGCATGGCATCCCGAATCCGCTCCCCGGGGTCACAAGCCGCCGACGCCAGCGCGGCAGCAGCAGCGAGGCGGCGTTCAGCCAGCTCGAGCGCGGCGCCGACGCCCGCCCCGGCGCGCGCGACGTATTCCTCGGCCGCGTCGTCGTCGTACCACCCAAACCCGTCCATGTCCGCCGCGCAAAACTGGAGCGGCGGCGGAGCAGCCTCCGTCGCGCTGCGGCACGACGCGACAAAGCGGTGGAGCAGCACGAGGGTGTAGGCCGTGTACACTTCGCGGGCCGAGAGGGGGGTGCCTGGGGCGGGTCGCAGGCCGAGGTGCACGCGTTCGCGCTCGGCGTGGGTCCAGTTGTGGACTGGCCGGGCGGACTGGACGAGGGCCGTGAGTGCTGCTGCGTCGAGCTCGCGCGGGCGCGGGGCCGGGTGGGCTAGGGGGTGTTTTGGCGAGTTGGGCGCGGATACCGCTGGCCGGTAGGTGAGGCCGACGCGGACCAGGGCGGTGACGGCGTCGAGCGGGGGGTGGGGGTGGTTGGGCGGGAGACACTGGGTTGCCTTTGTGTTAGATTGAAAGGACGCGGAGACGTACGAGGTTGAACGCTTGCTGCGTCATTGAGCCGGTGACATCGCGCGACGACCACATGGGTTGATCCCACTCGCGGCTGATGGACTGGTACAGGTGCCTTTATCGTCAGTTCCGCCCTTGCACAGTGTAGCTTACATTGCCTGGATCCTGTCAATGATGGCAAACGTGAACACTGCGTCGTCGACCATGCCCCACTCGCCCTCGCGCGCGCACTCGCTCCACACCCAGCTGGCGAAACTCGCCATGTGAGCGACCCAGCTGTCGAGGTCCCATGAGGTGAGCAGGGATTCGCGCTTGTAGCTGAATGTGTCGGGCGCGGGGAAGCCCTGCTCGTAGCTTAGATCTGCGAGCATGTGGCCACGGCTGTTGGGATGGATGAGGAACAGAGGGAGAAAAAGAGTGAGCAGGTAAACAAAGATGTCGGAAAAGTGGAGGTGTTGCTACTCAATGTTGTCATCACGTGACTAGTCGTTGTGGCACACCCTACGGCTTATGCTATCCTCTTTGTCAGGCTATATGCATCTGTGGCGTGGTCGTATCAAATCTCATATCATGCTACTGCTGCTGCTTCTGCTGAACCCTTGGTCCCTATATTACAAGGAAACTACACAAACCATCCACTAGTCTTCACCCGCCGCCTACTCCTTGACCCACTCGTTGGCCTTGGTCCAGTTGGGGGCAGTCTGCTTGCCAACGGCCTGCTTGGGGGCGAGCATGAACGAGTCAAAGTACTTGTTAATCTCGTCCGTGTCCTCGAGGTCGAGAACGGCACCGACGTAGCCGTCGGGGCGGATGATGGCAACACATCCCTTGTCCTCGTCAATGCCCCAGGCCTGGTACGACTTGGGGGCGGGGACGTGCCACGACTCGCAGTCGGCGTAGATCTTGTCATAGTCGTAGGCCGGGAAGAGTGCGGGAGCGGGGAAGTCTTGCATCTCAATCTCCTCGCGGTTGTTGGCGTGGACGGTGAGGACCTCGATGACATAGTCGCGCTTCTGGCCCGCGGGGGTGTAGCGCGAAATGACACTCTCAGCCGAGTCGAGGTAGGCGGCAAACTTTTCGATGCGCTTCATCTGCTCGGGCTTGTTGGCCTTGCCTGCAAAGAGAATGATGCGGAAGCAGCCGCGCGAGTAGAGGACGTCGCCGAGGTGGAGCGACAGACCCTCCGAGTGGCGGACGACGAGCTTGGACTCGAAGCGGGTGCCGACCTCGATGTTCTTGGCGAGCTCGGGCTTGGACGTAATGGCGCAGCCCTTGCCCTCCTTGGCGACAATGAGCGAGCCGTCATAGTTGATGGCAGTGCCCGAGGCAAACTTGTTGCCCTTGACGAAGGCCTCCTTGAAGGCGTCCATCGACACACCCATCTCGTCGGCAACATCCTTGGCGGGACGGCCAGAGAAGAGACGCGAAAACTGGTGGTCAAAGTCGATGAGAGCCTGGGCAAACGGCTGACGCTCCGACTCGTACGTCTTGAGCAGCTTGCGGTCGGCGCGGCCGGTAAGGACCATGCCGAGCTTCCAGCCGAGGTTGTACGTGTCCATCATGGACGTGTTCATGCCCTGACCAGCCTTGGGCGAGTGGGTGTGGCAAGCGTCACCGGCGATGAAGACGCGCTCGTCCTTTGAAAACTTGTCGGTGACACGCTGGCCAATGTGGTAGGCAGTGAACCAGTCGAGCTGCTGGACGTCAAAGTAGTAGGGCTCAAAGATCTTCTTCGCGTTGGCAATGACGACCTCGGGGGTAAACTTTGTGCGGTCGACACGGCCGCCCTGGTCGGCACGCTCCTGGAGCTGGACGTAGAAGCGGACCAGGCCGGCCTCGCGGGGGATGATCATGATGGAGCCCGAGTCGGTAGAGTGGATGGCGCAGCGCGAGCGAATGTCGGGAAAGTTGGAAGCGGGGACGGCGTCAAGCACACCCCAGATGTAGTCGGTCTGCTCGCCAATCATCTGGAAGCCGAGCGTACGGCGCACCCACGAGTGGCCACCGTCGCAGCCGATAACGTACTTGCAGTGGACAGTCTCCATCTCGCCGGCCTCCTTGCCCTCGGGCAGGCGGTAGTGGGCGTCCTCCTCCTCGGCGGTCTGGAGCGACGAGCGGAACAGGCCGTTCTCAGTCTTGTGGCCAAACTGCAACGGAGTCGACTCGTCCTCGGACATGTAGCGAAGAGTCATGGTGACAGGGTACGCCTCGGGGTCCTCGGCCTTGTCCGAGTCAATCTCCATCTTCTCGGGGATGAGGGGGCGCTCGACGTTGATCTTCTTGTCAGAGACCTCGGCGATCGAGTCGAGAATGTGACGCTCAATGCGGCCCTGGTGCAGCACAACCTGGTGGTAGCGCGAGATGCCGGGCAGAGTGTCGGGGATACGGTCGGTACGGCGAATGTGGCCGTTCTCGTCGGGGTTGTAGAGGGCAATCGACGACATGTCGTTGGCCTCACTGATGTCGTCAGCTACTGCGAGCTAGATGGCAACTCACGCAAGGATCTGGTCGGCGAGACCAAGGTTCTTGAGCGACTCGAGGGTACGGCACTGGAGACCGTCTGCCTGGCCGTTGTAGACCTTTGTCGAGCGCTTGTCGATGATGCGGACCTTGAGGTCGGGCTTGATGCGCACAAACTCGGACAAGACACGGGCAGCCATCAGGCCAGCCGGTCCGGCACCGACAATGAGCACATCGCAGTAGCTCTCAGAGTACTTTGTCATTGTAGGGTGGGATAGTAGTGTGAGATGGAGTGCTTGTGGTTGGCTCGTTGGGGTTTTTCTGTAAGACCGCCAGTTCCGCTTCTTTTATAGACGTGGTCAGTCTATCAGCAAGCGCGCAAACACTTGCGCCGACAAGCGAGATCATGTGGTTGACCGGCAAGCAAAGGCGGGGCTCTTCCTGGAGGTGCGATGGAGACTCCACTCGGAAGCTCCGACGCCATCACCGCTGGCGGGGGGTATGGGTGCCTGTGGGTGTGCTCGCGTCAGCCAGGTGGAAGTATGGCCCGACCCCGCTCCGTCCACTCGATCATGCATATGCAGCCTGTACCTGCGAATCACGTGGGGCATGCAGTCCCGACTAACCCCCGTACTCTTCTGCCTGCCGCCCGGCTCGGAGCGTGTCATTTTGCTCAGCTCAGCCCACAGTTCCGTTCGAAGTAATCACTGCCGGCAATAGGCATGCAGCTGTTCCGTCTCTTTGCCCTGGTTCCTATACTCTTTCTCTTTGGCATTCCTAGCCGAGCATCCCCCTCCCTCTGCTCCTCTCCTCTCCTCTCGACCCAGCAATCCGTGGGCACTCACCGCCAACGGCACCCAGGTCCGCCCCGAGAGTCTCATCGGAGGTCACTCCCGTAGGACCCCGGAAATACAACAGTGCGCGGAAATAGCATCCACGTCGGGTCGGCCAACCTACTTCCCCTCCTCATACCCCGTCGCTGCTACCATCGGACGCATGCAAAGCAGAATAGCGCCTACCGACGCGCACACCGCAGCGAGCGATCGGCAACTCCCCCGCACAGCAGCCGAAACACTGTGCCGCGACGAGGCACAGGTCTGTGTCGGGACCAAGCGCGGCGGCTGGCACGTCGCCTCGCCTGGCTTGGCTGGAGCCCACAAGGGGTGGTACCGCTCCTGTGTCTCTGGCGCAGCGGCGCTCCGCTTACCGTGTTTCGACGCGGGGGCAGTCCGGGGGGCCAGTCGGGGGTTAGCGACCGCTGCTTGGCCTTGGAACGTCGAAACTGTCGTTCGCGCCGGAAGGCACAGCGACGTCGTGGCTCTGGCTCGTGGCGGCGGGTGTCGAGGCCCGTGGGGGTGGGGCCTGTGGGGGTTTGGCGTGTGGGTTGTGCATTGCTGGGGATTGTTTGGGGATGCTGCCTGGGGTGCTGGTTGCAGGAAGAGGGGACAATGGTTGGAGGTTGGATGTGGCGGCGCCGCGCCGCCTGGGCGAGATATGCGACGGGAGGTGCGGCGCCGGCAGCGCCTGCGCTAGTGCTGCTGCTTCACACCTGCTGCGCCGCACAAAGGTGTCTGTAGCAGCTTCTCTGATGATGCTGGATGAATGTAGGGTGGTTTGCAGCAGTCTAATGCGGTCAGTGAGGCCAGTTCGTCGGTAGGCCCCAGATGGACACTGTGAGGTAACCACCCAGTCGTGGCACCATCACTAGCGCCACGAAGCATCCCTCCCACCAAGCCTATGTCCTCCAAGCTGCGTACAGTCTGACCCCCACCGGAGTACACTTCCACTCTCATAGCACACTCTTGCTGCGCGTCTCCTCCTCACGACCTGGCAAGTCGCAATTTACCACATCAAGTCATCGATTCCCACCTCAGCTTCGGCAATGTCATCGCCGCCACCCAAGTGGTCTCGTCAGCAATGCCTGACCCCACAGACTCTTCTCCGGGTATCCATCTCATACTCGTAGTTATCTGATCAAAGAAAACTACTTACCCTACTCATGTATGCTGCACAGGCTCGTTGTGAATATACCGAAAGAAGCAGCCGTTTCCCAGGCCCACCTCCTTCACGAGCACAAACACCCACCCCAACATCTCGTTCAATACGCGCGCGGCATGTATCCCCGTGTCTGTACATACATACATTCCAGACCCGGCCATTCGACACAGGGCAGCCTAACCCGAGATCCCCGTTGCACAGCTGCGAGCAGAGACAGCGGCAAGGGAACGCTAGACCAGGCGAAGGTTGCAGTTGCAACTGCATACCTCCCTCCCCACAAGAAATATGCAAAAAATAGGCGTTTCGTTCCCAGCCCTCCGAACATGCATGTCACCAGGAAGCGCGAGTATGCGGTCTTTGTGGCTTGCCCGCTTGTCAGATCTCTGGCCCTTCCCTCGGTATCCGCTGCTCGTCCTTTGCGTGGCTACCCATTTGTCTCATACAGGCTACAAAACTACATGCCCAAGTGTGTCATACATTTTGCTTCTGGCCCTGCCCAGAGCGCTTTAAAATTGTGTCGAGAACGCCAGCGAGGCAAGCGCGGCGCGCATCGCATCGTGTATGGATGGGTATGGCGTCGCGCCGCGCCGGGGGTCGTGCAAGTCCTCGTTGCCTCTCGTCCTCTTGCTGCCGCTGTTGTCTCTATCCCTGGCGCAGTTGCAACTACTCCATCTAGACCGTCAGCCCACCCCGTCGCACCCGACCTACCCCACCCGGCCCCCTGCCCTACACCATCCACAGGTAGGCAAGGGAGGACAAGGCGAGGCTGCGCGTCCGGCCACCCACCTGCACTTCAATCGAGGGCTCTCCTGGCGTCTGGTTGCTGCCGGTGCGCGGTGCGGTGCGGCCCACTGTCATTCCCCCACCTCCTGTTGCAGAGGGCGGCGCGGGCTGCGGGGCCGGCAGGGGCTTGAGCGGGGTGAAGACTGCGCTGATGACTAAAGGCAGGCCAAACGAGTCAAAGGTGACCGACGAGGACATGATGAAGGTCTCGCGTGACTGGCCGTCGCCGTTGCCATAGTTGGGGGAGAAGAGAACTTGCACAGTCACGTCAAAGCTTGTACGCGCTTGCAGGTGCTCGAGCACATGGATGCCGTAGTTGTCCCAGTAGTCGAGAAACGAGTTGGGGTCCAGGATCTGGCCGTCAGTCGCTGCGTTGCACTCAACACTCACGTTGTAGAGCGACACCTTGCCCGACTTGCCCTGCTGCGACGTAATACCCAACATGTCCACAAGACGCTGGTTGGCACCACAAATCTCGCCGGTTCGCCTCCACACAGCGGCCGGTAGGGGAATGGTCTCGCACACCAATCCCCACTGGCGCACATAGTTGAGAAACTGCACCTCGGCAGCAACAATCTGCTCCTCGCTGTAAGTGCTCAGACACCCATGCAGAATCGGCTTGAAGCGGTCCGTAGCGGCTTGCAACCGGTTCTTGTAGTTGGCGTCGCTGACCTCGCCGCCCCACGTTCGTAGTCGCGAGTAGCCAAAGGTATAGTCTGGTGTGTCAGCACATGGTGCTCGCGAGGTGCGTTCTGCGGGGTGCAAGGGTACTCACTAAAGGGGTTTACCGGTCCGTCACCTTGCTCGGCAACGTTGCGTGGCGACAAGCTGCTCTCAACGTGTCGCATACCGTTGCTTCCAGTGCTGCCGGCATTGGCGGCAGGTGATGGGCCAGTAGCCGCAGCCAGAGGAGACTGTCCGACCTGCTGCTGCTGTTGCTGCGTGCTGACAGAATCGATGCCGCTGCTGCCGTTGCCCAGCGGTGTCGACGTAGTGTTGCTCGAGAACCAAGCAAAGTCGTGCGGAGTCGCGCCTGCTGGCGAGTTGGACGGCAACGGTTCCAACATACCCTCGACCAGTGCACTCCATGAAAAGTTGTCTGGCACCTGGTTGGCATGCCCTGGCTGCTGTTGCTGCTGCTGTTGTTGCTGTTGCTGCTGTTGCGGTGGTTGCTGGACACCACCTTCCTGTCCCATCTTGTCCATCGCCTGCGCAAACGACTGGTCGTACCACATCCGGTTTTGCTGTCCCAGTTGCTGCTGCTGCTGCATGTCGTCGGGAAAGGCACCCATCGGCTGTGGCCTGAACTGGTCATTCGGTGATGGGAGAAGGTTTGGCAACGCAACGTTGCCCATGAGATCGGTGCCCGGAGCGTTGGTAGGAGATGGAGTGGTGATATTCTGGCCACCTTGGTTTATGCCTTGACGAGCCATGGTGTTGGGGCCTGGTCCGCCATTGTCCATATACTGGGGCTGTTGTCCCTGCTGCTGCGACTGCTGTGCCTGCTGGGAGTTGGCCGATACAATGCTCATGCGGCGCTGCTCTGCCAACTGGTCCTCGTCAAACGACTGCGAGTATCCTCGGCGCTTCTGCGGGACCCCTCCAGGACGGACACCGTTGCTCGAGCCAGCGGCGTTGGCGGCCATCTGCTGAGCAGCCTGCTGCTGCGCCTGCTGTTGGAGCTGGTCGGCTTCATCCTGCAGGCACAGTTGGGCAATGTCGCGCTTGATGCATCGCTGGCATGGTCGGGTATCGTCACAGGTGGTGTGGGACTTGCGGCAGAACTTGCACGCCTGGTACGGTTAGCACGAGCTGGAGAGGGGCGCAGAAGACAGCAAGCCGAAGGGGGTGGGTCATTCGGCAGCGAAGACGTACTCGTTGGCACTTTACTTTCTCTGTTGACGAGGCGAGGCGGCGAGGCGGAGCAGGTACAAGGGCACGGAGAGTAGCAGAGCAAAAAGAAGCGGCAGCGATTGAAAGAGAGTGCGTGGTTAGTGGCAACGTAACGCTGGGCAGTACTCGCAGGCCATCGACAACTGGCGCCTGGGAAGTGCGCGTTGAGCGGCTGACTCACTGAGTTGGGATTGGCCATTGTCCTCCTGGAGATACTTGTACATGGCGGGCTGGGTCGGTCGTTTGGTCGCCGCCCTACTCGCGTGCAAGAGAGACTGCGCTTTCGATGCTCGTAGTCGTCGACAATGGATGAGCAATAGCGCGTGGTGGTTGAGATGAAAGAGTAGGTAGGTAGGGTCCAAAGGACAAGGATAGATTCGGCGTTTAGGGAGAGAGAGAGGTTGACTGAATAGAAGCAAAGCCACTAGTCACTGTTGTCCTGCTACTCCCTACAGCAAGTCGGTCGGTCGCTTCGGCCTGCCAGTCTGACCAGGCTATACCTTAGGGCCCCAGCAAGCGAGCGTCGGGCACAAGGGATGATCGGGTGTGAGGGGCAAATGCGAGGGGCCGAAGAACGGCGGGGCAGGTGGAGGGGTTGGAGAGCAAGATGGGGTGGGGAGTGGGAGCAGAGGAGGACAGATGGAGTCCAGGGGCTGACGTACGCCGCACGCCTAACCTCCGGGGGGGGATCACCGGCACAGTCTTCCGTCAGCCAACAAATTGCTGCAGCCAGGTAGGAAGGAGTAGGTATAATGCATGCTGCTCTGGGTGTCACTGTCTGCTCCGTCTCCGTCGCCGATATGCAAATACTGTGGATTAACAGCCCACTTGTTCGAACACCGGGGTTCCTGCCAACATGTTGCAGATCACTCAGAGGGAGAGAGCTGCAGGCACACTTGCAGATCACTTCTGCCCCCAGACACTACCCCAGCCTGTACCCGGGTCGTCAACATTGGCTTTCTCCTCTGCCCACTGTGTCACGGCTCTCTACAAGTAAAACACTCTTGCCGCTGCACACGGCGCGTACCCGGCACTCGGCACCTCTTGGAGGCAGCGCAGCATGAGAGCTTGCTGTCCGTTCCGGCCTAGAGGTCTTCCGGTCGCGTTCCGTGTGCCACAGTGGGCACAGAGAACGGGGCTGCCGCGTGCATGGCTTGACATGTGCTTTTCCCCCTGGCATGCCTATCTGGGTATGCACCTCTGCACGCACTGCAGCGGGAGCGTGGGAAACGGCGCGTAGCAGACTGGGCGGGGCGACAGAGTCATGCACAGCGTCATGTCGGCGGAGCGTCGCTGTGGATTCATATGGCAGCGATCTCACTCCAACGGGCGACCCGGCTTCGTGGGGCCAGCTAGCTTGCGCGGGCTTGTACTTCCTCTTCTGGCCCACACTGCGGTCATGCCCATAGGCCACTCGGTAGCCCAACAGCCTGTCAGACGATGCTATAGATTGTACTGACCACGGCACAGAGATTATATCGCCTTCTGGGTCGCTCCAAGCTCCAGTCTGCCGGACAAACAAGAATGTATACTATATCAATGTTGCTCTGGCGGCGTCTTTATTCGTGATGGACGCCGCTGTACTGCTACTCTACAACGTCACGAATCCTCTCCCAATCCTCAATACATGCTGGAATATCAGCCAGATACGACGAATCCACCAATCGTCCACCAACGTCTCCGCGGCCGATCCGCGGTCATAATGTTCGGAACCCTCCGAGAGTCCGCCGGCTGGTGAGCTCGGAGGACCCGCAGGTGGAGGCCCCGTGATCCCCGAACCGACAACAATCTTGCAGCGCAGAGTGGTGCTGCACCGCGCGTGGCTGGTGCGGCTGCCTGGAGCTTTGGTAGTTGTGTATATGCTGTCGAGTGTGGTGCTGTACTGTCTGGCGCCTGCGGCTGTCACCACTGCTCACTCTACAACCTATTCACCTAGCCAGCAACGATGGGGTTCAGCGCCGACTTTCTCGAGCTCGACGGCGGCCGCAAGCTCTACTACATTGCCTCCAAGGCGCCCAACGCTACCGCTACGCCGATCGTAGCTATTCACGGCCTCGGAGGGTGAGCTAGTACAACTTTTGGAAGTTCGCGTGTGCCGACGCTGACGGGCTGGCCAGCTGCTCTAGCTTTTGGGTGCCGGCTTTCGAGGCTGCGGGTCTGACGAGCTCGCGCGACATCTATGCGTACGACTTTGATGGGCACGGCCAGAGCGACTGGTCGGGCCGCAAGCTCAGTGTGGAGGACTTGGCAGACGACCTCGCCAAGGTTCTCGAAGCGCTCAAGCTCGACAAGATCGTGCTTGTCGGACACTCGATGAACGGCGTGAGTACACAACGAATGAGCCTTACTGATCAGTAACCAGATCATCACCTCGCTCTTCTGCCAGAAGCACGGCGACAAGGTCGAAAAGCTCATCCTCCTCCACCCAGTCCGCAACCTCCCCGACGGCGCAAAGGACAACATGGCCAAGCGAGCCAGCGCCGCCTCGAGCTCCTCCGGCCTCGCCGAGATTGCCAACACTGTCGCCGCCAGCGCTGTTGCCAAGGCCGTTGCTGCGTCCGATTTTACGGCCTGCGCCTTTATCCGTAACATGGTGGCCAGCACGACACCGGCAGCGTACGCCGCCGCCTGCCTCGCCCTCGCTGCTGCGCCGCAGATTGACGCGCGCGAGCTCAAGGTGCCCGTCCACCTCATCGGCGGCGAGGAGGACTACCTCGCCTCCCCCGCTGCCGTCTCCACCTGGGCCGAGGAGGCCAAGGGGACTTCTACCGTGCTCAAGAACGTCGGTCACTGGGGAGCCGTCGAGGCGCCACTCGCGGTCGGCAAGGCGATCGCACAGGCGATTGCACCAAAGTAGGTCCCGGCCCCATACACTCGCGATGCGTATGCAAAGCGTTTTCCGCACGAGACCCGTTGGCTGACTGAAGCCAGCGAGTACCACCTGATCATGGGCACGTTCCGCTCCCCGTATCTGTACACGCTAAAGTTTGATGTCCGCGAGCGCAAGCTCGCACTCGAGCACACCAACAAGGCTGTTGGCGGCCACTCGTGGCTCGACGTGTCTCCCAATGGCAACACGCTCTACACTACCGTGTGGGGAGAACCACCTACCGTGTCGTCCTACACAATCGTCCCTCCCACCGCCCAGCGCCCCTACCCTACTGTCGAGCTGCAGAAGCAGATCAGCTCAAAGTTCTTGTCCGGCTACGTGTGCAGCAACGACAAGGCATGTTACTCTGCCTGCGGCCCGCAGGTGGACGTCTTCCTTGTCGACGAGAAGACTGGAGCCCTCAAGGACGAGCCTGCTGTGCAGTCCTTTTCCCTTGTCAACGAAGACGAGCGACACAAGGGCAGCAGCCAGATGGACTTTGGCGGCCTGCGCCACGGCGGCCACTCCGCCGACCTCTCGCCAGACGGCACAAAGCTCTACGTTGCCGACATTGGACGCAACTGTGTCTGGATGTACCACGTCGACAAGGCTACGGGCAAGCTCACCGAGGCGAGCAAGAACATTGCCACGAGGCCCGATGACGGACCGCGCCACGCTTGGCCCCACCCGAATGGCAAGATTGTGTACTGCCTCCAGGAGCACAGTGGCTATGTCGACGTGCTGCGTCTGAGCGATGACGACCAGAAGCTCGAGTTTGTCCACGGCGGAGACATCTTGAAGCCGGGCGACGACTGCAAAAAGTACTGGGCGGACGAGGTCCGTCTCTCGCCCTCTGCCGACGTCGTGTTTGGATCCACTCGCGGTCTCGAGGAGGGCACCAACGGCTGGGTGACGGCGTGGAAGCTCAACCCGGACGGCACAATGGTCACGCCTTCGGTCGACGGCAGCGACGGCTCGGCCCACAGGATGGAGACGAGTACCAGTGGTGGCTGGGCAAACGCTATCGCCGTGTGTCCCAACACTGGACCCAATGGCGAGGTATTCCTTACCCTCACATGTAGCGAAGAGGGGTTCATCCAGATGCTGTCGTACACGGACGACAAGGGGTTCGAGGTCGTTGACGAGGTCCGGGTCGGGGACGGCAAGGACGGCAAGGAGCACGTCGGCGCGAGTGTCGCCGTGTGGTTGTAACCATATACTTTTGCATGCATAGGGATTGAACGTCAGGTGATCAGCCAGTGGTAGATGAGGAGACTAGAAACACAAGAGAAGAAGCTCGTTGCAAGAATCATGTTACATGTCTACACCTGCCCCAGTCTCGAGCACGCCAACAAGAAGCCACTCGTCGTCCGGCCTGGACCAACTCCCACGATCTCTTCGGCTTGGTCGTCAGCTTGCTTCAGTTTCCCCACACCCAAGGTAACTCGTGTGAGTCCAGACGCTCAGTCATGGCCAGTACGATCGCAGTGCTGCATCTGACATGTTGTACAAAACAATTTGGAGTCGTTTACTTTGCAGTCTGCTTGGTCAGCGGCATGCCCATAATCCTTCTCACAAAGCTACTCACAATGTACACCTGGTAAAACTTGATCTTGGGCTCGCCCTCGGCACTGTCAAGTACCAGCCTGGCCGACCAGTTGATGTCCTTCTTCATCGAGCCGTCCTTCATGCCATAGTCAAGCACACCATAGGTCATGACTTCGGCAGGGTTGCTCGTCGACGGGTAGACACCGAGGCAGGTGTGCTTCCTGGTAGCGACCTTTGCCCACCCGTCCTCGCGAAACTTGCGCACACCCTCCTGGCCCTCGTACGTCGTGGGCCCCATCACGAGCGTCGCGTCGGGAGCGTACAGGTCGACATAGGCCTCGTGGCCGCCGTCGCCGACGTCGCTCGCGGCGTACAGCTTGTTGACGAATTCCTGGACAGCGGGGGGGACGGCAGCGGGCATGGCGAGGTGATTCGTTATTGCAACGATAGGATATGGCTAATGGAGAAATAATCTGGAGAACGAGTCGCGGACGGATTCCAACACTCGTCTCGCAGTCCCACTCTCGCCCACCTCCAGACCACTCCGTCGCCGGCCGGCCGGATGTCGGCTGATGACAGAGCATGAGGCACCGCACTTGACCGCAATCTGGGATGTCTGCGGCAGCGTGGACTACACGTGAACTTATCTCGGAGCAGCCGCGGGATGGTGAGCAGCAAGGAACCATCGGGTCGGAGCTCCCGATCCTACCCAGCGCGAGGTCCATGAGCGTGTGGGTTCCCTGGTCAACAGGGAGCAAGCGAGGTCGCCGCCCGTTGCCGTTGCCGGTCCTTGGTGCTATTGTTCAGCGCGTCAGCCGACCGCTGTGGCTGCCCGCCGTACAGCCGCCCCGAGGAGCCCCGGAGGTGCTGACATCGGTCGGCACGAGTCCAATCCAAGTCGCCGCATTGTGCAGAGTAGAAAGTTGAAGGTCAGGTGGTCATATATAACAATCGGAACAGCTACCAGCCAGCCTACTCTTCCCCAGCATCGGTCATCGCACACACCACAATGTCCAACTTTGACTACTCGGCCTACACCAAGTCTGTGTAAGTGTCTCTAGAGCTAGGGAAAGAGACGTGGCGAGCTCAAAGCCGCTCGAGGTAGCTCGAGCTCGCTGCCATGACGTCCACCTAGCTACTGACCTGTGCTCTGAAGCAAAGCTCACACGCTCAGTGTTGACGCCATTGGCGCCAACGCCTCGCCCCGCGTCAAGGAGGCTATGCCCATCCTGATCCGCAAGATCCACGAGTTCCTCGTCGAGGCCGACGTCACCTCCGAGGAGTGGCTCGACGCCTGCAACCTCCTTGTCGAGGCCGGCCAGGTCTCGTCGGACAAGCGTAACGAGGTCGTCCTCTGCACCGACGTTCTCGGCATCGAGTCGCTCGTCAACACTCTTGACCAGACCCGCGCTCAGCGCAAGGGTCTCGCCGAGGAGAAGGACGCTACCTACTCTGCCATTCTCGGCCCCTTCTACCGCGCCGGTGTCCCCGTCCAGGAGAACAACACCACCATCATCCGCCAGTTTGAGGAGGGTGCCCCTTACACCCACCTCTTTGGTGTCATCCACGACGCCGACGGCAAGCCTCTCAAGAACGCGCTCGTTGACATCTGGCACGACGCCCCCGATGGTCTCTACGACTCGCAGACCCCCGAGAAGCCAGAGTACCACTGCCGCGGCCGCTTCCGCACCGACGACCAGGGCCGCTACGACACCATCTGCCTCAAGCCCACCCCCTACCCCATCCCCTTTGACCACTCGGCCGGCAAGCTCCTCAAGCTCATGGACCGCCACCCTTACCGCCCGGCCCACATCCACTTCTGGATCGAGGCCCCCGGCCACCGCACCCTCGTCACCCAGATCTTTGACCGCGAGTCCGACTACCTCTCCGACGACTCGGTCTTTGCCGTCAAGGACAAGCTCATTGTCGACTTTAAGCCCATCTCAAAGGACTTTAAGGCTCCCAAGGGCCTCGAGAACGCAATGGTCTACGAGCTCCAGCAGGACTTCCACCTCCAGAAGACCGAGTAAGCGCAGAGCGCGTGTCAACTGGCATCTTTTGGCAGAGAGAGAGTAGCATTGAAAGAGCCACGTCCGCGGTGGAGGCGGCAGGGAGCGGAACAGAAGTTTACGACCTAGTAGTTATGTTGTGTAGTATTCCAGCATTTGTGATGCAGGTATGGTCTCCTCGCTGCTGCTACATGGACGTGTCTTGCTCTGCTCCCCATTGGACATCTGCCTTCGCCCATGCTGGCCGACATCACAGTTGGGAGGGTACACTGACGGCTTCTCCGCCAAAAGCCGCGGCGATGCCGGGAAGACCAACTGTATATGACAAGATCTGCGGTCTCTTTCCGTTCTCTATGCGGCGCAGTTTGTTCTTCTGCGGCGTCTTGTTTCGGGGTTTGCCTTTGGAGATAGGCATAGATAGTTAGAAGACGTAGGTAGTAGGTACAGTGCTGTGTTCAGTAATGACTGGACGGACGTCCTTGCCCGAGGGGATGGACTTGGAAAGGTGTGGTTTCTTGATGGCTGACCCTGTTTGGAGTCACTGTGTTCTGTGGAGGGCATGGTACAATAAAGAGCGCTTGGCATACAAACACACCCCGTAGGCGCCCTGTGCGAGCGTGATACGGGGGTGGGCACAGAGCGAGGTGTCGCTGTCGTGGGTGTCTTCTTTGCCGACTACACTCTCCCATGTCGAACAGTGGCAGCAAAATGAGTCTAAATAATGACCTCATGCAAGAATGCTAGTCTACGTATGTCCACCGGCCTCAAGCCTAAGGAACATTGAATGATCCTGTAGGTACGATGCTGTATTGTCTTTCCCGATCACCTGGCCTAATACGGTACATTTGGCAGGTGGGTGCTTTCTTCGAAATCCTCTTCGTGAATGCGCTTTATGCCCGGCAAGACACTTGTAGCTACTAAACGTTATACGTGTTCGACGATGACGGGCACAAGCCTGTGGAAAGGATGGTGGTTATATGTTCTCCAAGAAAAATGAATTAAATTATTGAATTGTTCCTAAGTGTATTAGAGCTGATTAGATATCTGAGATCGACGCTCTTAATCCATCTTCGTTGTCGTGTTCCCCTATTCGCCTCCCGACTGCCCATCCGCACAAGTCCGTTCCCGGCTATGTCCACTGCGGGACTGCCACTAGCGTGCTTTCCAGAGATCCACAGATCTGGAGCAGCCCAACTGGTCACACGGATACAGGGCGCGTTGGGGTTTGAACTATGGGAATCTTCCACATGGCGGAGATGGGACTGCTGCATGCAGGGTTCTGCCACGGACCTTGGAAGGTAAGGACTTACCTTGGAAGCGAGACCTCGTCATCCTCGTCATCATTGAGTGGTGTGCGGAAGCTTCCAGGATGCAGGCGGTGGTGAGCAAGCGCCAGAGCCCTCTTCAGGTTGAGTCACATTCCGCCCCCTCACCGGACACCCTACAGCTGGACGACGCCGAGCGCGTGCTGACTGATGAGCTCGACCTCGGCGATGGTCTCGGACAGCAGGCTTCGGAAGCAATTGGTGGGGGTGGTGACTCCCCGTGCCTGATTTTCATCATTGCGGCTAATCTTCAGGGTCGCAGGGATCAGCCGCGGTCCCGGGCTTACCTGATCACTGGAACCTCTATCGCCCATCTCGTCGTCGTCGTGCGCTGCTGCCTCGGCCTCAGCACTCTCACACTGGTTGCTAGCCTGGGTGGTTCTGGAACGCGCGACGTTGCGAAGGGCCAGACGCATTACTCTATATTTAAGCAACGCTCCGAACTCAGTGTGTCTCTTAACCATATCTCACCTCACCGGTGTCACTAACTACTCTCAACCATACACACAAAACACACTACCACCATGCCCAAGCAACTCGGATCTGTTGTGGAGCTCGGCCTCCCTATGCGCGGCGTTGGCCCCTTCCTCTTTGCTTCTCGTCTCATCGACAAGTACCCCAACTCTACGCCCGACTCTCTTGGCCCCGAGCCCTCACTGCTCGCTGGCCACTCGATCGGCAACGACTTCCGTAACCCCATAGGCTGGTCCATGTACCACGGACGCAAAGTCCCCGGATTCCCAGCACACCCCCACCGCGGTTTTGAGACCTTGTCCATTGTCCGCGACGGTGTCATTGACCACGCCGACAGCACCGGTGCCGGCGCTCGTTACGGCAAGGGCGACCTCCAGTGGGTCACTGCCGGCCGCGGCGTGTCGCACTCGGAAATGTTCCCCATGCTCTCCAAGACCGACCCCAACCCGTTCAGCATGTACCAGATCTGGCTCAACCTCCCTTCATACGCCAAGAAGGCCAAGCCCGAGTTCAAGATGCTCTGGACAGAGGACGTCCCTACCATTGTAAAGGAAAACGCCCACGGCCGCGCCACTGCCCGCATCTTTGCCGGCAAGTTTGACAATGTCACCCCGCCGTCACCACCCGTCGCCTCGTGGGCATCCAACCCCGATGCTGACGTCGCCGTCTGGCTCATCACCCTGGAGCCCGGAGCCTCCATCAAGCTGCCCGCGCCCAAGTCGGACCAGACCAAGCGCCTAGTCTACGTCCTCGACGCCCCCGTCGAAGTCGGCGGAACCCGCGTCGACGCAGGGCAGGGCTGGAGCCAGGAGGTCCCCGAGCGAGTCACCCTCACTGCCGCCAAGGTTGCTGGGTCTACCAAGAACGCAGAAGTCCTCGTCCTCCAGGGCATCGAGATTGACGAGCCCATCGCCAGGCAAGGCCCCTTCGTCATGAACACGGACGACGAGGTCCGCCAGGCGTACTCGGACTACCAGCAGACCCAGTTTGGTGGCTGGCCATGGCCGTCCGAGGCCATGACATATGATCGCGACGAGACCCGCTTTGCCAAGCATGGCGACGGAAAGACTGAGCGCCCAGGTGTCAAGGCGTGAATCCCTCCGCGAAGCGGTTCTGCAGCCAGAGCTGACGGGCTCAGCTCGCGAGCAAAGTTGTAACGAAATAGTCGTCTCGCAAGACGCGCATCAGAAGTAGTAGCACAGTCGTAAAAGCAATGTATCAACATGCCGTACCATCCCATTGTCTCTGAGCATAGTTTCCGACTAACAGTTTCGTTGGGCACAGTCATACACCTTACATTCGCAGCCCATTTCGGTCAATCCACTGACCACAAAGACAAGGGTTCATAGACGTC
This sequence comes from Prillingera fragicola, assembly GCA_002335605.1. Classification (NCBI taxonomy): domain Eukaryota; kingdom Fungi; phylum Basidiomycota; class Tremellomycetes; order Trichosporonales; family Trichosporonaceae; genus Prillingera; species Prillingera fragicola. The sequence continues at coordinate 197,058 of BEDY01000002.1, forward strand.
CCAGGGAAGCCACCATCAAAGCACACCGTTGGTGAAACGGTATCATGCGTCGTTGCCATCGACGCGGCAAGGGTTCGACTCCCTTACGGTGTATCTCCTTTTTGCACTCTCCTCCTCTCATCTGCAGACTGGAAAGCGAGAGAGAGCAAGTCATTCGTGACAGAGGAGACGAAAAGTTGTGGTGGAGGGTGTCGACGATCGTTTTTGACGATCAAACTACTGGTGAGACATTGTTTCAGAACTAGTGCGCCCTAGTGCCACACAACCTCCACCTTCCACTTGCCACCCACATCGACCGTCCAACCTTCAACGTCGTCTTGCTCGTCTTCTGCTGCATGCAACGACACCGTAAAAAGAAACAGATGCACAGAAGGGCAAAAGATATACACCGTAAGGGAGTCGAACCCTTGCCGCGTCGACGTTTCTTGGATGAACAAGGGAGTGGCAACGACGCATGATACCGTTTCACCAACGGTGTTCATGTCTGGGCGATGGCGAGGAGCGTTGCGAGCCCAGCGAGGTCCCAAGACCTCGTGAAATGTTAGCAAATGCTCCAGCTCTTAGAAAATATAGCTACAGGACCCTTGAACATGACATGACAACACTACATACTCTAGCACAAGCTCCATGAAAGGTCTAACCCATGAAATTCTGCAAATCAAACGCAACGTGACTGTAGTCATCCGCCGGCTGCCCGCTCTGATCCGTCCACAGGTCCATAGGAAAGGGGAGACCGACGGGGACGCCGAGGAGCTGCTGCAAAAAGTCCAGGGACATGTCCGACCCGGCGGCTGTTGCGTCGGGCTCGTCTGGTGCCTGCCGCGTGTTGCTGGGTGGCTGCGCGTTGAGGCCTGAGAACGTGTTGAACTCGAGCTGCGGGATGGGTACCTCTGGTGCGAGGGCGACGCCAGTGGGTCCAGCGAGAAGGGCGCTCGCGGCTGATACGGGCGGGCGAGACTGGGACTGTGACTGGCCTAGCTGGATCAGACGCGTGCGCCAGCCTACAAGACTGAGGGGGTTGTTGGCGTCCACGGCTGGAGAGGTGGTTTCAGATGGACCTGAACCCGGGATAGAGAGGGAGGCTTGCGCCCCAACTGCCTTTTCGCGCAGGTGGAGAAGCCAGTCGAGATTTTTGCGCAGGTCCCGGCGGGGGTGGGAGTTGAGGATGGATTGGAGGAGGGAGATGACGGATTCGAGTTCGGCCATGGCGAGGGGTACAAGGGCCGATGTCGGGGAGACGACGCAGACGGTCGCCATGCAGACTGCGCTTGAAAAGGCGTGAGACCAGAACTGCCAGTGACGAGTCGAGAGGAGGGGGAAGAGCGAGTGGATGCTGCGCAGCATTGCGATCATCATGGAGCTGCGTTCAATGACGGCCAAGTAGGCGTCCGCAAAGGGCGAGTTGGTCGGGTCTGATGGCGATGACTCGAGAGCGCGCACAAAGTATGGCCTGAGGAGAAGGAACACGCCCGCACAGTAGTCGAGCGTGAGTGCGTGCTGCTGGAATGACAGCTTGACATCCTTGCGGCTCGGCTCGGGGGTCGCGGCATCAGCGGCCTCGGTCGTTGCGTAGCGGGACACCATTACGCGAGCAGTGGCACGGCAACGAAGATTATAAGGGACGGCTTCCTCGGCAGCGACAATTGTTTGCCAGATCTCCACGACGCCGCTGTAAGACGACGGCTGGATCTTGAGCGACTCATCCAGCGCCCTGTAGGGTTAGTATGCGTGCGAAAACGGATCGAGTAACTCACTGCTTGACAAGGATAGACAGCTTGTAACGCTGCAACTCATACGTCGTTCCCTCGGGCAAATAGCAGTCGTCCGGGAAGCGCGTGTCATAGTGATCAGGTGCGATACCAGTCGGGCGATCCCAACACCTGGAGAAAAAGACGTCGTGGCTGAACACCTCCCAAAACACGCGCCGGCGATTGTTCACGTCCTCGGTCGACAAGTCCCAGCTCTCACCATCGCGATGCAGACCCATTGCCAGCACGAGGCGGAGTGACAGACCGCGCAGCTGCCATGCCAAGTCCCATCCGCCACGCATTGATGCGTATGTGCAGTATCGGCCCATGAGGGAGACGCTCTGCACGCCAATCAATGTGGTGAGAGTGAGGAAACGGCCGTTGACGAGACATTGCCGAGCCATCTGGAAGTAGTGCATGCCAGTCGGGTCGTCGAGTGGCAGTTCGAGAGAGACGAGTGTTCCGAGAGCGAGCACAATGTACACTGAGGCTAGGCGCTGGAAGGCGAGACACATCTCCTCGAATCCCTGCGGATTCCGCCCAAGGTTGTCAAACACCGAGTTGAAGATGTCTGCAAAGTCTTGCCGGCTGAGCGCGGTTCCGCCCCAGGCCAGGTGCCGGAAGTTTGCCTCTGCGAGCGCCCAGCCGTTCTCTCGTGAGGGGAGCTCGTCGCATGCTTCGGTGTATGTGCGGACTGATGCCGGCCCAAATAGGGATGACGTCGAAGGATTGCCAAATCCGGTGTTGTACGGCGAGCGGGCTGGCGATGGTGGGCGAGTCTCCGTTGCGTCCTGCGCGCCCTGCAACGTTAGAACTTCTCAAGATGAGGAACTCACCTCGGATAACCACAGCGGCATCGCCGATCCACCGAGATACTTTGACCGCCCACCAGACATGACTAGCGTGCCCGAGTTTTCCACAGCCGCAGCCTCTCGCCCTGCTTCCAATGACTCGATGGATGGCAACTGCACGCGGCGCTCCACGGACGCCGGCGCCGTCTCGAACCCAGTACTGGGCGACTCGATGGGCGGGTACGAGCTGGCGGTCGCCGGTGTTCCTGTGGAAGCGCCGAGAAGCACTTCCACTGGCGACGGGCCGGCTGCGCTGCTCGGCCGGCGATCCAGCGGTGTTCCAGAGGGGATGCTGTAGATAGTGTCGGTGGGTGTACGGCCAATAACGGGTTTGATGTCCCGCATGCTCGAGCTGCCTGCGAGGGGCTCGCCGGTGTTTGGATCCAAGCCGGCGCGGTCAATGATGCCCTCGAGGTGGCGGATGCGATCCAGTAGAGTCTGGCGTTCCTCGAACCTGCAGTGTTAGTTGCTGGTAGACGGTGGCGACGTACAGATCCTTGACGGCAAAGGACTCTCCTGGACAAAAGTTGGCGCAGCCGCGACGGATACATGCTGAGCAGGGCACTGGCGTGTCAGCTATTGTATGATATGCTGCCCACATGCTGGAATCACCTTTGCGATCACACTTGACCTGACCGGAGCGTCAGCATCTAGTCTCACCATGGAGCTATTACACGTCAAGAACCGCGCACCTTCAACCGACGACACTCTGCACAATAGTTGTCAGCTTGCTGCCTTGATGACACGACGCCACGCAACGCACCAGCACAATTCTTTCCTGGCCTCCAGCCCGCTGGCGGTTTCGACTCGTATGGCTCCCCGGCCTGTGACGGGGCTTGCGACTGGGATTGCGACCTCGGCATTGATCCTCGTGATCCTACGTTTAGTCCTCGTGACTTTTGGCCTGCGCGGGGGAGCAGTGGGGTAGATGTCAACTACTAGAAAGAGAGAGAGAATGGGGGGGGGTATGCACAAGGTGCCCCTCATCCCGCGATGTCGGCCGCCATCTTGATTATGTAATCATGCCACATGGAAGACCGGGCCGGCATCACGGGACACTGCTGCATATTCACACGTCATTATCACCCACCCACCCAGCAGCAAGACTATGATGGCGAGCACGACTACAGATGCATACTGCAACCATTCTACACGTCCTGACTGAAATCAAAAGCATTCCCAAACGGCATATCCAAGTGGTCAACCCCTCCCTCAACCCACTCGGCAGAAACACCGAGCTTGTCATCCCCATCCAGCACAGGCCGTAGCTCACGGGGCAAGCGCATGGTCATCCGCTGCCTGAACCAAGGCGCAAAGTGGATCATGGCCAGCATGACCCTCACTTCATCAGTGCGGTTCGGCATACCGGCATGCCAAAGCCGCAGGTCGCGGATGATGAGCGAGCCCTTGGGGATCGTGGGCTGCACGGGAGGGCAGACTTTGCGGCGCTGCTCGAGCAAGTCGAGTTTTATGCGACCGCTGGCGCGTTCCCCGTGCGCGCCTTCTTGTGCTGAGAGGTTGTTGTTTTGCGTCCCGAGCCAGATTTCTGCCTGTCAGGACACTGCTCTGAGGACCTTTACTCACGCGTCGAGCCGTTTTCGGGTTTCATGTCCACGAGACCCACGTTGACCACAGCAGCAAAGGGGATCTGGCGTCAGCCAGGTCGACGATGGGACACTTACAGAAGGGTGCGCAAAGTCGGCATCAGAGTGCACAGGCTGTCCAACCTCGGCCTTGACAGCACTGTTCGCCGAGATGAAGCTCATCGTAGGCTTACCCCCCAGCCAAGCGTTGGTGACCTGGCTAGCGAGGGGGTTCATGAAGATGCTGGCGTCAAAGACATCCTTGTCCAGCGGCGGTGACTGCTGCAAGTTGCCGAGATTGTAGTTGAATGGCCCCTTGTCACCGCGCGCCACGAGAGTGTGCGTGTCGGCTACCATGCGGATGTTGAGGGCGTCGATCTGGGCGTGCGGGACGGCGTTGGCAATGACCAGCAGGCCGTCGCGCTGGAGTGTCTCGAGGGCGAGTTGCATTGATCGTTGTGACAGGCGTGAGGTTGTGAGCTCTGAGGCCGAGGGCGTGAGGACCACGGGGTGGTTGGGGTGCGGATTTGTGACGCTGGGTTGGAAGCCCATCGAGCCGGAGGCGACGGGGTGCTGCCCAATGTCTGGGTGGAGCGGCGCCGCCGCCGCCGAGGGGGAGATGGTGGCGAGGGCGCGGCGATGCACTATAAAGGCGCTGCGAGATACTCGGCTGGTGGTAGCAGTTCGGAAGGCTGCACGGGAGAGCATTGCTGTAGAGCTTGGTGGGCATGGAGAGCGCGCGAGCTGTGAGAATATATATCTCATGTGCGGGTAAAGCTGGTAATAGTTTGGGACACAAAGCTGTTCAACCTGCTCAACGCTGCCGTGAGGCACCGTGCATACGCACTTGCTGTTCCGGCTGAATGCATCTCTGCGTCGTATGTGCATATCCTTGGGCCTGTTTTGATACGCGTTCCAGACCTCATGGGGGCAGAGCACAACGATGCAGATGATGAAGAGTGACTGCTGCGTTGGCCGGCGGCTGTTGAACCTCCTAAATTTAATGACGTACAGATCCTCTTTCACTCATCACCCATCTCACCTCACAACACTCACCACTACCATCCATCTCGCACGGCATGCTCGGCGCAAAGCGCAAACGCGTATCTGTACGTACTGGATCCAGCAGCACTAACACTCCCAGCGCGCATGCGACAGGTGTCACAAGCTTGGCCGTAAAGTAAGCTCACACGTCGCGCTCCACCGCTGACTCACCCCCAGTGCGTTCCCTCCCCCACCTCTGTTTGCCAGACGTGTACCGATTACGGCGATGAATGTACTTATGAGCGGCCAATGGGCAAGCGTGGCGTGAGTTGGTGAATGAAAAGGCAGCTGACAAGGCAGGCAAAGCCCAAAGCGCAGAGAGGGGCTGCGGCGGCTGTAGACAAGGGTGACACGCCGACGCCGCCTAGCGGGGCCGACCTCCCACCAGGTCTCACGCACGAGGGTATTCTCCAGCTTCTCGAAGTGTACCGCCTGACCGCCTACCCTATGTGAGCTACTGCAGCCGCCCCCGCTGACGCGCAGCTACTGCTTCTTCTCCTGGTCCCACTTTGCTGCGGACGTTGCGGCAGCGCAATACGAACACAACGTCGCGTTTCGCACAACCGTCATCGCTGTGTGTGCAATTGCCGCTGCACGCATCCGTGATGGCGCATGTGACGCGCACCTCCTCGCTTCACTCTCTCAAACCGATAACGCGCACTCTGCCCAGCCAACACTCGACATTTCGACGCTCGGCGTCTCGCCCGAAGTGTTGCGTTCCGCTGCCCTCGCGGCTGTACCATCTCTTGCTTCTATGGGCGCGTCGCCTCCGCCAGAGTTTGAGGATCTGCGTGCAATGGCCCTGCTAGCTGTGCTCGGTGTGCAGAACGGGGATCCAGCCCAGCTGAACCCCCTGCTCGGGCGATATCTCGCCCTCGTCGCTATGACGGGTTTTCACGACGAGTCGCGCTGGCCACAAGAGCTGGCAGATTGGGAGGTGCAGGAGCGGCGTGCTCTTGTAAGTCCCCGGATCGTGCGCCGAGCTGACATCAGTACTGGGGAGTCTACACCCTCGACGTGTTTACCGCCTCGATCTGGGGCGGCACGGTACGCCACCAGATGGGCCGCGTAGCTTACCCCCACTTTCTCGATGCTGGCTCCGGCCCAGTCGATCCCAACAACGATCCGTCGGCGGTTCTCCGCATCCCGTCACCGACGCATGGCAGCGGGTGGATTCAAGGCTGGAATGTTGTTACCGATCTGTATCGCGCGCTGCACGCGGTCATGACCCAAGCTCTGCAAGGCGGGGGGACGCCGTCGTTACCAGGTGTGCTGTCCCAACCACCGTTTGCGATGCGTGAAGCCTGGCCAGCGATCAAGGCTCGGTACGACAACCTCCCGGGATTGTTCAAAAAAGTGCCGCCGATCACGGGCATCATGGCGCGAGACATTTACAGTTTCCAGGCAGCCAACCTGGCCGTGACGCTGCAGGCGTTGCGTATGGGCATGGCGTGTGCAGGGCAGCTGTCTGCGGCTGACCGCTGCGCCATTGCCGGCGAGCTGCTGGATGCTCTGGCCAAGATTCCGACCGGATACATGCACGCCATCAGCGCGCCACTCGTAAGACCTCCGTGACGCCCAGCACTGACACCCAGCTGCACCAGCTCGCCGGCGTAGGTTCCCTTCTCGGCAGCGTAGTCCACGGCCCCCTCACACTCTCGTCCTACATCAACGCCCGCCAGATCCTGTACGCTCTACACAGTCAAACCCCACTAACACACAGGCTGACGTACGGCCACCTCCTTTCCTCGCTGGAGACCTCCCTCGCGCCCCGCCCGAAACGCGACCCGATAGCGAGCAAGATCCTGCACCACGTCTCGAGGATCGACGCCCACATGGCCTCAGCAGCGGGGGGCGGGGGCGAGGCCGTCGCCGCCGCCCTCGGCGCCCTGCCCCCGTACCGGGCCCCCCCGGACCAACGCTTGAGCGACGCCTTCCCGCCGTTCCTCCCCAGCAGCGCGGAGCGGACGGGCTGGCCGCACCGCGACGAGGTGCCCATCGACCCCGCGCTGGAGGGCGGGCTCGTGTCGTTTGGGCGGGGCGTCGATTTGGAGCGCTTGGGCATCCAGGGGGAGGTCGCTGAGACGGTCGTTTGTGTGCCCGAGGTGGGGTGGCCTTGGGAGGAGGGGGGCGCGCTGTGGGACTTGTTCCGCGCGGCGTGAGGGAGACAATGGTGGGGAGTAGCGTGAGTAGAGGTGTCATGGTGCGGGACGGGAGACACGGATACAACCTGTGTAGTCGTGGGGGACATACGATATGAGCCTGGACGGCACGACTGACGCGCGGCACGGTGACGTGTACATGAGTTTGATGGTATGCATAGCCTACAAACGGTACACGTTCTTTGTCCAAGTCTACAACTCCTCTTGTTCGTCACTAGGCAAACTCTGCGACATCCGCCTCTGACGGCCCCTCTGGATCACTCGACGCAGCAAGGTTACACTGATGGAACATCCTCACCTCGTCCTCCCTAAACGCCCCCGTGACCGAGTGAAGCAGGCCACGGTTATGGAAGAGGACGAGATCGTCGTCCTCCCAGTCCGCGGCGAAGACGAGCGCGGGGTCGATCCCCGGCCGCTGGAGCTTGTACAACCACCCCCGCGCTTCCTCGAGGTCGGTAATGGTCGCGCCGTCCGGGAAGAGCGCGCCGGCGCGCTCCGCGTCGGGGGGCAGGGGCGCGACGGTCAGTGCTGAGGCAGCACACGGGTGGACCTGGAGGTGCAGCTTGCCTGTGACCGGGTTCTTCCAGCAGGCCGTGAGGACTTTGAGGTGCTCCTCCTCCCACGCTGGCAGGTCTGTGAGGGGGAGCTCTAGGTTTTCGGACTCTAGACCGAGCGCGTTGGGCAGCGCGTGTGCCTGCGACATCCACACGTATGGGTGCGGCGGGTAATGGACCTTTGTGCGGACTGCCATTGAGCGGAGCGCGGGGGGCAGGACGGACAGCATGTTCCTGCCGGATACGACTGGGTGTTAGCCGTGTCGACGCGGGGTGCTTACAGGCTGTGCTGCCCTTGGGGAGGCGGAGCTCGTCGCCGGTTCCGTCGTCGTAGCGCAGCGTCTGCCACTCGCCCTTGGGCACCTTGACGGCGTACAGCGTCGTCACCTTTGGCGGGGACAGCTTGTACAGCGCCGCATCAATGTGCCATCGGTAGAACCGCGTCGGCCCAGCGGCCGTCTCCTCTTCGACAGGAATCGGGTCCTTGTGGAACGTCCGGTGGTGCGGGTGCTTGAGCTGCGGCGACTCGAGCCCCTCGTGGTTGCCCGGGACCTTGCCGTTGCCGATGAGCTGGACCTCGGGCTGGTGCGGGATCGTCTTGAGGTCCGGGTGCAGGATAGACTTTACTTCCTTGCCGGTCTTGTTGTTGCCATGGCCGTACGACGAGGCCGTGGGGTCGAATGCCTGCAGTGTTAGCGCTTGTGCAGCTAGGTTACAACATGCTTGGACACTCACAAGGGTCATTTCAAACTGCTGCTTGGGTGTGAGCTTGATGCCGCGGAAGAGCAGGACGTCGTACTGTGGCATGTCAGCGTGATCCAACACAAGGTCACGAGGCTCGAGGTGATATCCGGTCTGATCGGAATGGTGCTCTAGGTCGCTCCCACGCTGCACAGGAAGCCATGCTGGTAGGAGGTGGTGGCGAGGGTGGATCCGTCGTCGGCGAGGAGTGCAGATGCATGCCCATGCCATGTGGCCAGTGGCTTACCTTGTACAATGCCTCGATTATCTCGTCCATCTGCGCGTCCGTCTTTGTAGCCGGGTCAAAGCCGTGCACCTGGCGTCCAAACTCGGTAAAGTACTTGGGATCCGCCTGGGGACTAGTCTGCAGGGGGGTAAAGCTGAGTTTTGAAGCGGCTGCAGGGACTGGGGTTGGTGGCCTGCTTGTCTTTGGAAAGGATGCCATGGTAGGGGATGGTGCGTGGGTGGCGACTGGGGTCATTGTGGCTGCTGTTGCCATTGTGCGTCGATGTGTGGTGCGGATGAAGTGATGGAGAGTGATAGAGCTGGCAACAGCTGAGCGAGTGAGGATGAGAGTGTGAAGACGAGGTAGCTGTGATGACAACGATGAAGGGTACATATGTTGTAGATGATGATTGAGGCTGCGAGGGTGCATGCAGGTGCGTCCATCCAGCCCATCTTATCAGTCGCCCGGCTACATCGGGCAGTCACTGTGTGGGCGTGCCTGGGCGGGATAGAGAAATAGGCATGCAAACACTCTTATTAGGCACGCCAAAATGGCCATATCACTCTCACGCCTATCTGACCATCTTCTTATCACACCCGCCCGTCATCCTCCTTGACGTCTCGACGCAATCAATGGAATGGTCCTTATCATGGCCACAAAGACAATAGCCATCCTGCACACAACGCAACACAACTGGCAGGCAGCAGATGGAAGCAGAGCACGACAACGTTGTACATGGTCCAGCTCAATAGTGGCCAGTGCCCAGCTCCGATCAGAGTGGACATGCAACGTCATGTGAGAGTAACGCGCGACGCGACCGGCTCGGAGATGACACAAAGTATGGATTGACCGACTATGGCTAGACGCGAGCAGATCGGGCCAGCTGCGGGGCCATGCTCGGGGTTGGAGATGCCGGGCCAGAGTGTAGCTTCTGCTAGACCTATCGTGTGCCATTCATGTATCATACCGGCTTTGGCTGCCTCGGCTGCCGAGCCTGCGTTTGTAGATCCCGAGCTGCTCGGCGCTGGTCTTACCGGCCAACCAAGCATAATGTGCACGGCAAGCGCAGGCCCAGCGTCGATCGCTGGGCCAGTGAGCGTCGTGACGCTAGGCATTCGATGATTCGGCATTCTAGCTCTTGCCGCAATGCCGGATGACTATTTGCTGCGTCAGGTAGCTCGACATTCCATGATCTCAACGGCCACATACATAACTCTGTCTTTTTGGCCGTGTCATCAAGACCAAAGTGAACGAACAGGTGGACTCTTCACTATGGGAAAACTGTGCCATGGTTTATCCTAGATTATCCCCCAGTTCACCCATTCGATCTGAGCTCGAGGCCCAACTGTTTGGTTCAATCCCGGCTGGCTCCAGTCATACTACTGCTTCTTTCCAAACCCAATGTCACATCCAGTTTCTCTTTTGCTGCACTTTCAATCATCAACACTGGCCAATGGCTGTACAGCATGCCATCGCCATCTCCATCTCGGACCTGCTGTGCTGTGCCGTGAAAGAACAAACGCTGGTTGGTCGTAGTAATCAATACATGTCCGGGCGCGAGTTTTCCGAGACTTGACCAGCACGCGATTAGTTTTCCAACGCTGTCTCTGGTTTGCGCCACTCAAAGGGCAGCAGGGTCCACGTAGCAATTCCAGTTCCCAAGAGGTGGATAACACTGCAGGGCTGGTTTGAAGACTGCGGCATTCTTGTCATGGCACAGTGGCTTGACTGCGAGATGACTGATGCAAGCCGCAATGCACATTCGCACCTATCTGCCTCCACACGACGTTGCAGGGACGGTCATATCGGCAACCCAAACCACGGCTCGACAAGAGGCCCCTCCGCGGACCGAAGGCGCAAGGTGGCGTCGCCGAGGGAAGTGTAGCTGAGTAAACGTGTTTCGTCGTCGGCCAACACGGTGTCTAGAACGACGCTCGCACCAGCCCTAGCCAGCCCCAGTGCCCCGCAGTGACCGATTTCCATTCCACGACTTAGTGCATTCCAGTGCGTCGGCGACACAGTGCGTGCTCTCTCCGTGTGTGTCCGCGGATTCCGGATCTTGAGCATGTAATACCAGTACTGCGCCAACTCGGATGCACGGCCCGGAGTGAGAGTGCTAGGATTTTGTTGTGCGGCATGCAAGTGTGCGACGGTTGTAGTCGGCGACTGCCACATGTGGCCGCCACAATGGCTAGTGGTTGATAAAATGGACTCCCCTGATGCGCAGCGAGTGACCTACCCCTGTGTCCAGTGTCTAGCAGTAGTAGAGATGCATGTAGAGACAGTAGTCGTAGATGTAAGAGCAAGAGCATGGTACAAGTGTATGTGGCCCCAGACGCCACTCTAGGGCTGGTGGGATGACGGAACCAAATATGTACGCACGTGTACGGTCAATGCACCAAGCAGGACGAGCGACGGCAGCCATCATGCCCTGGACATCCACATCGACCTCTCTCTCTCTTGTTTCTCTAGCCTGTACACCTCTACTTACACGCAAGACACCCAGCATCAGCACTGTCAGACTGCCTGCTCAGTCACTCGGCCAAAAAAACTACTCCCTCGGTAGTATTCTGGTCACGACTACAGCCTTCAGTCTTCGCACCCAGAGTCGTCCCCAGGTTGTCGACAACCACACGCAAAGTACCCGGCCCATCTAACATTTGGGCTCGTTCCCTCGTCCTTGGTCTGTCCCCCGCAAAGACAATCTTGGATCAACCGCGTCTGTCACAACGTGCTGGTGCTTTCTCTGTCTCAAAACTCCCAACACCTCCACGCTCAGCTCTCTCTCGCGTCTACACCTGCGTGAACGACAAGGCCACGAGCGCCGCGTCACCATCACCACACACATACGCACCGCGTCGCAGCGCCTCCCTCTCCCTCCCTCTCACGCCCCCAGCGCGCCTTCCCCGCGATGAAGGTATGTCCACGCCCGCGACAGCAACGAGTCTGAAACTAACAACGCGCAGTTCGGTAAGAGCATTGTCGCGAGCCAGGTCGCAGGCTGGAGCGACTACTATCTCAACTACAAGGTGAGCTCTCCACGCCTACAACCTCCCGCACCCGGGCCGCATGTGCAAAGTGCTAACACCCCAGGCGCTGAAAAAGATTATCAACTCTCTCGCGGCCGGCCGTCCTGCATCCGAGGCAGCGCTTCTCGCCAGCGGCGTCAAGCTCTACAAGGCGCGTCTCAGCGAAAGCCTGGCCAGCCCGACAGAAGGGCTCACCAGCCCACCGACCTTTGCCCTCGGGGCCTCACCCGAGGCTGAGCTCGGCGGCGCCTCCCTCCACCCCGCAGCAGATGGCGCATCACCAGACGACGGCGGAATGCCAGACGGCAGTGGCGACCTCGAGCCCCTGCCCCCAGAGACCGCGCCCCCGGCACCGCGCACGCTTCGGTCCGGCGGAGGCGGCAAACCTGGGAGCGTCGCAGACAGCTTCAAGGCACACCGCGATGTCTTCTTCTTCACGCTCCAGCGCGAACTCGAAAAGGTGCGCTAGTGACTTTTGCACAGCCCACGCTAACGAACGCCAGATTAACGCCTTTTACCTGATCAAGGAGCGCGAGCTGCGGCTCCGTCTGTTGACACTATTGTCAAACCGGAAGCGCCTGCTGCGGAGCCAGCGCGAGCTGCTCGCCGACGGCATGATTGACGAGGGTGGAGAGAGCCGCAAGCGCTCGGCAGAGTGGACAAGTCTTGAAGAAGGATGGAGGCTATTCGAGCGCGACCTGGGCAAGCTCCAGGGTTTCATCGAGGTCAACGCTACGGGCTTCCGCAAGATTTTGAAAAAGTGGGACAAGCGCTCAAAGAGTAATACAAAAGAACTGTACATTGAGCGTCAGGTCGAGGTCCAGCCGTGCTTCAACCGCGAGTTCATTGCAAAGCTCTCCGACATTGTCGCTGCCAACCTGCTCGACATTGAGAATGGCTCGGCAACGCTCAGCGCAAGCTTCTTTGCGGCCGACCTCCCCGAGCCGCTCGGTGACGATGGTCTCGCGTTTGACCGTGAGGACTATGAGAGCGACCCGGGAGAGGCACTTGCGACCGACGCACTCTTTGATCTCGAGTCGCAGCTGCCCAAGGCGCTCGAGGCTGGCCGCGACGCTGTCCATCACTGGGTCAAGCATGCGCGCAAGCTGCTCGCCAAGGACAAGCGCTCTGACCGCCCCATGCGTATCCTCTGGCGCTGCGCGCTCGCTGTCCCCGACGACTATCTTGACCTGGTGTTCATGCCCCCTCTCGACTATCACTACGTCGACAAGATCAACAACCGCAACCCCTTGCATCAGGCCTGCATCGTCGGTTCGCTCAGGGTTGTTGAGATGTGCATCAAGAATGCGAGCGACCTCCTCGAGTCCGAGGACGCCTACCTCCGCCGCCCTCTCCACTACGCCGCAATGCACGGACATCCGTCAATCGTCTCGCTCTTGCTCAGCGCCAATGCCAAGGCCAACGCCACCGACATGGACGGCTACACGCCCCTCATGCACGCCATCACCCAGGGCCACCTCGAGGTTGTGCGCATATTCGTCAATGCCAACAGCGACGTCGAGCCGACCGCCATGAGCACGGATCTCATCCCGCTCTCGCTCGCATGTCAGTACGGCCACGTCGAGGTCGCCCGTTTGCTTCTGCAGCGTGGTGCCAAAGTCCGCGCCAACTCGGAGGGTCTGTACCCCATGCACCTGGCTGCCAAGGCTGGCCACGAGGCCATTTGCCGTCTCCTCATTGAGCAGGGCGGGCCGGACGGCGGAGGCAAGGACAAGCAGGACAAGTACAACATGTGGACTCCCTTGCATCACGCCGCTGTCGGTCGCCGCACAGAGCACCTTGCGTGTGTCGAGGTACTCGTCGGTGCTGGCTGCGACGTCAACGTTGTCGACGAGTACGGCAAGAGCCCCGGGTGGTATGCCGCATGGTTTGGCCACCTCCAGTGCCTCAACTTTCTCATCGCCTCAGGTGCGCGCCTCAGCACCAAGGACACGGAGATCCGCGGCATGGAGAACCTGGGCCTCGCGGCCGACCCGCAAATGGACGCACTCTCCCCCGGTTCCGACCTGGAGCTCGACTCTGCCGCGCCTGCCGACGACTTTGAACTCATCCCTTCCCTCTCCCTCCCGCCCCCTATCATTCCCCTACGTGTGTACGGCCACGAGTTCCTCGCCAAGAGATGTCTCATCCAGCTGTCGCTCGGCCACCCCTTCTCGCGTGGTCAGGAGAAGGTGCCTCCCGTCAAGCTGTACTCGCGCACGGGCACCGACTCGCTGCACATGTGGAGCAGCATGAAGCTCGTCATGACCAGCACGAGCGACACGTCGGTCGTGCCTCACACTGTCATTCTGCCGCTTGCCGACGAGCGCGAGGTGTTCTCCTTCCAGGTGGCGTCTCTCGAGCGCTTCACCCTCGAGGTCTCGCTCTACCCCACGTTTGGCTCCAAGGTTATTGGCCGCGCGTTCATAGACCCAAGCACGTTCCTCGACATTCAGGACCACAAGGGCTTTGTCGCGCCCCTCGTGGACCACCACCTGAAAAAGATTGGCGAGATTGCATTCGAGCTGTCCTGCATCCGTCCGTTCGAGGGCGCGCAGCTCGAGATTGGAGGCCGCGTCGAGACCTACTGGAAGTCAAAAGTCACACCATCGCACCCCACGCAAGACCACGCCCACCAGTTCCAGTCCCACCGCCCTATTGGCGTCACCAACGCTTCGCCCGCTGTTCGTCCCGCCACCGTCGCGCCGAGCCAGGAGGAGCCCGCGCTCGTCACTGCCTCGTCGCTTTCGGGCGAGTACATCCAGCTCCACGTGCAGGTGACCCGCGACGGTGTGCCGGTAGTGTACAGCGGGTCGCGCCTGCCTGTCCCCGGCGTCGACGTTGGTGTCGGCAACGTGACTGCTGCGCAGTTTGCCGCCATTGCCGAAACGCACGGTCGTGCCCTCCCCGCCGCGACTGGCGCGTGTGCCGACGATTGGCGCGCCTCTGCCGGCAAGTCTATGGGCACTGTGCGTGAGATTCTAGAGCACGCGCCCAGCGACATGGGCATCAACTTGTGCCTCAAGTACACGCGTGCCTTTGATGCTACGTTGCTAGGCGTTGGCCGCAGCTGTGAGGTCAACGCGTTTGTCGACTCGGTCCTGCAGGTGGTGTACGATGCGGGCCAGAGCGTCGTCGGTCGCAAGATTCTGTTTTCGTCCTACGACCCGACAGTGTGCACGGCCTTGAATTGGAAACAGCCAAACTATGCTGTCCTGTTTGCGTCGTACTGCGGCATTGACCGCTCGCAGCCCGACGGCGCGCACGGGCTCGTCGCGGCGTCCACGACGAGCGAGCCGGATAACCGCTGCCTGTCGGTGCGTGAGGCTGTCAACTTTGCCAAGCAGACCAACCTGCTTGGTGTCATTTTGGAAGCGACCACGCTCGCGGCCGTGCCGAGTCTGGTGGCCTCGGTCAAGGATGCGGGGCTGCTGCTCGCTGCGTTTGGGAATGACGCCGATGTCGCCGGGTTGAGGCTTGGGGCTAGTGATGGGAGGACCGTGGATGCGTTCTGTAACAACGGGTGAGTGCTAGCTGCGTGGGGAAAGGCTGACTTTGCAGGAACATGACGCTCGTTATATAGTAGTAGAGATCGGGCTTTGTGCCATGCATAGGCAAGTGTATGTGTCCGTGCTTACAGCTCGCCAGGACACGAGCGACCGTACTGAAGAATTCTAACAATCTAACAACGTTCAACCCCGCGTCTTGGCGACGCGGTCGTCGCGCCACTTGACATCGACTGCACCGCCAAACGCGCTCTGTGCCGCAAACACGTCGGCAGAGCGGTTGGTGAGGTCCGCAATGGCCCAGCTGAACCCCAGCTGGGAGTAGGTCGCCAAGTCCCAGCGGCCGTCTTTCCCGCTCGGCGTTCCTCCAGGCGGGAGACGGGCGTCATACGTCGTGAGCGTCGATCCGATCCTGCCGTCAGCTCCACTCGGCATGCAGACTCACCCCTCGTGGAAATAAGCCAGCGGCCCCGTGTCGCGGCGATACTTCTCAAACTCAAACCCGTCCGTGTCCCACTCCATCCCCACGCCGTCGGCGGGGTGCACGTCGCCGAGGGCGGCAAACCAGCCCATGGCGACGTTGTGCTCGCGCCCCCAGTCGACGACGTCCTGGAGCGGCGCGCCGGGGCCCTTGAGCGTGAGTTCCAGGCCGAGCACGTAGCTGCGCGAACACCACGACTTGGCTGCAGCCAGTACTGCGGCGTTAGTTCTTGTTTTTGCTGCGGGGGCGTACCGTCCATGGTGTCTTGGGATTCCGGCTCGAAGACCGGGATGTAGCCTGGTGTCGCGCCCGAGGCGAGCGCCGCGGCAAACCACGGTGCGGCCTCGAGCGCGGCTGGGGTGGGGTAGAAGGTGCTGTCGAGCTTGAAGATGCTGTACTCTAGCGCGGGGACGGCGTCGGCGTTGGTGTGTTTCTTGATCACGTTGTAGGTCGGCGGGAGGGCTGCGAGCTCTTTCACGTCGAGGAACAGCAGGAGGTCGAGGTGCTCGGCTTTGATCTGGGTCAGGAGCGCGTCCAGGCTCAGGACCGTTTGGTCGGTTATCCGCCCGTGCTCGTCTTTGAGCTTGAGACGCTGCACCTCGCTCCAGGGGAGGGAGTGCACGCGCGGAGAGTAGCCCGTGACAGTGTACGGGTTGTAGGCGTCGCTGCGGCCAAAGTGTTCCGCGACGTTTGTCGTCCGCCCAAGCCCCTTGTCGTGGTGCACAACTGCTCGTCAGCGTAGCCGCCGGGGTCGTACTTACCGGGGACACCATCAGAGGTGAGCCGGATGTCAATCTCGATACACAGGACGCCCGCTCGTGCCGCAGCGCGCACGGCTTCATGGCTCTTGGCTGGTGTCAGGAATAACTCTACGACGGTCACACGACTTGGCCACAGGCACTGTAGCACAGCGGCGCGGGCGGGTTGGTCGTGCAGCTGTGAGACTCACATTCTCTGCGACACCGTCCCAGCGGAGGCCGCGGTGGGCTGAGATGAGCATGTCTTCCTGCGGCTGGGAGAAGAGATCCCGGATTTGGCGGACGGAGAGCTTGGTCTTGGCGGGCATTGTGGTGGATTTCCAGAGTGAGCGAGTGGAGGGAAAGGAATGCTCGACGAGGGTTGAGCTGGTTTGTCGGTGGCACGTCGACAAGTGGAGAAAGGGCAGCCACGCAGCATGAACGTGTCTATATTAGCACGTTCACGTCGTCGACCGCGTCGCCATCCAACGTTGTTGAAAAGCTATTACATTTGGGGTTGGCACCACCGGAGTATCAGTGGTCATCGGTCATGGCCGGCATCCACCCACCCCACTCGCCAGTCACTTGCTTGCTGTCCGAGCTGCTGCCCCGCGTCACAGGTACCCCATGTGCTCGGAAATACCACTGTTTCTCCTGTTCATGTCCGCAACTGCTGCAGGATGTACAAACACCTTGCCACTCAGGAACGCGAGATAACCGATCACCACGGTTTCTCCGCCACAGGGTCTATTTTCAATCAATCAATAATAAACGATGGCTCACCTCAGCCAACGTGACCAGCAACAGCAGCAGCATACACGCACTCTGCGACTGCTGCTGTCGCTCACTGGATCCAGCCGGAACTCCACTCCGCACGTGCCCGTGACCAGCACCAACACCGGATCATTGACGGCCGCGCACCCCCACCCACTGTCCATCCCTCGAAAGAGCTGTCGAAATACACCACGGTTTCTCCATTCCCCGACACTCCACAGCTACGCCGCGGCTACTCGTTTCTCCCTGGTGGTGAGCAAGTACGCACGTGAAGGCCATCATCACGTGTGGCCCCAGTGTCTCAGTCGGCGGCGAAGAGTACAAGTAGCGCGTACCCCGGACTCTATGTTTATCCCACCTCCACACCTGTTCTCTTGCTCTAGTCTTCACCATGTCTTATCCTGTTGAGGAGAAGGGCGTAGCCCACCTAGCCCAGCACACCGAAAGGGTGCCCAGCCATGGCGGTGAGTATGACCCCCGGTGGCCTGGAGCTTATCGACCAGATGCTGAAAGTGTTAAAGCGACCGCAGACGCCCAGTGGTCCACCGTCGTCGCCGACGCCATCAAGAATGAGCGCAAGGAAAAGACCATGCCCCTGTGGCAGGGCCTCAAGACCTACCGCAAGGCCTGTCTCTGGAGTATTGCCATTTCGGCCACGCTTGTGATGGAGGGATTCCAGACTTCCTGTGAGTAGCAGCGACGTACAAAGGCGTTGGCGCTGACTTGCCAGTGCTGGGCAACTTTACCGCTCTGCCCAAGTTCCGTGAAAAGTACGGCTACTATGTCAATGAGAAAAAGGGCTACCAGCTGTCCGCCGCCTGGCAGACGGTGCTGGGTCTCGGATCCAACTTTGTGAGTGCTGCGCGCCGACGCTGCTGATGAGCAGGGTTGTCTCTGCGGTATCTTTGTCGCGTCCTACTGCCAAGACAGGTGGGGCTACCGCCGCACCATCCAGGGCGGTCTCTGCCTCATCACCTGCTTCATCTTTGTCGTCTTCTACGCTCCCCGCATCGAGGTCCTGTTCGTTGGCGAGTTTCTCTGTGGTCTTCCCTGGGGCGCCTTTTCGTCTGCTGCGGTCGCGTATGCCTCTGAAGTCACTCCTGTCGGTCTCCGTGGCTACCTCACGACGTAAGTCTGCGTGCTCGGAACGCCACTGACAGTGCAGCTATGTCAACCTCTGCTGGATCATGGGCCAGATGATCTCGTCTGGTGTCGTCTACAAGATGACCGAGCGCAAGGACGAGTGGGCCTACCGCGTACGTCCTCCTTCTCCCGGCACGACTAACCCCGCAGCTCCCCTTTGCTCTGCAGTGGATGTGGCCCGTCCCCCTCTTTATTCTGGTTACGCTCGCCCCCGAGTCCCCCTGGTATCTCGTCCGCAAGGGCCGCCTCGAGGAAGCCGAGCACTCTGTCCGCCGCCTCATGTCTGCCGACGAGACCATGCGCCCCGAGGAGACTGTCGCAATGATGGTGCGCACCAACCAGCACGAGATTGACAGCTTTGAAAAAGTCGCCTGGAGGGAGTGCTTCAAGGGCTCCAACCTGCGTCGTACCGAGATTGGCTGCGTGGCTTATGCCTCGACCGTCCTCGCCGGCAGCTCGTTTGCCAACCACCCGACCTACTTTTTCGAACAGGCCGGTCTGTCCACCACGAGCTCCTTCCAGATCAACCTCGGCATGCGCGGCCTGGCGTTCTTGGGCACGCTCCTCTCCTGGGTCGTCATGACTGTGAGTCCACTCCGTTGAACCAGCTGACAACCAGTACGTCGGCCGCCGCACAATGTTCATCACAGGCCTCTCGATCGACGCCCTCGTCCTCCTCCTAGTCGGCTGCCTCTCCTTCCCAGCCGACCACAACCAGAGCGCAGCCTGGGGTCAAGCCGCTCTGATCATGGTCTGGATCTTTGTCTGGGACCTCTCAGTCACGGTCACCGCCTACGCCATCGTGGGCGAGATGAGCTCTACCCGCCTACGTGCGCGCTCGGTCGGTCTCGCCCGCAACCTGTACAACGTCGCCGGTATTGTTGCTGGTATCCTCAACACGTACATGGTCAACGCTACCGGGTGGGACTGGCGTGGAAGGGCGGGCTTCTTCTGGTTCGGAACGGCGTTCTGTGCCCTTACGTGGGCATTCTTTAGGCTGCCCGAGACCAAGGGCAGGTCGTTCCGTGAACTGGACATTCTGTTCGAGCGCGGCGTGCCCGCGCGCAAGTTCAAGTCTACCAAGATTGAGGAGACGGAGGATTGAGGGGTTTGGGTTAAGGTAGTGGGGATGCAACGAGTCTTGATTGTGGCAGCAGTGTAAACAAACAAGCACGTAATCTGCTGGAGCACCACACACTGCATCTTCTGATCTCCTCCTTGTTTACACATCGTTCCCCCCACCACTCCATCTTACTCATCCGCGACATACTGCGTCACTCCGCTTCCTCCCCACCCTACTCAGTCTTGCCGTGAGGGGCCTCAACGTTGTTGCCAAGGCCAATCTCACGGTACGCCCAGATAAGAATAAGGGCAGTACCGGGACCAAGCAGGACGGAAAGCAGACTGAAGGGCACAAATACTGCGGCGACGCCAGCAGCTCCACGGCGGTAGCCGAGAGAGACCCACAGGAAGGTCGTGAGGAGCACAAATGAAAAGTCGGTCATGAACAGGTGATGCACGACGTACTGGATCGTTGGGAGGTACTCGCTCAGCTGGTGACGCAGGAGAAAGACGTCCTGGAGACTGCGGCCGGCGCCCTCGGACCAGACAGTGGCGTTGAGGAACTCGACGTGGGTCTTGACCGACTGGCCAGTGGCGAGGAGAGCCATGAGGATGATGGCGGCGTTGCGGGGAAGATTCTTGGGGAGCACGAGTGGCAGAATCAGGTTGAGCGCAAACACGTAGAGAGGGAAGGGCTGCCAGATCGTGAGAGCGAGGTAGGAGAAACCTGTCTGTTCCATGTACAGCGACGGAAGCGCAAAGCCGAGCAGCACGGCGAGGAGGACGCTCCAGGCCTGTCCGCCCGTGGGGACAAACACGCGGTTGCGGGTCTCTGCAGTGTTGCGGCGCATCATGGTGTTGCCCATGCCCGAGTCGGTCGACCAGGACGCGAACGCCAGGTGAAGCGGTGTCGTGAAGCCGGCTGTCAGGTGCTGGCCAGCGAGGAGGAAGAGGGACGGGATCCGAGCAATGGGGGACAGAAGCAGGCTGCTAGCCCGGTGAACAGGACGGAATGCCTCGTAGACGACAATGAAGATGGTGGACAGAAAGACGCCACCAAACACGCCCAAAAGGAGGCGAGTGTCCTCGTCAGCATGACCGATCATGAAAAAGGTGTTGGCGACGCAGTTGAACTGATCCACCGCGGGAGGAAGCCATGAGTATGAGGTAAAGCCTGGCTGAGAAAAGCAGGCCTTGGAGGATAGCATTGTGCGATGGGCTGCGAGACCTGGCCCGGTGAGGACTGGGGGTTGTTGTGAGTATTATTGTACGTCATGCAGAGGCGTGAGTCGTGACTTGCCTTGGTTGTTCAAGTAGAAGAACTCTACTCCTGCGATGGCAGCAAACAATGCTGTGTAGAGGAACGGCATGGATGGATGTTGATCACACTGTAGTGACAAGATGCAAAGAGCAACGCCAGGCCATGAGATGCAACAGAACAAGAACAAGACTACTCATAGGTGGTGGCTGATCCGGCTACTCGGACTAGCGCGAACGGCGGTGGACAGGGCGCAAAAAGAAATTACACTGTAAGGGAGTCGAACCCTTGCCGCGTCGAATTTATTACGTAATGGCAACGACGCATGATACCGTTTCACCAACAGTGTACTAGGTTTCACCTACGGAAAAGTGAAAATCGGCCAGGGTATATTATTTATATCCTTGACAGCAATGGGTGGTTGTTCGTGTCTCTTGCAGTCATCCAAGGCTCTCCTCTCTCTGATGCATGTGCATGGTACTCTGGCATATTTCCTCACTTGAAAAGTACCACGAGTTGTGCATGACAGCCCAAACTTGGGCTCTGACGCTGAACAGGCCCACACTCGAACCAAACACGTTCCTTGCCACCAAAAGACCCTCCACCCTTATTCAACATTGCCCACTCTCCTTGCCACCACGACTGTCGCCCATGCCAGCAGTTTCCAAAGCCTGTGACGCCTGTCGCGTACGCCGCACAAAGGTAGGGGTGTCAGAGCTCGCACAGCTTGCCCGTTGCTGACTGGTCAGTGCGATGGTGGGCAACCTTGTCGCCGCTGCGGCACCAGCGACATTGCCTGCAGTTATGACCTGCACCGCCGAAAACGAGGACCAAAGGGAAGGCAAGTTGATGAAATGGGCTGTCGCTGACTCTTTCAGAACGGTCACTCTGCTGCAGGACGTGCTAGGTAGCACAAGCTCTGGACGGACCACTCCGCGCACATCCTCGGCACCTGGATCTTGCGCAGTCCCACCGCCAAGCTCGGCGCACATAATTCCCATGGCCGACGATACCCACGCAAACGACTGGGTGCAATCTCTACTATCCACACCAGCAGCTCACTCCGACCCCTGCACAACTGTCGCCCGCGCCCCGTCCCCCGCTTCCATCTTCCCTCAGCTCGACTGGCTACTCAGCCCCGGCGTTGCCCGGCCATTCGGCCAGACCTTTCACGCCAAAGCTCCCATGCTCGAGCTTATCGAGGACGTCCTAACCTCGAGCGTACGCGACTACTTTTCCTACATGCACACGCTTTGGCCCATTGTCGACGCCAAGGCGGTACAGACTCGGTTTGCCCACAAAGAGCATCTGCACAACCCCGGCTTTGCGGCAATGTTGCTGTCCATGGCCGCTGTACAGATGTTCCTCCCTCACGCCACAAAGGCTATAACACCAGGAGAGAGCTCACGACGGCGCGCCGAGACATTGCTGGCAGAGGCAATGGCGTTGCACAACACGCCAGATCTCGGCGTGTCGCCAACATTGGACGCAATTGCGACAACCCTCATCATGGCCTCGGCACTGCGGCTGACACGAGGCTTTGGTGCCTACTACGTCAAGTCTCGTGAGGCAATCTCACTCGCCGAGCTGCTCAACATGAGTGATCCGCAGGCATACGACAAATTCTCGTCTGAAGAAAAGGCAGTCGCTGTCCAAATCTTCTGGCTGCTAGGCTCATCAGAACGGTGAGTCCCACGGACAGGCCGGCGCTGACTTGCAGGTCCAACGCACTACTCCATCCCCGCCTAGGCGACACACTCACCTTTCTCCCCCGCCCAGCCCCAGCCCTACGCGGCCGCCTAACCCATCTGGCAGGCATCAACGCCGCCCCAGCCCTAGCGCCGTGTACGCGCCTCTTTGAAGCCGTCGACGGCGGTATGGTCGAGTGCATCTCTGGCTCATGCAATCCCCTCGACTGCCGCCTGAAACACTCGGGTGCCCAGGCTGCGCTCGACATTCATCAAACTCTCGACGAGGTGCAGCTCAACGCCTCCGTCTCGCCGGTGCAGATTGCCGACGCGCTGGTGACGCGCCTGTGGTTGCACACCGAGGTGTGGCGGGGTTGTATGACGCACTCGCTGCTGCAGGCTGGACCGGGGGCGAGGCCAGAGCTGAGTGTGGCGTATCCTGTCGAGATGCTTGCCCAGGCAGTGGGAGTCATGCAGAGTTTGCCATCAGAGGCTGTGCGAGGTAACGGCCGCACCATCGTGAGTGCTCTTCTCCGCTGGACGACACTGACGCGCAAGGGTAACAAGATTATCGCACTCGCGTCAACGGCAGAGACGGTCCTCTACCTCCCTTCGCCACCAGTGTTTGCGGGTGTCTCGACCGTGCAGGAGGGGCTGGACATGGTCGCACAGCTCAAAGAGCTAGCCGACGAATTGATCGATCATCAGCAGTTTATTCGGTGGGAGGACGCGACGCCACGGCCCCAACCTGCCCCGACCGCGACGCAGGCTATCTGATAGGACGTGTCCCTTCAGCGGCGCGCGAGTGATAGATGCATCAGACGGCCGCCCTCGACGTCAGCGATGAGACACTTGCCATGGAGTCGTTAAGGGGGGATGAGGCCGTCAGCGTACTGGGGTCCTAGCTTCGTTAGCCGCTGTCTCACTTGGCATTGTCGCTGTTCTGAGCTCCGCCCTCTTGGTTCACGTGCTGCCACTTGCTGGTGCCAACCACCCAGGCGGCTGCACAAGGTGGACGGCTACACAAGGTGGACGGCTATACCGTCCCCACGGCCTTGTTAGTCAACTCGGCGGAGGCGGGCGGGCCGCACTACAGCAACGCCTTGTAGATTCCGTGAGCGTCATGGCCGCTCTCTAGCGCCCGGTGCATGGCCAGGCAAGCTCACGGTTGTTGCTCTGGACAGTGACCATGCTTTTGAGGGAGCCTCAACCAAACGGCTGCCCAGCTGGACCTGACTTCTATAGCTCTCTAGCTTGGTGATGTTTTACCAGCCTTGCCGGAAGTAGTGGTGGTGCGACCTGACTCGCTTGTTGGTGCCCCGGGATGTGGCGTGCCAATTCGGCGCCGCTGACCCCGGTCCACACGGGCTCCCGCGCGGGAATGCATTAGTAGTCCGAAGCATGAGAGAGCAATGCAGCATGGGATTGCTAGGGTATAAAAGGGCCAAGAGCCCCGCGCATTTGTCACGTTGTACTCTCTTGTTTCCCAAACGTTTGTCTTCCACCTGGTGGCTTTTCCAGCAGCTGCCACCGCGTCCTTGTCACCACTGTGGCTCGCAGCCTCTCCTGCCTTGCATTCGCTGTTGCTTATCACCCGCAGTACAGTCGATGCATGCAGCCCCTCCCATTGGCATCAGAAAGCTTCAGCATATCCCTGCAGCTTGAACTCGAGGGGAGTGAGAGGGAACAGCGGCTGGGTGTCAACTGTGCTGTCGCCATTGAACCGGCCACAGCGACTCTGTTCGCCACCAGCGCAATCTCAAGCTGCCCTTGGGCTGTCCAACTCGACATCTCTGTACTGATCATCATCGGCCTTGGTGGTAGACTCGTCACTGCTCGTTCTTACTGCTCGCTACTCACCACTCCCTGTTCGCTGCCCACTTACTACTGATCTTCCACAGCATGCTTGACTCCTCAGAATGCCACATGATGCCATCGCCGCACACGCTGGACGATGCATCCAAAGCTGCACGTGTCGCCCGCACCGGGGAGCGGCGCAGCATGCATCCCGGTGGTGCCCGCTTGGCTCGTGGGCGGTATGACAACGGGGCGATGAGAGGATCCTGACTCGTGTCAGCCGAGGCTACTTGCATCCCGAGCACGCACCTTGGCTCGTCCACCACCGACGTTCATCTTGTGATTTTGTTCAATTCACTGCAGGTGAGACTGTGTCATTCGCACCCACTCGCACCTCCTCGCCATGCACTCTCTAGGCTCTAGCCCGTTTTGGTCACTGGCATGTGCCAGGTGTCGTTCGGCGTGCACAGCCAACCGCTGCGCACTGCCATCCCCGATGTGTGAGCCAGCAGGCCAGGTTGACCCCACATCCAGTATCATGGCCAGTCCCTATGGCATGGGAGCTATTGGAGCATCAAGAGGAGGGACAGCATGGTTAACGCGACAACAGCTGCGGCAGGAGCGAGTCTTGTTCTTGCATCTGGAGGTCGGCCGACCCAACACGATCGCTACACCACGCGTTGCCCAGTGTCTCAAACCACTACCACTTTACTCCACCACCTCGCACCCGATCAACACTCCCTAGCTTGCTACCAGCTCATCCACCCTGCACCCAACCGCCGCCCGGTGCAGGACCCGCACAGCGCAGTGAGACTAGTCCCCGCTTGGGCCGCACGCGCTGGCGGCCAACTGTCGGCGTCGGCACTGCAGCACAATGTCCTCCAAGTCGCGTCCCTGGAGCTAGCAGCACTGTCATTCTGGATGGCGCTGGCGCGCGCTGGCTCGCGTCCGGGACACTAGCGTCGAGTCAGCCATTCCTGCTGCAACACTGACCACGACGACGTCTAATCAGGGTTGCTTGGCTTTGCAAACCCGTGGTTGGCCTGGTTGGGGACAGCGGCGCGTTCTGGGATGTTTGCGACCTCTCTTTGATCTTTGCCATCTCATCAACACTTTCTCTCGTCCACTCGCCTATTCACGATGGCCAGCCAGTCGTACCCCCCTGCCAGCTCCCCCACGACTGCCCCCGCCCAGCACGCAACCGGTTCCACTTCCCTGCTCAACAATCCCTCGGCCGCAGCGCACACCGCGGGGGAGGCGCTGACGCATCCCCGCGGCAATGATGGTCTCCCCGGCCCAGGCGTGCGCGCTTCCCCCCTGCCTGTCAAGAAGTCGTGGAGCGCGTGGGCCTACTCCAGGCTTGCCGGCATCGTGATGTCAACCTGGATAAGGAAGGCCGCAGCGTTTGTCACGGGTGAGTCCTGGCCGAGTTTGGCATACACTGTCGCTGACTTATAGCCACCGCCGCCCTCTTCTTGCCCGCAGCGTGCAGCGCCCTGCTTGACACTGCCGAGTAAGTCGGGGACCAGGCGCCGGGCGACCGCTAACAACACAGTAAGAAGCTCAGTGATAAGCACATGGTGGTTTCCATCATCCGCCTTGTACAGTCATACGCCCTCATGGGAGGCACTGCCCTCTGTGTGGCCATCAACTTATTCTATGTTCTGGACTTCAAGACGCCGAGGCCGTGGGCCTGGTTCCCCAGGATGCTGGTGTTGAGTCTTCTCGCCTGCACCGGCAACACCTCACCGGCCCTCACGTATTACGGGCGGTCGTTGGAGCCCACGGAACCAACAGCTTTGCAGGACATTGTTGCCCAGCTGGGACAGGCGGCCGACAATCAACGCCTCGCGGATGCGGAGCGTCACCGCCAGTGGGAGGAACGGCACGCAGCACTGCAGTCAGCAATGGCGACGCTTACGGAGAATCTGACGGCCAACCTTCAAGATACGGCGCAGAAGTTTGAAACGATGACGCAAGACTTCAAGGCGGTGACCCAGAAGCTTGAGGACGCGGAGATTTCGAGGCGCGAGACGACGGCGGTCCTGGAGGCCCTACTCCGCAACGCACAGGTGGTTGCCAAGGATGTGAAGGAGACCACGACAACCAATACGGCGCAGATTAGCCCGGGCTTGGACAGCGCCACCGAGATTGTCGACAAGTCAGTCGGCACAGGCGATGGCAACGAGTCGGCAACCGCTGCCAAGTGAAGGAGAGGCGCTGGGGATTGATGCCCAGAGGTTGGACTAGGAGTGGAAGAAAAGCATGGCTGTACATGGCAGAGCGCGTACCAGTGCACTGTGCGCTCTACGAGGACGAGAACGAGGAGGAGAAGAAGAAGACAACACGTTGCATGGTCACAATGAATGAATTATTATTATTATTTGTGTGCAGCACCGCCCAAGCCCAATCTCAATTTGCTTCCGTCGCCACTCACCCACGCTGCACCCACGTGGTGTCCGGTCTGGATGCCGTTCGTCGACCAGTAGGTAGTAGTAGTCTGGGTCTGTTCTTTCACTCGTCGTCTTCACGTGTCTCGCTCGCTCGCTCGTTCCAGCAGTACGCTATGGTTGTCCTGCACGGCAGCCATGTCAAGTGGGACCGCCACCCTGACTTTCTTGGACGATACGATTTTGCAGTCACCTCACCGCCTTCGGCAGTGTGGTTGATCTCGCGCGTGGAAACGTTCAAGTCATCCACCGTCGAGTATCAGAAAACGGTCCACACCTTTGGAGAGAGTGGAACCAGGATCTACTACACTGCCTTTACATGGACGGATTCGAACGGCAACCGGCAGAGAGTGAGCGACGACACTGGCCCGCCATGACGACAAGCTGACTGATCATGTAGCTTTCTCGGCAGGAGCTCTTGGAGGCCTTTGACATCATTCTCGACGCATACGAGAGGGTCAACGCCATTTACTTGACTTTGCAACGGTGCGGTACAAGCGACGATGGGCCCCGCTCGACCTCTTTGCAGGCCACCGTGAAGGACCTGAGCAGTCTGGCTTGCCGCATGGAACGTGCCACCTGTGAGTCTTTGCGACCCTTGTCGAACTAGGTGCTAATCTTGGCCTGCAGACTACTTTGCCTCCTATCTATCGTGGCTGGCAGATGCAGAAGCTCGCGGATTCGTCCCAGACTCCTGGGCCATGTGTAACTACACGCTAGACCCCTTCGACCACGACAAGTTCTACCTGCTTCACCCCCTGGGAGGTACAGTGGATGACTATGCCTTTAAGACTGCCGTCGCTGTCATCGCGGCCGGTGGACCGCACTTCGACAACACCACTACAAACCTACTGGAGAATGCCCGGGCGCTTCTTTGGGGTATCGCCAATCCAACAGCCTCGCCTGGTCAGCTCACGGTCGAGGCCCTGGACAAAGACCCGGCTTTCAAGGAAGCTTCCTCCGAGCGGTACGTGAGGTCCGAGCGTGCAGGATGTCCACATTGTTAACGAGGAATTCTAGGCTCACTGACATGATGGCATTTAGAAGACGCATGGACGAGTCAGAACAATCGCTGCTGAGGGAGGCGGGCCCTCTTGTTGCTCCAATCATTGACGCTTCAGGAGACTAGTCTGCCACCTCCTCTCTCCCCACCGACCGTTGACTCCACGATGAAGCACCTGACAGTTGAAATGAGCTCCCTCCGCTCCCTCTCGTTGTCGACGCAGCGTAGAAGGCAAGGATCGTCCACGCGGCGCCACAACGAATGTCAAGTGCGCGGCACACACCTACAGCCTTCCACGCCACGCAGACTCCTGCGACAACTTTGGTTACTAGCTAAGGCCGATGCGCGCTTCCCCTGCGCACAAGACTTGGTTCAGGACTCGGCGGACACCACTGCAGCGCCTGCAGGCGCGGCAGGGCTTTCCAACAAGCGAGTCCAGAATGCGACACAGTCTTGTTGTGCACAGCGAGGAAAAAGGCATCCGACTAGTGAGCCCAAGCAGTACAAACTATGCATCTCCTGTTCATTTACGTCTTCCAATCTTCCGCATCTCCTCCATCACTGCACACCCTAAACCTCACGGGACAGCACCCGGTGCGCAGCAGTCTCATGGTGCTCTGTCGATCCAACCTTCTCGTTGTATTCAACACGCGCCTTGACAGAGGGTGTCCAGTTGGACGAGCGCCATGCAGGGACGCCAGAAGTGTAAAGCTCGTCGACCTCTTCCAGCGAAATGCCCTTGGTCTCTGGAATCATGAGATAGACGTAGACGAGGGCGACACAGAGACAGCCAAAGAAGATGAGGAGGATGAGGGGACCAATGTCGTCGGCGATGAGTGGTGAGCTGCGAAATGTTAGCTGTGGGCTGCGTTGTTGCCGCTTACAAGTATCCGAGCATAAAGTTCCAGAACCAGTTGGTTGCAGATCCGAGGGCAATAGCTTTGGGGCGGACGCGCAGCGGGAAGGTCTCGCCGAGAATGACCCAGGGAGTGGGTCCCCAGAAGAGGGAGAAGGCCGAGACGTGCAGGAGAGCGAAAGCGACGAGAATGTTGCCGCCCATCTTGGTCTTGTCCGGGGGAGCAATGTCGGTGGTCCAAAAGTGGCCGACGAGACCGGCAATGAGCGCGCAGCAGGCCATGAAGGCTGCACCGGTGAGGAGCGACTTGCGGCGACCAAACGACTCGATGAGATACATGGCAGGCAACACCATGGCAACAGACACGCCGCCCATGAGCACCTGGGTGGTGTAGGGAGTGAGCGAGTTGATCTGAGCGGCCTGGAAGAAGACGGGGCCGTAGTAGTAGTAAAAGTTTTGGCCGTTGAGCTGCTGGAGAAACTGGATCATCATGCCGTTGATGGTGCGGTGGAACATCCTGTTCTTAAAGTTGAAGCACTCGAGCCAGCTCGCCTTGCCCTGGGCGTTCTCGGCCGCGACGGCGAGGTCGAGCTCCTCCATGATCTCACGAGTGATGGGGTCGTTGACGTCGCAGTCGTTGAGCGCCGCGACCGACTTGAGAGCCTGCTCCTCCTTTCCCTTGGCGAGGAGAAGACGAGGAGACTCGGGAAGCGCCCACGCGCCGAGCATGAGCAGGAAGCCCCAGATGATCTGGAGCCCGATGGGGATTCGCCACGACCCAGAGTTGGGCATGGCGTGGGTGGCGAGGTCAATAATGTAGGCGAGGAAGAGACCAGAGACGATTTGGACCTGGTACAGCACGAGAAGAGTGCCGCGAATCTTCTTGGGAGCCGCCTCGCCAATGTACAGGGGAACAATGGCAGAGAGGGCACCGACGCCGAGACCAGACACGAAGCGGCCGACGGTCAATTGAATGAGGCCAAACGCGGCCAGCTGGATGACAGTGCCGACGGTGAAGATGGCCGACCAGAACATGATCGAGTACTTGCGACCCAGGCGGTCAGACGTGAACGCCTGGAGGATAGCACCGAAAAAGGTGCCAGCGGAGAGGAGCGATGTGATGATCGACTGACGCTGAGGCGACAAAAAGTACTCGCCGTCCGCGCCGAGCTGACCAAAAGTCTTGATAAAGTCGGGCATGATCAGGCATCCCGAAATGTATCCAATGTCGTAGCCAAAGACCCAGCCACCGACTGCAGTGTCAGCCAGCTCTCCGTAGCAAGGGTGTCGAGTGCCACACATTCATGATGACCACATCAATCACGTGACGTGCTTCATCCAAGCGGCCAAGTCATTTCTTTCGAACACTTACAAGCTGCAAAGAAACAGAAGAGGATTGATTTCCTCATGATGATAGTCGTGTGATGCAAGGGTTGTGCAAGGTGTCGAGGGGCCTAAGGGCAAGGCTCGCCGTTGTCGTTTGGGTCCTCTTGGAGCAGTGGTCCTGAGAGGTGGGGATGAAGAAGACGACTGTGGGGCCGCGTAGCAAACTCTTATAATCTACTTTCTCGTTCCCCGCGTACGTTGCAGAGGGCTAACGGATCAAGATCCCGGCGCACAAGCACACAAGTATAGTAGGCACGGACAACCGCCGTCTCATCCGGCAATTAACGATGCCAAGCAAAGAGTTCCACCTTTGCCTGTCCATGGTCGCGACCGATAAACCCCCACTATGACTAGATTACCCGGGCTTGGCCATGTGCACGACGGTTCCTAAAGGAAGCGTCTGGCCCATCGTAGAGTGAGCAAGAGCAGAGGCTACGCACCATCACATGTGCCTCTCAATGAACAGCTGCTCACGGAAAACCCTACGTGTTCCTGATGATATCCGGCGGTTTGCCATCGCCTCAGCCCTTCTCCGTGCGGCCAGACCCAAGCTTTCCGAGCCTCTGGTTTTGAACAGGGATGGATCTCTGACTGGCGCTAGCATTGCCAAGGGAGCACGAAAGCGGCTCAATCATAGATAACGGTGCTGCGGGTCCCTCGCCTCGCTTTGTGGCGCCTGCGCGGACGACTCACAATGGCCTTCAAAAGTTGTAGTCAAATGCACGGCCAGAGTTCCTGTCCACTCAACATTATGCTTGTCTGCACATGTGGGGCTACAGACAGTGACGGCGATAGTATCGTGGCCACGCTTTCCGAGCATGAGGAGATAGCCGTGCACTCCGCAAGGCTGCGTCGGGGCTGTCGCTTGCCAACTGGCTGACGCGAGTCCAAGGCAGGCGTCGACATAAACTAAGAACACCCGTCGGAGCAGTTGCCTGTACTGCGACATGCTAGAAGCACCCAGTACGGAGCCGCAGTGCTATGACGAGTAGCGGCCCGGGAACGCGGTGCCTGCGGTGGCGATAGCCATGGACGTCCAACGGCTGTCGGCCTCGATACCCCCAACGCAGTGGACTGCTTCCTCGTCGGCAGTGTCGGACCGCGTGTCGGAGCAAGTGACGCAGTTCCAAGTCGCGCGCAAAACCCAGCCCACAGACATCCGGGCAGTGGCGACGACCATGACTCACCAACAGCCACGGTCTCGGACAGGAACCGCGGATGCTTCGGCATTGGCGGATGCTTTGGCTGTTGATAATCTTGGCACCTCACAACGCCTGTCCACTACCCAACCGCCTGTGCCCGTGTCTGCCCGCGTGTTCGGCGCCTGTCAGGCGAACATGCATGACGCGCTGGTAGCCTACTCGCGGCTGTTACTACCCTCCGACACGTCGACGGGCGGAGAATTAGCGATGCCGAAGAGGCCCGCCAAGTGTGCCAAGTGCAAGGTCCCTTGGTCTCTCGGTGCAATCTCGGTGGGAACATGCAAGGTAACCGTTCGCTAGCGTCTCTGGGTCCACCGTTGTCCTAAAACGAAGTGTTCTCTGTGGTGAGCCAGTGAGCAAAAAGGTCACGACGGGGATCGAACCCGCGATCTCCTGATTTACAGTAATCGTAGTCAGACGCCTTGCCATTGGGCCACGCGACCTTGATGTTTTTGTCAATGAAGGCTTGGTTTTGGAGGGATACGTTGTCCGAGAGACAGCTCGAACCCATATTTCCCAACGTTATCTTATCAACAGTAGCATACACTGTGACAGCGTTTCGCCAGTGACGAGTGTACCAATACAATGCATTGTGCGTCGCTATGCCGCCTGATCCTACTCTACACAGATGAGATAAAAAAAACTACAAAGTCTCCCTCCTCCCCAACACCCACTGCAGCTGCCTCATGGCCGCCCTAGGCTGCGACTCTGGCACCATGTGGCCACTCATCCAAGTCTCGACCCACATGAGCCCACGCTCATAGTGCTGCACGCCCATGTGTCCCTGCGCGCCGTTCATCCCCCACATGCCGTTGGCGCGGTACATGTCGTCGTACATGTGGTCTTCTGCCTCGACGATGAAGGCCGTGTGTGGCGCGTCCTGGAACCCCAGCATGCCGCCAAAAGTCATGTTTTGGATCGCCAGCAGGGTCGTGTTGGTCATTACGATAAAGTCATAGTCGCCGTTGGCGATGAGGACGCGCTGCGTGTGGTCGATGAGTTGTGGGAGGACGTGCTGGATCGGGTCGGCGGATTCGTCGCCTTGTCCGGCTTGCGGGCCGCCTTGGCCCAACATGACGTCGGTGGGAGAACACATGCTCCACCAGACGTCTGGTGGCGCGTGGAGGGCTTCCTTGACGCCGGGGTGGTTGGGGAACGCCTCGACGCCGTTGGGTAGCCAGTTGAACAGCCCCTGGTCGCCGAGCGGGTTCTATACCATCGGACAGTGGTCGTTGATCTGGTAGGGGTTGTAGCACGGGTTCTTGTTGAACGCCATACGCTCGACCATCTTGTTGATGTCACATGCCTTGAGTTTGGGGTCGTTGGCGTCCCAATAAGTCTGCGGCTGGTGGACGGGTGGCGGAAACGTCATGTACGTGTCGAGATACATTTGATACCCGCAGTCGTGGTGCAGGCTCTTGAGGCCAGACAGCTCAGAGTCGCTGAAGCCGTACAGCTCGTGAAACTTTTCCACAAAGGGGTAGGCGGTGAGCTGCTGGCCGGTCGCAAACTCGCCAATGGTTGGGTCGTACAGGAGTGAGCCAGCGACGTCAAAGTATTCCTTGTCGTCGCGCGCAATCATCTCGCTCCCAATGTAGGGCACATATCGCCCAGCATACGACTCGCCAGTGAGATAGATTTTGTAGTTTTTGATCCCAAAAGCATCCTGAAAGTTCTTGAACCAGTCGACAAACGGCTTGGCGAGGTCCTCCTGGTTGCGTACCCACGGCGTACCGATGGAAAAGCCGACACCGATAGGCTGATCGACCCACAACATGTTGGTTTCCGTCGCCCAGTTGTACTCGTTGTACTTCGGCGCATGTGTGCCTGCTTGCCACTGTATTGGGCCGTTCTCCTGCCAGAATCCCTGCTGGCTACTGCATCCCGGTCCTCCGTTCAGCCAGATGGTAATCTCGTCGACTGGCTCGCCATACTTTGGTTTGAAGAGGAAGAAGAGCTGCTCGGAGGTATTTCGGTGGTCGATGGGGATGAGGCCAGAGTATAGTTCGCCAAACTCAAAGTTGACTTCTGGTATTGACTCGACATGGTATTCTAAACGTCAGTGGGGCCATGCGTATGCCTGCTTACGTTTTGTGTCGTTGTTGAGATACCTATAGGATGATAATGGGTCCACAGCGTCGTCGGCGGCCCGGTTTGCCATCCTCTCATGTACCTCCCTCATCTCGGCTTCCAGTTCCCTCCGAATCCTCCTTCCCTCCCTAGTATTGGCCGCGCTGCCCTTTGGCATGCGCTGCTGCAGCTCAGCCAGCGACGGCGGCGCACCCGCCAGAGCCAGACTAGCTGGCAACAGCGCAAATGCAGCCATGAACGTCTTCAGTGCCACCATTGTCTTGTGGCGTGTGTGTGTGTGTTGAAGGTGGGGGGTTGAATGTCTTGGCAGAGGTTCTATGTATACCTTCTGCCCTTCATTCCTGCGCAGCTGGAACAAGTACTTGCTCTCCCCGGTATCCCACCCAGCCACTCGCAGCACAAGGGTTTGGCATGCCGTTTCGTACACTCACACCGCGTACTCTCTCCAGGCCAGGGTGGTCTCCTTCCCGGATCTGCAGTCGGCCAGTCAAGCGGGGTCCCATCGAGGCGTGTCAGCGCAGAAACACTTGGGTAGACTTGGGTAATGACTGCGCAGCGGCAAGGTTTTGGCTCCAGACGGCCAGAGCCTCTTCGCTCCCTCAGAGGCATGTTCCGTAGTTCCGACAGTGTGCGCAGTCAAGTTTCAGCATCTCGGTCAGCCATGGTCTGCTGGAGGAGCAGGAGAGCGAGGGAGAGCGCGGGATGTGCGCAGTCGACCTCGGTGTTGGCGGTAACAGAGGAGCTTGGCCCTGTGCGCAGTCGCTATTTTGGTGCGCAGTCGACATCAACCGCAACACGACCATCCATCCACCTCTGCTCATCGACACCCGCATGAGCAAGCATGCGACTATGCAGTATCCTTGTCAGCCTACTCGGTGTCAGCATACGGCGAATGGCAACCATGTCTTTAGTAGCGTTCAAGCACAGTTCAACACCGTAGTGTCCATCATACACAAAACTCACGCCTCCTGCCACCCCTCGGCATGCTCGGCACAACATCCTCCTGCCGGCATCCCCACCTTCTGGCCCGCGGGTTGAGTCGCCAGGCCGCAGGTCCAGCGGGATGGCATCTGTCAGCCCAGCACAAATGTCAAGGCCTCTCTCTCATGCTTATTCCCAGTTTATTATAGTGGAGCCAGGCTTGGCGTTGGAGCTTGTGCCGCCGTTGGGCAGTGTCGCTGTCCTCGCCTAGGCTTTGGGACCGGTCGCCGGACCCGGGCAATGGTGTACGGCAGTAGCTGGGTAAAGTCTATTAGTTACATGCATGGAGACTTCCAATGAAGGATGTTGCCGTGGAGTGGTGACAGCGGAACACCTCGCCAGGAGCGCTGCGCTCCCGTCCTGTGGCAACGAGATGTCTGCGGCTCTTAAGGCTCACTTTCATACTTTACTCGATGGTGCGCGTAGCACGCCCTTGGCAAGACCAGGTCGATGAGCCAGACTTCAACAAGGTGCCCATCGAGAACAGTCGTCGAATCACTCGTCGCCAAGTATGCCAAGTTTGCCGAACCAAAAGGTCCAGCATATCTCGGTAACTCACGCAGGATGCGGTCACACGAGCAGCTTACTGCTTTCAGGTATACGGAAGAGGTACTTGGGTTGACCGTCCCTTGACTCCAAGAGAGCAGGACAGGTCGTGAGAGGCGGATCACAGCCCAGACACGCAGGGCTGTTCTTCAGTGGGCGACTGCGGGAGCGTGTCGTGGATACGCCGCAGCAGCTTGTCCAGGTTCTCTCTCTCACTCATACCCGAGAACAACTGGTCTCGAGGTGGCGCGGTGGGCAGTACGCAGAGGTGGTGGGAACAGGTTCTTGCCAGCATACTGCGCAGTTGGCACTATTGAGTCGCCCGTCTTGCTTCGGCTGCACCTCCAGCCTTCACCAGCAGGCCAAGCGCGGCGGGTTCCATCCCATCATCAGAGCGTCAACGTCGTGTGGCTGCAGCGCTGACAGAAAAACACTTTCACACGTCCAGGTCGTCGTCATGATATTCTCAGGGGACGTCGGCTTCACCCTGCCTGTCAAATGCGCCATTCTTGGCTCACTCGTGCGTTATCTCATCACCAGTGCTGGTGGGAACACACTCGTGTCTGTTCTTGACAACTAGAGACAATAACACACGCTCGTCTGCTCCATTCATGAGGAAAAGCTTTGCCTGCCCCACCCAGGCCAGCCAAACATGAGTCAACATCAGCCTCTGCGCACAAGTGACAACAAGTGGATGCAATGCACAATGCAATCTAACATCTACAACTCTCTAAGCCCTCAAAAGCGCACTCCACCGCTTCTCCCGCCTCTTAAACCCAAACACACCACTCCGCCTCTCCTCCCCCCTCCGCGGGGGCAACGACGCCAGCGGATCCTCCTCGGCAGCATACTCCCCGCGGCCCGAGGAAGGGTGGTCGATATCCACCTTCCGGCCCACGGGCCGTGGCTCGGCGTACGGAACAGGCGGGGGGGCGGGGGCGCGCATCAAGTGCGGTGACGGCGGGGTGCGGACTTCGGGGCGCGGGAAGGCGGGGTGGTGCGAGTGTCGCCGGAAGTCCGGGGGTTGGAGGTTTGGGTGCAGCTGGTATTGCTGCGGGTAGGCGTAGCGCTGCTGCTGCCACGGCGGCTGGGACTGTGGGTGGGACTCGGTGCGGCGGTGCTGCTGCGAATGGGCCGGGGGGAGGGGCTCCCAGCGCTGAATTGGCTGAGACACCGTACGCGTGTGCTGGGTACGCTGTTGCTGGACCTGCGGAGACAAGGCCTGCTGAGGCAGCACGGCCTGCGGCTGAGGACGAACCAGGGGTAGACGAGCTGCCTGCTGCTGCAGGTGTCTCTGCTCGAGGTTCCCCGCCTGCTGAGGGCGCTGCAACTGCTGTGGACGAGGGTGCAGCAGCTGTGGCTGGGCGTGATCCGGCGGCATGCTGTGATACCGCTGGTGCTGCTGGTGAGGCTGCCGGTTAGGCTCAAGGTGGGGTGGAGCCTGCTGGGGAATGGGCTGGGGCTGCAGGTGCTGCAAAGGCTGCGGGGGCTGGGGCTGGTGGTAGGGGAGCTGCTCCAGTGACGGACGCTGAGCCTCCATCGACCGCCGGGGCTGCAGGAACTCGCCCTGCCGAGGCAGATGCGGCGGAGGCGCCTGCTGGTGCTGCACGACCGGCCGCTCATTGAACGGCGGCCTAGCGAAAGCGACATGCTCGCTCTGCGTCCTCGGCCGAACATGCTGGTCGCGCTGCTGCAGCTCGTGCAGGAGCCGTCCCTGCTCATTACCGCGGGCACTGGGCACGATCATGGGCGGCGGGCCGGTCTGGCGCAGAGGCGAAATCGGGGGGCCACGCACTGGCTCGGGCAGTAGCCCGAGGCGCTCGCGGTGCTGCTGCTCGCGGAGCTCGTTGGGATCCCGCGGGGGCAGCTGGGATATATGGGGCAGCCGGAGAGGCTGCCTCAGCACAGCGATCAGCTCCTCTTCAGCCCTCAGCTGCGCCTGCAGCTCCTCGGCCTGCCGCCGATCCTCGGCCATCTGCACCGCCGCACGCCGCGCTGCCTGCCGCCGCTCCTCGTCCTGCAGCTTTTGCGCAAGCAGCAGGTCGGCCTCTTCCACGGCCAGCTGCTGCTTGCTCTTCTGCTCAGCGACGGCCTCGAGCGCCCGGCCGAGCTGGCACGCATGCCCCTCACGCGAACGGGGGCGGCCGCGGTCCTCGCTCTTGCGCGGGCGGTAGCCGAGGGCATCGAGGACGCCCTGCGTCGGCGTGCGGCTCGTCGGTGTGCGTTGCGGTGTGCGGCGCGGGGGCGTGCGTGCTTGTCGGCGGCTGATGCGTATGCTGTCGCGCGGACCGCGGGGGCGGTTGCGGTTGCCTGAGCTGCCCGCTTGCTGGGCGACGGGGACGCTACGAGGGCGGAGGGGTGCTACGGCCTCGTCTTCGAACGCGGGCTCGGGCTCGTAGTCTGGTATCACCAGTGGAGCGAGCTTTGGCCGCTCCGGCACTGCTGCGGCGCAGACCGGTGCGGCGGGGAGCTCAGCCTCGGGGAACGTGTGGGGTGGGCGGAAGAGGACAGGAGAGCCCGCTGGTGAGCCGAGTTCAATGCTGCTTGTAGGGCGCTGGCGGAGTGCAAAGCCGGCCCTGGGTGGCGGTGCGTAGCTCGCTGGCCGGGTCGCAGTCGGCGTACCGCCCGATCGCGCGGTTGGCGGCCCACGCAGAGCCGAGCGTGCCGGTATACACGGCGCGACGTCCAGCTGCAGACTTTGTCCAGTCAAGGGTCCGCTGTCCACCAGCCTGACGCCGCGCGGACTCTTCTGGAGGGTAGCTATCGCTTCTGGCCTAGAGGCCGGCAGACGCGTATCCGTGCTGGTCTCCGGGACAAGGTGAGCCGGCACAGCAAACGGGTGGGTGTGGTACGGCAGGGCGACAGCCGGCGGCGAGGGCGTGCGCACAAGCTCGAGCTCGTGCTCGTCGTCGTCGTCGAGGGTGCAGACGCTGTACTCGCTTGGACTCGAGGCGACAGATCTGGTGCGGCGGACAGTGCAGCTGCTGCAGCCGCTGCAGCTGCGTTGCACTGTTGCTGCTGCTTCCTGCGCCTCGATGGCGGCGGCGAGGCGTGCGCGGGCTGCCTGTGCGCGAGACTGCCTTGGTGTGCTGGGTGATGCCGCTGTGGGAGTGGGTGTGTAGAGGGATGGAGAGTATTCCGACTCGAACGCAGAGGAAGCCGAGGGCTGCGAGGGAGCTGCGGGGATGTTGACTGTGAGGGGTCGTCGGCTGGGAGAAGAGCTAGAGGCAGTGGCGTTGTCCCCCATGCTGGCACGGAGGACGAAGACGCTCAGCGGGCGGGTTGTCATTGACTGGGCGAGAGTGAGGGTTGTGGTAGCGAGTAAGTAGTCAGCAGTAGTGAGAAAAAGTACAACGCTAACAAGTGTCGTGAGCACGCGCTCCAATGCAGCAGTAGTTGGCCACCAGCAGCAGCAGGTGGGGCAGTGTTGGAATGGAACCACACACTCCGCCCAGTACTCGTGTTCCTGGCTCGGCACTGCTCGCGCCCTCATGCGCTGCTCCTACAGCTACGGGCAGCTGGTGGCGTCAGAAGCCGCCTTATGCGGACAGACCAGCTGTGGTGCAGAAGGTGTCATTGCAAGTGGAGTCTTGTGCGGCCCACTCCTTGCGGAGGGTTGTACGCAGGATGGCATGGCGCCTGTGCAAGCGCCATGACGACGGAGCCGAGCAGGAGTGCGATCCAACAGCAGGAGGAGCCGGATACACCGCCTCCGTGCCCTGCAGCTGCTGAGGAGAACGAGTGGGCGAGGAGAAGAACGAGAAGAGACCAGCTGACGGGCTGTGCAGGGGCTGAGGTGAGCAGTCTCTTCGGGGTGGAGGTTGTGCCGATCACACAGATTGATGCCGAGCGGTGCCTGGGGCGGTGCATGTGGTATGACGTAATCTTGCATCAAGTGTCCAGCGGTGGGTGAGTGGTGCTGTGAATGCTCAAGTCTGCATAGAAGCGCGCCTGCAAAGCAGATGCATTGAGCGAGGGCAAGCGAACAGTGGCAAGGGTGAGGCGAGGGAAATGGCATGTCCGAGCATGACAGACACGACGTGCGCGGCGACGTGTACCAGTGCTCGCACAGATAAGCCGGTGCCAGTGCTGATGGCAGCGCCTCCGCACACTTTACTCTACAATGATACGTCGACATGGACGTCTAGAACTACCCCGTCTGCTGTCCTGCACTTCCAGAAGCCCAAAGCCACGTTTCAAGCGTACAAGACCATGCAAAAGTAATACAGACGCCATCTAAGTCTATCACCGTCCTACATCTGGGACACACCCCTGCCCTCCATCTGGGCACTGCTCGCCGCCCTCGATGGATGCCCAAACGCCTCCCTCCCGAGCTGCGCAGCATGGCTCGCCCCCGACCCCGACGCACCCCCACCGCCGCGCCGCATCCCAAACGCATGCTTGACAGCAGCGGCCGCCTCGCCGACAGCCCCCTGGATCTCGCTCTTGGCCGTCTCAAGGCCAGCATGCACGTCCCGCCGCGCCGTCTCAAGTGACGCCTGGGTGTGACGCCGCGCACCCTCGAGATTACCAGCGACGTCCCGCCGCGCGGGAGCGACGTTGGCGTGCGCAGAGTCGAGGCTAAACTGCCCCTCCCTCCTGTCCGGCAACCCGGTCTCGCGCCGCCGCCCCTCTGATTGCGGGCGGGCACGCACACTGTCGCCATGGCTGGCCCGCCTCTCTGCGCTCTCAGGCGGCGCGCGCGGGATGACGCCGTCGAGCAGCACGGGCGGGGCGGGCTCCCCTTCCTCGTCGTCCTCCATCGGCGCCGCGAGCGGGGGGAGCACGGGCGCATCGATCGGGGGAGCCGGGTTCGGGTCGTCGCGGCTGTACAGCGGCGGGGGGTCGCTCTCTGGCGCCGACGAGTGCCGGCGGTGCGTGCGGTTGGAGGGCGGGAAGAGCCGCGAACCCACAAGGTAGCCTGTGGGCAGGTCGCGGCGGCGGCGCTCCCCGCGCCGCGGGCTGTCGTGTGGCCGGCCGACGGCGTCTGCGATCACCGCTTCGGGATATGGGCCATCGTTGCGCCCCAGCCCGAGGTGTGCTAGGGCCTGGGCGGCTGCGACCGTGTCGGGGGATGCTGGGGTGGGGGGGATGAGCTCGCCGACGGACGCGCCGACGCCGGCGTCGGCTAGAGTCTGCGAGTCGCGCCGGGAGTGTCGTCGTCGCGGGGGTGGGGACGGGGGGAGGGGCGGGAGGGGTCGGTCCGAGATGGAGGGTGGGAGGTCGAGCGGGGCTACGGGCGGTGGCGGGCGGGTGATGCGGCGGCGGGTGTTGGTGGGAGGTGTTGGTTTAGGGGGAGGTAAGAGTTGGGTCATGGTGTGTGCTTTGATGTGCACACGATGACATTTGAACAGAGAGAGAGAGAGAGAGAGAGATGTCGAGATGTAGACAACGGGGTGGATCGTGTGCCTGACACTAGCTGTTGCATCATCCGGCGTGGGTGGCACCGCCTCGACCACCGTGCAGAGGACATTGTGCATGCAACAACCTCGATGCATCACTCAGCATGCTCCTGCAGATCAGAAGACATACACAGAGCACACAGATAGCTGCTCAGCGACCCCCCCAACCTGGCCAACACCAACAGCACCTACAGAATCACGTACACCGCTTCCAACTCCGCAGTCCTGCCATCTAGAGCCGCCCCTGAGCACTCTTGGCCAGATACGCTGTGACGAGATCCTTGGCTTCGTCCGCAACACCGAGACTCGCCTGGTAGCTGCAACTTGTTAACAAACACGTAGAAAACAAGCGTGCCCGCACGCCTGGTACGCTGAGACGACTCACCCAGCAGGCCCGATCCCGTAGCAGTGGAGCACGGCAACCTTGCGCGGCGCAGCGACCCTCGCGGCAGTGGGGACGAGCAGCTCGCCGCCGAGCTCGCGCTCTTCAATCTCCAACCTGAGCCCGCCCTCGCGCATCGGCCGCAGTCCGACGTTATGCGAGACAATCTCGATATCCCGCCAGCTCTTCCCGTTCGGCCCGGCGAGCGCGGGACAGATCTGATAAGCATTCTTCAGGATGCGCTCGGCGGTCTCGCGCCGAACAAGCGTGTCATACTCGCCCACCAGCGCTGTGCCGCCGAGAATGACGCAGCCGTCCGTCCCCGGCCGGGGGATGATGTAGCACCCCTCGCCCTTGGGCAGGTTGGCGTCGCGCACGCCGTAGCAGATCTGCACGCCTGGTGCGCGGGCGAGGACGGTCTGGCCGCGGGAGGGAAAGACTTTGGCGTCCTCGACGCCCAGGAGGGTGCGGGCACCGAGACCCGTGGCGTTGACTACAAAGGAGACTGCGCCGCAGATCGTGTACGCCTCGTCGAGGGAGGCGACGCGCTTGCGGATGATGGGGACGCCGCGCGTGCGCAGCCTGTCGGCGAGGTAGGCCAGGAAGAGAGGGGGGTTCAGTGTAAAGGATTTGAAGGTCACGCCGGTGGTGTACGGCTTGGGGACGTCGGATTCTTTCATGGGGCCAAACTGCGGGTCAGCAGTGCTCGCCATCGTGCACTCACGTCGCCGACAAGGTCCTTGTACCATGGGCTCGAGTATCCAATGTCCTTGTTCCAGATGTAGTTGAACTCGCGCTTGGTGAACATGCTGGGGTGGGTCTTGGCGAGCTGCTCAAACTTTTGGAATGAGATGGTGTCGCGGCGCTTCTCCTTGTCGTTGGCCGCAAACGAGGACCAGTTGGCGCCCTACAGTGTCAGCTCGGTGATACACGTTGACCGCAGTATTGGCTCGGGACAGAGAGGATAGATGCTCGACTTCGGTAGAGGTAAGGCTCGCCAGGTCAAGCGAGGAGGTAGATGTGCGCCAGTGCGACCAGCGTGCATCCCGGCACGGCAAGCCACAGCAATCAGAGCAAACAAGCTATGCCCCAGTGCAGGACACCACATACACGGCCCATTTTCTCGGCGCAGCAGGCGCAAACTCACAGCCCAGGGACTAGCAAACGCGGCACTGTCCAGATCCTCTGGCAGATCCCGCCCGACAACAGCGACGCGCAGGCCGGCGGTGGTAAGGGCGTCGGCTGTTGCGAGGCCGAGGACTGGTGTGGGTGTGCAGTGGTGGTGGAGGTGAAGCGATTACCATTGTGGGAGGGGTGAGGGGGGTCGGAGACGCAATGAGGGTGTGTTGGAATAGACATGACAGGCAGTGTAAGAGTATGCAAGCGAGCAAGCACACGGACAAGAAGAAGAGCTCATCAGCGCCATCACACGAGACGAGAACGACTCACTGCCAGAGCCCAGCACGACCACGTCGTAGAGATCCTTGCCCATTCTCGTTTTGTGTTTCCAGTTTACACAGCAGCAGAGCCGAAGAGTAGAGTACAACGATGTAAACTCGCAAGCAGTAGTAGTCTATTCATGCTCTCAAACGCTCTCATGCTCTGCATCGAGCCCGACTCGCCCGGAAGACCGGTAACCCACGGCCCCACAGTTCGCTAATCCCCGCCAACCCGCCGTGTCATTGGGTGAGGCCACTTGCTATCTCTCTGCATGGCGCTGGACATCGCATGTGGCTTGGAGGGCACAGTGTATGCATCGACCGTCGCGTAACTCAACGGCTAGTGACCTAGAAGTGTTCGAGGGCGTGCTCACGTCAGCTACCTGCTGGCTGAGGTCATTGTCCTCCACAGAAGCCTGATGCGCACTGTACTGCGTTGTTGTAGTCCAAGGCATGGCTTGGATGGGCACAGCGGTGAAGAGACACCTAACTCACACTGTCGCAATTTGTCGGCAACGGCAACGCTTCCTCTCGGGTCCAAGGTAAGTACCACACGACACGCAGCAGCAGGCCAGAGACAAGGCAAGAACAATGCGTGCATAACTCGAATGTCCATACCCCAAGGGACGGGGGGCAAAAACGAGAGAGGAGCCGAGAGCTACAATAACCATGGGGCCATGTGTGTTGTAAAATAAATAGGGGCAAAAAGGAGCGAGGCGGAATGAGTGTGGGTTTTGACGTCTATGTTTGGTTGCGTTGGTTGGTTGTGTGGAGTGCATGAGGGTTGTAATGAGGGGCAGGGATGGTGAACGCCTGCCGAGGATGGGTTTGGGGACAGTACAGAGATGAGAAAGGCGCTTGCAGGATCTACTCGCTATGCGGCTGATATGGCTCGCTAGTGGTTGGTCACATGCAAAGGGTTCTCCCTCTCGAGCGGGGTGTCAATCGACCCCTCGCCGCCAGAGTATCCGCCGTAAGGGTCTTCGTACCCGTGGGGGGTGTACATGGGCTGGCCGGGCTGCTGGGAATAGCCCTCTGACGGGTCGTAGGTCGGCGAGTGCGGGTCGTAGTAGTATCCCGAGCCGGCCTCCTCCATGCCGTTGTACTGGTGGTCGTTGTAGCTGTGCTCGCTGTAGCCGCCGTGCTCGTTGTAGCCGCGCTGCTGGCTGTAGTCGGGGTTGTCGCTGTACGCTGCGTAGCCGCCTGCGGCGGCGGCACCGGCAGCACCGCCAATAACGGCAGACTCGGTAGACGAAGGCTGGAGCGAGAATGGGTCGTAGCCGCCCGCGTTGCCGTAGGTCGTCGCGTATTGGTTATATTGGGCCATAGGCTGCGACATGGTCGAAGGGTACGACTCGGACGTGGGGTGCGACGAGTGAACGTCGCCCTCCTCGTCGAGCGGGGAGCGGGACGCGGCGGCCGAAGCGGCAACGGCAGCCGCAGTGACCTCGCGGTCGAGACGCTGGCG
This sequence comes from Prillingera fragicola, assembly GCA_002335605.1. Lineage (NCBI taxonomy): Eukaryota > Fungi > Basidiomycota > Tremellomycetes > Trichosporonales > Trichosporonaceae > Prillingera > Prillingera fragicola. The sequence goes on from BEDY01000002.1 coordinate 240,648, forward strand.
CCTGCGGCGCTTGAAGAAGAGAAGCGCAAGGGCCGCAATGATAGCCACAACGGCAAGACCGACGACGACAAACACACCAGCCACCGCTCCGTGGTTGTTGAAGAAACTGCTCGACGAACCGCCCGAGGCGCCGTTGAGGCTGCCCGCGGGCTGGTAAACGGCAATGGTTTTTGTATACACGACACCGTTCGACGTCGTCTCGATAGTCGACATGAACGACGACGGCGCAGTAGTCACAACCTGGCCCTTTGCGTCAGTCGTGGTAATGCTCTGCGCCGAGGCAAGGGTCAATGAACCGCCGTTGGAAACGAGCGCCGGGGGCGTGTTGCTGGCTACTGGTGTGTTGCTCGGAGTCGGGGTCACGATAGTGGTGCTAAAGATTGGCGCGACAGAGGAGCCCGCGTCGGAAGGCGGCACGACAACGGTCGACGTAATCTGCGGGGGTGGACTGCTGAAGAAATGGTTAGCGCCATCGTAGGCTCATCCGTCATACTCACACAGGGGCAGAGCTCGTCACAGGCGGGGCAACAGTCTCCTGAATGGTAGAAGTAATGACCGTCGACGACGGAGGGTCTGGAGTCGGCTGGGGAGGGACCGAGCTCGACGACGGAGGGTCCGGAGTCGGCTGCGGTGAGACTGAACTCGAAGTAGGAGGATCGGGGGTGGGCTGGGGAGGGTTTGAACTCGTAGGCGGGGTTGGAGTGGGTTCTGCAGACGAGGAAGGCGGGTCCGGAGTAGGAGTTGGAGAAGGAGATGTTGTAGGAGGATCCGGAGTAGCAGTCGAAGGTTCTGTCAGCGCATTAGAGGCATATAGGGGGTAGGACAAGCAACCTCCGCTGGGGGGACATCGCGGCTACAACGCTGAAGCGGGATTGCACAAGAACCAGTACTCACCGGCTGTAGGCGTTACGGGGGGCGGGGTCGACGCTGGCGGGGTCGTGCTCTCAGCTTGCCTTGGGAAGAGAGGCTTATCAGCCACCCTTCGCCGGCGGAGGACGGCACGGGCGCTCATGGCGCTGGCAATGTGGGAGGAGGTGGGCGGCGGTGCTTGCTTGACACCAGAGTGGTGTTGAAAGCGGTGTCGGCCTGCTTTTTCTTTTTCGTCGAGCGCCGAGTGGTTGTCGATGAGGACAGTGTTGTGCAAACTATCAAAGATGTTCAAGAGAGTGCACTCCTAGTCTATTGGGGGGAAAAGGATGATGGGTTGGGAACTGGGCCGGTCGATTGAACCCAAGACACTGAGAATGTCTGATGGGATGGGCAAATTCTCAGGGTAAAAAGGGGGATGGATTTGCCAGAGAGACGGGCAGTCGCAGCGACGAACAGCAGAGAGGCGGAGTCGGAGTCGGAGTCTGACGGGGGGCAGGGCGGACGGGAACTGGATAGGGAATTTTGTTTTGTAAAGGACAAGATGGTTGTGTGTATCAACGACGATGAAAGAGGACGACTGTTGCACAGAGGAGGAGTGTCTTGCCAGGACGAGTCTGTCAAGCGGAAGAAGCGACAGACAGAGCAGTGGCCGCGCGGTGGGCGACAGGGAGGGAGGGGGCAGGATAAAGCCAAAGAGAGCAGCTCGTCATACATTAGACCCAGCAGTCCTGCTGACTCTAGCCAGGGATCGGCACAGCCACTCGTCACGTGACTTCCTAAAATGATTTTGCTCTGCTCTTCCGCCCTGGCTGCACACAGACATTTCAGGGTCCAAAGTGGGATTGGCACTCAGGGTAAAACCTCCTTTTCGGGGTCTGTACGGTGTCTGTGCACAGTGCGCCCTACTCAGGTCCCACTGCCGCCGCCGCCGCACCGAGCGAGGCGCTAGTGCCACATTCATCTCTCCTCCTCTATCTACGACGGCGTACGACGAACACTCGACTATGCAGCTGACGGCGCTTGCTTTCATTACACCCAGCGGTCATGACCGACACGCCGTCGTGTGGCATGTCTACTTATCAGTCAGGCCCGAAACGCCCACCTCTATCAAACGAAGAGCCAGCCATTGGAATGTACCTCTCTGCCTGCTGCGTCGAGAGTGGCACCTCCGCCGACGATTGCATTGTCTTGGCACCAGTGCCGCACTCAAGGCAGCAGTAGTGGCAGCGGAGCGCCAGCCCCGCCCTGCTGTCGGACCTGCAGCACATGTGTATGTACAGGGCGTGAGTGGGACAGGCACAACCTCGTGAGACGCAGCGGGTGGTTAGGCTCGGTGACTTTGTTTGTGCTCGTTGCCGGTGCAACTAGTCTTTCCTCGGCGTGCTTTGCGGGGCGGTGGGTGCTTGTCTGCCGGCCTGGTTTTGCGGGTGCAAACGTGCTCGGTGTAGCCGCCGGGGTGAGCGGCACTGCCCCCGTTAGTTGCTGCGGCGGTTCTGCGCGGACACGACGACATGACACACCGCCTGTAATGTTCTCTTGAGGTGAGATCCTGCCTCGTGCTCGACACGTTATGATCAGCTTGGTTGATGCACACTGACGCGCACCGCACGCTACGAGGTCATTTCGGCATACATTTCCCATTGATCCAAGTATTCGTTACACTAGTCCTCATCTCGCAACATCAAGGCCTCGTCACTCGTCACGCACACACGCACACCCACACACAGGGCGGGCTCGCGGGTAATAGTCGTCGTCGCTCGCTCCGTCGGGATGTCGCTTGCACTTGGATCTCGTCGCACCTCGCCCGTCCCCATTCTGCCCGACGAGATGGCAGTCGGCACGTGTGTCGGCGCGACTGTGTCCGCCGTAGGTCTTTGGTCGCCGGACCACTGATCGCCGCGCCGTCCCATAGTCAACTCCTCCTCTCACCCAACCCCCACCCACACAGCCAGCTACTCGATAGCACTCCCCTCCATCTCGGCACCATCGAGGCCGACAGGCGGCTTGGCAACCAACCCCTCTCCTCCAAAGCTGCTCAACCGAATAATCCTCCGGCCGACATCACTCTCCCTCCGCTGCAGCTGGCCCGAGCTCGGACCCGCGCCATGCCCGGGGCTGGTGGGCATGGGTCCCGTCTCGGCGACTGTGGGGTGCTGCGGCGTCTCGGGGTTGCCCTCGAGGTAGGCCGAGGACGAGTCCCCGCCGGCAGTGGGCGGCGGGGAGGGATCGTCGCGCGGGATGGGGTCGGCCTGTGGTGGGAGAGGCGCGGGGTTGTTGTTCAGCTTTGATGCGTCCATTGGGATGGAGGGGCGGCGTGGGGAGGTGGCAGGGGGGGAGACGGCGGGGGGCGAGCCAGAGGGCATTGTGGAGTTGCGATCGAGGTGGACTGATCGGGTTAGTGGGTCTTTGGCAATGGGTGATGATGGGCTACCTACGGGCTACGCTGTGTGGTGTGTTAGGAGTAAGGAGAGGGATGAGTTGTGTTCTTCACCCGGGGCTTCAGATGAAGAGGAGTGGATGACTGTAAGAGATGAAGAGATGAAGAGAGAGAGTTCAAAAGAGTCTTGCTCAAGCTCTCTCTCTGCGTCACACGGCCCTCCACTCTTGGGATGATTTGATTCCGTCAACCAAGCATCCGAAGCCCCGTGACCTCATTATGCTTCTTGCTGTATATGCACACTTGCTCGATACTTTGGCTACAGGACGACCTCGTTTCAGTACAGGACTGGTGTTGCTTCTTGGGGCATGTACACCTGCTGGACGGGTGGCAAATGTCGGGTTTGTCATACCTCTGGGGAGCACATGCTGCCCAGCTGCAGAAACCCCTTGCGCGCAGCAGTTCTCGCGTAAACGATTCAACGCCACTTGAGCGTGTATCCTGGTGCCTCTTTCAGCGCATTCCTCTTGCATTCCAACAGTGACAGACTACATCGCCGTTGTCGTCGTCGGCTCTGGTTTATCTAATTCTGTTGCTGACGTCATGATACTCTTTGGCCTGTAGATGGATGATGAAGAGGCGGTTGGAGGCGTTGTTGGCGTTGAATGAGACGCGAGAGTGGAGCTACGCGTCGTGGAGCACAGACGCATCAGTTGGGCCGGGTGGGTACACAATGCTCCTGGACATTGTGTACGACGTCTAGCGAGTGCAACAGGTCAGTGTGGCACCTCCACCACCCTCGTACTCGTTCTTGTCCATCGCGTCATCTGCTGTCGTGCACCTTTTTACCAACCCCCGTCCTTATCTCTGGCATGACATGGGCTGCCTGAACCTCCTGCTCCCTCCTTTGACTCTCCGAGATTGCAGCAACAGCAAGCCGACTTCGAGCAAGACACCACTGGGTGGCCCAGCCCAGCCCAGCCAAAAGTGACGTCACCATGTCATCATGAGTTATGCCATCTAGTCTTTCTCTTCTCTGACGACTACTTACTGAAAGACTAACCAGGCTCCCGACTCTTTTTCCCACTTGCCAACAAAACAGTCTAGCCATGCCAGACGATCCACGCACCCAAGAACAAGTCCTCGACACACCCGCAGGCGCACCGCCGCTCGTCGTACACGCAGCGCACGACACGGCACCCGTGCCAGTCGAGGCGTCCGCGTCGGGGGTAGCCAACACGGCCAACCCGCCCACCATGCCGCAGCCCTCGAAAATGCCAGTGTCGGCACCACACCCCGAGGGGGCGGCCGCGGCTGCGGCGGACAAGGAGACAGCGCCGCCGCCCGTGGAAGGCGTGGCTGTCCAGCAGCACGCCGCGCGGCAGCGCGCCGGCACAACGACGTCGACCGCCACGACGGGCACGACAGCGTCGGCCACCTCCAACGCGTCTGAGACTTCAGCGACGTCAATCTCCACCGCGCCAGGCAACGCCAGCTCGCAAGCCGCAGCCCTGAGCGGTGCTATTGACCTCGACCAGGCTTACCCCGGCGGCCCCGAGCACGTGCAGGGGCATGTCGAGCAGCAGCGCGCCGCCGACGAGGCGGCCAAGCAGGAGAGCATGATGGAGCAGCTTGGTGGGCAGGTGGGCGGTGGTGTCCGAGCTGTTGGTGGCGCCGTCGGTGGCGGGGTGAGGACGATTGGCGGAGTGGTTATTGGAAAGAAGGGGGGTGGGTCGTCACCGACTGCTGCTACTACGACGACTACCACTGCTACGACGACGAGTGCCCATGCGCCTGCGGCTGCGGCTGGGCCCGGGGGAGGGGCTGGGTTCCTGCCTACGGATCCTGGGACTACGCCCGCCGAGCAGGCTGCGGCAATCCAACACGAGGACCCGCATGTTGTTGCGAGGGAGAGTGAAAAGGCTGCGGCGGAAAAGCGCGAGGTGCACGGGGAGCGCCCGCTTGGTACCGTCGTGGACGGCCTGGAGGATGATGAGCTGTGGATGCTGCTGAGGCGCTTTGACGTCGTGAGTTGCTCCGTGTAGAAAGTGTGCTCACACTTTTAGCAAATCAACCACGTCCTCACCCCGGCGCGCAACCTGCCCCCCGCCGAGCCCGACCTGCGCATGACCAACCTCCCCGACGTGCCCTACAGGTCGGACACCCTCAAGTCCAACTTTGAGCGCGTCATCACTGCCGTTGGACCCCAGAGCGTGCGCGGTTTCCGCGAACTCAGCCGCCTGACAGACTGGGAGAATGAGCGAATGCGCACTGGCGCCTACTGCGCGGCATACTTTATCTCGTGGTTCTTTGGCGTCACTGTTCTAGGCTGCACGGCCTTTTTCGTCATCCTCGTATGCTTTCCCTACACCCGTCGCTATCTTTTCCCTCAGGCTCGCCCCCCGCCCAACACCCCGCCCAGCGCGACCGACCCGACCAACCAGGCTGGCGACGAGAGTCTCCTCGGCAGTGTCGACGGCAAGGTGAGGCACCGCTCCAAGGCCGAGCAGGCCGAGGAACAGGCATTCGAGGCCCGCGCAGTGTTCGAGGCATACACCCAAACAGTCGTCCTCGGCGGGCACCGCGGCAAGCGCGGCGCGCACGGCGGTAACGCCCGTGTAGGGCGTAAAGACTGGGTGGCAGAGGAGGACAAGCCCGAGGACCCCATCATTCGGGACGAGACTGGCAAGGAGATAGGCCGGCGTGTTCCCGACAGTGCGGCTCCGCAGGGCGTCGACGGAGCCGACGCTGTTGTTGGCGGAACCAAGCTTGAAGTCCACAAGCCCAAGAATGAGAAGAAGGCTGCCGAGCAGGAGGCCAAGCGCAAGCGCGATGAAATGGTCGCCAAGATGGCCAAGGGGACTGAGACTGGGTTGGGCAGCGTTGCCGACATGTTTGAGATTATTCAAAAGTGAGTCGCCGTCTTGCCGCTTGGGGCTTCTTGCTGACATGCACAGTGCCCTCTCGCCCCCCGTGCCGTTCCCCGACAACTATGCGCGCTTCAAGATGGCCGGTGCCTTCTTCCTCGCTCCCGGGCTTGCTATCCACTTTGTCCCAGCCCGGTACTGGGGCCGTATCGCCACTTTTGCTTTCGGTGCAGCTCTCTGGGGCTACCCTCTTGCCATCCGCGCGGCCAAAATGTTTGTCCGCCTGGTTCCCAACTATGCTGAACTCCTCGACCTCCGCAAGTAAGTCCCTGCCCCGTATCACAGGCTCGTACTAACTCTGCCACAGCTCCATCCTCTCCGGCACGCCTACCAACGCCCAACTCACCCTCCACCTCCTCCGCGTGGCCGAGGACCTCGGCGACCCCCTCCCTCCCCCTCCCCCGCCCCCTCTCGAGGGTTCGCCCAAGGAGGCACTCAAGGACACCGCCCCTGCGCTCGGCCCGACCGACGACGACGAAAAAGCCCTCCACGACGCGTCTGGTGCCGCCGAGGTCGCGCAAAAGACAAAGGTCAAGACCAAGGGCCACATCTCCAAGGCCTTCAAAAAAGTCACGCGCAAGCTCGCGGGTTTCCGCGGCGACGTCGCTGTGGACGGCTCGGCCAAGAATGTTGGGTCCAAGTTTGACCAGATGATTCTCGACGGCAAGTTTGGTCGCGACTCGCCCGACGCATTTGCGTGCAAGCTCGACGGCAAGGCAGGCCACGTTATCGTGGACGAGCACGCCGGCCGCGTCGCTTGGGTCAGCGCCACGTCCAAGTCCCCCGACCTCGTGTGGTTTATCGACGACATTGTCGAGCTGAAAAAGGATTCCGTCAGCGTGCCCCGTATCGCGCTTGGGTGGATGGGCGGGGCGGACATTGAGTCGCTCGGCTTGACTATCCGGTTCGCACCGCCTGCACGCCAGGTGATCGAGAAGCTGGACGTGGACGTGGATCCCAAAGAGGCAAAGGACGACACGTGCGAGTTCAAGACCGTTGAGAGGCGCGAGCAGCTGTTTAACCGTCTTATTGCTATGGGTCCCCAGAGGTGGGAGATCTTGTAGGTGGACTTTTTGTAGCCAGACGATGCAGATGTTTGTTGTTGAGCCAAGAGACGTCGGGGCGAGAAGGCATCAACGTTGCGCTGCCGCTTACGCACTCTTTCCAATATTATTAGCTCAACACATATCTCAACTCTGAATCCAAACGCGAAAGGCGTGCGACCTCTCAGACGTTGGTGACCGCCGTGGGGAGAGTGAATCTCATTGTTGGAGCCTACAACATTTACGTACATGACTGTCCGTGTGGCATTCAGGTGGTTCTTGACATCTTAGATGGCTGTTCGCAAAATCGATGACGGCCTCATGACTTAGGTGCCAGTATTGCAACTTTGGCGGATACCGATTCGACATTGAGCCGTGCTCGGACACACGAGACACAAGGCGCAATGATCACACGACTTCACTTCATCAGCAGCGAGGTAGTCATCAACCTAACTCATGTTGCGCAGCTTCTTGCGGGCTAAACGACATCAGCAACTCGACTCTGCCGTTAGCTTGTGTTGTAATACTCTCGAGAACATGAAAGAAGAGTCATAGCAGCTGCTATTCACCGGCGACTATCATTCGCCGTGTTGTTCTGCCACTCGCCCAACACAGTCCTCGCGTCTCCCTTCACTTCGGCGACTGAATCGTCCATTCCCACACCAGAATTATGTCATGACTTGGTTCCATGCCGCCGACGTTTCCTGGCAGAACTGGTTGTGGTCAGGTGCTCACTGTCACCCACGGGTCTCCGCAGTCCCACAGGACTGGGCTTGCTTATGAAGACACCGAGCCCAGATACTCGGCCCCGGACCTAAGTATCCATCCTTGGCGTGACTAACTCCACTAGGGTACGCAGCACATGCTATGGATCATGGGAAAAGCAAACCAAGTTGTTCAACACATTATGTACATGCGTCCTTCGATTGACGCACGTCACACCCACACCATCACGTCTACGTCTACAGAGTCACACTGCGCGTTTCCAGAGAACCACATGTTTGGGCGCGGAAAGCATGTACGGCACGCAGAAGTAATAATAACGTCGTGTTGTCTTGCTGCTTCCGGCCGAGTAGACCACCCGGCATGACGGTCCATAACATCCATGTGCAATGGTATTCGATCAGTGCAGGGTGTAATGAAGTGCGGGAGGGTTAATGAACATGTTGGTGTGCCACAAAGAGCGGAGGGCAAAAAAAATAAAGCCTAGTATGGGGCTCGAACCCATGACATTTTGATATCTTATTAATAAGAGTCAAACTATCTACCGACTGATATAACCAGGCTTGTAAAAGTTTAGTTAACTTGTATTCTATGAGCAGGGACAACGCTCAGAAACAGTTCCTTCTCTCCAATTCTCTATTTTCTTGGCTATCATTGTTATACTATCCATGGAAAGACTCTTCCATTAATTCACCAGCTCCCAGATGCATTGTAGCAGCAGATAACGTGGGGACCGTGGATGCCACGCGATAATCACACGAGCTGGTGCGATAGCCGTCGGCAACCGCTCCTGATACTCTTGCACGCCTACCAGAATTCTGTTTCTTTCGGTTCAGGAGTTTGGGAAATTCAGGGTGTAGAATCGTTTTTCTTGAGTCAGGAACGAGGTTCTTTGCTCTCGAAGACGGGCCGGTATCCTGTAAAGATCTTGCTGCCCACACCGTAGAAGACGGCGTGGCACTAGCAACAAGTGGGCTTGGAGCGGAGAGAGGAGGAGAGACGCGTCTCACGCGTCAGGCGCGGTTCGAGTATTCATTCAGATGTGAATAGAGGATTGTGAACTGCCGCAGCTGATGCACACGAAGGAAGACTTTTCCCAGGCCAAGAAACTACACTACTACTGCACCAGTTGTCATAAAAGTTGTCACCTCCGAGTATCCATGGGCAGCCAGTAGGTTACCTTCACTACTGATCTTCAGGTAGCAAAACACAAAGCCACCGGCACAGATACACCTTGATGCGCAACCCGCCCATGTGCGGGTGTGCCCCAGCCACACACGCCGTGGCGCAGGCGCGTGGCAGAGCATGCATAGAGCCAATCATTCATGCATCTGCAGACCTGCGTACGCCTCCTTGCTAGGCGCGTCCGACCAGGTCGCCGGCCTGGCGTGCGGATGTAGACTGCCAAAACGCCATAGAGGGCAATTTGGCAGCAAGAAGCAGCAATTTGGTGGCGTTTTTCGTTGCCGCGCCGAAACAGAGACGCCACCGCCACGATGCCGTCTTCCACGTCCCGGTTCGTCCCCGCGTGGTATACCTGTAATATTCTAATGTAATGTCTTCAGAGGCAGCGGCCGCATTCGTTTGCGAGAACAGAAGGAAGCGCCACAGATGCCGTCTCACCGCCGACGTTGCCACCCACGCGAGGTACGTGGAATGGCGCCGAGGGACCCATATCCTGCTCCGCGTGCTACGCGGGCTCCGCGTGCGGAGGTGTAGGCGGAGCTAAGCCTGCGTAAAATACGGGGTCTGGTTTGCTCATCGTGGTGAAGGTCAATTGACGTGTTTGGACATCATTGACGTGGCAGGACAGTGAGAAAGCACGATCGCACACAAAGGAATGTGCGACAAGCAAGTTTTGGGTCAGGGTGGGGTTGATATTGGTGCTTAATGTGCTGTATGACAAGTGTTAAGAGCGTGGGGTGGACTCTAGTCATTGTTGGGATTGGAGCGTTTATTCAGGAAAATCAATTATAGGCTGAATTGATTGAATCGCACTTATGCCTTGTGCATTGCTTAAATTAAATCAGACCAATTCCAACGGATCTCGAGATCTGAAGCACCACTAGCTTCCCTATTCAGCATATCCAAGTGTGTCAGGATGGTCAATGAACATTTCAAAAGGAGGGTTGAACAAAATGAGGTGGCGCATTGGCCGGCGGTGAGCAAATGTCTTTTACGCACGAAACACCGTGGTTAATTGAACAGTCTCGTTTCATGTGATGCATCCTTTGCTACATGCCAGGCCGGCGGTAATCACTGGATATAGACGGCTGGTGTGGTTGTCCCTTTCAAGTTATTTCTCAAGTCTTGGCTGCTTGGCTTCCGTCGGTACGGTTGGACTCTTCTGGCCGTTGTATGTTACGCTGTCCTGCATGCTGTTACAGCGTTAGTAGACGAGCTGGCGTGGTACGTCAAATCGGTGACACTGGAATAGATGGATCACCTCAGCAACGCGTGTGCGTTTCTTCATGCTATCATGGGAGTGCGGCCAGTGCGGCAGAGCCAGCCTCGTGCTCGAGCTCTCGAGCGCGTGCTCTGCAAACCTTGACACAGACTTCATACTCGGTATGTTCGGGCCTGGGCCGAGCACTCTCCGAGACTGGCACTGGCCACTCTGGCTCCGTTCAGGTACTTCAGGTGCGCCGTACAATGAACCGCTGGCCGCTGGGATACGTAGCGTTGCCCGACCTGGCCGGGGTTGCAGTTCATGCAGTCGTGGGAGCGAGCATGTATGGGCTGGGCAAGTTGTGGGGGTCTCGGGAGCTCGGGCTCAGCCGTGATGCTCATCCTGTAGGTTTTTTTTGCTCCTGAAGGTCGCCCGCTTTGCGAGACACGTTGCCCTCCTGGCCGTGTTGTAGTGAGCATGTACAGTGAGATTTGTTGGTTGATTGGCCGAGGACCGAGGACTGCGACTCCCCTTGCACCCTGTGCTGGCTGTTGATGCTCCTCCTCTGCGCTCTGTACGGGCCAGGGACGATGAGCTGTTGCCGCCTAGGGTCAGCGCAGATGGGGAACCGTTGCCGCAAACTGCTGCACGCTCTGCACAATGCAGTCCAGCCAAACTCCGACAGATCAGGTACCCAGTCCTTCGGAAGACTAGGCCAAGCGACTGGCTGCACAAAGACCAGAAGCAGAGGGAGGCCAGTCATCCAGCCCAACGACTGCCCAGCAAGTTGCCGCCCAGACGATCAACATTCTGGCTGCCATTTCGCTACCACCATCCACCACCCCAGCCTGTGCACTGCACAACCCCTCCTTCCCTCTTGCACACTCTCCCAATCGCACATAGACAACCCCCTTTCCTTATCGCATCCTTGTGTGCAGAAACAAGCCCAGTGCCCAATACCGTTGCCGGACCTTGCCAGCGGCAACACATCCAATTTCAGCCGCTGCCGCGAACCCGCGGACCACCACCACATTTGTCGTCTCGTCTGACGTTTGTGCTTCTACCCCACACATCCAACATCAGAAGCCCAAGCCACGCCACTTCGCCATCACTCATCCCCACCCCCGCGCGGCTCGCACAGGCCTCGTCCTTCCCCACACTCGCCGCGGCACGCACACGACCCCCGCGCATCACCCACCCATTACACCCACTCCCCACGCTAGCGGCGTCAACATCGGCACGACCAGCTGCTTGTCGTCGTTCGTCTGCTCGCGTGACAGCAGCAGCATCAGCCACCAACACGCGCACGCTCTCATCATGAATCGGCACTAAACTCTTCAGCGCACAACAGCGCACAAGCGCATATACTCCTCCACTATTCGGGCCACCTCATCTGGCGTTCATCTCACATCTCCACGTTCCTTCGGCTCCTGTACCAGCGATCGACTCGCATCGGTAGCTTGACGCCGCCGCTTCATCTTCACTCACACTAGCCAAGTTTCCTGCTCCCCTCCCCTCCCTCTTCACCGACTTTGAGCTCCACGACCACTGCTCGCCCGACCACTTCACTACAATGTCAAATCTCGTCCAGTCGCTCGAACACGCGGTCGAGGCTGGTGTCAAAGGCATCATTGGCATTGCCGACTGCTACATGGGTGGCGGTAGAGAGTCTGGCGCGGCCTCCCCCACCGGCACAGTCGACATGGCCAAGCTCACACTATCCAGTAGCGCCAGCAACGACCAATCCGACCCCATCGCCATCGCGCAGCCTGAAGCGACGCCTGACGCGGGCCCGTCGTCGGCTCCCGCCCAGGCGCCCGCGCCTAGCCTCGCATCGCGCATCGCTGCAGCGAGCCAGGACAGCCTCGTCCAGCTCACTGACGTGCCTAGTGGCTGGATTCATCTCCAGAGTACCTATCTCGACGCCGCTGGTGGCCAGCGACGTGTGCGCTCGTTTGGCCTGCGTAACTTGTCTAGTGCCACAGTCGACGTCGAGATTGCGTCCGACCTCGGCGCCCAGGTGTTGTTCTTCGTGGCAGAGGACGACGCGTCGTCATCAAGCTCCTCGAGCTCGTCATTCTCGGCTGCAGACGGCCAGCAGTCGCTTACCCTCACTCTGCCGGCGCTCACCGCCACTACTGTGTGGTTGGCGTTCCAGCCGTCTACCTCTACCCCATCGAGTCCCTCGGGTTCGGTTCCCTCGACCGATGACGGCTTTACCCCACGAGTGGCCCCCAATGCTGCAGGCGACTTGTCGCCCGTCCCGGGTGGACGGCTTCCTTCTGCAGCTGGAAGCAGTGTGATGTCAGATGGTAGCTCGATGGCGCTCTCGACAATCTCAAGCTCGTCGGTCGCAGGCAGCTCGCGTGATGGCTTTGCTCCTCCTGCCGCGGCGCCTCGCCGATCAGACCCCATCCACCGTGCCTTCTCTGTCCACGGCTCCATCCTCGTTCACGCGACCACACAGGAAGGTGACGTTCTCACAGCTCCGGCACATCAGAACATTACCCTGCCGTTCTTTGCCACCGTGTGTAGGTCATTCTTCTCTACCGCGGCTATCGACCCGGCAACCGGTGTGGCAGCTGGGTCCCAGACGTCAAATGGCAAACTTGTGATCGACTTTGGATCTGACAATGTTGTTGGGGCAGAAGTGCATCGCGACATCATTCTTGTCAACCGCTCGGAGATTGACCTCGTGTGGACAACGGCTATCCTAAACTGCCGGTTCAAGGACAGCGTGTGGTTCTCGCTTCGAGACCTCGATTCCGAGAATGTCTTTGGCGCAGATACCTCGCCAGAACCAATGCCGCTGCCTGCTCTGTCATCTCGCCACTTGCGCTTGGCACTGCGGGCTAAAGGCCCAGTGACTGATTTCGATTTCGACTTTGTCATTTCGAATGTCCACCAGTCGGGCAACGCGGTGACTGTCCGCGCACTCGGGTCGTGCCTCGCGACTTCTGGCGATGACATGCTGCGCATCACCAACGGATCTTCGCTCGACTTTGGTCAGATACCAGACGGGACGTGGACGAAGCGTTTGATGGTCATGAAGAATGCCGGCGACAGGCCCATTGACGTCCACTTTTCCGCCACGCCTGGTTACGAGGTCGTGTTCAGGCTGGCTGGTGTTGCGGGAGAGGACATCGACGAGGACATGCCGACTCATCCGGTGATCCGCGACAAGCGCCACGAGGCGCTGTCGCGCCAATCCACGCGCGACAGCAGGTCGCGTGAGACGTCGGGGACGTTTAGTTCGCGCTTTGCCGCATCCGAGACGTCGTCGCCTGGCCAGCCGAGGTCGCAGCTCTTCGTCGACGCCATCCCTGGTGAGAGTGGCGACGACTGGTCGGCACCGCCCGCGAGCGACCGCGACAGCTCCATGGCGCCCTCACGACCCCTGTCTCGCGTGACCAGCAGGAGCTCAAGTTACCGCCCGTCGCGCAACGACGGCGAGTCGGACGACGACGACAGTCAGCACTACTACGTGCCTCCGATGGACCCACCGCAGGGTGGCCCGTCAGACAACCTTGGCGACCGTGATATCCCCAACCAGATTGAGGAGCTCACGTGCCGCCCTGGTACCGAGTATCGCGTGTTCGCAATGTACCGCCCCGTACGCGACCTTACCAACCCGCCCGAGATTGCTGGCAAGTTCCGCTCTTCGAGCTTCAAGGTCTATCTTGACTCTGCGCCATCAGCGTCGAGGTCGCGCCCCGCCGCGCGCTCGCGCAAGGTGCTCCACTGCTCTGCCGAGTCGTGCACGTCATTCGTGTCGATCCCCTCTGGTCACCAGATTGACTTTGGAGAGGTTACTGTTGGCGCGTCAAAGTCGACGACCATCACCATTGAAAACCTGAGTGCGCTTTCGGCTCGCGTCGAGATTGCGGCCATCTCAAAGGTGTTGAACACGAACCGCAACGTCATCATCATCCCTCCGTACGAGACGGTGCAGGAGCGTATCGACTTTTTCCCGCGTCGCATCAATGATCACTACGAGAAGCAGGTGTTTGTGCGCAACCACCTGAACCGCTCCAACAACCAGCTCATCGAGGTGCGCTCAAAGAACGTGGACGTGTACAACGTCACCCTGCACTCGCACTTGTATCGCATCCTCACGCCGTCGGGCAGCAACTTCCTGGACTTTGGCTCTGTGATAATCAACTCGCCATCGGTCAGGACTGTGCAGTTCCAAAACCTCACGCACAAGCCACTGGTCCTCGACCTGTCGGCTTCCCAGCCCGAGGATGTTGAGCTGTACGTCAAGGCCAGCGACGCTCCCATCACCCCCATACGCCCCGAGATTCTCGCAAAGTATGCTGCCTTGGAACCAGACCGCCCCGCCAACGGCAACTTGAAAGAGCGCTTCGTTGAGTCTCTCCAGGACAAGGACGGTGCGGCTGGCGAGAGCAAGGCACCTGTCAAGTCCAAGGGTGCAGCTCGTCGTGAAAGGAGCGCTACGCGCGGTGCCAAGAGCGAGGAGAAGACTACCATTGGCGCCAATCTCGTGTCGGCGCTCAAAAAGGGGGCTCGTGGCAGGCCAGTTCAACTCTACGGCAATGCTGTCGTGTTCAAGGATAGGTCACTACTCGATGACTCCGAGTACCTGGACCTCGCCGCTGGTCCTCCCACCGTCGCACACCGCCAGTCTTCCAACCAGAAGCGTCACCACCTCCTCGAGACGATTGCGCTCGAGGACAAGTCCAAGCTCTCCGGGCTTCACCCGCGTGTGCCCAACCTTGACTTTGCTGCTCTCGCCAAGTCGAGTGGCTTGTATGTCAAGGACGAGCTGAAACGCCGCAAGACCAAGTCGTCGGCTGGTTCCAAGCGCGAGCCTCAGACTCCAACCAAGCGCGAGCTCACCATCAAGACCGAGGAGCCTGTCAGCCCGTCGCAGAGCAACGTGCTCAAGACGCCAGTGGTCAAGAACGGCTCGGCCACCATCAAGTCGCCTGCCCTCACCGGCAAACGCGCCGAGCTCAAGACGGACCCGGCCAACGTCACGGACGCTGCCAAGCTCTCGCCAGACGAGCTCATTGTCGCGCTCGAGCACCACGACCAGAAGCGTTCTGCATCGGCGGCAAAACACTTTAGCCCCGACGAGGAGGACCAGTACGTGCGCCGCCTCGTTTCACTGCGCAAGGAGCTACAGAATGCGGTCAACAATGGCAAGTTTGTGCCTGCCAGGGTCCTTACAGTGCCACCTGGTGCGTCGCGCCAGCTCGTGGTCGTCATGACTCCCAACGGGAGCACAAGGCCACACGTCACGACGCGTGCCAAGCGTGCCGAGTCACGCATCTTTATCAAGTTGCTCGAGTACGACAAGTCGCTACTCACCGACTGCGTTGGCAAGCACACAGACCTCTCGGAGCTGCCCGTGCGCGACCTTGTCATCCGCTCGTCGTGCGTCCGCTCCGTGCTCGAGGTGCAGCAGTCTAGCATCAACTTTGGCACATGTGAGCGTGGCGAGGTCAAGTCGCGTACGATAGTCATTCACAACAAGAGTGACTGCGTCGGTGTCTTCCGCATGCGCACCAGCGGTTCGATTGCTTCCGGCAACCTAAAGCTCGGACTCGGCCGGTACGGAGTTGTATCGGCGTTTGGCCGGAAAGAGGTTGCGTCATTCTCTTTCACTCCATCGATGGTGGGCAACTACAACGAGACGATTGTTGTTGAGAACGTCCTTGACTCGTTCAACGACCAAAACGTGCTTGTCAAGGCTACCGTGCGCAAGATGCCGACCTTCTCGCTAGACCTGGCCAAGATCGACTTTGCTCCCAGCGCTACTGGCGCATGGCCCAACGCCGCCGGGTTCGTGCTTACCAACACGTCCAAGGTCGAGCGCACCTTCGTCGTCGAGGTCCCCGAGGCGCCGACTGACGCGTTCGCCGAGCTTTCGCTCGCGCGCGACGAAAAGGATGCCGGACAGGCACTGTCCAAAGGCGAGGAGGAGGAGGTCGAGGGCATCCTGCAAAAGCTCAAGATTGCGCGTCGCAAGAACAAGCCCGACAAGATTGCAAAGTACGAGAAGCGTCTCTCCGAGCTTGGTGTTGTCACTGCTCCCCCCGAGGACGCAGCGGCTGCCGACGACGAGGACGGAAAGTCTGGTGCCGTCACGCCGACTGCCGGCGAGGGCTCGACCCTCAGCCTGGCTGTGACGCTCCAGGCGAACAAGAAGGCCAAGATTCTTGTGCACCTCGTCCAGGCCAAGGGTCCCAACGCGCTCGCGACCACCATCAAGGTGTTCGAGCGCAAGAACACGGACGAGACCGTTACCATCGACGTGTCCGCGTCTCCCAACCCTGTCGTTGCTGCGGCTGCGCAATCGACCTCTGCCAATTCTTCAGAGGGTGAGTACCACGAGCTTTGTGCAGCAGCTGACATTGCAGACCCTCTCAACCTGGCCATCATGCAGCACTGCCTCGACCTTACACTACAGTGTCCTGTATCCCCCACAGCTTTCTGTGTTGGCTCGACCCTCTTCTACCCCAAGTCGGCGCCGTTCTACTATTCACTTCAGCCGCACTTCTCGACGTTCCCGGATCCAACGACGGGCGAGCCAGCGGGCCTAATCCTGGCCGATGGCTACTCGCGCCAAATTCCTGGCAACACCCACGCCGAGGCCAATGCGCTCGCAAACTTCCACGCGCGCATGGACGAATTGGAGGAGGCTGCGACGCCCGAGGGCGAGGACACGCCGTCGCTCAACGCAGGCTTGCCCTCGGCATCTGAGATTCTCAGCCAGGCAGACTGCTATGCGACCATGGAGCCGTGCTCTGTCCGCACCAGCGGTGGACCCAGCTGCGCACTCGAGCTCGTCCGCGCTCACGTCAAGCGCGTGTACCTCGGCGTCGAGGAGCCGCCAGACTTTGTCCAGTGTGAGGGTGTTCGCATCCTCGAGCAGGGCAACGTCGAGGTCGCGCGCGTGCTGGGTCTCGAGGAGCAGTGCCTCTCGCATGCACGGAGGGGAAGGAACTAAGCTTTTGTCCCTCCCGCACCCACCATACCGCCTACACGGCACTCTGCTTTTGCTCGCACCTATAGAGGTCCGCACCGTTCGACCAGGCCAATGCACCAGCACGAGACGCGCAACTAGGTGTCGTTGCGCGTGGCGGAGAAGTCCAGAAACCAGAAACTTTTTACTTTGACCCGGCCCCTTTGCGAGCGAGTCTTAATATCCTGCTTCCCTCTCCCACTCCCCGCCAAACCCCCCCCATCCACCTCTCAAACCCCCATCTAATACCCCACATCGCTGGCCCAGTGCGCGGCCGGCGCAGTCTGTCTGTATGCATGGGTGGGCTCGTCCCACTATTTGTTAGACTTTTGAGGTGCTACGAGGATTAGCTGTAGCTTACCAGACGTGCTGCGGACTGATGACGCTGCTGTGAACGCTGATGAGCTCGGTGGCTTATGGCATACTGTTGAGAACACCAGTGCGCAGCTGAAGAGGTAGGCAGCATGGCCAGTACGGCTCGAAGCTGTGCAGCTGCCTGCAGTAGCTGCACCGGAAGGATGACTGATGTGGCAACCGGCTCCGAACTGACTCATGACAGTCCTGGCCGCCATAAATCAGCAACACCACAGTCCACTTGGCCTTCTCCTCCTTTCCAACAGATCAATCCGTCGTGCCCCCGCAATGCCTGCGTACCACCGCAACTCCCAAGGCCGACTAGCACCGCGGGCGGATAGTGCCCAGTACACTGCAACAATCTTTATGCACCAACCGCACCAACCCTCGCGCGCGCTCGTAAACTCTCTCAAACCTTTTGCAAATCGTCTCCGCCACCAAGTCTTCTTTCACACGTGCGACCTCGCCAAGGACGAGCCTACACGCATGCATGCGATCAATACACTTTCTTTCGGGCTCCCGCCGCCGGGGACCCACGAACCGCACGAGCCATGGGACGCGAGCTATGCGCAACCCCTAGCAGCGGCCAACCAGGAGAGTCTCGCCAGCATGCGCGCTGTTGTTGCCAACAGCGAGTTTCTAGCTTTCAAAATCCGCAACCAACGCGAGGGCGGCAAGCGCGGCCCGGTGGCAGAGTACATTATGCCCTCGCCGGTGACTGCTGCGCGGGTCCGGGCGTTTGTGCGCGCCGTGCTTGCGCGGAGCGTCCCGCCGACCGTGCAATGGAGTAATGAGCCTGTTCTGGCTGGTGGTAGGCGGGAGCCCGCGTCGAGTGACTTTTGGTGTAAGCGATATGGCAGGGAGGGCGGGGAGAGTGTGCCGTGGTGTGAGCGGTACGATGACCGTTGCGAGGAGGCCTATCGCGATGATCACGGCCTGTTCCACTTGACTGCGGCAAGGTGGCGGGGGTTCTTGGAAGACAATGCGGGGGTCGACATACTCGTGTATGTTTGTTCGGGGTTCGATTGGAGAGGAATGTCGATGACTGGTAGGTCCAGGTGCTTGCAGAGCTGAAGGGAACAGTATCACAGCCACTCCTGTCAGTGTTGGGCGAGGCATACGGCGCCGACGCCAGCATGCGGGTGTGTTCGATTCAAGGGGGCGACGACGGAGGCGGGCCAGGGAATGGGATGCTGGGGCTCGAGTGTCGGCCCATTGGGTGTACCTATTCACTTGGGAGTGGGCAGTGGGGACAGCGAGGCAAGCTTTACATGCTGCCTGCCAGGGTTGGCAGGTCGAGGCGCGGGAAGCGGGGGGAGTGGGTGATGTTGGATTGGAACGGCAAGTGGGAAGAGGGGTGGTTGTTCAATTGGGTTGAGGAGCATAGAAAGGCACAGAGGGCCCAGTGGAAGCAGGGGAGGGTGGATAAGCGTAACAGGTTACATGCGCGTCGCGGTGTTGAGTTTGTATCACGTCAGCCATCATGATAGTTAGTGAAGTTGTAAGCATTGGTACAAGTGCATCGTTTGCTACACGCGTACGATTCTAATCTGTTCTGTATACCTCCTTCCGGCTGCGCGACTATCCAATGCGGATACCGAGCAGGAAGCCAGCGACAAAGGTAGCTCGCTCTGAACGTCAGCCACACCCATGCGAAGGCGCACTCACGCTGGAAGTTGGCGGCGAGAAAGTCAATGGTGCCGTTGATCACCCCCGTGATGGTAGGGTATGTAACTTTGCCCTGGTCATCGACAGAGGCGGCAAGACCGTCGTAGCTGTGCGCAACCTTGCCCCAGTCGACAGTAACGTACGACTTGGACGACAGGTATTGGAGGAGCACAAACACGCCACCGAGCGCGAACGCGAGAGCGCGGAATCCCTTCTTGACAAAGACTCCGGCGCAGATGCCGCATACGGCACCAAAACTGAGCTGACCAACAGACACCATGCTCTTCACCTCGGGCTCTGCACCACGCACTGGGACAGGTGCGGGCTCGCCGAGTTCGTGGTGAGCGATGGGGATGGTGACCGCTTCGGGACCAGCGCACTTGGCCGTGCCCTGCATGAGAGTCACACCTGCGAGTCCAAGACCAATACCAAACAGGTACCCATGGTTGGCGCGGGGCGTGGGTGCCGACTTGGCAAACACCTGCTGGCGTGCCGCCGTGAAGGGGTTGGCGCGTGCGCCCGTAGGCGGAGTCCGGGGGAGAAAGTGAAAGGCGCGCTTGGACGCGCCAACGCGTGGCGCGTGCACAGAACGAATGAGTCCAGGGAGTATTCCTGTACGGAGCGACATGATGGATGGTGTGGTTGACGGTCGATGAGATGCGCGGTCTTCTGGGGGAGCTGCTGCTCGGAGTAACAGAGGTCGATGATCGATGACGGCATACATACTACACGGAGATTCACCTATCTCCACCCATCCTCGGGAGCGGGATCAAAAAGTTGGTAAGCAGCCTCGAAGATTACATGACCATAGCTGTCCAAAGATGTAGAACGTTCTAACAACAACAACCACTACCATCACAATGTCTGGACTGGAGTGGAGCATCGTAAACGCAACAAAAGCAGAAGGCTCATCCCTCACTGCCGAGCTCGCATCGGCTCTCACAGACGGCGACTTTAAGCGCGTCGTTCTCACCGACGAGAGCGTCGCAGCTCTCAAGCGCGTCCCAGGGCTTCTGGACGGTCTCACCGAGGCAAGTTCTTCCGCAGCCTCTTCAAGCACACCTTCCGAGGATGAGCAAGTTCTTCTCCTCGAGATTGCTGTCGCACTCCAGCACTCGTTCGTGCAGGGCAACTGGACTGGACCGGAGCTCAGCTTCACACCTGCGGACGTCATTGCTGCTGTCGTTGGCGCTGGAGCTACCGACGAGGAGGCCAGCACTGCTGCGAATGCCGCTGCTCTTCCCTTCCTTACTCTTGCAGGTGAGCCAGCCTACCACCTGGCCACCGCCCCTGCACTCTTCCTCCTGTCCACCCGCCTGATCGCCTACCTCGCTGCTCTCCCACAGCCCCTCTCGACTGTTGCCATCTGGCAGCTCCGCAGCCACTCCGTGCACTTGGCCCTTCTCGATGAGGTCGTTCCTATCGCCGACACTGTTCTCGAGTCGGTCATTTCCCTCATCCTCCGTGCCCCCGAGCAGGACATTTCTGCTGCCCTCAACCTCGAAGTTGGGCTCCTTCACCACAAGCTTAGCAACGAGCGGGCAGCCAACCAGGCCTTCCTGGCGGCGGCCCGTGCGTCCGAGCTCGAGTTTGAGTTGACTGGTGCGCTTGGTAAGAGGACAAAGTTCCAGGTCGAGGCGCACTCGCAGCTGGTACTGCTGGCCGAGTCGCGTAAGCGTGACGCCGACGGCGATGTGGACATGTTGGCGGCGGGACCCGCTCCCGAAGCGCTGGCGCTCAACGATGAGGTCCTACTCGAGCAGACAGAGTTTACCAAGGTGACTGCCACCCCGGGTTCCTCCACTCTCTCTCATCTCGACCCCTCGGAACAGCCTGCCCTCCACCCTCTGGACCAGGCTCTGCTCCTTTCGCTGTGTCTCGCCCAGCGCAACTCGTCGCCTGCTCACGGCCTGACGGCTGAGCAGATGGCGCCCTTTGTTGCGCGCGTGGTCTCGCATCCCCGCAACTGGAGTGTACACACCACTGCTCTCGTTCTGCGTGCCCGTCTCGAGTCTAACCGGTCACGTACTGTTGAGCGCTCTGCCCTCCAGCTCGCCGCCCTTATCGAACAGATGCCCTCAGCCGACAGCGCTGTCTCGGAGCGCCTCAAGTACTTTCACCAACTGCCTCTGCCCAGCAAGTGGGAGATGGAGCGCGAGCTCGCCAAGCGCTACCTCTCCCTCGGTGTCATTCGCTCCGCCCTCGACATCTTCACTCGCCTCGAGATGTGGGAGGATGCCGTCCTCTGCCTGCAGCGCATGGAGCGCGAAGGTGAGGCCAAGCGCATTGTTACCGACCTCCTCGAGGGCCGCAAGCTGGAGTCGGACGCTGTTCAGGTCCTCGGCCGCGCCAGCCTATCCGACACCCGCCGCGCAAAGATCTCCTCGGCGCGTGCCGCCAAGCTTTGGTGCGTCCTCGGCGACATTGCCCTCATCACCGACGAGGCAGCACGCGACCCTATCGCAGCCCGTGACGCTGCTATCGAGCTCTACTCGCGCGCCTGGGACGTTTCCGAGCGAACCTCGTCCCGCGCCATGCGCTCCCTCGGAGCGCTCTACGTCCATGTCCGCGACTTTGAGGCTGCCATCGAGCCGTTCCGCAAGTCGCTTGCTATCAACCCTCAATACCCCCAAGCATGGTTCACGCTCGGTGTGTGCTTCATGCGCCTTAACCGATGGACCGAGGCGCGCGATGCCTTCCGCCGCGACGTTCAGGTCAACGACGAGGACTCGGAGGGCTGGAACAACCTTGCCGCCGTCTACCTCCGCCTCAACGAGGAGGGGATCCCTGCCGGCTCCGAGCCACCCCCCGTTACCTTTGAGAACAAGACGCTTGCCTACCGTGCTCTTCGTAACGGACTCCGCACCGCATTCAACAACTGGCGCATGTGGCAAAACTACATGATCATTGCCGTTGACGTCGGAGAGCTCTCTGAGGCAGTTCGTGCCTACACCCGTGTGGTGGAGGAGATGGGCGCCAAGGACCCCACACTGGCTGTTGACCCGGCTGTGCTTGACCGCCTCGTTGACGCTGTCACTCGTGACGAGTGGAACGACGGCAAGGGGCCTCTGGACGGCAACCCCCCATCAACTTCGAACGAGGGCTGGGGACTGCTGCCCCTTGTCGAACGGTTGTTTGACCAGACCATTCTCCCTCGCGTGTCGGATTCGCCTCGCGTGTGGCGCGCCCACGCCCGTCTCCAGCGCTGGAAGGAAGACTGGGCCGGCGCCGTCGACGACTACCTCCGCGCCTACCGCTGCAGTGTCGCGCAGGACGAGACCGTCGAGCGTGACCGGGTAAGGTGGCGCGAGGCTGTTCACGAGATTGATGAGCTCGTGTCCGTTTTGACTGCACTGGGACCGCGCGTGCCCAAGGTTGAGGGCAAGAAGGGTGGCGACTGGAGGTTCCAGGCGCGTGGTATTGTGAGGACGTTTATGGGACGGACAAGGGAGGCCTTCGAGGATGAGCCAGAGTGGGAGGGGCTCAAGGAGTTGTTGGATGACTTGAAGAGGGCAGAGTAGATGCGGATTAGGAGTGCATTGCATAGTTGGACATGGATATGAGGTTTATAGAGACCTGAAGATGGCCCCTCAATATTAACTGGCCATTCATCGTCCGTTTGGGTAGCAGGGTTTGCAAACCACGCAGGCCAGCTAACAACTGATCACAACAGCAGCGAGCCTACTCCTTGATTGACGTCAGCCTAGCAGGCATCATCTACACCAGAGTGACAGTTAGTACTTCTTAGATCAGTCTCCCCAGAGTCTCCTAAGGCCCCCACCCACACGAGCTAGCAGCGCAACGTTACATGCGCGGGTATCGGTACAACAGTCCCTCTATCCTTGACGCCGGGCTGCACGCAGCATGCCCAGACGCGGTGTGAATGCCGACAAGTCGATACGGCTGGAAAATCGCTTGGTAGTGATGGAAATCGCAGCCTTCCCAGCTTCTCTAAAAACAATTTGAAGAAACAAAAGCTGTCGTTGCAAGCTTCGCACCAACTGCGGCTCGTAGACCACTCGGTGCTCATAGCTGCTTAGCGACGACGCTTGGTCTTGCCGGCCTTGTGGCGCGAGATGGGGCGGCCGAGACGGTTCTGGCCCTTGAGCTTGGGACGAATCTCCATGCCCTTGCTGGCACGCCACTCCTCACGGCGCGAGCCACGGGGAGCCGAGGTCGAGATCTTCTTCTCTGTGAGGTATTAGCTCATGCTCCTCACCTCAGAGCTGTAGGAGTTTGGATGGCAGTTCGGGAAGCACCGTAGAAGCACCTGAATGCCTCCTCGCGCATGTACTCACCCTCGGTCATCTCGGCGTCGCCCTCAGCGGCCTCCATGTTGGCGTCACCCTCGGTGTCGGTCTTGGTCTTGGCCAAGAGCTTCTCGCTGATGCGGGCGGTGCGCTCAGCCTCGGTGACGGCGTAGTGGGACTCGTGGGCCTTGCGGCGGCGAGCTGCGAGCTTTGTCTTTGAGCGGAGGGACTTTGCCATTGTTGGTGGATGGGTTGAGAGGTCGCAAGAGCAGCAATGGCAGTTGCGGTCATGGGTGGCGGCCACAGTGAGTACGCAGGGCTGCAGGCAGAGCAACTTTATGGGATTAATTAAAATGAATATAAATCAAAATAATGAGTTAACCACGTGATTACCACGTGAGGGCTGTCAACGCGTGTCGTCTTGGAGGACGTCAGTGTCTCCGAGTTCAGTCTAGGCCAGTTCAGACTCATTGTCCACCTCCTCTCTCCCACCTCTCACCTCCTGGACATCAACGGATAGAGCAACTCGGCTCACTATCCAGACATGTCGCGCTCATCTTACGACCGGTAAGCATCAGCAGCAGCGATAGCGACAGCTCGCATAGGAGACAGCGCTGACAACCTTTAGTTACCTGACCATCTTCTCGCCAGAGGGAAGGGTGAGTGGCCTCATGGACTGCTGTGTGGTATAATTACTGACTCTCACAGCTGTACCAAGTCGGTGCGTATATTTGAACGGCGATCTCAGGACTGTGGACGCCGCTACTGGCGTCCAATATGCCGACTGCTCGAGCTCTGCTAACCCTCCCAGAGTACGCCTTTAAGGCCATCACTGGCGGTGGCATCACCGCTGTCGCGATCCGCGGTAAGGACACTGCCGTCCTCATCACCCAGCGCAAGGTGCCCGTGAGTAGTCCTTGCCTCCTCGATGCGCTCTCCACTGACACCCACAGGACAAGCTCCTCGACCCCGAGACCATCACCCACGTCTTCCAGATTACCCCCACCATTGGATGTGTCGTCACTGGCCGCATCGGTGCGTTGCGCGTTTAAATAGAAGGGTTTAAGCTGACAAGACAGCCGATGCACGTGCGCAGGTTCAGAGGACAAGGTCAGAGGCCGCCGAGTTCCGTTACAAGTACGGATACGAGATTACACCTGAAGCTCGTGAGTGTCGACGGGAGAACTATGTGTGCAGCTCCAGTTTGCTGTGCCGCTCTTTCCTTCATTCCCGGCGGTAAGCAAATGCTAACATCGCAGTCGCCAAGCGCATGGCCAACATCAACCAGGTCTACACCCAGCGCGCTGGCATGCGTCCCCTCGGCATTGCCATGGTCCTCATCGGCCCCGATGACGAGCGTGGACCTCAGGTGTTCATGATTGACCCGGCTGGATTCTTTGTCGGCTACAAGGCCGTGGCTTCGGGTCAGAAGCAGACCGAGGCAACCAACTTTGTGCGTCTTGCGAGCACAGCACGGAGTCATTTGCTAACAGCCACAGTTGGAGAAGAAGTGGAAGTCTGTGGAGAGTGGGTCTCTCAACCTGGACCGCGCAGCTGTCATCGAGCTGGCCATCGAGTGTCTGTCCAATGTCTGCGCTACCGACTTCAAGGCATCCGAGATTGAGATTGGTATTTCGTCCACGGCAGCGGACGAGCCTGGACCTGATGGCCAGCTGGGTGGAACCGGTCGGTTCCGCCAGATGGCTGAGGGTGAGCGCGACGAGTGGCTCGTGCGGGTCGGCGAGAAGGACTAGGCGGTGTGTGTGAGACAGTAGATCGTGCATAGGATGTATAAGTCACAGCAAGCGCTAGTGGTCTGTGGTGAATTGAGTTGGTGGAGGCAAGCTTGGGTTGCGTCATTGCTGGGCATGTTACTTCGCTGGTCATTTCGGCCAACTCATCTGCAATTCGATCCTCCCCGCTGCTCTTCAACCACTATCCCAGTCTAATCCAGCCTCTCCAGGTCAGCATCGAGAGTCTCGCAGAGCTTGGACCGGGCAGAGCACGTGACAAATTGTGGAGACCCCAGCATTACAAGTCTGGCAGACGACCAACACATCACAACCACCACCAACATTCTCTCCCTTCTATTCTCCCTCGCCAACATGCTCCCCCCGCCGCCCCCGGCCCAGCGCGGACCCCCAACGAACGCCGACGACGCGATTAGGGAGACGGACGACGATGCGGCTGCCTCGCGCGTGTACGTTCTCCCGCCTTCCGTCTCACTCGTCACCTCTAATGAGTAACTGATGAACAGCTCGGCGACGACACTGGGCTATCTCTCAGACCCCTTTGCGTCCCTGCTTTACAAAGCACAGCGTGTTGGTCCCTCGGCTGGATCAGCGCGAAAGGCCCCGTTGATCAACATTGGCACGCATCACAGGACTTGTGCTCTTGACGCCGTTGTGGACAGCTTCCTGGCTGCCGCGCCAGACGGGCAGATTGTCAGTTTGGGGGCTGGAAGTGATACCCGGTTTTGGCGGTTGATGGTGCGTCTTTTTTTGCGCTTTCGACTGTGCTATGCGAGAGGGTGACGTGCTGACAGGTTCAGTCGAGGGAGAACCCACCGCCTCTTAGCCGATATGTCGAACTGGACTTTACGAGCCTGACGGCGCGCAAGGCGCAGCGGATCGCGCGCTCCCCGAGGCTCGCTGCTGGTCTGGGTCCCAGTACTGGAACAGAGCGGGCATACACTGTCTCGCAGGGTGGGGCTGCCCTCACGTCGAGCGTATATGCGCTCGCCCCCGTCGACTTGCGCAAGATTGACGAGCTGGATGCAGTGCTCAGTCCGTTGCTGGATACGACCAAGGCGGTGCTCTTGATCTCAGAGTGTGTGCTTTGCTACATGTCTCCTACGGAGAGCGCAGCTGTGCTGGGGTGGTTTGGAGGAAAGTTTGACAAGTGTGCGGCGGTGGTCTACGAGATGTGTGGTCTTGAGTGAGTCTCCTTTTGGTTCACGGCCGAGCTGACGAAACAGTGACGCATTCGGTCGTGTGATGAGGCGGAACCTCGCTCAGCGTAACTTGTCACTTCCTGGAGCCGTGTTCGCAGACTCCAACGCGCAAGCTGAACGGTTCCTCACGCCGGCCTTGCCGGAGGGAGAGGCCTTCGCGTACTCTGGAGGCAAGACGTTGTGGGAGATCAGGAGTGAGATCGTTCCCAAGGATGAGCTTGCCAGGTGAGTGTTATTATACATGGGTCGCGTAGGGGTGGAGCTGACGGCTAGGATATCAAAGCTTGAGATTCTGGACGAGATCGAGGAACTACGGCTTGTATTGTCGCATTACTGCGTTGCTTGGGGCAGCTTGGGCGAGGGCATGGAGGGTGTTGGGCTTTAGACTGCAAGGGATCACTGCTAGAGGAGTCGTCGGCGTGCATGGCTGTACATGATGCATAGAGTTACGTTGTGCGAGGGCTCAACAGCTCAGATGCTTAGCACTCAGAGGAAACAGTCGCTTATGGTGAGTGCCACTCCCTGGGTGGCCATGATTGCATCGCCAGCTTGTGATCCTGCACTTGGTCCATTGGCAATGACACGACGTATACCTCACTACCCAGCCTTGTAACTCGGAGAGTCAAAAGCAGGCTGGGCGGGTCAATATCCTCGGCCGTAACACTAGGCATGGAGAACAGCAACTCCCAACGGAACAAGGAGCAGTACACCAACATGGCCCAAGCGATCATCTGACCACCCACCACGGCATCTAGGCCAAACCCGCACTCCGAGATCACTGAGACTCTAAACCTTGTACAGCATGCTACACATCTGTCAATGCCGAGCACAAGCATTCCGGCGTCCATCCTTGGGACCCGGCTCGATACAGCCGGTCGCAGCTGCTAGCCATTCATAAGGTGTCCATTCGACAATCTAGACCCACTAACAACACGCCAGCATGACTACCCAGGCAGGTGCCATCAAGACATTCACCCGAGAAGAGGTTGCAAAGGTATGTCCACCTGTCTTGAGCAAGCGCTGACACTCAGCACAACAAAGAAGGTGACCTGTGGATCATCATCGACAGCATCATCTACGATGTCTCCAAGTTTGCCGCCATACACCCTGGTGGCGCCGAGGTCCTCACCGACGAAGATGTAGCAGGTAAAGACGCGACGACAGTCTTCTTTGGCCTACACAGGATCGAAGTGCTTCAGCGACCGCAGTACGCGCGTATCCGCATCGGCCAGGTAGAGGGCGAGAAGCAGCGCATTCACATGCCGCAGCCTGGAGACATCTCACGTGTCCCCTATGCCGAGGCCAGTTGGTTGACAAAGGACTATGTCACGCCGTACTACAACGACAGCCACCGGGCGTTGCAGAAGGAGCTGCGGGCGTTTATCGACGAGGTCGTCTTCCCCGATGCGCAGAGGTGTGAGGCGACGGCTGAGCGGTATAGTGCCGACGTCATGCGGCAGATTGCGGACAAGAAGCTCAACCATATGCGGCTTGGGCCGGGAGAGCATCTGCATGGGTTGACGCTCATGGGAGGCGTCAAGGGCGAGGACTATGATCACTTCCAGTGAGTCGCCAGTGTGCAGGCATTGCTGACAGCTAGCGAGCTCATTGTCAAGCAAGAGTTCTCGCGTGTCACGGCCCACGGTTACAGCCACGGCATGAACGCGGGTGTCACCATCGGTCTGCCGCCTGTGATGAACTTTGCTGCCGAGCCGCTCCGCTCGCGGGTCACAGAGGAGGTCCTCTCCGGGAAGAAGACGATGGCGCTCGCGGTCACAGAGGCGTTTGCTGGCTCTGACGTCGCTGGGCTACGTACACGTGCCACACGCAGCAAGGATGGCAAGACGTGGGTCATCAAGGGCACCAAGAAATGGATTACAAACGGGCTGTGGGCCGACTACTTTCTCCTGCCTGCCAGGACGTACGGCGGTGACAAGGAGGACGGGCTCGTGTCGTGCTTTCTGGTTCCCCGCTCAGCCGGGCTGGTGACCAAACCCATCCCTACCTCCTACTCGCTCGCAGCCGGCACCGCCTTTGTGACGCTCAACAACGTCCAAGTGCCCGCTGAGAACATGATTGGCCCAGAGGGCAGGGGTCTGTACATTGTCTTTTCCAACTTCAACCACGAACGCTGGGGCATGTGCTGCGGCGGCGCAGTCATTGGCCGGCTCATCATTGAGGAGTGTCTCCTCTGGGCCTCGCAGCGTATCATCAAGGGCAAACCCCTCCTCGCTCAGCCAGTCATTCGCCAAAAGCTCGCCTTCATGATCGCCAAGACTGAATCAGTGCAAGCCTGGCTTGAACACTTGACATACCAGATGTGCAACATGGACTATGCGACGCAGGCCCGTGTGCTCGCGGGACCCATGGGGTTTCTCAAGATGCAGAGCACGCACGTGAATAACGAGATTATCACAGAGGCGGTCCAGATCTTTGGCGGGAGGGGAATGACAAAGACGGGTATGGGTAAGTATATTGAGCATATCCAGCGGACGCGCCGCATTGATTCTGTTGGCGGTGGTGCCGAGGAGGTGCTGGCTGATTTAGGCGTGAGGCAGGCTATGCGGAGCATGCCCAAGGACGTTAGGCTGTAGAGACTTTGTACAACTGTTCAGACAGCTTGGCTGGGAATGGTATGCAGCGGTGGATACAGGCTATTGACTCCAGAGACGCAGAGGGAGGATGTGCAGGCGGGTGGCTCTTCACACCACAACATCTCCTCTGACCTACCTTGACCACGCAACTTTCTCCAGCCTCTCCAGACTCACGGAATGTCAAGCCGCTCGTGACATGCCGACACATTGTGGATGAACGGTTCAAAACCCCTCGATCCGTCCTACATCTCCCACGGTGGACACTACTCAATCCTGGACGTAACCCTTCGTAGCCCATCTCTCCCAGGCCCCTCCCTGACAGAACACCACCGTGCGATACCTGCGATAGCCCACACATTGTCACGCACGATAAGCGAAACGAGATCTCCCAAACCGCCAGTTGCAAGTCGTCCCAGGCGGGATCACATCCCACTGGCCACTTTCCCACTGTGCCTTCGCTTAGCATTGCGTGGCAGATCTCCCAAACATCCAAGAATATAATCGCTCGCTTAGAGTGTTGGTGACCCATGACAATGATAACAAGCTGATGTGTGCATGTGATGCAAGGTAAGATCTCGCTGAGCGACCGATCGACATTGTCGCGCACACTTGTGGGTGCGAGTGGAACGTGGAAACCGAGTTTTGTTTCAACCCACGTATAGGGTTGCGCGGAGGCCGACTATGGCTAAGCGAAGCTGGCTGCTCCGTGCATTCCGTGTGCGAGATCAGTCCATGATCAAGGACTTGCTGTAAATAGCGCGGCGCCACTGCAGGGTAGTATCAGACGTAGATCCCGGCACAGCGCGCCATCTCGACGCCACTATCGTCCACTGCAAACTTGCAAAGTTGAGACGCCATGGCGACACACAACGGACGGTTTGAACCAAGCGCCGAGGCGACGCTGGTGCATGGATGCCACTGAAGCTTGCAGAGGTCTTGCTGAATAGTGCTGCGCGTGCAGTCAGTGTCAGTATGATCGCGAGCAGGTTGCGGCAGATGGACGAACGTTACAGCTTGAGCGTGTGCTCTTACATGGCATCTATGGTCTATGTTGTTGGCTTCTGACTATGACATTATATCTCATACACCCGTGGAATTTACAACTTTTGATTCTCTTGCCTTCTCTCCTAAGCGCTGGCGGTAGCAGACTCGCTAGCCGAGATGGGCCAAGGTCTCGCATCCTGGGCATCGCGACGGAGCTGCTCGGTCGCGTCGGCGAGGTCGTTGTTGGCAAGCCGCAGAGCGCTGACGGCAGCCTTGTAGCTGAACCCGGCGGCCGTGAGGCGGTTGATGAGGCGGGGGTCGGGCATGACGCGGACAGAGCCCCTGGGAGCGCGAAGGCGTGCCGAGCGTGGGGGTGCGGCAGCGAGGGGGTGGAGAGACGCGAAGACTGCTGGAAGCGGCGGGCTGCCTGGTGCAGCGGCGTCGACGGGGAGTGCAGTGGAGGCGAGGTTTGGTGAGCTGCGGAGCGAGGACCAGGCGCTCGAGCTGCTGGGGCTGGGGGCTCGCCATGAACCGTTGAGGGTTGGCGAGACTGGGCGTCCGCGCGCAGGATGAGCGGGGGCCAAGACGGGGTACTTTGCGACGACTGTAGCCATTCTGGTGGAGGCGGTTGGCCTTGGTGGAGGTGGGATGGCTGTCGCCGGCCTTGGACGTGTGTGTGTTATGGTGGTTTGTGAGTCTCACCCCCGGAGGAAGGCTCGTGGGCAAATGGTTGGTAGAGCTAGCTGGCGTGTATGGCGGACAAGAGCTGTGAGGAGGAAGAAGACCATTCGATAGAATCAAGGGGTTGTTCTTTTTATCTAGGTTGCATGGGGGCTTCAAAGTCGGCCTGACGGGCAAGAAGAGTGGGGGGCAGGGAAGACATGCCGCACAACTAGGGTAAACGACAGGGTGGAATGTCACCCCGCCGTGGTAGGCATTTGGTCAGGGCTCCAGTCACCGGCCTGGTGTCAAGCCTCCATGACGCCTCGCCGAGTCGTAGTAAGCATGCGACGCTCATTCTTGGGTGCCGAGCACCCCTCCCTTGGCGTCGGCCTTGATAATCGCCATTCAAAAATAGTGATGCCTGCTAATACCACTACTCGGCCACTGGATCTTCACCCCACGAGTCAATAGTAACAAGGCTAATACCTCGGGTGGGGGAGTGGGGGAGCTCTTCTCTGCAACACGTTCGTCACCTGCGCCTCTGCATTGTTGCTGCGTCCATTGCATGGGTCATGATTGTTGTTCTGAATATCATACAGATCATAACATGCCACCAGCTATGTGAAGCATGACCGTATGCGGGCCCAAAACACGGTCTACACATGTGTATTCGCACGGCAGATCGACTATTGCCCCAACTCCATTCCAGTCATGAAACGCACCCCCACTCTTCACGCGCGCATTTCTCAATGTGCGTTCGACAATTGCTGACAAGTCATCAGTCATGGACTCCTGGTGCCTTGTAACTGGTGGCTTGGCTGCTGGCCGAGTTGTTGTTGCATGTCTGGGCTGATACGCGTTGATACAGAGTGTTGGATGTCGATCACGGGTACAGGACATAGGTAAGCAGGGAAGCGCACAGTCCAGAACAATCAACACTATTTGCATCCGAATACCCCTTTTCTCTCCTCTTGTGCCTTTGGTAAAAGAAGAAGGACGTGCCTGTACCTGAGCAGCTTTTGCCGCTTGTGCCTCTTGCATGCCGGCCAAGCGCCCAAGTGTGATCGTCGACGCCTCCGGTCCAACTGTCGTTAATTATACTAGACAGTCGCCCTGTTGTGCAGTAAGCCGACATGGAACCAGGCCAAAACCAAACGGAGAAGGGGTGATGTTCCGCGCCGACATACAGCTAACCAGTCACAGCGCTGGCAATTCCGGGTCCCCCACTCATTTCTGTCTCGTGCCACACGGGGTACCTGGCTAGATGTGCCTGTATGCGGGGCCACTTGCACGCTGGCAGTCTTCAGATACTATCACACGATCGTCATTGTTTATCCCCCAGAGTACATGTACAGCGCTCACATGTAGCAGAGATCCTGTGGCGGCTCCTGTGAGCTGTTTGTTGAATCCATACGAGAAGGTACACCGTTAGGTAGGTGACTTTGCGCGAAGCTGACCTTCGTGCCGGCCGAACTTGGCGCTCGGTTGATGTCATGACTGACAACTCAACTGCATGTGACTGGACAGTTGTGTCTGCGCGGCAAGAACGAGATCTCAAAAGTGTTAGTGCGTACTTCGACGCGGTCGTGAAGCGGCCCTGCATAGAATAGTTGAGCTCGCGCGTCAGCCTTTCAAAGTATGCGCGCGGTTGGCAACCCATGACACAGTTTTGGGCCATCTAAAAATCCAGCCCTTTGGTCCATTTCGGGACCGCACTCCACAACGTGCAACATTCCCCTCTCGTTCCTCTCCCCCACTACCACTCGCCCAGCTGTTGTTTGGTTTGCCGTCACGGTATCAGCGTGGGCCTGGGATCTACGGTATCGATGCATACACCGTACTAGCCTCGGCTGCATGCTGTTCGGGTACTGGCTCCTCGCCCAGTTAGGCTGTTGGCTTCTACCAAGATTCGTTGGGCGCTTGACTGCCAGCGAATGAACCGAACAGTCTTCAAACTAAGATTAGATGTGGGGTACATAAGGAGCTAGTGCTTCAGTGATAAGCGGTTTGGTCTTTGGCGGCTTGTGGTTCGGGGCGGCATCTCGCGGATGAGGCTCGAATCCATGTGCAAGTCAGTGTGAGGTGGGGGACCGTGGGGGGTGTATGCTGTAGGTCGTCGTGTCGGTGGTCGTAGATCGAACGTGCATGGCAACAGCACAGGTTGCGACGTATGCGATGGCGCCCAGTGACTGCCGGGGAAAGTGAATGATTTAATTTTGTGTACCCTCCTCCCGTAAAGTCGTCACGTTTCGGCCAGGCCGGACGCAGAACGATTTACATCTCGTCGAAGCGATGCAACATCTAATCGTTCAAGGTGCCTCCTCGGTTTTACGCGTCGCCTGCCTTGCATTTGTTGGGTACATAACGCGGGCAAACGACAGTGGTGGTTCCTCTGCGCTTTCGAGGCAACCGAGGACCATTCGATTTTGTTGATGTGCCTGTGTATGTTGCCCCAGGACCCAAGCGGCGTACAGTACTCTGTACACTCACTATTCTGGAATAGAACGGAATCACAGTTTCACTCACTGACGTAGCAAAGCTCATTTCAAAGGCTCAAGGGCAGGAGCGACGAGCAACAAATATTTAATGATAATATTTTCCCCTGGTGGGCCTATGTCGAGCGTGCAGGCTGCTCAACACCACCCAGAGGCGATCTGAAGAAAAGGGCAGCCCGAGTAGCGGCACGGACTCTAGCATGATTCTACTGCTGTGCGTGCACTTCAGCATTAGTCCGCTACGTTTCCAATACCTCACTACTTGTAACTCGCCACACAGTGGCAGCGACTAAAAGGGTGGACTGAAAAAGGATACAACCTCCACCGGCCGAGAGATTTCTGAATTGTCTTCCTCGTGTACACGAGTTTCATCAACAATCCTTCTCCCAACTACCCAACCATACCCACGGCGACGCAGCAGGATGCCGCGTATCACCCGCAAGCAGAAGGAGGCAGGACACCCGGGTCGCAAGGGCGGAAAGCCCTCGGCGCCGTCGAACCGCGGATTCAAGGTCAAGCCTGCACATGTGGCCAAGGATGCTTACCTTGGTAAAGGTGAGCTGTTGTCACGCGAGGGGCAGCGGGGATGCTGCACGCATAGTATGGTGCACTATGGTGCAGTGCGAGCTTCTTCAACGACAATGGAGCCACACGCAAAGCTGCCCAGCTAGAACCCGCGCCGCATCGCCGACGCACTCCTCCCCTTTCTCGTGCAAACTGACACCCCAGCCCGCAAGCTCAAGACCGAGCTCATCGAGCGCGCCAAGATCAAGAAGCAGTTTGCAAAGGTCCTGAAGGAGGAGGGGGCAGAAAGCACACGACTGCGTCCCTTGAAGCGCAAGGCAGACCCGTTCATGGTCGCCGATGACGATGAGGCCACCCACGTTGGTGACAAGGCCGGTGCGAAGCCTGCGAAGGGTGGCAAGGCTGCGAAGCCCGGCAAGGGCGTCAAGGCGGCCAAGGCCACCGCGGACGAGGAGAAGGAGGAGGACGCCGCACCCGCAGACGACTCGGACTACGACTCGGACGACTCGTTCCTCGGCGCCGAGGCTGCCGCGTTCGCCAAGAGCATGCGCCAGGCAGCCAAGGCCCGCGCAGCTGGCGGGCGCGTTGACGCCGACGAGGTGCGTGTCAGCAACCGCGCTGGACCGGCACCAGGAGAAGGCTCCAGCAGCCGCGGCAAGAAGCCCTTTACACCCCGTGACGGTGGTGCGAAGGGCGGCAAGGTCGACATGCGTGCTGGTGCCGTCGCTCGTCGTCAGCGCGAGGGCAAGGCCAACAAGCCACACAAGACTCGTGTGCTCGAGCGCGAGCCGCTGCCTATCAAGGAGGGCTCGCTGCGGGATCTGAAGAAGGAGGCCTTTGGCAAAAAACACTTCAAGGGCAATGTTGTTGCTGGCACTGGTACTGGCACCGGACGCGGAAGGGGTCAGCCGAATATGGCTGCGAGGATGGATGTGTTGTTGGAGAAGATTAGGAGGACCAAGTGAGCGCAAGAGCTGGCGAGGACGAGGGCAGGGGTACGGAGAGGGTCACAGGTGAGTCACAAGTATACTGGTCTGGAAGACTCGAGCTGCCTGCATCGATGCTCTGCACTGCGAGCTCTCGAGATCGGCTTTTGTATGTGCGCTTGCAGGCTGCGTTGCGCGTTCAGTGCGAACCATCGCTGACCTCTCAGGACGACGATGACCCCCCTAGGCCGCGACGGCGAGGCGATAGATGCCGTTTTGCACGGCTGTACAGTAATACTATGCATCACACATTGGACACAAAGTTCGGGTAACCTGACCCGCACGGTAGGCATTTATATGCAACCCACAGTCTTGGTGCAACCGCAAATAGCGGATCCTCAGCCACCCAAGTCGACACAGCCAACAACGGGACCACCACATACCACACTTGGTCTCGGTGTCAGTACTCAGGGATGATGAACATTACCTTTGAGCGAGACAGGATTTTCCTGATCCCTTAGTCGCGTCGTTGCAGCCTTTGTCCCCCATGTGGTAATGTCCACGCCTCCCTCCCCGCTACAATCCCTGTGTTGCCATTGGGGCCCAGTACGCCGAGGCCCGCTGCACGACAACCCCCTGGCGACATTACCTACTCTAGCCCCTCGTGCATCAATGCATGAACTCTGCTGTGCCCTGCACATGAACGCGTTGGACAAGTTAGGATGGCTCAAAGGGATTAAGGTGAAAGTGGCCGGCCCAGGCACGGCACTCATTACCCAGTAATGACGGAGACCAGCACCAAGGGACATTTGTCGCCCAGAAAGTGTCGCATGCTTTTGCTTGCTGATCCTCTTTCTACCTTAGTATCTCTTACATCTCTGTAACGCAGTAGGGAGCGCTCCCTATCCACCTACTGCCGACACCCTCACTGCGGCGCAGGCGAGCGCCATGATCCATCTCCTCGCCCTCCTCCTCTCGGCCCTCGCGAGTGAGTCGCTGGACGGATCGCCACCTGCAACCCAGAGCTAACCTGTACGCACAGTCCTGTTTCCAGCCTATGCGCAGATGGTCGCTTCGGCAGTGACGCAGACCCCTGTGCCCGCAACGCCGACGCTGCCCAGGCCAATCTTTGAGACGTCCTATGCGCCGAGGCCGTACCCCATCGCTGAGAGCCTGGCCGATGCGTCCTCGAGAGCGGCGGCGGGTGCGGGGGCTGTCATCGCTGAATCGGGTATCGGCGACACGCCCGCGGCGCCCGTCGTGACTGTGACGGTGCTCGACTCACATACGCAGGTCGCAAACGCTTCGGCAGTGTCAAAGTCGACAGTGACACTCACGCTGGCACAGACCACCGACACTGCGGTGCCCAACCCCATCTTCCAGTCGCGAATACGCACGCATACTGTTCTTGTTGCAGCTACTGTCCCGCCGTCAACGCTGCCTGTTCCCATTACAACGATTGAGGGCGGGTGGGACAGGTGGCCGCCACAGCTGGGCGCGCCGGGCTCCATACCCAACGGCGCAGGGAGGCTCACGCCTGCTGTGGGCGCTGTCCTCGCAGCGAGCGCTGTGGGCCTCGGCCTCGTCGTGGCGTAATAATTCGTGTGCTCTCTTGGGCTTTATATTAATAGGGTTTCCTGCCGTCTCGGTCGCGGTTCTGTATTTCACCACATAGTGCATGGCATTGTCACTTGGATATTCACACCGAGGAGGGGAGAGGGGAAGGTACGGCGAGGGGGCGGGAGGTGCAACGGCTGCTTAGGTACGTTTGACGCAAGGACTGGCCTGGTTTGGTCTGCTTGTCCGGTCTGCTTTCTCAACGTCAAGGCAATTTGCTGCATGCTCTACGCCCGAAGGCTCTCTACTTCATTTTCGGCAGGGACGCACATCGACGATGACGATGTCGCCGGCTGACGTGAGATCTGCATCTGCGCATACGTGCGGATCGGTGACTCTGAGGCACGCATACACACACACGCACCCACACACACACTAGTCTTAGCATTGCTGAGCTTAGAGGAGGTGGAAAGGATATCCGCCGTTCTTGATCTTGAAGAGGCGAATGATGATGGAGAACAAGATGGTGATCATCGCAAGCCACAGGTACACGCCCAGACGCTGCTTGCTGGGCGACGACTGCGCGGGAATGAAAACCGTGAGGACAATGACCGAGAGGGCGAGGAGGAAGTCTGCGAAGTTAGTTGCGCGCCCTCGGTTCGTGGAGGTGTGTGTCCGGCATCTCGACGTGTGCAGTCAGCAGGACAAGCAAGGCCCTATCAGCTGACGCAGACCACCACACGGCAGCAACACTGAAACTGCGCAACACGACTCCTTGCACAGACACACACACACCCCGTCATCGCGACTCACAAAGCGCAGCAATGACCTGGCTCTCAAGACCCAGCTGATTCGAGTAGCCACCGGCAATCCAGTTAATCTTGCCGTTGCGGTCAGCTTGAACGTAAGGCGCGTTCTTGATGCGGTTCCACATGTAGCCGCTAGTGAACACGACCGAGCCGAGGACACAGGCGGACCCCCAGACGAAACGCGACTGGACGATGGGGATGACGATGCCGCGGTAGGTGTAAAGCGAGAAGCCGGCGAGGGCAAGCGCGAGAGGCACGAGGATGAAGGGAAGGGGATCGATAGGCTTGTACAGTTCAAAGTGAACGGGGGTGGTGGTGCGCACCCAGGTGTGCAGGTTGGGGAGACCGAGACCACTGAAATGTCAGTACTGGGCAAAGATCCACGAGAAGCGAAGACAGGAGATCCAGGAATTGACTCTGAATTGGCAAGCTCGACGCAGTCTGTTGACTGTATTGCTGAGGGAAAGTCCAGCAGCTCCTGAAGACATATCCACTGGGGCAGAAACATGATGCACACAGGCAGTGCCGTCATGAACTGGTCATGTCTTGTCGACATAGCACCTTCAACGAGCCGTTGCAGGTGCGTGCCACTCATCACATCCGTACTCACGCGCGGTTCAAGTCGTAGTTCATCATACCCTCAGAGCTCTTGCGCGGTCCAGCCGTAGGCGGGTGGTAGTAGACCGTAGGCGCGGTACTCAGACCAAGACGCTGATAAATGGGCTGGCCATCGGGGAAGTCGAGCTGGGCAAACAAATGCTTGTCGCGCTGATCCTTCTTGACGCGGCGCCAGCTATCGGCAACAGCGCGGAACACAGGGTCAAATTTATGGCAGGGCTCGCACTTGTACGAAGCCGGCAGAGCCGTCAAGATGACGGTCAGACCAAAGTCACGGTCGCCAGCAAGAATGGCATCGTAGCTCGCAGTGTCCAGCTTGATGACGCCGTCCTTGGACTTAGCGGCCTCGGCAGTCCAATGCGCGCTGTCAGCGGCCAAAGCGGCGGGCAGGAGCGCGCCAAGCGCAAGGAGCGGGGCGAGGAAGCGCATGGTCGTTGGTGTGGTTGAGGCCTGAAGCTGCTGTGGAGGTTGAACTCAATACACGTCGTCGCGTTGTCAGCGGAAGCAAATTGTTTGTGGCAGCTCATGAGCAACCCGCGACCTGAGCCAGTTACTTATGCTCGACATACAGCGTCCAGATGATAATGCATATGCCAATGTTGTACATTCCATAACCCTATGTCTAATCCACCACACTGCTGCTCTAGAAGACAAAGTCCTCGACGACCCACTTGCCCACCGCCTCCTTGACATCGCGCTTGCCGCCCTCATGTTCCCGGCTGCCACGCAGAGTGACATCGAGAGGTGCACTGACACGCTTGTAGTCGGCTTGTGCAGCGAGTGCTGGAGCAAGAGCCTCCTGAAGGCGCTCCATAAGGCTCTCGGCGGTAGGCATGCTGATGAGCGAAGGAAGGTGTGCGTCCAGGAGGAGGGACGAGTGTGTTACGACAGCCGAGAGGGGAGGGATGTCAAGGCGAGCGGGCTTCTCGGGCCACGAGGCGAGACCGTCACCACGAGCAGCGTGAGACTCTGCCCATGTGACCAGCTGAGCTAGAACGCGCTCAGCGTCAGGTCCGGAGACCTGGCGCTTGAGCTCGGCACGGTAGGTAGGGTCAGGGGTAGGACCACTGAGGATGTCCTCAAGGATGTAGTGAAGCTTGAGAGTCGACTCTGGCGCCAGCGAGAGAGCAAGGAGTGAGACGGCAATGCGCGAAGGAAGGGAGGGGTTGGTGCGGACGAAGCGAGACAGAGCCTTCCAGTCGGAGCAAGGCACAAGAGCAGCCAGGGCAACGCCTCCCGGCCACATGTCGTCCGCGACGGCGCGGCGCTCGACGAGGGTCTGGACAATCTTGGACGCGTACGGGCCAGTCCTGGTAGGCTTCTCGGCCTTGGACAGGGCAGCGTTAAAGACAATGTCGACGACGCGGCGGACAATGTGCTCCGGCAAAGGAGCGCGGCGTCCAGCAGGAGCGTTCTTGTCCTCCTGCTCGACCCAGGTGGCAAACGCTTGCTCGGCTCGATCAATCTCGCCAATCTTGAGGGCGGCAGTGACTGCGTTGAGCATGTGCTCAGCGTTGGAGGGGGTAGTGGGTGTAGGGTTGATGTTGGCAAAGACCTCAGCGGTGCGTGCGGCGGAGCCGACGAGGAGCGCGAGACCAACACCGCCAGTGGGAAGAGTAACGTCGGCTACGTGAACGACGCTGCGACCCGAGGCGTCCGCACCAGGGTGGGAGAGGACAGTGCCAATCACAATGTGAGTCTCGCTAGGGCGGGCAAGCACGGCCAAGTGAGTCACCTGGGTGTTCTCAGCGGACGAGATGGCAACGTTGGCAAGAGCTGCAGGGAGGGTTGCGCTGGGTGCGACAATGGCGACGCTGGCAGTCGGGTGAGGAGTGACAATGGCGGCGAGGGTGCGGGTCTCGGAGGGAAGGGAGACGATCGTGGCCGGGGTGGAGGGATGGGCGAGGGCAACGCCAGCCTGGGTACTGTTGGCCGACTCCAGAATATCTTGAATGCGCCTGCTGTGCACACGGTTGGCAGTGTCGATAAACGAGATGACACCCTCGGCGCTCACGTCGGCGGCGAGGATCGCCTCCTTGGTAAGCTTGCCCTCCAAGCCGAGGTCGACAGTCTTTGCCTCCTCGTCAAGTGTGTAGATGCTGACGTTTGCCTTGTCGTCGATGACAACGACACGCGACCCCGCAATCCCTGCTGCAACCACGCGGGCACCCTTGCGACGCTTGGCACCCGACACCTTGCTGACCTCGAGCTCAGCAGACAAAAGCGCCAAGCTTCCGTCGGCGTGCGCCACGAGCAACGGCCATCCGCCGTCCACAGCGTGCACCGACTGAACGGCCGACTCGAGCGCCACAGTCTTCTTGTCTCCCTCCTCTCCACGCCAGATCCAGAGTGCGCGACCCTCGCCCTTGCCGCCCTTGGCCTCACCGCCCTGCACGCCAATAGCAGTCACGCGCGCATCCTCGTCCTGCGTGATAAAGCTCAGAGGAGCAGAAGCGAAGACGGTTGAGGGAGCAACAGTGAATGAGGTAGTCGGCTTGAGCGTCCTGATCTGTTCCTCTGTCAGCATCTACGCTCATGCGCTTCACCTACATCGTAGGTCCAGATGCCATCGCCATGAACTGCAGCAACAGCGAGTCGTGACTTGCTGCCGTGAACGGGAGCGAGTGAGACGTGGGGAATCCTAGAAGACGACGCGTGGGCGTAGTTGAACGTCGCGAGAGACGTTGGTGGAGCCACAGAAGCCATGATGGGCCGAAGATGACGGTCGTTGTTGATGGTGGATGAGCTGCTATTGCTTCATGAAATTCAGATGATCCAGAAATCTGAGGCTTACGTAAACTTGGTCATAAAGAGCACGTGGCAGAGTGCCACACTGGTGCCTTATTGGTGTCGCCGTTGAAATCGCCGAGTGGTTGTGGATTGCCAGGCCGGGCATTGGGTGAAGCGACGAGTGGTACATGAGTAGCATCGACGACGACTAGAACGACGACGACGACCGCCACAATCATGTCCCTCCGCCCAGCCGCTCGCCCTCTCCGTGCGGCGCTCGCCAGGCCCACGGTCCGTACTCTCTCCTCGACTGCGCCCCGCCGTGGCGGACACGACAACCACTCTGCGGGTTCGAGCGAGCACAACACCAACGAGTGTGCGTATCGACCTCGAGCTCCTTAGCTGCGGCTTATGGGGCCGATGTGCGGAAGGAGGCGTGTGACTGGGGAGCTGGCATGTGTAGAGGGCTCTGCTGCGTGCGCGCTTGAGCCTGCGCGACGAGTGCGCGCGATTCCGAGAGCAAGTGGAGGATCGCGGATCTGCACATCGTGCCCTCGGGTGCCATCACAGCTTCCTGCACGCGCCGTCCGGTCTTGCACGCTGACTGCAATGCTTTGTACTGACTTCCCAGCTTTCCTTAACCCTACGTGGCGCAACACCATCATCGCCTTCGCCGCCGGATACCTCATCTATTCATTTGCTCCTTCCCCCGTCAAGGGTTCGGCCTCGCCCTCTGTCTCGAACGACAACGTTGTCGCCGAGTCCAAGGACCAGAGCGTTCCTTTCATCACTCGCTGGCTCGCTGGTCAGATGGCCGGCGACGGCGAGTTGTGGAAGAAGCGCAGCGACAAGCACCTCGAGCTTGCGTCCGAGGTTGCCGACACCAGGCTGCTCTTCCAGGAGGCTGAGAGGCCTAAGATCTTGAGGATGAAGTACCCTTCGTGAGTACGAGCGCAGGCGTGGGATCTGGAATGGGGGAGGGGACAGGCAGAGGCAGCGAACAGGCAGCCTGGCGGTCGAGCCCGATAGGCATGCGAGGCCCGCAGATATGCGGCAAGCAGGTTTGCAGTGCCACTGCTGCCTTCCTTCTGCATTATCAGTCTTTTCTGCTTCCACACTGCATGGGCCAGTCGCTAACCCCATCAGGTCGTTCGAGCAGGCTTCGCCCAACTGCATCGGTGTGGGTACGCAGGCCAACCTTAGCGACCTCGTCGTTAAGACCTCGGAGGACGTCTAGAGATAAGAGCAATATGCACAAGTGGATTTGCTACGCCAGGGAAGGAGGGGAGGATCGGCTAGTGGATGACTGGAGGTGAAGAACGAGGAAGGACAGTGATTGTGGCGGGCGGGTGCGATGGGAGCCGGAGACACCGGTAGTGACAGCCAACGACGCTCTGCGGCTGCGAGTGTCACTGCCAAGGCACCTCTGCGTAGTCGGGTGGCTTGACATGGCCCAAACAGCAGGGAGTGAAGAGAAGTGTGCAAGTCCGGTCCGACAGAGATTAAACCGGAGAATCAACGGAATGTGCCAATGACAGAGATCGTCGAGATTGCCACCAGATTGGCTTATCACAACCCCTGTCCTATTGGGGCTGCACCCTACAAAGCTTGCAGCCGACTTTTCTTCTGCCTTGATAATCTCGGTTGCGCGCTCGTATGTAAACAGAAGCTCTGTGTCGTCTCTGTTGCTTGTAAATTGCACTCATCGCTACAGGAGGACCAAGGCCACACTAACCGCCGGCAAGAGATCGCCCTCTGCCGATCATTATTCTCCGCCTGGTCCACACTTCCCGACGTCACTAACGACCAAAACAACTCCAACACCGACATGCTTCCAGAAGTCGTCCCGCCTAAGCGGCGAGTAGCCCAGATCATTGCCTCGGTCGTGTTCTGGTAGGTCTTCCCTCTCCGCGCCTGTTGCCCAAGCCAGGTGGAGGCTTCGGGGCTCATACTCCTCTTCCATTCAAAAGATCAACGACCACTGACTGAATGTAGCTTCCTCTTGGTAGGACTCGTCTTTGGATATGCGGCACTCAAGCCGGTCCTTCTTACGGAGGGAGTGTACGCCCACCTGTGCAAAGATGGCGTGGGAGGGTGCGCCGAGCAGGATACGCGGTTGAACCTGTTATTTGTGGTTGCGACAAGTGCTACGAATGTGAGTGTCGACCGACACCTCTGAGGCTGCGGTAACACTGGGGGCAGGGGTAGATTGAGCCAGAGATAAATGCTGACTCGAGTTCAGGTGTCAGCGCTGCCGCTGGGCTGGTTCCTCGACTCTGTTGGTCCTCGACGCGCGACCATTGCTGGCGCAGTGGTGTTTGCCATCGGATCGCTCGTATTTGCGCAGGGCCACGTTGGAGCGCGTGAGTCATACGATGCAGAGCTTGGGAGAGGCAATGCTGACGGCCAGACCTCGACACCTACCTACTGTTCGTTGACTGTGGCGGCTGAGCTGACTTGCAGTGGATACTTTCTCATGGCCCTCGGCGCGCCATCGATCTTCCTCTCCCAGTTCCACTGTATGTTGGCTAATCCCGGATACTTCCAAGCTCCTATCTACCCTACTGACACCTTGCTTAGTGTCAAACACATTCCCTGCTCGCGCTGGTCTTATCCTCGGAGCCGTCACTGGCGCCTTTGATGCCTCGTCTATGCCGCTCGTCTTCTTCAAGCAGGCGTACTACGCTCTCGGTGGTCCCAGTGTGTGAGTCTAGAATTGATTAAACGGCTGCACGTGCGCTCTTGGGTTCGCGGACTTCCTAGGAGTCCAGCACTTCCGTGCCGTACACAGCCTATCCACACTGTTCGTCCCAACAGTCGCGCTGACACTTGCGGGTTAGGCACACCTTCTTCACATGCTACGCCATCATTCCTGTCCTGTGAGCCCACTATCCGGTCTATGACCTTTGCATCGCTAACCTGACAAAAGTCTAATTGTGCAGCAGCTGTGGTTTGGGCCGGCCGAGATCTACGAACGCGTGAGCGAGGCTACTGCCATTGCGCGAGCGGAGGAGTCGGCGGTCGACTCGGCAATTGCTGGCGAGAGCAGCTTTGCTGCCCCGCACACTGCCCCCGGTTCCTCCACTGGGGGTCGTGCCGCCAACGCGTCCACCATTTCCTGGGCACCGGGCTATGCCGACCAAACTCAGCCGAGCGAGACGACGCCACTGGTCTGGGGCCAGCGCGAGTCGCTTGGTCGACGCGTGTCCCGCAAGATGAGTATCTCGCGACGCACTAGCCGAAGGATGAGCTCGGCCTTTTCGCGTGTTGCCTACGACATACCCGACGATGCTGGTGATGACGACGACGCAACTCGCAAGGCCCTCACCCACGGTGTGGCGGATCCTGTCGTCGGTGCAATGTTTGGCAAGAGTCTCTCGGAGCAGATTGGGAGCTCGTGGTTCTGGTGAGTCGCGCAGGCACAAACAAACATGACCAGGATATCCAATATACCAAAGCAGAAGCTGATATGCGCAGGTGCATGGAATTCATGATCTGCGTGCACATGTAAGTCTCG
This sequence comes from Prillingera fragicola, assembly GCA_002335605.1. Classification (NCBI taxonomy): domain Eukaryota; kingdom Fungi; phylum Basidiomycota; class Tremellomycetes; order Trichosporonales; family Trichosporonaceae; genus Prillingera; species Prillingera fragicola. Next base: position 284,611 of record BEDY01000002.1, read on the forward strand.
TTTCGGGTCTGGGAGTCGGCAGATGAAACGGAGGATGAGAGGTCAGCTGTTATCATCTCTGGCGTTTGATTTGTTTCAGTATGTGCGATATCTGACACTCTAGGACGCGTATCAACTGGTACCTGGCGACTGTTAACACGCAGCTCGTGTACTACACGCACAACCCAGAGCTCGCAGAGCGCCTCACTGATGGTGCGTAACTGGCTACCATGAGCTCAAACAGCTAGGAACAAACTGACACACTGCAGCTTTCACATTCCTGCTCCCCCTTGCTGGAATCGTGAGTGTGCCATTTGTGGGCTGGCTGCTCGATTCGAGGCCAACGCGGGATGTTGCCCTCGTCATGATGGCCATGGGCGTGGCGTTTGGCACGCTCCAGCTTGCGTCGACTACTGTACCGCAGCTCATTGGAACTGCAGTGCTGGTGTGCTTCCGCCCGCTGTACTACACTTCAGTTTCGTGAGTCCTTCCGAGGGAGGGAGATCGCGCAAAAGAGGGCAGATCCGATGGAGAACACGTCTATTGCAGCGCTCGTCACGCCCAGCCCGACCTTCCTTCGGCGGCGCTCGAGCTCCATCGGATCTCTGCGCCGCACGATACCCCAAGCCCTCTTCCCTTACCGAAACCCGCACGATGGCATGAGCTGACGCCCCAGTGACTATGCGGCAAAGGTAATGGGCATGGACAACTTTGGCGTCGTCTACGGCCTGGGCATGACCTTGTCCGGCCTGCTGGGTCTGGGACTGACGCCACTCGACGTGGCCGTCAAGGGCACGCTTGGGGGCAACTACACGCTCGTGAATGTTGTGCTCCTTGGACTCGGTGTTGTGAGCTCGGCGGTGCTTGCTGCGCGCTGTGCAAGGGCGCCAAAGGCAGGGGTCGCGCTGGAGTAGGAATCGAAAACCTAGAGATCGAGACCGGGGTATGCAAACGAGTGTTCACCGTTAGTCTGCAGCGCCACTTGCTGCGCAGTGAGCACATGGGCGCTCATTTGCTCAAGGGTAGGGAGCTCAGATGTGGGTTAGTGCAGGGGAAGAGGTATCGCTTCGTATGACTGTATGAGCGATCAGAGCAGTCAATGCCATCGAGCGGCAGCCTTCCTCCTAGCTTGGCGAAGCGCCCAACTCTATCATCCCCACCTGCAACAAGAGTCGTCCAGGCCTTGACCAATGCACACCCAAACCCCGGCCTGCAACCCCACACCCCCGGCGGGTTGCTACGTGACTGTGCTGGGGCCTCGGGATCATCACGGTATGCCGTACTCACCGTGACTACCTGGCCGGCTGTGCCCGTTCCCCGCTGCTGTGCGTGCGAACGTGAAATGCTGCATAAAGGAAGCAGAACAAGCTCTGACTGTCGGGGAGAGCATGCTGGAAGCATGAGCCCGCTTGGAGGGGTAGATATGCGACGCGAAGGAACATGGATTTGCTCCTGCTCCAGTGCACCTGTGCACAAGGGGTGAGCTCGAAGACACAATCATAAACAGCTACGCCAAGTAAAGCACAGGAAGCCACAGGCCACAGCGCTACAGTAGAGGGGCATGGTCACCATCAGGTGGCCACTGCACCGAGCGCACCGTTCTGGCCACGGCGATGCGCGGCGACCGGTATTCGGCGGTGCAGAGCTGCAGAGATCGCTTGCTTGCACAAGCGCAAGCGGCGATTACGTGGTGCACTGCGCACTGAGCTTGCCTTCTGAAGCACAATACGAGCTCCGCGTGCACTTTGTAGAAACTGGGGTTGTGACGTTTAGCGACCTCGGAGCATTGCATCATTGCCTCTGCGTCGCGATGGTCAACCCCCTGTGCGCCATAGTGTGGGAACGTTCCGATCTGAAGCCGCCAATGCGTGCGCCCGTCCATTCAGTCGCGTAGACGCGCCCACCTAGCAGTAGAGTTTGTGTCACTCGACGTGGGGATGGCACACGGATCCCGATCTCCGGATCTGGCACGCTGGTCGCCCCGACTGGCCCGATACGCTGAAACCAACCAAATGCACAAGGATCCGTGCGCTATTCATGGCAGGATGGGCACAGCGGTGCAAAAAGTGGAGGTGTTACTGCGACAAATGACGTATTTACCCTTCAGCCACGGCTGATGGGAAATGAGTCGTCTTAGCCAAACCAAGCATGCGCAGCTGGCCAGCTGCTGGCGTGCTTGACAACATGGCACAAGGGTGACAACACTCTCACCCCAGATTCACTTGCTAGCACGCAACGCAGTCTATTGCTGCTAAACAGTGTATGAAGGCCGGTCCGCGGGGGGCGTGGCTGGCAGCGTATGGGGCGGTGAGCTTTGTCTGTTGAGACCATGGTGGGTTCAGATGTCCTTTCGCACCCACGATCTAATCGCCCGATCTCAGGAGGTGTGTAGGGCGTAGTTTAGCGGTACAGGCGCAATCTCCCCACGCCCCGCTCTGCATGCCTTTGGAATCCCTGCAGCTAGAGCTTCCAGTGGAGCACGCTGTGTCACTGCTTGTTATGCGAAATGTGCGTGACTTTGCTGTACTGCTAGGATCAGTGCGCTGTTTGAACGCGTCGCTCGACGCGAGGAGATGCAGCAGGGGAGGATCCCGTAGTGTTTGCCGGCGGCATGCGCGCAGTGGGTGGGAAACGTGTGTTGCGGTGCATAGGGCGTTGGAAACGGTTGCGAAGACTACCTTTGTGCACATGCCACAGTGTCCGGGGCTGGAATGAGCCCATGTGAGAAACCCTGACGTTTCGGGCCGACGCTACTACTCATTGCTCGTGTCTCAGTCTAGACCTCTTTTTTCTTCTTCTTGCTATACCGTGGCTGTTGCGAACCGGGCAAACCCACTTTCAATTGTGTCGCCCATGATCCCACGGCGCCACCATGCATCACGCCAGAGCCCGCGTCTTCACTCCAGTGCAGCTCATTCCTCGGCCGGTCGGCGCAATCCCCCCCGCTCGCGCCGCTCGGACTCTTTCCTTGACCCCTTTTAGACCTCGTAGGCTAGTGCCCCGTCGCGTAGACGCCTGCTGCGCAGCTTGCCAGAACTCGCTCGTAGAGCGCGTCTGATGGGCGCCCCCTCCTTTCCCCAGGCAGCAACCCCCGCGCAGCACCCAGCGGGGCGCAACACTGACACTGCCACACATCAACCTGGCTCTGACACTATATAGTCTCTTGGATTCTTGAGTTTTCCTTCTCATCTCTGTCAAACTCCACGTCTCTCACACGTATATCGTAACGACACCCCTTACACTCTTAATACATTCACTTTCACCCCAACAACACTACAATCACGATGAAGTACTCGCTCATTGCCTTCGCCGCTCTCTGTAAGTAGTGACCCCCCAACCCTCGCTTCTACGTCGTCTTGTCTTCGCCGCTGGGCAACCTCTATGGGGAAGGCCACGTATCTCGCCACTGTGGCCACTCTTTCTTGAGCACCACCGCTGGAACAGCATTCTTGAGCACCACCGCTAGTGCAGCACGGTCTTCCCTTACACCCGCCGATCCCTCTTTCGCACCTACCTACCCCCCTTTCGCACCTACCTTTCCCACCACGGATGCTAACCCCACAGTCGCCGCTGTCGCCCACGCCCAGTCTGAGGCCGCTCCTTCTGACGCTGCTGCCACCGGTGCCGACGCTGGTGCTGGCGGTGCCGATGCCGGTGCCGCTGGTGGCGACGCTACTGGTGCCGGCGCCGACGCTGCCGCTCCCACGGACGCTGCCGGTGGTGAGGCTGGTGCCGGCTCCGACTCTGCTGCTGGTGCCTCTGACGCCGCCGGCGGCGCTGCCGGTGCTTCGGGCGCTCCCTCGGGCGCTGCGGATGCTTCAGGTGCCCCCGGCGGTGCTGCTGCTACCCCCTCTGCTGGCGCTGCTGGTGCTTCGGGCGCTACCGGTGCCGGTGCTTCGGGCTCCAGCATCGCCGCTGTTCCCTCCGCTGGCGCCACTGGCGCCACTGGCGCTGGTTCGGTTGTGAGTGCTATCTGCCATTATCATTGGACCACTGCTGACAGTACCAGAAGCCATCCGCTTCCGCCACTGGCTCTGCTACTGGCTCTGCTAAGCCTTCTGCCTCTGCCCCCACCACCAGCGCCGGCAGCGGTGCTCTCTCCTCTGTCCCCATGTCGGGCGCTGCCGCCGCCGCCGGCATCATCGCCGCCGTCGTCGCCGTCTACTAAGCGCATTGCCCGACTGTATCGATTGTCGACATGGCAAGGACCCCCTTTTTTCGACCCCCACAGCACTTTTACCCCATCCTCACCTGGCGCGAGCCTTTTGCCATTGGAGGCGCAGTTAAGCAACAGTTGTAGATACCTCGTGAAGATGTAGACGCGCCCGGCCAGGTGCACCATTGTTTCCTAGACCAGTGAGCTGCCCAAGGACCTTCGCCACTACTGACTGCCACTGACAATAACAATAACGTACATGCAGCATAGATTGAACGGCATCCCCTGGTGCGGGGGCGGGAACCGATAACTATCCGTCAGGGCCATCTACGGTGGGGACATAGTGTGGCGCCCAAGAAAAGCCATTTGTCCCTGCAGTCATGCCGGCCATTTCGGTGAGTTGCCCCTGGATGTCGGCGAGTGCCTGCCCACTGACCGCAAAAGCATGCAAACAAACATCAACAATACCTCAAGTCGTACATCCCCCCTGTCGGCGCCTCTGCTCTCTTAGCTTACCAGCCATCAAGCAGCCACCCTTCAGCCAAACAGCGGAAACATGGAACATTGAGACACTATAGCCGGCTCCACCACCTTGACTGTTAATTAAAGAACGAGGTCGAACTGAACGCGGGCCCACAACAAGGGACCACCAACAACAACAACATCCACAAACACTTTCGATGAAGCCAGCTGTACTCGCTCTTGCAATAGGTAAGGCCCCATTCGCAGCTAATTGCTGACTCCTCAGTCCTTGCGGCCACATCAGGAAGCGCGCAGGTGGTAAACCCACCAGTCAACACCCCAGCCCAGCCGACTCAATCTCAGGCCGCACCAACAACAGCAGTTGCGCCGCCTCCTAACCAAATCACTTCATCCGCTCAACCCACTCCAGCAAACCCAACTCCTGCACAGCCTACTACGCCTACTACGCCTGTCCAGCCATCCCAGCCGGCGCAGCCCTCACAGCCAGCACCCGCGGATTCCAGCCAAGCAAACAACAATCAGCCCTCGCAGCCAGCAGCAGAACCCAACCAGCAGCCATCTGCGCAGCCCGCCGCTGACCCCAACCAGCAGCAGCCGGTACAGAACCAGAACCCCCATTGGCCAGGCGACCAGAATCAGAACCAGCAACCCTCTGCGTCCTCGTCGTCTTCGGTTGTGATCATTCCCATCCCATCACTCAGCATGAAGACCTCCTCCACGCTCCGGATCACGCCGTCGACCAACACCACGGCTGCCCGGCCGACCAAGACGGTCGAGATCCCAAACCTCCACGCCAACAACCAAGGCAGGAGGCGCGCGAGCGCCGCCGCGGCGGGTGTGGGAGTGGCAGCCGTCGTCGCGGTGGTTGTGGGGATTGTGCAGTCTTTGTAAGTTGTTTCAGCAGTTGACAAAGTGAAGTTTTGGGTGAGGATCATGGACATTATGCAGTGTATGCCTCTATGAGGCTGCTGGGTTATGGTGTTCAAGGGGGGCTGGTGCGCGATAAGATATCGATCGACTGCGGGCCTGCGGGCGGGAGAGTTGCGGACCTGTGCACTGCGGATCGACGGATCGACAATCTCTGACCCAAAGCGGTTTTGGTTTTTGGGTATCGACGCGCCTGCTCTCTGTTTGTGACCACTGACGTTGTTGATGGATGGACTTTTACTAAGACGTCGACACATACCACCTCGATGCACGACACAAGTAGTGCGCGTCACTCACTGCCACACCACAGACGCGCCGCTGCGACTTACCGCGATATGTATCCGCAGGTACGCGCCTACAGCCGGTGCCAGTCGCTAGCCCATTCGTCCCCGTCACGACGTTGGATACCCACTCTGGACGTCGACTGTCCTCATCGGCGTCAGCCGGCGCAACTCGTCGGTCAAATCGACACACTTGTCCCGTTTACCCACTCCCCCACCGGCGGGCGCACGTCCGTTCCGGCCATTCAACATGCCTGTCCAAGCCTCTTGGCCGTTGCTCAAAAGGTATGCAAAAAAACAAAAAGACGCCCCAAGCCCACTTGGGTGAACGAGGCTCAGTCCGGCCCAACCCCAGCAGGCACGGGAGAGTACGCACCGCAAAGCCGGGGCTACGACCTGTGTCAACCACTGCAACCGCGCGCTGCTGGGAGCGATAAGGGTGTGGGCTACGGTCGTGTGCAATGCGGCAGGGGGGGTTGGGTGGTCGAGACCCCATCTGCGACTGCGCATTTGGGAGCAGACTGCAGAGTGTGGGATGCCAAGGATCAGGTTAGGTGGGGAGCAAAGGAAAAGGTTGTGGAGCCGCACGGAGAATACCAAAGCAGCAGTCGAAGCTGCTGGCCGGCGCTGCTGGCCGCCAGTGGGGGCGGGGGGCACGGCAAGTGCTGGCGGAGGAAGAAGGACCGGGAACTTTTGAGGTACGACACTCTAGGCACGGGTCCCTGGTTTCGACCAGAGGGGTGGGTGAATTGTGCGCAGCATGGGCCATGCATTAACGATGCAAAGCGCATGCTCGCTTTGCTGCTGTGAGCTCTGGGGTTGTGGAGCGAGTCCGCGGTATTCGCGTAGAATCTGCGGCCATTGTGGGAACGACTCAAACTGCAGTGAGGACGGTCGGACGAGCAGCAGCGGGCAGTGCAGCTTCGGGTGATAACCATACAAAAGTAAATTCATTTCGGCAAGCAAACCAAAAAGAAACAGAAGAGGTCGCTGAGAAACAAAAGAGGTCGCTGTCTATGCTACAGGTATACACGTCTAGGCGACGACGGCAGCGACGACGGCGGCGACGACAGCGGCGCCCGAGAGAGCAAAGCCGTGCTCGGCACCACTGCCGGCGGCAGAGGTGGTAGCGTTGGAGGCGGTGGCGGCAGTGCTGCCGGTAGCCGAAGCAGCGCCCGAGGCGATGCTCTCGGTAGCCGAAGCGACGGCGCTAGAGGCCGACGCCTGGACCGACGAGACGGCGTCGGAGGCAGAAGCAGAGACCGACTCGGACGCGGACGCGGCGGACGAGGCGTCAGAGGCAGCGGCAGAAGAAGAGGACGCCATCGAGGCCGAGTCGGAGGCAGAGCCCATGATGGCCTCAGTGGCCGATGCGACGGCAGACTCGACGGCCGACGAGGCGGACTCGGCCATCTGGGCGGAGACAGTGGCGGCTGATAGAGTTAGCTGACTGAGACGTGTAACAGGCAAGGGGACAACGTACCGAGGGCGGAGAGGACGAGGAGCTCAAACTTCATTATGATCTTTGTGTTGTGGGTTGTTGGATGGAGGGGGATAGAGGTCGAGTAGCTGGCTTTTATGCACATTTGTTCCAGACCGCAGTAGCAGAGTCACCAGCAGTTGCCTGCGCTTGCCGGCCCCGCAGTAGTAGAGCCAACGGTTTGTGCCGCCCCCCCAGATTCGAGAGAGTACGCGCAGCAGCAAAGGCAGTAAAGCCGAGGCGGCGTCAAACAGTACACATACATGCACGACGCGTTACGATGCCCGCTCGCCCGTATGCTCACCCGGCCGTGAGCGCAACGCACCCAAGGCAACGCAAGCACGCACGTCGGGGTTTGGTTGCTGTCGACTTTGTTACGTCGTGCGCGTGCGCCGCCTATCTAGGGTCCAAGATGGTTTGTGGGGTGTGGGGAGTGTGGGTGTGGGGCGGGGCAGGCACCGCCAGTTTTGGGTACTTGTGCAGGGTGGGAGAAGCTACAAGGGGTGTTGCGTGGATATCTCGCTCGTCCTTTGCAGCACAGCCGCTGAAGCACATGCAGCTATCCACCTGAAATGAGTGCGTGGGGGAACAGAGAGTGCGCACAGGTGGCCAGCTCCGGAGTTGTTCCGGCGCAGTTTTGCGGGCTTGCCAAGCCAGGCTCATGAGATCCTTCCCATCAAGTCCCCGAGTCGCGTGCATCTTGCTTTTCACCGGTGAATGCTTGGGCCTGCTATCAAGCTAAGCTGAAGCTGGAAAGTGGTGCAGAGCTGTGCAGACAATGCAAACTCGCCAAGCATACCAAGGACAAACATTTGACCTGCGACTCGTTGACCTGGATATGCCAGCTGATGTGGGAATGGCGAGCTGAAACAATCTCCCTCAGTGTTATATCACCGCGCTGCCCCTGTCCTCCCCTGTCCTGGTCAAGCCTGGCTCCAGCAGACTGTCAGTCTGGCAGGAGCTTGCTCTGCCCTTTCCAGAAGACGCCAACAGATATGCACACCAGATACGCGACGCTCCCGTAGACACATGCTGCGTCATGCGCAAGGGGAACGATGTTTGTTCCTCTACGTTTATAGGTGTAACATCGTGAGTGGCCGAAAGGAACGTGTGGCTTATCACATGAGCAGTTATGCTGTGCAATAAACGTTTGCCCAAGGCGCTACGAGTAACTGTGAGTCACTGTCAATATAGGGTCAATGCGGGGCAACGATTCCCGTGGTGCTCTCCACTCCTGAGAGATTGTTTGTTCAAGTAAAAGAGATCCTGAATCGCCATGGCTTGGGAACGAGTATGGTGCGCAGCGTTCGAAGATCTTTAAGTCTGTTAGCGCTCCATCAACACCGGAGGCATATGTGAAGATACAAGTTGTCAGAGGCACGCACAGCTTGATAGAACCCGTTGGATGTCCTTCCCACATGTACAATCTGCGCAGCACTGGAGTTGCACACCTCAACACCGTAATCTAGGTGCTTGCTGCGCCACTGACGGCAAGCGGCCTTGAGGTTAACTTGGCAGGGTCCTAGATCTGCACGCGTGCGAGGACTGATGCCAGTGACAGATGGGCTCTGGCGGACAGAATCTGTGACAATGTTGCGTCGGTGGCGTTCAAGTTGCACCACTTCGCCAGGAAACGGGACCAAGCCTGTCTCGTTCCGTCTGTTCCGCCAAGTTGGCACAATTCACTACCAGCATGCTCGATGTGTCTATGATCTATCGTGCAGCAGACCCCGTCGACCCTTGCTCATCCACGTGTTGAGGCAGACCATGGACTGCGGATGCCGAGTGTATTTCTGGTAGTGGTGATGCTCCTACGTGGTATTCTTAGCCACTCTCGCTATCTCTTTATACCTTTGCCCGGAAGATGCTGCCTATCGTTCAGGAGAGCGTGGTGGTGTGTCATGCGTGGCGCATACCTTGGTCGTGTGCTTCTGGCCTTGCTCGCGTGCGCGCCGCCGCGAATGGGAGAGCAGTCGGGATCAGGAGACCGGAGGTGACGAGTGGGACATTGAAAGTCACCATCAACCAATAACGTACTTGGCCTCAATGCATTTGCCTGAATCCATTCTGGTTAGTGAATCTGGGGTGCAGAGTTTGGTAATACTATGCTCGGTGCTCAAGTGATCACTGGTGCAGAAAGATTGCATGCACACCCCCTGCCATTCCTCTATGCTATTTGGAATGGCACTAATTAGAACGTTAAAAATATCTATGGATTGGTGAAGTTCAAGAAACTGTGTAGCTCAGAGATGCGCTTACTACTTCCAGTGAGGAGCGTTGATGAAGAGACCCATGAGGATTCCGGCCGAGACACCGGCGACGGGGACGGTGAGGACCCATCCGAGGAAGATCCAGCCAAAGGCCCTCCAGTTGATAGCCTTGGGGCCCGACGAAACGAGACCAACACCAGCGGTAGAGCCAGTGATGCACATGGTGGTCGAGACCGGGATACCGTACTGCGAGGCGAGAAGGACGGTGATGGACGAGCCAAGCTCCATCGAGAAACCACGCGAGGGCGACATGAGAGTAAGCTTGTTGCCAAGAGCAGACATGATCTTGTAACCGTAGGTGGCGAGACCGATAACAAGCATAGCACCACCAAAGGCCATGATCCAGGTAGGGGTGGGGGTCTTGTCACCAGTGACCTCTCCGTACTTCCAGGTGTAGTAGATGGCAGCGAAGGGACCAACAGCGTTGGCCGTGTCGTTGGAACCGTGGGCGAAAGAGTTGGTGCAAGCGGTGAGGACCTGGAGGAACGAGTAGAGGTGCTCGGTCTCGTTGTCGTACTGCTTGGCGATCTCGTGCATCTCGCGGAGACGGGCAAGCTCGGCGTCACCCTTGCCGAGCTGACGCTTGTGGATGTCGACTGTCATGCCGTGGCTGAGGGCACCCCAAACCTTGTAACGCAGAATGATCCAGAGGTTCTTGGGCGAGCACCAGAGGCCCTCAATCTTGGGGGTGGTGTCGACCTCCTCGACCTCGGCAAGGGGAACCTGGGTGCGGCGCTGGACCTCGGGCTCGACGCGGCCAGCAGCCTCAATGTCCTTCTCCTTCTGCTCAAACGAGCCCTCAGTCTCGGAGCCGGGAACACGAGTGTTCTGAGCGGGAACGTTGTCGCCGTGGAGGGCATGGGCGGCAGCGGCGTCCGCGCCGTCGTCGCGGTCACGGACACGGTAGTCGGGAACGTACTGAACCTTGAGGTCCTCGGGAGGGGGAGGGGGCATCTGACGCTTCCAGAGAAGGGGACCAAGGAAGAAGTGGTACCAGCGGAGAGTGTAGTCGTGGCGAACAACCTTGACGTAGACGTAAGGAAGCCAGAAGACGAGCGAGAGAACGGCGATTCCAACACCAGTAAGGACAATGGCGAGGGCAACGGTGAGTTCGGGAAGCTTGTCAAGGCCAAGACCGGGGGCACCCTTGTAGACAATCGACATGGTGAGGACGACGGCCACGGTAAAGAAGTAGAAGGGCGAGGCGATGAGACCCGCCTTGAGAGGGTTCTTGCGCTCCAGGACGGCATACTTGGTGATGAGGTAGACAACGGCACCGAAACCAGCGGCGATTCCGGGGGCGATAGCGAAGCCGGCAAAGATTGTGCCGAGGCCCTTGCCGTTATTCCAGCCCCACTGGACCGACTTGCCGCCACCGAGGGCGACACCGACACCGGCGAGGGCGGAAACAATGGAGTAAGTGGTGGAGACAGGCCACGAGTTCTTGGTGGCAATCATGAGCCAGGTAGCCGAGGCGGTGAGAGCACAGGTAAAAGCGAGCATCTGGACTCCGGCGTCCCCACGGAACACCTTCATCGAAATGATACCATTCTTGACAGTGCCGGCGACCTTGGAACCGGCGAGGACAGCACCCAAGAATTCACAGACAGCGGCCGCCATAACCGCCTGACGCATTGTCAGGGAGCGCGACGAGACCGAAGAGGCAAACGAGCTAGGTTGACGTTAGTATATTGACACCAGTAATGTCTATAGCATTGTTACTCACTTTGCGACATCGTTAGCACCAATGTTGTAAGCGTCGAGCGCCGCGAACAGAAGGCCAATGACGAAGATGTAGTCGTACTGGTGAAGAGTCGGCATGTTGGTTGACTGTGCCGCTTGAAGGGAGGTGGGTTTACAAGTGGCCCGCTCTGTGCGGCTTTGTCGAGTGGTGTTGAGAGAAGGAGGGGAAAGGACTTGAGTGTGGGAGAAGTGGTGCTGGGGCTGGCTGCCACTCGACTTTTGAAGGTCACCGGGGCATGTGTCAAAGTCAGACGACCGCGCCGCAAAGCTAATTGCCAAGACTTTTCCGCAGGCCAGAATTCCGTACATGCCCCCTCGTGCATGAGCTCCGGGCTGTCCGGCGTATCGTTAGCTGCTCGGCACCTGAAGCTGCAGACACTTCGAACGTGCACAACATGTTGCAGAGTGCAGTTGCCACGACTGCCACACACGTTTCTGGATTGTTTGCTCCCGTCAACTGCCACGGACTCCATTTTAGGCCAGAGGGCGTTCGCTTGGCAGGGAAGCTGCCCTGAATCTCCGTGGTTATCTCTGCCACTGTCGAGCTGGTAAGGGGTGCTGCTGCAAATGCTTCCCAGTGGCCAAGCGCGCATATCTCATGCACATGCGCTCCATCCTCCACGGAGCTGGCAAGAACGAGCTTTAATCGAAGGGTGCCCGCGGAGCAGGCACACCGGCCCGACACCGACGCGGCCGGCGGGGGCCGCCAGAGGCAGGGCGAGCACCTGACATGTCTCTGCCAGCTTCTCACGTTGATCAGACACTAGGCGCTTATTGGAGTATAGAAGATGCCCAGATGCTCCAGCGCTCCAGCAGCTCCTAGAGTTGCCATGCGGTCTCACATCTGTCTAGGCGCAACGCGGAAGGCGGTCGTCTCCACCCATGTCTCTGATCTCTGAACGTGGGCATGTCGATCCCATGACTTTATTCTGTACGCAGCCTTCGCGGAGCGAGGAACAAGGATCGTTCCGGTGAACACTCTCTTCGCCATAATGAGGACACTCGATGTTGCACGTGGGTGCCTGTGGATCCTCTTGTGGACTTAATGATGTTGGAGCGATTGCAGCGCCGAGCCATTGGCGCAGCCAACCAAAGCTTGACCAGGCCCATTTACCGTACATCGGACGGATCGTACGGACTTGTGATCCGGGAGGGCTCGACCCAGTGGCCATGGATCCGCGCGGTTCCTCCAAAGTGAATCGCCACGGTTTGCATACCTCGCCAGACGCCAGAGGCCAGGGGGTAACGAGACTGATCGCACGACGGTGGCGTCCGCAATCCACAAAGTCGTCCGACTACTCGGCATTTGCGTGAATCAATGGGCGCTTTCTTGTGACAGAAATAGACGGCGGCGTCAAGCACTCTGCATCTCGGTGTGGTGACCTTGTGGTCGATGGCGACAGAGTTCGTGAAGTAAAGTCTGGGCTCCACGCCAACCCCGGCCTGGCTGGCTGGCTGGTCCAAACTATTTGTGACATGTCGTGCCTGGATGAATATCCCTGAAAATCACAACATGCATTCATCCGCAGCAATGCCACGAACGTGCGCCATCTACTCTGGCTGTTAACAACCTCTGGCCTCTGGTCTTTACGCTCTGCCCCGAGGGTGAATACCCCTTGAAGCTTCCGAAAGGGCCTGACCAAGGCATCATCGCGAAACAGCAGATCAAGAAAGTCTTCCTCTCGTGTTGGGCCATCAGACACCTGACTGTTCGAGACACTGCTATCAGACCCAATCTCGAGGCTCGAAGGGCAGTCCACGAACGTGTTTCCAGCTGCCTGCTCGGCACAGGACCTCTTTATCCAAGCCAAGCTTGAGAAGAGCGGTTCTCCCGCCGCTTGAGGTTCACCAATACTGCCGACCTTTAGCCTTCGCGTTGCATTGGCCCGGTCTCCGGAACTTTGGCCAACAGTAAGCTCAATGCTCAACCCATGCGATCTTGTAACATGTAGTGCTCTGGCGAGCTCAGTCTTTGACCCTGGGTACTGCACACATTCAGTCTGCGGCTCCCCTCGCACGTGCCCAGACGGATACTCGGCGTCAAAGCCTTCACGTTGACCAACACGGGGGCGTCACGGCGGTATAACTGGTCACCAATTCAGTAATGTTCTTGTCGTACTACGCAAGGGGCATGTTGTTGCCAAGCTCAATCTGAACTATCTGACATAATCCCTCTTCAAGGGCGCGGTTGCTTTCACATGCTGAGCCGTCCCAGGGCACAGACAGACCTGCACCGAAGTTATCACACGTTTATCCGCAGTGACCAAGCTCATTAGTGGCCTGCCGCCGGAATCCGTTGACGTAGCCGCCGCCGGCGTGAGCGGCGCTGCTGTGGTGCCTTGGATGCATGACGCCTGAGCTAGTGTCATGTTTGGGTAACAGTATCCTCTGTTCAGAACCCTTGCCTGATGTGAGGTTGGGGGTTGGTGAGACGCTTAATAGCTGACAGCGTTGGAAGAGACTTCGGATCCCCAGTTTGACACTACTGACCCCCGACACTCATCCCCTCAATGGTCGCTATTCAGCTGCTCACTGCTCTTGTGGGGGCGAGCACCGTCGCTGCTCAGACTTTCCGTCGTACCGCCGCATGCCCCGGTCTCGGCTGCGTCTTCCCCCCCGACCAGGTCGACTTCATCGCTGGCCGTAAGTGGCACTTTATGGTGTGGCATGTGGCAGTCCCTGACGTTAGGCAGAGACCTTTGACATCCGCGTCGAGGTCCAGGCGCCTGTCAACGGCACTGAGGCCTACAACGGCGGCAACGTCAACAAGGACTTTACCCTCAAGATCGGTGGTGAGGGTGCCGAGCTCATCGACGTGACCCAGTTCTTCGGCCTCGAGGACCCCAAGCGTGAGTGACGTATGCGGAGCACCACTGACAGACCAGTCGAGGAGCACACCTTCTCGTGGTATGATGACCTGTTTGCCCAGGACGCCAAGACCAAGACTGCTGTCAATGCCGTCTCCAAGTCGTACCGCAACGTCCAACTCCACAACCCTGGCCGCTACAAGGTTCAGCTCACCTACAACGACGGCTCGGTCAACGAGGTTACTTGGGAGGTCCTCCCCATCCCCAAGTGCGGCGCCAAGGCCAAGAACCTCATCTTCTTCGTGGGCGACGGCATGGCCACCTCTATGATCTCTGCTGCCCGTCTCCTTGCTCACAAGATGGTCAACGGCAAGTACCAGACCAAGCTCAAGCTCGACGAGGCCCCAGCCTACGGCTCCCAAATGACCCACTCGCTTGACTCATTCATCACCGACTCGGCCAACTCGGCTTCGGCCCTCTTCACTGGCAAGCGCATGACTGTCAACGGTCTCAACGCCTACACCGACTCAACTGGCAAGGCTTTTGACAACGCCAAGGTCGAGACCATCTTCGAGATGTTCCGCCGTATCACTGGTGGCCAGGTCGGTGCCGTCTCCAAGGCTTACATTGCCGACGCCACCCCCGCCGCTGTCTGCACCCACACGTCGCAGCGTTCGCAGTACACTACCATCATTGAGCAGTACCTCACTGGTGTCACGGGCAACCACTCGTGGTACCCCTGGCACGGTATTGACGTCCTCATGGGCGGTGGTGCTGAGAACTTCCTTGCCGGTCCCGGTAACGGCAACGTCTCGCAGTTTGACCGCTGGGCCGGCGAGGGTTACCAGGTCGGCCACACCAAGACTGACCTCAACGCTCTGTCCAACGATGACCGTGCCCTTGCCATCTTCACCCGCGGCAACGTCTCGACCTGGCTCGACCAGCACGTCTACACTGACGCCCTCGTCCACGCCATCCAGCCCGACGGCACCCAGGGGGCTTACGACCAGCCCGGACTCAAGGACATGACTCTCAAGGCTATTGACATTCTCTCCACCCGTGCCAAGGCTCGCGGCACCGGATGGGCCCTCATGTCCGAGGCCGCTCTTATCGACAAGGAGATGCACGTCCAGGACATTGACCGCGCTCTCGGTGACCTCCTCGAGCTCGACGACACTGTCCGCGCCACTCTCAAGCACCTCGAGGAGATTGGCGAGCTCGAGAACACTCTCATCGTCGTCACCGCCGACCACGGTCACGGCTTTGACGTCTTTGGCTCGGCCGACACCGAGTACCTCGCCGCCCAGAAGGCCGACCGCAAGCGCCGCGAGGCCGTCGGCACCTACGCCTTGTCGGGTCTTTCGGCCTACACTGTGCCCAAGGACGTCAGCCCTACCAACCACTCGACCTTTGACTCGCCCCAGGGTGAGGGCTTCCCCGTTACCTGGGACCCGCGTTACTCGCTCGCCCACGGCTGGGCCGCTTACCCCGACAAGCGCGAGGACTTTACCATCAACAAGGAGCACGAGCGTATCCCTGCCGTCAAGAATGACACTGGCTACTTTTTCAACCCCGATGACAACCACGGTGGCTTTGCCATGACCGGCAACATTGATGCCTCCGAGGGCCAGGGTGTCCACTCGCTCGTCGACGTCCCCATCTACGCTTGGGGTGCCGGCCACGAGCTGTTCCGTGGCGTCATGGGCAACGTCGACATTGCCTTCAAGGTTGCCGAGGCTCTTGGCCTTGGTAAGAACTTCAACGCCACCAGCGAGTACAAGAAGTAGAGTGGTTAAATTTAGCGGAAGAGACCGTAGATGGATTTAGACGTTATATTGATAGTAGTCATATATTGGAAGTGGCACAAAACTTGGACATGTAACTCGATGTCGCTTGAGACTTGTCCTAGTGCTGGACAGCCAGTGAGTGCTGGGGAGGCGGCAAATGAGAATTGAGGTGTAGCAACCATGGACAGGAGGGAGATAAGACCGCTTAAATCAATTAATTCACCGAACCGTCGCCCTCCAATGAACCCAACCCATGTAATCTGCAGACGTCTCAGACTCTGAAGGCGCACACCGTAGTCCGCAATCCTGACCAACCTATGGAGCTGGGTTCGCAGCGCCCACATCCAACCATTACACAGAGGTTGAGTCACTTGAGTCTTCCGCTGGCTGCTAACGCACGACAAGTCCAGAAGTTACATGCACAAGTACAAGCCTCTATCGCCTTACCCTCTATCAAATGGTTCTGAGCGACAATGTCATCCTTGAACCACTCTATTGGATTCCTGGATATCAAGGTCCAACCCAACCTCTATCTACTTTGCGATGGCACGGGGCCGCAACATGCGCATCCAAGCCGACGAGTACTGGTTGGCCGGAGTAGCGACTGCGCCGAGCTCCTGGGCCGCCTTGAGCGGGAAATCAATGTTGCGAAGCACCTCGCGGGCCATGAGGACGATGTCCGCCTGGCCCTTCTCGAGAATGGTCTCGGCCTCCTTGGCGTCGGTGATGAGGCCGACAGTACCGATGAGAAGCCCCGGGACCTCCTTGCGAATGTGCTCGGCGAGCACAGTCTGGTATCCTGGCTTGGCGACAATGGTCTGGCGGGGGTCGTTGCCGCCCGACGAGACGTCGAGGAGGTCGATACCGGCGTCCTTGAGGCGCTGGGCGAGGATAGTGGCCTGCTCAATGCCCCACCACTTGTACTCGCCGTCCTGCTTCTCGGGGCCGAGCTCGGGCTCCAGCCACTCGGTCGCGCTCGTGCGCCAGAAGATGGGGCCGTCCCACTCCTCGCGGGCGAGCTTGGCAATCTCGAGAGACAAGCGCATGCGGTTCTCGAGGCTGCCGCCGTAATCGTCCGTGCGGTGGTTGGAGACGGGCGACTGGAACTCTGAAATGAGGTAGCCGTGAGCACCGTGGATTTCAATGTAGTCAAACCCGGCTGCCTTGCAGCGACGGATGGCGGCGCGGTACTGGTCCTGAAGAGTCTTGATCTCGGTCACTGTCATCTCGCGGGGCTGCGGGAACGTCTCGTCGTTGAACGCAAGGGCCGAGGGGCCGATGACTACAATGTCAGCGCAAGGCTCATGGCTGGGTCTCTACACGCCAACTCACCATTGTTGGGCCATCCGCCAAACTCCTCAGTGACGGCCTCACCGCCCTCCCATCCCTGCATGATCGCATTGGGGTAGATCCACATAGCCAGGGTGCTAGCCTTGCGGCCAGCGTGCGCAAGCTGAATACCAATCTTGCCCTGGTTGGCGTGTACGTAGTCGACAATGTGCTTGAAGGGGTCAACCTGCTCGTCCTTCCAGATTCCAAGGCACTGAGGGGTAATGCGGCCCTCGGGAGCGACAGCAGTAGCTTCGACCATCAGGTTGCCCCAGCCGCGCATCGCCATCGAGCCCTGGTGGATGAGCTGGTGGTCGTTGGCAAAGCCGTCCTCGGCAGAGTCTGCGGCAGCGTCAGCGAGAAGCCCTCAATCGTGTTCTGCAGATACGTACACTGGCACATGGGCGACACCCACAACCTGTTCTGGAAAGTCACGCCGCGGATCGTAATAGGCTCAAAGAGCTTTGGCGGGTTGGCATTCTGGGGGAACATGGCAGCAGGCATGAGTCCGCCGACAGGACCGACCTGCGCCGGGAGATAGCTGCGAGGGTAGCCTGCCGAGGGGTTGTCAATGGGCGCGAGCGCCTTGGGGTTGATGGGCTTGATGGCGGAGGCGGTCATCTGGAGTGTTAGTGTGTGTAGCAAGTGAGGAAGGCGGACGCGTATCAAGTTGCTGTATGATGTACTCACCGTGATATGTGTCGCGAGCTGGGGGAGATGAAGAGCACAGTACCAGTGTTCAATGCGGGGTGGAACTTATCGCGACGTGCAAGCCACGCAACTTTATACGAGGGGAGCTATGCCGCGTCGCTGCCTAAACAGTGATTCCGCGGTGGCTTGGGTTTTCCGTACAGGCGCCGCTGGCATCATTGCTGACTGATCACCATCCCAATACTCGGGTCCCTTATCTTTGCCTGATCTGCAGCCCTCCTGCAGCCCATGCAGGCAGTGCAGCCACCGCCTGCCGGGATAATAACACCCAAATGACCGTCTCACCATAAATAGAGCGTCATTTTCTTAGCAAGCAACAAGACAATCCGGATGTCAATGACACCCCTCCACCACGTTCTTCCCCCTCGAAAAAGGGCAGTCGCACCCGGAAATGCCAATTGCCCTTTTACACCGGAAATGCCATTTGCGCCTTGACAGTGCTTTCAGCGTGCTTGCTCTGCTCGCATGCCTTTGGCACGCTTTGTAAGATTCGGTGCAACTGAGCGGGGGTCCCGAGCATCATTTTGAACGGGCGTAGCGGCGCCGCCGCCGCTCCCTGCGCGGATGGACGTCGGTGGACAGTTCCGTCTGCGTGGGGTCGTGCATTTTTCTCGCGAATTTCAGCGGGGGAA
Source organism: Prillingera fragicola (assembly GCA_002335605.1). Taxonomy (NCBI): domain Eukaryota; kingdom Fungi; phylum Basidiomycota; class Tremellomycetes; order Trichosporonales; family Trichosporonaceae; genus Prillingera; species Prillingera fragicola. The sequence continues at coordinate 303,196 of BEDY01000002.1, forward strand.
ACAGGATGGACATGCCGTTGACTTGTGCTGACCTACCGCCGGCTTCCTGGCCAGCCTGGGCTGCGTAGCTCTCCTGCTCTCTCTGGCGTCGGCCTTGGACGCAGAAAAGTGAGCGGTCGCCATAGACTGTCAGGACCGGCCAGGGACGCAGTCTCCAATATGCCGGTTTACTACCCGCAACGCCGCAACAGCTCAACACCTGCAAGAGCACTGGAATACCCGAGTGAACATGTGAACCACGGTGCATGTCAGCGAGCAAGCGCGAGCCAGAACCGCCAGAAAACGACGGACATTCCTGCCATACTGGGAGCTAATCGACCGTTTCATCGTTTCGTGTACGTTTCATCCACCTCCTTGCTAGCTTGGTCGTTGGGTTTTGTTCGGTGTCTGACTCGCGTCTGGTTGTGTCCTGGATACCTTTGCTAGGAGGTGGGTTACTGTATATGCTCGACTCCGTGTGGGACGGAGGTGGGCTCGTCTGTACTAGCTCGTGGTGCGTGCTTGTCGCGCGCTCAAGGCAAGTCTCCTGTCCGTGCTCCAACACCCATGGCCGTCACATCACAGGAGACTGTCTCTAGCTCTGCAGGTCGCTCTTGGATCGAGCTAGCAGAGCTAGAGTTTGAACGGGTCGAGCGTGCACGCATACCGGGGCGTATATGAACTCTGAGCAACGGATGCCGGCACAAACTCTCATTCCAAAACGCACATCAGGAGATCTGCCGGCACCAGACGTCACTGCGTTTCAGCACTGAACTTTCGCATGAGCACTACCAAAGCTACTATTCGCTAATCGCCTGCCAATGATTAGAGATGCAGCGAACAAGGATGAGGCAGGGCACGCTAGCATGCATATTAGAGGAAACAAAAGTGGTAGATGTCCACAGGTCATGCTATTGCTACAGGATACAGTATGGGCATGGGGCGTTGGCGATGTGTGTGGCGAGTGGCAGCCCTTGCGGGTGGTCGGAAATGGTATTAAGATTATCTCTGATGAAGGGATCGTTGTTGAGTACGAGTTCATTGGGAAATGATGTTGGGGCGGTGGAGGACGCAGAATTGACAATGAGAGTGCTTGAGTTTACTGCAAGCCGACGACGAGCATGACTGCGGCGGCAACAGCGGCGGCGTTGACGCCGGTCCGTCCTGCGGCGTTGGCTGGGGTTGCGCTTGCGCTGGGCTTGTTGGCACCCAGAGCGCCTGCACTGGGGCTGGTACCCTTCGCGGTCGCTGGGCCGTTGAGGAGCTTGGCCGTGGACGCATCGGCTGGAGCGCTGGGAGCGATCGCAAGATCCGTGAGCGTCGAGACGGCTGCGCCGACAGTGCTTGCTGATGCGGGACCGATAAACTCTGGCGGCTGTGTGTCGTCCACAGGAGACTCGACGGGGCCAGTGTCGTTGGTCGTGTCAGCCTCGCCAGTGTCGGTCGAGCCGACGACGACAACACCTTCCTGCGTTGCCGGGTCCTCCGCGGCGGCGTTGGACGTTGATGTTCCATACGACGACGACGACGACGACGACGACGACGACGACGACGACGACGACGACGACGACGACGACGACGACGACGACGACGACGACGACGACGATGACGATGACGATGACGATGAGTCGTCTGTAGGAGGCTCGGGGTCGAGGGCCGTGATGAGGTGGCCTTCGACGCCGCGCGGTGCGAGAGGTGCGGCGTGGGCTGCTGCTGCGACTGGGTGGTGTCAGTAGTGTGCAAAAGGTGCGACGAAGCACGACAGGAAGAAGGGGCAACTTACAAACAGCGAGAGCAACGAGTGAGGCCTTCATAATGAGAACAAGTTGCGGTTGTGGCCAGATCACTGATCAGACAGGCAGATGAGACAATCCAGTGACGATGGGAGCGGCGATGGGTGCGGTGAGAGACACAAGAGTAGAGTTGTTATAGAGAAGAAAGCAGACCTGCTGCTCGGCCTGCTTTTTGGGAATCTTAAAGTAGAGAGTAGTCTGAACACATCATACACACAAAACGTCAGTTGATAGATTGGAGCGGGGCGGCGGCGGTGCGGCGGCGCGGTAGCTCGGCGTGCCATGGCGTGCGTAGGTGCGCCGTCGGTCGTGCAGCAGTAGTGTGTGTGGGGTTAGAGCTTTGGTTCCTCGCCCCCCGTGCGCTTGCATCCTGCATGCATGCTAGGCTTCTGGGCTGGTTTCCCTGCAGCGTCTGCAGCCGTGTGGGCGGTGAGTAGAGAGTGAGTGAGGACTGAGGAAGACAGCAGGTGGTGTGTCAGGAGTCAATGTTTGGTCTTGACACACCAGGGGTCTAGTCGGTTGGGACTACTCTAGTCTCTCATACTCTTCCTGCACCTTCCTGCACCTCGTGCACCACAGCCTCCTCGTGTTCCTTTTTCTTCTCCTGCCAGGCCCTGCAACGTATCTCTTTACCCCCTGCCCTTGCATGAACCTACACCATGTGACACACGCACACCTAGCACTCGTGCCTGCAGGTATGCCAAAACGCACCACCAACCACACACGATGGGCAAAGAGTCGCACCTCCTTCCTCCACAGCCAATCGATATCACTTGTCGCTCTCCCCACCATGCACCAGCCCCTGGAAAAGTCGTCTACAGTTCCCGTCGCCGTTGACGCATGACCCAGTTCCGCACTTGCTGATCCGAAACCGCTATCAGCTTGCCACGCTGCGTAACCCAGCAATACTGCACAGCACCCAGCGACCGGCGACTGCATACTAGGCGGAAGTGTGTTGCGTTTCCGGGCCCACCCTGGCGGTATCTCCCTACCTGCAGCTGCAGGCTGCGCAGCCACCAGCTTCCTGGTCAGAGCACTGTCCGTGACCTGTGATTAGGCAGCTCGTGCAGCACCACTTTTGCCAGCTGGCATACACACACCTATGCGCCTATGGTGCGCAGCACCAGCCCTGCAGAAACCCCAGATCCTAAAGGGCCTCTGCGTTCATATGTGCATTTGGAGCGCGATTAGAGCTGCTAGCTTGACACGCTGGCACACACGCTAGTACATGCTAAATGGCGCCACATGAAGAGAAGTTGGAGCGTGCAGGGCACGGATGAGTCCTCCGTGCTAGCTTTGAACGCCACTGACGCCACGGATTTCGACCAGGGTGCGTGGCCTCGTTTTGGAATTGCAGGAATCGGCGGCCACATGGTTCGTCAGGAAGTGTGGCGCTCTTGCTGGAACGACGCCACGAGTTGTGCACGCGAGGTTACGAGCTTTCGGTAGTATCGCAGGATTATGACAGCCACACACAAGCTTACAAGGACGTTTGAGGGTTTGCTTTGCCGGGTGCAGAGCATATGGGACCCCATAGTGGGTCTGCACCGACTCTGGGTCCGGGGGATGTTGAGAAATCTGCATGATGAAGTGGTCTGCGCTTGGACGCAGCGAGACAAGAGGTGTGCCGGGCAGAGCTCAAGAGACTAGAGGACAGAGAGGCCAGAGGCCAGAGATCTGGCGCTGGGTTCAGTCAGTCGCTCCATTCTCCATCGGTCACCGCATACACATGCGGCACAAGCATTTGAGTTGCCCTTTCGGTCTTGCAGAGTACCTGCCCCGCTTGTACTGTATCAGGATATCCTACACGAAAGTCACCAACCCTAGATAAGGATACGTGTGCCAGGATCCAACTCGGTCAAGATGGCAAGGTCAGTTGCGGCCGCCGAGGTATCGGATCTCGGATGCAGTTCTCTCATCTACTTGCGTCTTGCTCATTACATGAACTCTGCAGATCAGCAGCTGGTTGCCCAGCAGGTGGCACGGCCACAGCGTGTCTCGCGCAAACATTCATCTCCTCTCGCCAACGAATAAAAACATATTAGACCGCCATCGCCATCTACTGTAGTAACCTCGAATTAAATCCGTCCGAAAAATGGTCGTGTATCCCGAGTTTTTCTCGCGAGGAGGCCATGTGCGTTGCAGCGCAGACCAAGTCTGGGCGGCACACTACTCACTCGCCTAAAATTGCATGCCTGTGCACGCTTACTGCATGACAACAGCAGCCATGACGGCGGCGGCAACACCAGCGGCGCTCCACTCGGTGCGGCCAGCACCGCTGCCGGCAGCGGCCGAAGTGGCAGCGGCACCACCAGAGGCAACGGCCGAGGTGGCCGAGCCGGCAGCCGAGCCGATAGCGGCAGTGGCACTGCCGAGGAGACCAGTAGCGGTGCCGGTGGCCGTACCCGAGCCAGAGACGGCGCTGCCAGAGGCAGCACTGCCCGAGGCGGCGGCGCCGTCAGTGCCGGTAGCGGCGGGCTGTGCGGATCCGTTGGCGTCGGTGGCGACGGGCGAGCCGTTGGCGTCGGTTGCGGGGACGGGCGAGCCGTTGGCGTCGGTAGCACCAGCGCCACCAGCGCCGCCAGCGACAGTGTTGCCGTTGGCGTCAGTGGTCTGAGCGGGGGCGGCAGTGTTGCCGTTGGCGTCGGTCGTGGCACCAGCGCCGGCGACGCCGCCGGCACCGGCACCACCGGAAGCGGCGGCCTTGGAGGCGGAAGCAGCGGAGCGCGAGGCGGCGGCGGACGACTTGGAAGCCTTCGAGGCCGACGAGGCAGCCTTCTCCGACTCGACGGCCTGGGCGTCGTAGGTGATGGTAATCTGGTCACCGGGGTTGGCGAGGGTGGTGACAAACTTGACAGTCACGACCTCCTGGGCCTGGACGGCGGTGGCGGCGACTGTGGCGTCAGCAATTGAGTTCCCATACAGAGGTAGTGGGACAGTGCTATCAAGTCGCCGACATTACGGGCTGGGTCTCGGAGGCATTGCTTTGACATTGCAGCCTGGACTCGTCGGTGGGTTTCGCGCCACTGGACGGTTTCACTGCCAATGTCGGTGTAATGTTGAGGCACCAACCTGCACAGGCGGGGGAAGCCCACCACCACACAGCTACCATGGCCCAGCGTGCTAATTTACAGTGGCTAGACACTTACGAGCGGCGGCGAGGACAAGAGCAGACTTCATTGTTGTTCGAGAAATGAGGTTTTGGGTGTGGGTGGGGTTAACAAGTAAAAAGGTGTACTTGAAGGAGAAAGAGCGTGTGGGAAAGTCCTCTTCTAGGAAGTCGACCGTTATATTCTGTCACTTCATTCGCAGCTGCATGTACCGAACCTGCCGCTCTTGGTAGCTCGCGACGTGAGGCATGGGCCTGGAGCAGCCGCAACCCGGGCCGGGTCGCTGCACCTTTGAACTTTACTCTGTCATCGACCCGGTGGCGCGCTACCCCCCTCGGTTGCTTGCCGTGCTCCCTAATGGCTCATGATATCCCTAGGATCCTCTGCAGATCATCATCATTTTCAATGTCGCGGCGGCTGCGCAGCCCAGCGCTGCAGTCACCCGCCGCACGAAAGCCGAGCCCGGCCACGAAAAGCCCATCAAAGGGTTGGAAGTGTAATATACTAGGAACAGGTCCATCTACCCAAAACGCGGTCGACCCCTTTGGCTGTCACTGGGCAGGAAAGAAAGCCGCTTCGAGTACCCTGCGCCGTTGTCCGTCGTCACGCATCACAGGGAGGCGGGTCGCTAAGCGCACGCGCGCAAGCTGTCTCGCAACGGCTGGAAAGGGTTGCGGGGGGTGAGCGAGTCGGTTTTTGTCGAGTGTCGCAACATTGCCTGCCACCGCGTCATTCGTGCGTCATACAGTTGCCCAAATGGTGCCCACATACCGGACAAGACGTCAGCGCTTTGAGCAACGTCAAAACGTCAGAGCAACCGCTCGTGCGCGGCGTCGATCACTTTTCGGCCCTTTTTGCGTACCTCGGGTTCAGTGCCTGGAGACGTCTCTGCTCCTCAACCTTAGTTTTTCTCCTCATTGTCTGCCCGAGAATCCGCATTGCAGCCATGCTTGCAGCTGGCAGGGCTTGATATTGCTTCGGGTGTACGGCAGCCTCCTCGCGGCATGCCGCAATTGTCTTGCCTGATCCGCACTTGCTCGTTCCGGAATCACCGCTGCGGGTGACGCAAAGCTCCTGCTCCCCTGCTCACACTGGCCAACTGGGCAGATTCTGGGTTCCACAAGCCTGGTAGCTGCAGCTCTAGTGGAGCCGTTCTGCTGTTTCGGGTTTGAAAGCTTCATATAAGCTGCATACCATGTGAGCAAATGGCCGAAACGGTGGTCGCATGGCCGTCATGGCCGTCATATGAGCTTTTGCGCATGTGGTCGTCCGCCGGAAAGAATGACATCGTTACAATCAGAGCAAAAAAAGGAAGTCGTCCTCCTTGACGTACTTGTTCGCTGATTTGCTGCCCATTCTTGCCCATGCCTGCCTTGCTGTGGCTCTCCTGAGCTCCACTCGGTGGCGCCTGGGCTTCCTGCACAGGTCCAGCGTTACCACTTGCGTTACTGCCACCGCAACGACGCCAAAGCCCCTATATGCCGCTCACTGAGGCGCCAACTGCACTGCGCACAACGATGGTGTGCACGTTGTACGCTGTACGGAGATGTGGCACCAGCGCCGAATGGAATTCTAAGAGGTACCCAGCTGCCGCAGCGTGCGGGCTCCACATGGCCATGAGAGGCTGTGGTGGGCGGCGTTCTAATCTCGGAAGGTCGTGTGCAGTCACCTCTGTATGTCTCGCTCGCCCACTTCAATAGCCATTGTCAAGGTAGCTGCGCCGTGTGACTGACGCATACCACTCGAACAACGTTATCACGAGACCGCAATGAGCTTGGATGCAGAAGCCGAGTTCTGAGATCGTGAGATCGTGAGATCGTGAGCCTGCCAGCCAACGTGAATGGCATAGTTGCCGAAGAGGGAAGTCGCCACTTTGGTGTGCAAGTGGAGTGATTGCCGAAGTGGCCGATCTGGGGGCAGGTGATAGTGGATATCTGGCTCTATAGTCAGGATTGGCGAGGGAGGTCGAAGCCTGCTTGTCGGCGATCCATGTGTCGACAGTGGATGTAGGGTATACACACTGAGACCGTGGTAGTGGACAGCAGACGGAGCTGTAGACAACTATGAGAGCGAGATCGATCACCTTTACAGCTCCCACGCCTCATCCTTCTGTGTCTCGCCACACAAGCCAACAAGAAAAGAGAGCTGCCGCAGGGAGTGTTAACGTGTACACTAGATGGGAGGCACACCACATGTCAAACAGAGTACGAATACGACGGTGTGGCACAGATCCCGCGTAGCGTCCGCTCTCCATGCGATCCTAGCGTTCACAGCCTCTTTGTACCAGACACACCAAGCTGGGATTCCAGTGGCTCAATTGTCTTCGCCGAGCCTCCCAGAATAACTGCCCATTAGCTTTGATAGTGCCTTTCTCATGTCGATTCCACGTGTGACGGCTGCGACGCTACCTGCGTCTGTGGATAGGAATCAGTAAATGCGACTTGTGCGCCAGCCGACCGGAGGCCAGTCCATGCATATCGGCGGCCAGCAGCAATGCGCTGCCTGTAGCTAACTAATCACAAAGCGTCATGCGCAGAGAGGTTTACAATGTGGCAAAACGAACAGACATCTAGTAGGCGACAACGGCGGCCATGACGGCGGCAGCGACGGCGGCGGCGCTGAGGGGCGCGGCGACAAAGGCAGCGTTGCCAGCGGCGGCAGTGGTCGAAGCGGTGGTCGAGGGCTTGGCCGCGCTGACCGACGCCGAAGTCGAGGGCATGGCGGTGGTAGCGGCGACGGGCTTGGCAGAGGTCGAGGGGACGGCGGGCTTGGCGGACGCGCTGACGGCCGTCGAAGCGCCCGCGGCGCCGGTAGCACCAGCGCCACTGACACCAGCGCCACTGACACCAGCGCCACTGGCACCAGCACCGGCGGCACCGGCACCGGCGGCAGTGTCATCGCCCGCGGCGGCGGTGTCGTCGGCGCCGGTAGCAGTCTCGTCACCGCCGGCGGCAGTGTCGTCGCCAGCGGCCGATGCGCCGTCCTCCTCGCCGCCGACCTCGGTGGTGTCGGCGCCGTCGGCACCGTCAGCACCGTCAGAGCCGTCAGCGCCAGTGTCGGCACCAGCCCCAGTGCCAGCGTCGGTGCCGTCCTCGGCGGTGGCGTCGGTCGACTCCTCCTGGGGGTTGGGGATGGCCATGACAGTGCCGGCGACTGCGGGGTCAGTGCGTGTCCACTGGCTCGTGTGTGCAGTAGCTGGGTTGCAGTGTGTGGGGGGACCAAGGGTTTGGGTGTGGGTGGGTGCAGGGCCTCCCAGGGGGCCACGGCCTCGTCGCGTCTCTTGGCGCTTGGCCATGTGCCAAGCCTGCGCAGTGTCCTATAACGGCGCACGCCAAGCAGTCTTGGTATGCCCCTGCGGATGCGGGGGTTACTCACGGGCAGCGAAGAGGGCGATAGCGGTGAACTTCATTGTGCAACGAGTGGTAGTGTTGGCGTGTCGGTGAGTTTTAAAAGAGGTGTGGTGGAAAAGGACACCCAAGACGCGACGGCACTGGCCTTTTATGTTGCCCAATTCCACTTTGGAAAAACAAAGGGGGCGGTGTTGCAGCTCCCCCGTCCCCTTGCCCAAACATTGTCTACCGGCCAGGTGCTGCGCGCTGCGCGAGACCTGCAGTCTAGTCTCCGGGTCACGGCTACAAAATGGCACATGAAAGAACGCCCTCATTTTTGGTGGCCGAACAGCTCTGCCAGACGGTCTGGACACACCCAGTTCCCAGGGACAGCACTCGTCCTCCTCCCCAGTGGTCTCAGACACCCGCCAGCCTGGGAAACGAAAAGGCTGCACTGCATTTTGACTTTGGACGCCTGGACCACAAGCTGGGGCCGGATCTCAGGTCGGAACGAAAACGCGTCCGTTCCCGGCAGCAGCCAATGGGAGCCGCAGATGGATGCGCGACGCGTCCTTTTCACGACGCGAGCCCTAGATCTTTAAACTGTGAGTTGGGTAGGCTGTGGCTGTAGCGTTGTAGGCGAATGCATATGGCGTGACTGAGCAAGGGCTGCATACGTGCGTACACGCTGCTGCTGCTGCTGCCCATGCCTTATGTTGCAATGTTGACGCGATTTCACTTGCACGAGTGCCTGTTTTGGATTGACGCAACAAGAACAGAAGTCTAGAGGAGGTACATCCAGTGTACAACGGCGACGCGACTCGCGCGGCCGGGCAAAAATGAAAGAGAATGGGACAAGCAACTATTGCTACTGTAGCACGTCGTTGCTCACACGCCAGATGCACACGCCTACTGCGCGACAACAGCAAGCATGACCGCGGCAACAACAGCGGCGGCGCTCATGGGCGCAGCGCCGACGGCGCCGTTACCAGCTGCGGCCGACGCCGACCCGGAAGGCGTGGTAGACTTGACGGTCGCGCTAGGCTTGACAGAAGCTCCGGTAATAGGCTTGGTCGTGACAGCGGCACCGCTCGAGCCAACGGCAGTACCAGCACTGGCCGCGCTTCCACCGGTTCCAGCGCCGGCGCCGGCAGCAGAGTCGCCAGCAGCCGAGCCGCCAGCAGCGGTAGCGTCAGACGCACCGTCCTCGGATGCGCCGTCCTCGGTGCCGGCGTCACCACCCATGGCGGATCCGTCCGTGCCGGTCGAAGCGTCGGCGCCAGCGTCACCGCCAGCCTCGGCGGTGGCCTGGGCAGCAGCGGCGTCGCCAGCAGCCGAAGCCTCGGCCTCGGACGCGCCCGTTGCCTGCGCGGCGGCAGCGGCAGAGGCGGCAGCGGAAGAGGCGGCGGCCTGGATCGAGGCGATGCGGTCGGGGCTCATGCCGGGCGAGTTCTGGCCGCCCGTGCTGGGTGGCGCCGAGGTGACGGCGGGGACTGCGGCGCTCACCGAGGAGGCCGCGGCGTCCTGCGCATAGGCGGCGGTCGAGACTGGAAAGAGAGTGTCAGTGCGTGAAGAGCTTGAGTTGCGAGGGCGCGGTGCCCATGGTGGGTGGGTGAGTGCCGGGTTGGGGAAACTTACAGACGGCGAGGAGGGAGAAGAGAGCGAGCTGCATTGTTGTTGAACGAGTGTGGTGGGGGGTAGAGAGCGCAAAGGTGTTCGTTGAGAGGAGAATGTATAGAAGTCAATGTTCGAATGACACCAGCACGTAGAGTACACCTGGTAGCATACGTTGGCACAGTACCAACGGCCAACGGGTCGACAGATGGATGGAACGCTGGCTGAAGGCACGGGATGGCACACGGGTGCACGGGGTTTGTGCACCAAGGAAGAACAACACCAGTAGTGGACATCAGGGCGCGTCTGTCGTCCATGTACCCTTTACGCGTCCACCGTTCAGGCGCTGCAGGCGGGCCGGGCACGTGTACAGGAGTAATCATACGCAGTCCCGAATGCTGTGCTGCGGGCTGCTCCCAGTAACAGTGGCACGGGACGCCAGCACGTACGCGAATGGCAAGCCAAAAAGGGACGTGACGAGCAAAGAGGGGACCCCAGAAATCATCCTGGCTGCTCCAGGGTTACGTTGGCACAGGGTGCAGTGTTTTGTGTTTCGCTCCATCCATGTGGTTGCCTGCGATTCGATACATGTGTAGGGGAGCAGTAGGGAAAACGTCGAGCTAGCTAGCACTAGGTTGTCGATTGTTGACGATCAATGCTGGTGCCACTTCGGAACACCCCACCACTCGTTTCAGCAATTCAGCAAAACCTGCCGCCTGTGCAGCAGGGTTAGACCCGACGCCATAGTAACATAGTGCCGCATAGCGCACCGCCGCATAGTTTGGCGGCACAGTGATACACTGGGGTTGCTTGTCTGGGACATTTGGAAGATGGGTCGCACGACCAGTGTGGCGCTTGGACCCATCGTTACAAGGTGGTTTGCACCGGCGATGACATGGATGGCCGTGGAGGGCTTGTGCGCAATGACAGGGTGGGCGGCGTGGAGACGTTGGGACGGAGTGTAATGTCATGCAGTGCTGTGGGTTAGAGTACTGAGCCAAATGGGAGTCGGTGGGACGAGTGACCTGAGGTACCAAGCATGAGGTTCGTTGAGGTATGTATATGGGGTCAATGGCGTTGAAAAGAGTGGCGAACAATGGCATGAGGGCTGTGAGAGGTGGCTGCCTATCTATATGCCTGCAGCATGAGCAGTTAGGAGAGTAAGCACTTCACTACGCAGCCCAGTCCATAGCACGTGCAGCACGCAGCCACATTGCAGCATCACGGCGCTCACCGCAGGTACTATGTAGTACCAAAAACATGAAATCAACCGGCGACCACCCCAGAAAATGCAGTGGCAAAGCAGTCGCGACTCATCCAGCCGTCGATCTTAAGCGACGCGTTCCATTCCTCCAAGAACAGACTCCAGCAATCCTTACCTCGGCCAAGTCCAGACTCTTCCAACGACCCAGCTCTCGCCAGCATGTACCAACACAAGCGTTGCAATGACGACAAGTCGTAGCCTCCACCCAAAAAACAAGGTCATCCCCGGCAAAGGTCACCCAAACCCCGTCCCGTCTTCCCCTGTTCACCGAGTCAAAAAAAATACTACGCCCCCCACTTCCAAACAGGCAGCGGCGAGCGGACGGCAAACCCACGGCCTATGCTTCTACGAGATGGAAAACCACAATACAGCGCTGCGAACACGAGTGCCCCAGAACGTAGTGCGTTCAGCCAATTTCAACAGGGAATGGCCCTCGCTCCAATAATGCGACGCAGAGTGGAGCCGTCTGACGCAATAAGCTTTGTGGCTCGCAGCACCGTCCGTCAACACCGTTCCTATGTTACCTTTTGCACCAGCTGTTATCAGTCCTGTCGTCATTCTCTTGGACGTGCTTTGGCGCTTGGGTATGCTTGATCATTAAGGAACCAGGAGTGCACGCGTGCATGTGGTGTGTCTGCTGCTCATGCTTTCCTCGCTATGGTCTTGGTCTGGCTCGTCCCTAAATGCGAGATCTGTGACCTTGCCCTCTTAGACTGCTTCTAGCGCCGCTTCAAAAGTACAACACGACTCTCTAAGCGCTCTCGACAACGTCCCAGTCGGTAATCTGTACGTCAGCACCTTTGGAGCGGACACTTGACTCACGTGGTACTCGTCAAGACCGTCGAGCTCCTTCATGTCCTCGTCGCTGATCTCAAAGCCAAAGATGTCGGCATTGGCAACAATGCGCTTCTCCGACACCGACTTGGGAATGACGACGTAGCCCTGCACTGTTAGCACACACCTTGCGACCACGGAACTCACATGCTGCAGACCCCAACGCAGGAAGATGGAAGCGGCGGGCTTGCCATACTTGTCAGCCATCTTGACAATAGTCTTGTCCTCAAACTTGGTCGCACGCGCCAACGGTGCCCAGGCCTCGAGCAAAATGTTGTGCTTTTCGCACAGCGACACAATGTCCGGGTGACGCATGAACGGGTGCAGGTCAATCTGGTTGACGACCGGCAGCTCGGTACCGCGGTCGACCATCTCCTGGATATGCTTAGAGCCATAGTTGCTCACGCCAATGCTCTTGACGAGACCACGCTTCTTGGCGTCGACAAGCGCGCGCCACAAGTCGGTACGCATCTCGGGTCCACCAATGGGAGAGTGAAGCAAATACAGGTCAAAGTAGTCGACGCCGGTGCGCTTGAGCGACTTTTCGAGGTCGGCGAGTGCAGCGTCGTAGCCCTGGTTGTGCATGAGCTTGGACGTGATAAAGATCTTCTCGCGGGGGGTGCCAGTGGCCGCGCAAAAGTCCTTGACAGCCTTGCCGACCTGGCCCTCGTTCTCGTACCTGCGTGAAAGTTAGCATGTTGTGACATATGGGCTACAGCTCTAGCTGCTCATGCAGCCAAGCGCTGTTGGAGAGGACCCACCACTCGGCAGTGTCAATGTGAATATAGCCATTCTCGAGCGCAAACTTGCTCGCCGAGTAGGTGTCCTCGTCGCTCATCTCATAGACGCCGAGACCGAACTGGGGGATCTCGCGGCCGTCGAGCATCTGCGCCTTGTTAGCTACCCTTCGTCTTTCAAGGGGTAGCTCACCTTGAGGGTGCCCTGGAGGGTCTTGACTGGAGCGGGCGCAGGCATTTTGGCTTTTCGGACGTGTGAATGCAAGAGAAGGAGCATGAGTGAGTAGAGTAAGAGCAGTTGGTTGTGGTCACGACATTCGGCTTGTCGGCCAGGGCGGGCCGGTTCGCCGAATCGTCCAGATTAGCGGAATTAATTATCATTACAACAACGCAATAGAACAGCTGCTGTAATCTCCTACTGCTTTTGAATTTCAGCTCAACATTTGTTGTGGAGGTTCTCAACAAGTGTCACTTCCTCACCACAACGATGAGCAGCAGCACAAAGCCCAGCCAGGGCTCGGCCCCCCTCACGGCCTTTGTCAACTTTCCTTCCCAATACACCCAGACCCTCCTCCTGCGCGCTCTCACCGCTACCCTCCCCGCGGTCTCCATCACCCTTCTTCCCCCTTCAGAGCAAAACCCTCCACAGCTGCAATGGTGCGTCACCACCTAGGCCACGGCTAACGTGCAGGGCTGACTATGACCTGATGACCTTTGACAAGCCACATGGCGACGAGTCCTACCTCATCTCGTCATACGTGTACCGCAAAGCGCTTATCCGGAAACACCAGCTGCACACAACAGTGCAAGAGTACCTCGCCAAGGCGTCCCACCGCGGCCACGGATCGGTCCTCGCAGCACCAGCCACGGGTGGCGTGGGTGGAATCCCAAAAGGATGGACTGTCGATGTGCATTTCGCGGACGAGCTGGACGAGCTGCTCATGGACGACTTGTACGAGCTCGCCGACGCTATGCAGAGCAACGAGAGCAAGGAGGACGAGGACAGGCAGTGGTTTATCCTCAAGCCTGGGTTTGCCGACCGCGCGCAGGGTATTCGCATGTTCTCGACCGAGGAAGAGTTGAGAGGAATCTTTGAAGAGTTTGAGCCGCCATCAGACGATGAGGATGAGGAGGAAGAAGATGACGAGGACGAGGTCGGCAGCCTGGTTGAGCGCACCGGCGCGTGTTCAGTCAACGATGATGACGACGAAGGCGACGCTCACGACACTGGCGTACTCACCTCGCATCTCCGCCACTTTGTGATCCAGGAATACCTCCCCCGCCCTGTCCTGTTCGACCTGGACGGCGGCGCAGCAGGCCGAAAGTTTCACCTGCGTGCGTACGTCCTCGTCGTGGGCGGCTACAAGGTCTACCTGGCGCACACCATGCTCGCTCTCTTTTCGCACGCTGTCTACACCTCGCCCAAGAGCGGAGAGGAGTTTGACCTCGCGCCACACCTCACCAACACCTGTCTCCAAGTCGACAGCTTTGGGGCGCCCGTGCGCGAGGAGGAGCTCGTGCGGTTGTTCTGGGATCTCGAGGGGGAGGAGGCCCTTGCTTCGGAGAAGGAAGGTTGCGTTGCCCGCGGCAAGGTGGCCAAGGAGTGGCTGGATGCCGTGTTCACAAGGTCGGGAGAAGTCGTTGCCGAGGCTGTGCGCGCTGGCGCCGAGTGTGGATCCTTCGGCCTGCAGCTTATGCCGAACGCATTCGAGATCTTTGGTGTTGATCTCGTGTGTTCGTTCCCTCCCGGTGAGGTAGGTGCAGGACTGGCTGTGCCCGACGTCACGCTGCTCGAGTTCAACGCCAGCCCCGACTTCCAGCAGAGTGGAGACAGGTTGCAGCCTCTGCTGTTGAGTATGTTCAAGGGCGTCGTCGGGCTAGTGATCAAGCCGTTCTTTGGTTTGCAGGAGGACGAAGAGCCCCAGCCAGAGCTGAACGTTGGCGAGGAGCGTGACGGCTGGAGGCTCGTTGGCAAGGGCGAGGTGAGGGCGAGCTTTGGGTAGAGTAGGGTCATAGATGGGCATGGCATAGTAACATTCTCACTGATTCACTGATTCGCTGTCCTACTGGCACACGTTGACGTCTACTGACCTTCCTAACAACTCGCCCTACACCTGATCCCAATACTCGCCCTGCTCAAGCATCGCAATCAATCCCTGCCTCTCTGGCGCCCACCCCAGCCTCTCCCTAGTCTTCAGCCCACACACGGCAGGGTACGGCCGCGCCAACACCCCGGCCCACGAACCTACAGCCGCCGCCTCGCGAACCCCAACGCCTACAAGCGGCAGTTCCAGCTGCAGCGCAGCCAGCGCCCCCAGATCAGCAGGCGTCACGTACTCGCCAACAGCATGGAATCGTGCCACTTTCCCAGGCGATCTGCGTATCTCGTCGCCACACTGCCCACGCCGCATACGCTCCAACGCCAGCCGGTAAACTCTCGCGACATCTGCGACGTGCGCGGCAGGCCACAGCGCCCCGCCTTTACCAGCGATATGTGCCGCGCCGGTGTTCTTGAACCCACGCAGGATTTGGAGAAGGAACGGGTCGGCCGGAACACACATGTCCCCGCCGTGCATGAACGGTGGAGTGCGGATGATGCCTGTACGGACGCCGCGCTCTGCGAGAGCTAAGGCTGTGTCTTCTGCAGACTCACTCTGCAGAGGCGGGTAGGCTGGCAGCTCGTGGGTGTCGAGCAGCGGGACGGCAGTGTCCTCTGTGAGGGTACCATAGGCGCCAGCGCCGATGGCCGTGCCCGAGGAGGTGACGAGGAGCTTGTTGCGTCCAGGGACTTTGGTAATGTCGGTGAGGGCATCCGAGATTGCGGCAAAGACGGCCGTGTCAAAGTGGTCGCCTACGGTTGTGTCGCTGAGGGTGTTGTCCCACAGATGGACTGTGGCGTCCGCGGCTATCACGGCCGTCTTGATGGTCTCGAGGTAGCGCGTGCGTGGGAGCGGGGAGAGGGTATAGTCTGGGAGAGACTGGACCATGTGGCCGTGAGAGAGGAGGTCGTGCTTAAGGTGTCGACCGAGGTGGCCGCGAGAGCCGATTAAGAAGATGTTCATGGCTGAGCGTGGCAGATGAGGGGGAGAACAAGTGATGATGGCGGTTTATGTAGCATTGCGTGTCATCACAATCCGGCTAGCCCCAGGTCAGGCAGGAGAAGTTGGGACAGCCGTGGCCACTACGGTTGATCTGTTGTGTTACCCTATATGCATGCGCAACTGCTGACTTGCTACTGGCGCAGGTGGCCACAGGCGCACCAAGAGCATCTGGAAAGCGCTCGCCTAAAAGAGGAGCGTGCGATCCGTAATACCCTTGCCTCTCTCTTTGTGTTTTACCACCCACTCCCAGGCCTGAGGCACTCAGGCCCACCATCTTTGTTGTGTTGCTCTGATGATCTCCTTGCGGTATCCATTGGAACCTCGAAACAGCAGCATTGTCGTCCCGCCCTCACCCCTTCAACCGCCTCTCATGGCAGCCCTTTTCTGTACTCAGCTTGATTGAGTTGTGGCATCGCACATTCTCAATGCGATGTCGATCATCCAGGCACAATCAGCTTTGGCCGTGTCTTTCTCAACACATCTTCGGTCACCCGTTGTGCTTCTCTGCACATTCCTTGGATGCCAATCCAGTTCTCGTAGGGCTCACGACTCCTTCTGACGCCCATATCAACTGCCGTGCCGTCATTTGCCTTGGGCCTTTCTACCAGGGCTACGAACTCCACCGCTTCGTCTCCTCAAGCCCAGTGAAACTCTACCCCAGCGCCTCCTGCTCTTTACTTTAAACTCAATCGTTCCATCACCGTCTGTTCAAAGATTGTCTTCGCTTTGAACCGGCCTCTGTGCAAAGTTTCCAAGGACAGTTTCCGCTTTGAACCGGCGTAGAGAAGGACTCATGGGCATTGGCAGGGATAAGGGGAAGAGGCTGAGCGCCAAGTGGCGTTACCCAGGAAGTCGTCCCCGGACCAACCGATCTTGAACACTTTGAGTACGCCCAGGCCACAGACTGCTACTGCAGCATCTCTTTCACTTTCTCTTCATCTCTCCTGCCTTCCGTCCAGTCACACAATGATAATCAGAGACGTGTTCTACTCGTATGTCGAGGAGGTCGATCCCAACCTCGTACGTCCCTCTGAATACCCTCAGGGCTGGACGCGCACTGACCACCTCATCTCCTCGCAGACCTGCGCAATCTGTCAGTCCGCACTCGTCGACCCCGTAACAACATCTAGCTGCAAGCACACCTTTTGCCGCGACTGCATCACGCGTGCACTAGCCCACTCGCCAACATGCCCGATAGACAGGAGCGCGCTCACGCTGTCGTCGTTGCGTGACACTGAACCACTCGTGCAGCTCATGTTGGACGAGCTCGAGGTCACTTGCGGCGCTGAGGGATGTGGAAAGGTCATGCAGCGTGGGCTTTTGCTGAGTCATATCCGCACATGTGCCCGCGCAATCGTGACATGTGGCGACGACGAGTGTGGCCTCTCAGTACGTCGCTTATTGTGGCAGTGGAACGCGGTTGACTTCGACAGATGGCTCGGCATCGTATGCCGCATCACCGTGCTTACGAGTGCTTCCACCGACGCATGGCTTGCACCAAGTGCGGCACAACAGTGACTTTCAAAGAGGCGACGGTAAGGAGCACATGCACGCGGGAGGCTAATGGGAAGGGCAAGCATGCGTGCCATGGCTCTGAACATGGGCTAGACTGTCACTGCTGCGACGCGTGCGGCCAGACATGTTCGTACCCCATCAAGAGCTCTGCTAACGGCAGTATCCACTTCTCCCCAGCTGCACCGCTGGATCTGCCCAGCTGCCCTAGTCCCCTGCACACAGCGCACGCACGGCTGCTCGGCGGTCGTCAAGCGCACCGATCTCGAGAGTCACCAAGCAACCTGCCCCTTTGAGGCCCTCTCCGTCTTCTTTGCCGCCAACGACGCACGCCTCGCAGCATTAGAGAAACGTCAAGACGAGCTAGGCGCCGAAAACGACTTCCTGCGTAGCCAAATATGGGCGATGCGCCGCGCAAGCATTGTTCCCCGCGCACTGTGGGCAGACGACAGCGGAGTCTCGTCCTTTGCCGACATCTCTTCAGCCCCAACGCCGCCCATCCCCGACCCGAGTCCTGACCGCGTCCCCTCCCCCATCCCAATCCCCGCGTCCGACGATACCGAGATCGACCAAGACAGCACTCCAACCAACGCCCCGGCATCCACCACACCACGTTCCCGCGCAGGAGAATTGAGTCCATCCTTGGCTCCTTCGGAAATCATAGTCGAGTCCCCACCACTCTCCCGCGTACCCACCCCTCTCCTCTCCCCGCCCCCACGCATGAGCTACGCCGACTGGGTCCACCGCCGCCTCCCCCCACCTGGCGCATACGACAGCGAAGCCACGGCCTCCCTCCGTGCCGCCATGGTGCACCTCGCTGCAGGCCTCGACTGGGCAGAGCGCCGCAACGAAGTACGCTCAATGACGGAGTCTCTGCGCGTTCTCGAGGAAGTCGCCGCCCTCCGCGCCATTGTCAGGCCTATGCGCATGCAGGTCCTTGCAGACCGCCCTGGATCGCCGCAGGTCGCTCGATCCCCCCATGAACACCCTCACCAGTGGCAGCAATCACCCAGAGCGAGCACGCCGCTCGCCCTCCCGACTCCGCCGCTGTCGACGGACCACTCCTCCGAGATCGACGTTGACATGCACATATCTGTACACACAAGCGTGACCGAGGACGAAGAGTTCACCGGCTCGATCAGGGAAAGCGTCGTCTTCTCTGCCTCCGACGCGCACAACAGCGCCAGTAGCAGTAGCGTGTCGACGGGGAACTACTCCTGCATGCCGAGCGGGGGACGGCCAGCTGTGCCGCGCGAATGGACCGGTCGACCATGTGCGTTCCCCGATGGCGGTCATCAAGTTGGAGGTGTGGCGGGCGGGGTTCTGGGACAGAGACACCGTGCAACGAGGAGTTCAAGTCTGTCGAACGGGCTGGGAAGTATCAGTGGCTTAGGGGCGAGTCTCTTGGGTAGGCGCCGGGAGAGGCATTGAGAATGACACCATGGGGTTAGATTATCCGTCAGCTATCATTCAATCTGCATAAGTCTGGGTCTGTCAGTGTGTCCTTGGGACAGGGAACGTACTGTTACATTGTCTAGATCAGCACCCGACCGCCTTGTCGCGGCTCGTGGGCCGTGTTCCCTCTCGAATGCCCTAAGGTTTCTGGCACCTCCAGGCCCGCTCTTCCTTGCTCCACGCCACAGACCAGCATTCCGCTCTAGGAGCGGCTTTCCGCGCAGCTCGGCTCAATCCTCTGCTATGCCCCCACACCTTTAACTCCCCATTTCCTCCTCGTCTCCCTTCCATCCGCCCGCCGATAATCCACGAGACCAAGCTCGGGCGGAATATCTCCACGCTCTGTCGCAGTCAACTTGATAAAGTCCAGCACACCAGCAGTGACGCGCGACGGCGGTGGGGGCGGCGGCTCGGGCTTTCCTGGCGCAAACGTCCATGGCTCGGGGAGAGGGGGTGCGCCGTCCCAGGCGTAGTCCGGTGCGCGCTTGAGTTGGGGTTTAACGTCCTCGGCGCCGGGTTCGGGAAGCTGGGAGAGGGTTACGGGTCGTGGTGGAGTGGGCGGTTCGGGCTCAGTTGGCATGTGGATGGCTGCCATCGTCAGCGTTGTTCCGAGAACGAGCCAAGGTACGCAACCCAGCTCAAGCAGTACAACACTCACGAACTCGTTTCCTCTTTCCTTCCTTGCGTAGAGAGCGCACATCCCAGCCACTCGACTCCTGAGCCTGCAGCAGGTCGCGCGCGTATGGAGTTGCGCGGCCGGCCAACTCGGCGTACTCTTGCGCCGTTTCGAAGAGTTTCTGGATATCTGCGGAGTCAGCAACGTGGGTGCATTTTCCGATGCCTCAGAAGATAGCCCAGATGTATGACTCTGGAAGCCCCATCCGCTGATGAATTGAGAGGGGAAGCAGACACGCACGGTGTTCGAGCAACCTCTCCATCTCTGCGAGGGCGCCGGCTTCTGCGCCGTCGAATCCCCTCCTGGCGAGTGTAGCACCGACCATGCGCTGCATGTACGCTGGTGCTTGCCCAGGTGAGATGCGGGTCGCCGCTGTGTCTCTTGAATGGGCCATTGTGAGTGATGGTAGCGATAACAAAAGACCGAGGCAGACGTCGAGGTCATCAACACACGATCGAGTTGCTGCATACGGCTGGCGTGCTCAGTTACGTAATGTTTGACCTTGCCACCCAAATAGAAGGACAATGATTACATAATCTCCCTCCACCCTGTGTTCCACCGAAGTCAGTCGAACATGACGAACATGATGTTCCTCAACTCCTCATTCACTCCAACCATACAAACAATGTCCGAGCAACCTCCAATGACTGAAGCACAGCGCCGCGCAGCTGCGCGTAAAGCCAAAATTCTTGCCCGCGGTAACGCTGGCCTCGCACGTCTCGCCCACACCGCACGAGGTGACGAGGCAAACATGTTGTACGGCGATGACAGCACCGGCGCTTCCCCCGCGGACACACCCTCCTCTTCGGCGCCGGCAAGCAGGCCGCAGACCCCATCTGCCACTTCCAGCTTTCCCCCGGCTTCCTCTACGTCTGCTGCGACCGCCGCCGCCGCCTCTGCGCCTTCGGCAACTGCCGCCGCTGCCTCTCGGCCTTCGGCACCTGCTGCCTCAGCCGTCAAGCCCAAGCCTGCCTCCAACAAGGCTCCCGGTTGGGCACCCCCTGCGGCCTCGCAGCGTGCTTCCCGCGCTGCAGCTGACCCCATGGCCGGTATGTTCCCGCCAGGCATGGGAGGCCCCAGTGGCGCAGGCATGCCATCGCAGGAGGAGATGGCCGCACAGATGGAGGCCATGATGAACATGCTCGGTGGCGGTGGTGGTGCAGGTGGCGCTGGCGGCCCCCCCGACATGGCAAAGATGATGGCTGCGCTCATGGGTGGCATGCCTCCTCCCGGTGCTGGCGACGGACCGGGCCTGCTCGGTGATGGTACCGAATCGCCCAACCCCTTCGGCACACCCGGTGCCAACCCTTTCGCAGGCATGGACCCGAGCCAGAATCCCTTCGCCGCCATGGGAGGCGGTGATGGGCAGAACCCCTTTGCCGGGCTCGGTGCCATGGGTGGCATGCCTGGAGCTATGGCCGCCCCCCCGACCAAGGCCCAGCGCCTCTTCCCTGCCCTCCACGCTATTGCTGTTCTGGCCCTCGTCGCTTTCGTCGCCGTCTGGTGGGAGCCAACTCTGCGCCTCGTGCGCGCTGGCGGCGAGGGTGGTATTCAGAGCTGGGCTGTGCGTTGGGCCGCGCTCGCTGGCCGCGCCGGTAGCTGGACCGCCAAGACGGTTGAGCCTCTCGTGAGTTGCACAACCCTTGACCTCTGTGCTGATGTTGCAGCCCGTTTTCTACGCCTTTGTGACTCTGGAACTGATTCTCCTCGCAACCCGTGTAACCCTCACCAACAACCGCCCAGCCCTGCACCCGCTCCTGGCCAATGTCCTCCCCATGCTTCCGCCCGCACTCGGCGCGACTATCCGCACTGGTTCCAAGTATCTCGGCGTCGGCATGCAGACCTACAAGGACGGCTGCCTGTTCCTCTTTGGTCTCGGTGCAGTGATTGTGCTCGCAGAGTTCCTCGCCAAGTAGTTTTAGTCTGCAATATCTCGTTTCGTATCTTACGGTATCATGCATGTAGATGGTCGGTTGCATACTTCTAGCTCGTACTCTATCCCTCTCGTTCCTCAGGTCATTGCACTGACAGCCGCAAGCGGTCCCCAAACAGCAAACAACGCCGGCCAAGCGACGTTACCAAACATCTCCCACTCGGCGCGCAGGTCAATGCCGGCGAGGGCCAGCAGTTGGGGGTGCAGCGGCACGAGCGCAACCTTGATGTATCGCGGCAGCGGCGCCAGGGCGACGAGACTCACGGCGGCGAGCAGGATCGCCTGGGGAAAGTTGACCATTGCTAGCACGGGAATGAGAGCTCCGTATGCCAAGCGCGAGAGCGAGATGAGACTCTTGCGCGAGTCACCACTCGGAGTCGGGAGAATCCACGCCGCGACCGAGACGAGCGGGGACTGCACCGCCCAGCCCAATGCGCCAAGGAGGAGCGCGGGAAGGAACCAAAGCGCACCAGAAAGCGGATCGGGACAATCGAAGCCACCAAGGGTAAGGGATGCCCCGAGTAAGACCGCAGCTGGGAGGTAGTGGCCGACCGGAAGAAAGTGGTCGGGCGTGGGCTTCAGGTAGAAAAAGAAACTGGCGTGCAGACGCTCAAGCTGGTTGTTGAATGATCGCAGGGTGGACTCGACCATCTTGCCGAGAGAGTGGAATCCGTGCGGGCCTGTTGCGGGCGCACAATAGACGGTGATGGCATCAATACGGTGCTTGGCCAGCAGACCGTGCGCAGCTGACGGGCGACCCAGAGCCGCGAACCGAAAGTGCTCGAGGAGGTGCTTTGCGCCAGTCTCGTAGCTTGCAGGCAGGCCGGGAGGAATGGCGTGGATGGCGGGAGTAATGCCACCAGAGTAGCGCGCCGTGCGCGAGGCCATGTTAAGCACGTCCTGATTCGGCAGACGACCGTTGATACCCTCGTAGAAGAAGCCGACATGCGAGCACGAGTGGCCTGGATAGTCGATGTTCAAACCGGTCCAGATGTTGGCACGCGGGTTGTACTCGTTCATAAAGTTCTCGAGCCCGGCAAGGTAGCCGTCGCCAACGACGAGAAGAAAGTCAAACGCCCAGTGGTTTTGACCGCGCAAAAAGTCTCCCAGCGACAGCAGGCTGGCCACACCACGGAGGTTTGGTCCACCGTCGCGGCTGATCCAGTTGGCCGACACGATGATAGCCTCTGTCCCTTCACTCCTAGGCGGGCTAACACGCGCCCACACCGCCTGACTAGTGTTTCCAGCCGGAAGACCCTCGGCGCGGAACTCCCGCAACAAATGCGCACTCCTGTCCTCCCACGTCGCGTTGGCGTCGCGCAGCTTCTCGAGCTGGTCGAGGTAGGCGTCGGCGCGCTGGACATTAATCCAGTCATAGTAGGTCACAACCTGCGCCGGCTGGAGAGCGTGTTCGTCCACAAACTCGTGTTTCCAGAGCGCAGGATACGGGAGGGCAAAGATCCATGCCACGCCGACAACGACCAGCAGTGTGCTGCCTTGTCAGCAACGACAATAAGGAGGAGACGTACCGGACAAGCCACAACCGTGACCAGACAGCATTGAGCACTTTGCGCTGCCGTGCCAGCTTTTTGCCCAGCTTGACCTGCTCGGCCGTCAACTCATCTGGGGCTTCCATCAAGTGTTGCTGCCTGTTGAGGTGAATTGGCTGTCAACATTCACCAACTTGTCGTGGTTGCTCATCTCGTCACCCACTTGTATCCAGGAACGAGAGCCGCGTGGTCCACGTGGATTTGCTTCCGCACATTGCCACTAAGAGTTCATGCGCGTCTGATTTCAACACGCGACGCGACCGCATCACATGCATCACAACAACATCTATACATGGACCGCCCAGCAGCAATGACCGAATACATTGCAGTAATCAAGGACGGTAAGCTCTTCATTATTTGAATCGGTGTTGATGACAGAAATTGCGCAGGGCGCCGAGCATCGCTACCTCCGCCTCCCGCACCCACGCACTGGTAGGTTGTTGTTTCGTTGTCGACAACTGACGGGTCAGGCGAGCCGCAGCTTTACCTCCCCTACGATGCACCGTCGGGTAGCGGTATTTGTGAGGTTGTCAAGGTCTCGGGAGCTCGCGGAAGGACATGGTTTATCGGCGACGACAAGCTTGCGCGTGAGCACTTCCATGCATTTGGAGAACGTTGCTGACATTGCAGCCGGGAGCATGCTCGTGCATCACCCCATTGACGCCTTTTTTCTCGCTGCGCCAGTAGCTCTTTCTCTCATCCCCGTATGTCTTTCTCACTCTATCAATAGGTCTCAAGCTGACAGCAACAGTCTGACGGCCGCGCCCATTTCCAAACCCTCTCAGACCTCCTCTCCACCGCCTCGAGCTCCGACTCCTTTGCTCTCCGCCCCGCGTTCAGTCCCTCAACGGGGAAGGCACTGTACAATCCCGATGTGGAACGGCTGGCAAGGTTGAAGCCTTTCAAGAAGGCGTTTAGGGCGTGTTGTGAGCGAAAAGGTCCGTTTGCTCCTTCATGTAAGAGCAAAATGCACTAACAGTGCAGTGGTGGACGCCGCACCTCCCTCTCCACCGGCGGATGGCGAAGAGACCGAAAAGCCCAAACCTGTGGTCTACTATCGCCCCTCACGCGATGCCGTCCTCACTGTCCTGAAAGCCAAGGTGGCACACCTCGCGGACGAGAAGCGGTTTGCGCTCTTTGACCATCTCGTGCGGTCGCTTGCTAAGGATGGGTTGCTGGAGCCTGGTGTGGATAAGAAGCTCGTGCAGTGTGAGCTGATCGGCACATTGCAAGAACACGGCTGACAATGCAGCGGCCCGCAATCACGGAGCAGTTGACCAGATCGCAGCCTACCTCCCTGCCACGCTTCTGGTCGACCTCAAGAAGTCTTACGAGTGAGTAACCCTCGACTCTCGGTCCGTTGAAAAACACATTCTAACAAGCCCAGCTTCACTGCCTTGGACGCCTACCAATCCTCCCGCGCAGCAGCAGCGATGGCCGCCCAAATGCCCGTCGTGCCGAGCGACAAGAAGAGTGGCGCTGGCACAAAGAGGAAGGTGGTCGCGCAGCCGACCAGCCGCGGCGTCGAGGCTCTCAAGAAGGTCAAAACTGGAGGTATGGCCAAGATGACTAGTTTTTTCAAGCCGAAGGAGAAGGAAAAGAATTAGGCTGTCGATGACCTTGCGAGTGGAAGTGGGCGTTTCTTATGAGGAGCATTCTGTACAACATGCATGGCATTATAGGCACCTACTTTGCACCCAGTGCTCGCTCACCAAACGACTTAGCCTAGTCGTCGTCATCCTCTTCCTCGCTGCCGCTCCCACTGTCGTCGTCAGAACTAGCAAATTCCTCCTGGACGAGCCGCCGGCGTTTCATATTAGGCTGCAGCAGGCTGGCATTCTTTGGCGGGGCAGCCTTCTTGACAGGACTTCCAGATGCTTCCCATCAGCTCTAGTTGCGAATGAAGAGACATACTAGTTGTGTTTTGGGAGGCAGAGGCTCCCCCCGGCTGCCGGGCGATCGTGGCGCGCAGGCCATTAATTTTGGCCGTGAGCGACCGGATTTCTTCTTCTTTTGCTTCCAGCTGGGAGGCGAGGGCTCGGGCTTCACCTGTAAGTGTTAGACATAGTTGTGCGCAACATAAATCAGGATTAGAGACGTACTCTTATCACCGGTGCTGGCTGGACGTGAGAGGAGCTGGGACGTTAGAGATGCGATCAAACACGTGCTTTCGGCGAGCTCACAGCTAGCGCGCCATCGAGCAGGTCGTCTGTGTGATGCTCCTCCTTTGAGCTATCAAGATACACCGATACCGGCGTCTTGGTGACATGTACAATGAGCTGGCGCAATCAGCTACCCCGCACGGCAAGGCGGGCTTATCGGACCCGGCGGTATCGCTGCCCACCTTCAAGCCCCCATTTGGCCTGTCCTCGACATGCATCATTCCCGCGCGGATAGCGTCGGCGAGCTCATCGGCTCGTTCGTCCTGACGACTTGTTAGCGATAAGGTCGGGAAAGCGGAGGGGGCCACTCACGTCACCAAGCCCTGCCCAGACTCGGCGGCCTTCGTCGTCGGGGGCTGCCCAGAGGACGACGTTCCAGCCGTCCTCCTTGATGCGGGATGTGAGAAGATAACGAGCCTTTTTGTTTGGCCGCTCGTCATAAATTTGCTGCAGTATTCCGTCGAGAGGTGAGGACGGCATTGCGAGCTGCTGTTGATATATGGGAGATCAAGGGCTAGCTGTTGCTTGTTTGGGGCCAACGGACTGCCTCCACCACGCCAACACAGAGGGGGGCAGAGCGGGAGTATTTTCCACGTGGCCACACGTCACCCAGTCTACTACGTAGCCCCGGGAAAGCAAATCCGCGGATTGCTTACTTAATCCGAGGAAGAGTTACCTTCCCCGGCCGGGTCTTCCCCACAATCCCTGTCTTCCCTGCCTGGGTGGCAACAGCGCGCCTGGCATTGTCAACATCATGCCTCTCCTCACCAGCCCGAGCCCCACCGCCCCCACGTTATCCACTACCTCGCATGTGACAATGTGCTCATTGCTCTTGACACGCGCGGGATTGCTCTGGCGCTTGCTTATATTACCTCTGGAGCACGATTTTCTCTTTCTCTCTCTCTCCACCATTCTCCACTGCTCACTGACCCAAACCACCTTTATCATCTGCCTATCACGCGTCAGCTAATGGTGCCTCCCCCACCTCCACCTCGCCACCACATTCACCAGAACCACTTATGATCACCGCCCTCTGCGCACCACGCCGCGCCGGCATTGCTGTCAACACCCACCGCCTCTCCTATCTTTCTGCACGCACCCTAGCCACTCTTGGCATCAGGCGCGAAGACGCGCGCCGTGTCTGGGAGCGCCGTGCCCCCCTCACCCCCGAGGCCGTCAAGAGCCTCACTGCCGATAATGCTGTAGAGGTCGAGAGCTGTGCGCGCAGGTGTTTCCCCGACGCGCTCTACGAAGCGGTAAGTGGCTTGCGAAGCTGGGAAATGAAGGTGTGTGGCTGACATGACAGGCTGGCGCTCGCATTGTCCCCCGACTGTCCGACCACGTCGATGTAGTCCTCGGCATCAAGGAGCCGCCTGTTGAGGATGTTCGCGCGCTTATTGACTCGGACCCGGCACACGACCGCACCTGGATGGTCTTCAGCCACACTCACAAGGGCCAGGTGAGTGTTCAGTGTCTCTCATCATCGCGTGTGGCACAGCTAACGTCCTAGCCCTACAACACTGGCCTCCTTGCTTCCTTCCTCGCCCCCACTGAGGGCCAGACACTTATCGACCACGAGCTCCTCACTGCCCCGACCAAGGACGGCTCGCTGAAGCGCGTCGCTGCGTTTGGCTGGTACGCCGGAGGTGAGTAACCATCTATCGGCGCAGAGTGCCTGCTGATCAGTGCAGCTGTCGGTGCCGGCGAGGCGCTTAGTCTGACTGGTTATGCCTTGCTCAAGCGCGGAATCGCCCACCCCCTTCTCGTAAGTTCCACGATTCCTCACAGGCGCTGACTTGTAGCACCTGCCCCGTCCATACACCTTCAACTCGCTCGACGAGTTCAAGGCCGGCCTCAAGGCCGCTGGTGACGCCTGCGCTACCTCCTCGGTAGCCAAGCAGGTTGGTCCAGTCGTTATCGGCCTCACGGGCGCGGGCAACGTCTCGACGGGCTCGCACGACATGCTCGATGCCCTCGGCGTGGAGTGGGTCGATGTCAAGGACCTGCCCAACCTCAAGCCCAGCGGCAAGGTTTACGCTTGCGCGATTCCGCCAAAGGCCTACTTTGAGCGCAAGGACGGTGGCGGCTACGACCGTGCGGACTACTACAAGAACCCGGACGCGTACCACTCTGTGTTTGCCGACAAGGTTGCGCCTTACATCACGAGCCTTATCCACGGCGCCGGATGGCAGCCTGGATTCCCTCGTATCATGACCAACGCTCAGACTGATGCTCTCATCGAGTCTGCGGGGGGTGCTGGCAAGCAGAAGTTGGCCGCTCTCCAGGACATTACTTGCGACATCGAGGGTGCCGTCGAGTTTATGAATCACGCCACGACCATTGACGAGCCATACTTTGAGGGTCCCGGTGGTATTATTGTTGGCTCAACCGACATTCTCCCCACCGAGCTGCCGACCGACGCCTCATCGCACTTCTCCGAGTGCCTCTTGCCCTACGTCGCGACCGCACTCGAGGCGGCTGACGGCAAGAAGCCCACTGGCCCCGAGATGGACACGCTCAAGCGTGCCACCATCGTGTCCAACGGTGTCCTCCAGGAGCGCCACGCGTGGCTGAAGAAGAAGGTGGACGCGCTCGAGGCAAAGGCCGGCGCTGCCACCCCCGCCGACCCTCAGAAGTCGACCGCAAAGGCTGCCCCCAAGAAGCGCGTGCTCCTCCTTGGCTCGGGCCTCGTAGCCGGTCCAGCCGTGGACGTTTTCTTGAAGCGCAAGGACGTTTCACTCGTAATCGGTGGGTCCAGAGACCCGCGTGCCCGGGCATAGTGTGTGAATATTAGCTGAGACGATAATGTAGCCAGTAACAATGCTGCCGAGGCCAACGCACTTGCACGCGGCCGCGACAATGTGTCCACCGCCATGCTTGATGTGTCAGACGACCGCGCGCTTGGTCAGGCTGTCGCCTCTGCCGACGTTATCGTTTCGCTGCTGCCGGCGCCCATGCACCCCATGGTCGCCAAGCACTGTATCGCCCAAGGCCGCCACCTCGTTACCGCATCCTATGTCTCGCCGGAGATGAAGGCCCTCAACGACCAGGCTGAAGCCGCCAATGTCATCCTCCTGGGCGAGTGCGGTCTCGACCCCGGAATCGACTCGATGGCAGCCATGCGCATCATGGACCGCGTCCAGCGCGAGGGCAAGCGCGTCACGAGCTTCGTGTCATGGTGCGGTGGCCTGCCCGAGCCAAGCGCCTCCAACGTGCCCCTTGCGTACAAGTTTTCCTGGTCCCCCAAGGCAGTCTTGACTGCAGCGCTCAACGACGCACACTATAAGATTGACGGCAACACACGACAGGTTCCTGGCTCTGAGCTGCTCGCCCAGCACTTTCCCAACGTCGACCTGTGGCGTGGCCTCAACCTTGAAGGCCTCGCCAACCGCGACTCGATGCCTTATGCTGAAAAGTATGGCCTGGGTCCCGTCGACGGCCTCACGGACTTGTTCCGCGGTACGCTGCGGTACAAGGGCTTTTCGAGCCTGCTCGATTCGTTCCGCCGCCTCGGTCTGCTCAACACGTCGCCCCTCGCCGCGCCTGTGGCCAGCTGGCAGGGTCTGCTCGCGGCAAGCATGAGCCAGACCCTCGGCTCCAGCATCAAGGAGGCCGATGCCACGCGCGCGGCAAAGGACGTGCTAGGCTCGGACACTGAGGCTCTCGAGGCCCTCGAGTACTTTTCGCTGCTGCCCGAGACGCGCAAGACTGGCGCCCCGCTTGCGCCGGGAATGCCGAAGCAGGCCGCGCCTATTGACATGTTTGCGTCGTTGCTCTCGAGCAAGCTCGCCTACGGTCCCGGAGAGCAGGACAGTGTCTTGCTGCACCACGCGTTCAAGCTTTTGCCACAGGGTGCGCCGGCCGGAACGCCCGAGGAGACTGTGACTGCCAGTCTGCTGTGTAACGGCAACGAGACTGCTAGCGCTATGGCGACGACTGTCGGGTGTACGCTGGCCTTTGCTGCCCTGCGTGTCGCGGACGGAGACGTCAAGGCTCGTGGAGTCAGGGGTCCGTACGAGAGGGAGGTCTGGGAGGGTGTGTTGGGAGAGTTGGAGAATATTGGCCTGGAAGTCAAGGAGACTTGGGTCTAGATATTGTAGAGCGCATAGCAGCGTAGAGTAGAGGGTAGCACAGCATATATTGGGTAGACGAGCATGCACAATGACAGAACGGCGACACGAGCACCACGCCCAGAAGTGTGAGCCACCACAAAGTCGACATCTTGAAGACTGACTGACTACATAACTTTGCACCAAAGCGAGTACAGAATCGACCAGTGCATATGCAAATGTACAACACCTACGCAACAGTGCCCAATGGCCACCCGGCAATAACGTCCGCAAACCACCTCGTCCCCCCCGCACTTGGCCCCGCCTGATCATCCCTCGCAAGCCCCACCTCCCCCTTACCGGGGCTAGCAGCCACCATGTCGACCAACTCGGACGCGAGACCGATCGGCAAGCCTTCTGTTGCAGCAATCTCAATGATGGACATGCTGACCAGCTCGCCGTCCTCGGATGGCTGCTCCATGCGCCGGACTAGACGGGCGCCAAGGGTGGCTGGTGCGTAGGTTGGGGCATAGAGCACGCGGAGGCCGCTCGGGAGTGTCATTGCCCGTACAGCCGGCTGAGTGTGCAGAGGTAGCAAGTGGAGCAGCCTGGCTAGCACGGCAGGTGGCAGCAGCGCCACGCCGCGCGCACGCATCCACAGCCCCCATACTGTGTCGAGGCCAATGACGCCGTTACCGCTCTTGAGCATCAGGCCAGTCCCTAGTGCTGCCGCTCCGGGTCGGCCGGTGAGCAGCCCGCCGAGCTCGCGTGCCAGACCATCGAGGTATTGCCGCTCGTCACGGACCATGTCCTGCGTCAAGGCGGGGGCGGGGAGGCCGAGGCGGACGAGTGACGAGCGCACGAGGGTCGCTTCTTCGTCCGAGGGGGCAGAGGTGGCGCTCAACTTGGCATTGAGGCTTTGGGCTAGACGAACCTAGAGCGTCAGTTGCATAGCAGCGACAAAGCCGGTCCTGTAGCACGCACCATTTCGCCAGCGCGGACCATGAGCACTTCCAAATCCCTAAATGCGTCCTGCATGTGGCTGTCTTTAGCCTTGTTGTCGAGGGAGATATTCTTCATGATCGCATCTGGCGTGTCAGTCCCACCTCACCCGTGTCACACCAAGCACTCACCGATCCCTCCTCCCACCCTTCCATCCTCCCCATCGCTCCTTCGCGGCGTCGCATCAACCCTCTCCCACACCTTATCGCTCAACACCCCCTTGAGCCTAGCATACGCCTCCTTCACCCCACCCTTGTGAAAGCTCAAGCGCACCGTGTCGTGCTTCTCGGCGCCAACCGTAGAAGCTCGTACAGGAGCACGCCGCAACGCCGTCCCACACATCTCACATCGCGCCATGCTCGCGTGATTCAAGAATGTGCACGCCGGGCACGCAATGCTGCCGCTACTCTCCACGGGCGATTCGGGCGCAGGTGCCGACAACCCTGGGGCTGGAACCGATACCGTGCTGGCTGGTGTCGCTGATCTTGGCGGGGCAGCGGGCGTCGCTGCACGCGTAGGCGGTGCGGACATGGATTTGGACATGGCATATGCCACGCCGCAGAGCTGGCACTTGCTGCTCCCCACCACACCGCCGGGCGGCGTGGGGTTGGCAAACCCGCACACGCCACACGTCCACGTCGCTGCCTGTTCCTCCTCTGGCTCTGGCGCAGGCGTCGCTGGCGCCGTGGCCGCCATCGGGCTCGTGCTGGTGCTCGCCTGCTTGGAATCTGGTGGGGGCACGGGAGTGCGGCCTAGCATGAGTGTGATTTTGGGAGAGGAGCGCATAAAGCCAGAGTAGAATTCGCTTTGCCGCACAGCAGAGAGCGGGGCTTGCAGAGCCATGCCCGTGTCGGGTAGCACGAGGAGACGATGTGTCGTTATGTGGATTGTTGTCGTTTGATAGCTTGGAATCTTGTTGTTCCTGTGCGCGTTAGCATATCCGGAGACCATGAATACCCCAGTACAGAGTACTGCTGGGTGCTCACTCGACGCTGCGCGCCGTGCTCGCAGACTCACCCCTCATACAAGCCAACATCGTCCCAACCGCCCATCCAAGCCTCGCCTTCTCCCAACGACTCGGCGACACTCGCGCCCCGCGGTAAGTTCCATGCTGACCAGTAAGCTGCGCTCAGGCCAGCAGGCAGGCCGGGACTGGCGCTCATCTTGCTCGGCGCCCACGTTGCTCTTTTGTCAGTAACGGGGGGGTGGTGGAAAGCAGGTGTTGTTGGTAGGTCGTGTGGGGAGTAATGACGCAAGAGTCTAATCCAGTTGTTAATGGGCATTTGCATCCGCTAATTGTTTGTTGGACTCTGTATTAAGGGCAACGCAGCGGAGGTTCCTGGCTACATGCACGTATGACTCTCTACGGCCAGGAATGACATGCGCTCTCACCGTTACTCGTACAGTCGTTGTCGCCGCCGGCATGATATCTGCCAACGACAGCTTTATTATCTTCCACCCAAGCCTCCAGGACAGAGCGCCACCGTCGGCCGCCGCCAGTGGGCCAACCGCCAATGAGCAACGACCGCGTAGAGCTTTTCGCGCAACTCAGGTTGGCGGCGTCTGATGGCGACGGACACATGTCAGCTGCGTCCGCTGTGGTGACAGATTGGCGCCCCGATGATGTCCGTGTGCAGCTTGAGCTCATGCTGCTTGTCGTTTTGTGAACGTCAGAGCGGCCTGGGCGTCTCACGGCATCCGAAGAGGTCCTCTTGAGCATGATGAGACCTTTTGGTGTGATCACTTTGCAAACCTGTGTGAACACGTCCTTGGGTGCTCACCACAAATGCCTCAGCAATGAACAAATCAGATAGCCATGGTCAGTTGAGCCAACTCGGCACTCTCCCAGTATCCCCCATGCTCCATCCTGCTCCTCTGTTCGCTCGTACGAGATCAGCCCATGCATTGATTGAGATTGATCTTTACGACTTCCATTCTTCCTGCTGACGGCTTGGCTTTGACAAAATAAGGCGCAAAAGACACAACAACGACTCAACATCGGGAGGCGGCGCTTTACTTCTTGGACTTGTCAACCTCGGCCTGGTGCTTGTCGACCTCGGCCTGGGCAGCGGCCAACTTGGCCTTGGCGGCCTTGAGGGCCTCCTGCTCCTTGCGGCGGATGTACTGGCCCTCCTCGGCCTCCTCGCGCTGGCTGTTGCTGTTAGCTCATGCAGCAGAAACACGGTGCGATCACACGGAAACGGCCCTGCGGGGGCACAGGGTACCGTAGCCGGCGTCGGCCCTTTTGGGGTGCGAGCGATTGATCGGCGGGCGATCCTCGGCGAGCGAGACACGACCATGCCGCGCCGGCTCGTGCTGGACATGCACCGAGACGTAGTACTCACGCGAAGCCCTTGGACGAGGCAGTGGCGCCCTCCGAGCGGACGGGGGAGACGTAGCCGCGAGCGAAGACGGCAGGCTGTTCGTCGACAGCGACGGCGAGCGGTGACAACGGGGACGTCGTGAGAATGGAGTGCGTGGTGGTGCGTGTGTGCGGAGATAGTAAGAGGAGGAGGTGTCAGTCTATGGCTTCTCTCAGTTTGAACAGTTGCGATGCGTGACTCGCTGGCACTCGGTTCCGTCATTGACCGGGTTGTGGGCCAGCGATGACGCAGAGCCGAACTTTGGAGGGAGGTCGGCGGCGGTACTCACGACGCGACGGGCGGCAGACGAGCGGACGACAGAGAACATTGTGTATGTACTTTGGATTGTTGGGGGTTGTGAGGTTGAGAAGTGAGTGGATGGAAGGTGGGAGAAGTGGTAACAGTATGAGTTTTGTATGGCTGACCGGGGGGGGGATCCTATGACCGATGACGGCACTTCCCACCTACACACACTGTATAACCCAGTCTGCTACAGTGGGCGGGCGGAAGCAAATCATGTCCTGATCAGCTGGCCACTCAGAGGAACGGAATGGCTCGGGAAACAGAACATGACGTAATCATGAACGGCAAAGGCCTTTTGTAATGGGCGCCACCCAACCAGGCTTGTGAGCATTCGCTGGTGTACAGCTCGCACCACAGTTTAGCGAGAAGGAGGTGGGAGGTGGTGGAAACAGTAATACATCTAAGATATGTAGCATGCGGCTCCTCGGCGCATGAAACCTGCTCTACTCGCCAGTGCGGGCGCTAGGGGCGAGCTCTAACTGGTACCCTCGACAGACTCCATTGTCTGCTTCGTCAGCTTACACGCCTACTTGTACGCTGAACCACTCACAAATGGACTTGCGACCGCACCGTCCAAAATCCCCAGCTCCTCCTCCGTAAAGCCCATGTGCGGCACAATAAAGAACCGCACCGGGACGAGCAGGAAGATGATGATAGGAAAACCGATGGCAGCAATCGTCTGCGTGATGGCAAACGTTGCGCCAAAGCCAACAAGCTCAACGAGCGTAAACATGGCGATGCGGCTCTTGCGCACGCGGTTCAGCGGGTCACTGGGCGAGCGCGCCTGCGGGTCGCGTATGAGGTAGAGTATTTTCTCCGTCACACCGGAACTCAACAATGCATCTGAGCCCATGAACCAGAACAAGCCCGCCATGACACCCTTCGGGATGAGGCCGAGGACGTGCTCGAACGGCTTGGTCATGAGGACGAGACACAGGCAGCCCTGAGCGAGGTTGGAGACGCGCTGCTCCACCACAGCAATGGGCACTTCGCGGTGGATGAGGCGCTGCTCGGCATTGCTGCGGCGACGCTCGCGGAGTTCTCGGACAGATTCAGTGGTGACGTGGGATATCCGGCGGGTGAGTGAGCTTCCGGACATGGCGCGCGAGCGGGAACGGCGCCCCGTTGAGGTGCTGTCCTTTTCGTTGGCGGGGCGCATGGGCACAGCGCGGCCACCTTCCATGTCCGAGAGGGCGACGTCGTCGCCCAGCTGCTCGTCCTCGTAGCCCATCACGACAAGGGAGGCTGTGTGCAGAGGAGCTTGGGGAATGAGACCATTCGGTGCAGGGATGCCGAGAAGACCAGCAATAAAGGTCGTGATGCCGAGCAGGAAGAAGTCCCAGTGAAAGCCAGCAGGCTTGCGCAGAGGAAACTCTGAGCCCTGGGCAATGAGGGAAGACACGTTGGCGTCAAAGTAGAACAGGATGAACAGGACAATGCCAAACGGGAAGGCTATGCCGACATACTTGCCCTGGAGGTTCCAGAAAGCGACGAGCCACTCGCGGTCGCCTGCGGGACGGAACGAGTGCGCGGTCGTGGGGAGGGTCATGCTGTCTTCGTTGACATAAGGGTTGAAGCGACCCCAGTACGCCAGTCCTGTGGCTGCCACAATGGTGATGGGCATGCCGTAGTCGGCGCAGAAGCGGCGGAAATGCTTGTTAATGTAGCCTGATCTTGCCAGCGCGTTGAAGTAGTGCGGCGTGACGAGCGTGACGATCGCGAGACTGATGTCAGAGATGCTTGTAAGAAAGTCACTTACAGGATGCCCAGGAAACCCGCCGGCGCCGTCGACTGGTGAAACTGGCGAGTGACGACCTGAATACCGTACTGCACGTACACGGCCGCGACATAAAATCCGAATGTGTCACAGGCAAAGCGAGTCACGTACTTCAATCCCTTGACCGTGTTCATCGCCGCTGCAACCCAGTGCAGAATGGCAGCCCACAGGTAGACCCAGCCCATAAAGTGCATGTAGTTGAAGTCGTCATGGTTCTTGAAGATGTCAAAGATGGTCTTGTTGAAGACGGTGATGGGGCCAGTGACACCCGAGATGAGGAGTGGCTGAGCGCCAAAGAATGCTGCGACGAATGCTGCCATGAACTAGTTGTCAGTCCTAGCGCGAGTGTCAAGTTCTCTCAGATACTCACCGATGCTAGCAGCACTTCCTGCACACCATACAATCCGGTTGCTTCCTACACATCAGCAAGAACATGATCCTAGTACCCACAATAAGGTCGAGCGAGAACGCCAAGCCGGGCAGCACATTCGCGAAGAAGATGAACTATCCTGTCAGCTCCACCTCTCCCGTCACCGAACTACTCACCAGCGTACTGGGAATGACACGATAGTTCCACGCATCGACCCAATCACTGACGTACCACGGCGCGCGCGCCCGCACGTCGCGAATCATGCCAGCAAAAGGCGTCCAGCTGCTCATCTTCTTTCTGGGCGCCCGAGCTGCTTTGAACACACCGCGCGCCGCCGCCTCTCCGCCGTCACCGGCACTATCCTCGTCATCTTCCTGTAGCGGAGCGACAGGCGGCAGGGACCTCGATGTGGTCGGGTGCAGGAGCGTGAGTGGGGGTTCGGGAGGGTTGGAGGGGCGTTCAGTGCGCGGTGGAGGCGAGTAGGGGCTCGCGCGTGCCGAGGACGCGGACGGCCGCCGTGTGAGCGTACGCGTTGGAGAGATGGAGGTTCGCCGTTCTGCCGACATTATAAATGAGTGCAATACCAAGTGGAGTGGAGAGAATGCAACGATCAGAGGCGGGTTTCAAGTTTGTCGAGTGCCGGAGCCGGGAACTCGGGGTACTCCGAGCCAGAGTCGATGAATGTTGCGGCGATACTTTGGGACTTCTTCCTCTGGAATTACGCGGGGACGGGCGTTGCGTTGACAATAGTAGTTCTGAGAAGATAGCAGAAGCCCGGAGACAAGGTGACGATGCAGTTTGCTGCTCCTCCGTACTGTTGCTGACTATTTTGTCTGGTCGTTGTGGGCAGCTCTTGCACTTTCCCCGCACCAGGCACAAGGTGCTCCGAGGCGGGGGTAGGGTGCGAAAAGGGGTACTGGAAGGTGGGTGTTTCTCGGTGGCCAAATGCATATGAACATTCTCTAAATCCTCGATCTACTGCAGAAACTGCTGCTATGCATGCTCATGCAGTTCAAAACTACGAGCACGAGTATCATCGCACGCCGAGACGGCACTAGTATATATGGAGGAAGACAGCCATGCAAAATGGGAGGTTTAAATAAAGTCCGGCTTTTTAATCTCGATTTAGACGCCTGTCTCCCTTTGTCAGAGCCGAATAGCTTCTAGGTCAAGTTTCCTAATCCAATTAGCGGAATCAAAAACATTATTCATGCACTTTGTATCCACGTCTTTTTGCGTCTTGGCTTGGCCTTTCGCTCTCGCTGTGTCCGTCAGCTCCCCTCCACTTGCCTGGTCCACTCGAACTGGTCATTGTTTGGCCACCCACACTTTCGACTTCATCAGCGTCATACACATATAAAAGTCCACTCAAAGGGGCCTCTTTCAGTCCCCCTTCCCTCTCCGCAAACGCCTGCCCGCCGAGGGCACGGCCCCCTTCCACCATGCCTCCAATCAAGCTCAAGCTGAACCTCGGCGGCATCGTCCCTCCTCCACCACCTCAAGGCGGGGCACGCAGAGCGAATGTGTCGGATGGAAGCAGAGAAGGGAGCTCGCGGCTGGTAACCCCGGACTCGACCAGGTC
Source organism: Prillingera fragicola (assembly GCA_002335605.1). Classification (NCBI taxonomy): domain Eukaryota; kingdom Fungi; phylum Basidiomycota; class Tremellomycetes; order Trichosporonales; family Trichosporonaceae; genus Prillingera; species Prillingera fragicola. The sequence goes on from BEDY01000002.1 coordinate 339,691, forward strand.
CCCAGAAAGGAACTCACGGGGCGACGACGACAATGCCAACGGCAACGGCCGTGTCGCTGGACCGGGTCCATCAACGATCCGCATTTCACTTGGGAAGCCTTCGTCTGGCACACCGTCGGCGTCGTCCTCTTCAGCTCCCACGCCTATGAGTATCACCCCCGTATCCACGCCTGGTCACAATGACAAGCCCAAGAAGCGTGGACGCCCATCAAAGGCACGTCCATCCGCCATCCCAGCGCATGTCATTAGCCCACGCCCGCCGACGGTTACTCGCTCGCCACCAACAATTGTCTCAACTCCAGGTTCCGACTTCGAGGTCAAGATTGAGAATGACTGGGATATGGACCCGCTCGCGCTGCCATGGTCGCCAGGGGCGATGGCCAACGCACCATACGAGGGAAGTGCAACACCAGCGACACCCGGCGATCGTGAGGGAAGTGTCGATACACCGTCTGGGCGACAGCCTGTGAAGTGGAAGCGTATCAAGCGACCATTTAAAGAGCTGGGTAACAAGTGTCTCCAGGAGATGCGGCGAAAGGATGTGGTGAGCACCGTGACCCCGCCCTGTGACAGCTGCTGACCGTTCCAGTACGGGTTCTTCTTGGAGCCATGTACGTACAGCAAAAGACCCTATCTGACCCAACTAACACCACAGTGAATCCTGAAGAGTATCCTGGCTATCTAGACATTATCGGCGGCGAAGACAAGATGATGGACCTGCAGACAATGCAGAATAAGCTCGACGACGACGAGTACCGCGGGATGAGCGACCTCGAAGCCGACTTTCGCATGATGTACGAAGCTGCAACAACATTCAACCTTCCCGGCAGTGCACCACACCGTGAAGCCAACAAGGTCTTCAACCACGGCATGAAACACATTGAGCGCGCAAAGCCCCTCATCCTCACTCCTTCCCCGTCACCATCCCCTTCACAACGTCCGTCCGCACTACCCGACTCGGAGCACGGCACCCCCAGCGCGGGCTCTGGTCGGCACAAGGACGTCCCACCGCATCGCACCATTCCCGAACAGATGCTAGGCTTCCCTCCTAACTCACTCCAGGCCCTCGCGGTCGGCTGGAACCTCACAGGCGGCCGCCGCGTGCGCGCCAAGCGCTTTGTGCGCGGCCGCGAGAAGTTTGTTGGCAAGTGGCGCGACTGGACAACGGACGGTAGTCGCGACATGGCTGAGATGGACGATCCTCACGAGGTCCTCGAGGAGTGGCGACTTCGGCGCGGTGACGAGTGGCGTACTGTCACCGACTGGCCACGTATTCGCGACGAGGACGAGGCGTGGTGGGAGTGGGACGGCTACGGAGGCCCCACCGGTCAGCCGCCTCTGCCTGGTGCACCGCGTATAAAGCCGCCAACGTTGCGGACGCGAGAGTTGGGATATTTCGACTTTGGAGTGTATCCCGAGGTTGAGGCTGAGCTCCATCAGCTGCGACAGTCGTACCAGGGCGATCAGGGAATCGATGATATGGAGCCACTGGCGCAGCATCTCCGCCCCGAGCCGCCGCGCCAGGAACCCCTGCCTGCTGGATGGCCAACGCAGAACTTTGTCAACATCTACGAGTCGAGCCCTGCCGTCGATTATTTGCGACACATATGTCTGGGCAGCACGCGCGGCGAGGCATACAATGACAGCGTCCAGCGCTTCCTCAGGGGTGCCATCGACGGTGCGGCCCAGCGACGCAAGGACAGTGGCGCTATGGATGATGACAAGCCCACTGGGGGCGATATCGCTCTCCAAGAGTACGTGGCGGACAAGTGGCACGACGGTGTGTTGCACTCGCACACCTCGAAGCTCGTCGGCGAGACCGTACGTGCCCTCTCCGCTGCTGCAGCCAAAACCGAGCCCGATGCCGACGGCGATGTGCCAATGACAACCAACCCGGCACTGGCTCCGGAGCCTATCCTCAACGCAGCGCAGCAGGCCTACAGCCGCATTGCACTGCGCGCGCTTACCTCAGCCCGAAACCCACTGGACCTGCAGCCCCTCCTCCGCGAGCCAGCCGACTTCATGTATCTCGGTGTCGGCGGCAAGAGTGGCGTCAAAGAAGCTCTGGGATGGGTTGGGAACGAGATCGAGCGCATGGGCAAGGTGCGCATTGAGGAGGCTGCGGCCAAAGAGGCTGCCAAGGTGAAGGACAAGTCGGAGGCGAGCGCGAAGCTGGGATTCAAGCGTAGCGCGTCGGACGAGGCCGACACGCCAGAGGCTAAGAGGTCGCGTGTCGCTACGCCCGCCGACGAGGCCGCCGAGGACGCGAGCACCGTGGTACCTAACGGGAATGGTAGCGAGCCTACATCTGCGAACGTAAGCGTTTCGGCTGTCCCGGCCGCGCCCGTCGTGGAAAACCAGACGCCAGTCGAGGTCAAGCCCTCGCCTGCAGCTGTCGCAGCGGCCACTCCCTCGGCTGCCACTCCCTCGGCGCCCACCGCGCCTGGCGCTCCCGTCACCGCAGCCCCAGTCCCAGCCGCGACGCCGTCGGCACAAACAGCCCCCGGCGCGCCCGTGGTGGCCGCACCAGAGAACCAGACCCCAGCGGTCCCGGAACCCGACCCGGAGAACGGGCTCAGGCAGCTGCGCCTCGAGCTCGTAGCGCTGTCCAAGTTCTACCCGCTTGCATCGCTGCGTAAGATGGACCGCGCGGATGCGACAAGGCTGTTGCCTGCTAATGTCAGGGGGCTTATGAGTCGGCCGCCGTAGAGAGTAGGCGAGGTTTGTTTATCACCAACAATTATGTATAATTCCGCATTCTTGACGAGCCACAGCCCACACTGACGCACTGATACTGACTGAACTTTGGCTAAAGCCGCTCCATGCGATCAATCGCCATCCTGCAGCTATGCGACTGGATAGCCTATTTAAAGTGAAGTGAGCATCGCTGGGGCTGCAACACCCAGGCGTTGAATGGGGTAATATAGGTATGCGTTCGATGTAGAGCACAGCTGGACCGAGATCGTGCCGACTCAAACGAAGTGGCTCTGGTACAGTTAGGCGGAAGGTCAGAACCCACTCGAGGTGGTGCCAGTTGCCGTTGCCTTGTGGGCATGGTGGGCACCTTGGCTACAGGCACGCGTGAGGCACATCTGGTTCTCATGCGCTCAACGACTCCTCTGTGCGTTACGCGGCGCGAGCGTCCCATGTTGCGCTAGCCTAGCGGTTCAACGCGGTTGCGCAGGAAAACGCATGACTGTGGGCCAGTGAATATGATTTACACACATCCACACTTTCTTTCTGAAGTTATCAGTTGAAGAAGCAATCATTTCTCAAGGTGATGATTCGCTGGTCTTGTCGTGCATTTTTGGCATACTTGAGCTGCTTTCTTTACCTGAATATACCTCTGCCTAATCAGACAGTTCCATGTACTGCAACCTCATGTCCAAGGGTTCTGATTCTACATTGTTCCTTCGAACAATCGATCCCCAGACGGAGGTTGACAACCAATTAGCCGTTTTAACCGGAAACATCCCATGGCCACCCAGCAACGATCGCTCCAGGACGTTGTTCCAACCATGCATTGAATGTCTAGTCTCCACCATGCTAAATCTCCCTCCTACACACTCGCCAGGCGCGTCAAGAAGCTCTCAAACACGCGCTTGCCGTTCCTCAGATTGAGCAGCCTCATGCGCTCGTTCGCCAAGTGGCCCGCGTCCGAACTCTGTCCCAGGGGCAAGTGGACACAAGGTGCCGCAAACTCTCTCTCCAGCCACGACATGGTCGGCACTGTCCCACCCTCACGGATCTTGAGCGGTGCCACGCCCCAGATATCCTCGACGGCGTCTTCGAGGGCGCGGAAGTAGGGCGATTCCAGGTTGGCGAGCCACCAGGACGCGGCGTGCGTGACGGTGACTTCAAACTGGTTGGGCGACGCGAGTCCTTCAAACGTCTTCTCGCAGAAGGCCACAAGGCCGTCGACGATCGTGTCGAGATCCTGATCAGGGACGATACGTAGACAAATATCGGCAGTGACGGCGCGAGGGATGACAGTCTTGTTTGCCGAACCAGACGTGGTAATGTTGGCAATAGAGAAGGACGGCTGGCGCCAAACGCGTACAAGATCTTCGAGCTTGCGACCAGATGCGCGGGCAACGTCGGCGAGTAGCGCGACTTCCTTGTCTGTCTGCGGACGCACAGAGCTGTAAAACTCTGGCATCTTCACACCCTCGGCATCGGCCAAGCTTGACAGCAGTCGCACCAGGTCAAACATTGGCTCGGCAACGGCACCACCTTCGACTCCGTTGTGCGCATCGTCGCCCTCGCTTGACACCTTGAGGTTGGCGTACACCACACCACGCATGCCGTACACCACACAGGGGTCGTCTTCATCGATCCAAGTAGAGTTGGATAGCAGAATAACGTCGACATGGCCAATGTGGCTCTTATGTTTGCGCACAGCCGTTGCAAATCCACGGCTGCCGGCCTCCTCCTCGCCCTCGATAAGCATGACGAGATCAACGTCAAGCTCACGACGCTGGCGGAGCGCAGCCGCCGCACATGCAACAGCAAGGATCGGACCCTTGTTGTCCGTCACTCCACGGCCGTAAAGGTACCCATCGCGGCCAGTAAGCTCGAATGGGTCGGTCTCCCAGTCCTTTTCGCCCACAGGCTGGACGTCGTAGTGTCCATAAAATAGCACACGCTTGCGAGGCTTGCCCGTGTCGCGTCCCGAAAATGTTGCGAGCACGAGGGGGTTGCGACCGGGGTCGCCCGAGAGCATCTCTGACTGTGCGCCAAGCTGGCCAAGAACCTTCTTGAGCAAGTGGGCGCCTTGACGACAGCTCTCGCGGTGCGCCTCATCGCTGACGGTGGGCACTGCAACGAGCTTGGAGAGCGCGTACAGCATGACGTCGGCGCCGCCCTCAATGTCGACGTCCACCTCCGTGTCATGCGTTGGCTCACCCGCGACGGAGATGCTCCAGATCTTGACATACGAGTCATTGCCAGCCGTGATAAGCTCCCAGCCCTCCTTGGTATCGGGCACAATAGTGCTCGCCAGCACGGCCTCATGAGCGAGGAAAGATGCCGTGCAGTCAAACGTCTCGTCAATGCGCAGCAACCGGCCGTCGGCTGCCCCAGTGTACACCTCGCCACCCAGAGGGGTCATGGTCATGACGTCGGCCTCGTGAGCCTCGATCGTGCGAATGCGCGCGCCAGTTTCGAGATCCCAAACATCGATTTCTCCGTCCTGCAGACCGGCGTACAGCAGCGACTCTCGGAAAGCCAGTGACAGCACGGCACCGGACAGCCCATTAAACTCGCGGACCAGACTCAGGCCGCCACCAGGAGCACATTCCCAAATCTTGACGTCGCTGTCGCCACTGCCACTCGCGAGCCATTTTGAACCGTCAGGGCGATGCACCATTTGGAGCGCGTAAACGTAGCCATAGTGGGCAGTAAAGACGGTCGAGTCGACGTCAATCTCAAACTCGATAACCTCACCCTTGCCTGCCGACAAGCGTCCGGCGACGTCGGCCGCGGATACACTGCCCCTTGACGAGACTGGTTGCGCACTTGCCGGGATTCCGGGGGTGCGAGGGGTGGAGGAGCCGCTACCGCAGTTCGCCGGTGGCGTATCGAAGAAGGAGTGGGGCTTGTATCGTCCAGACCGCTGTCCCGGGGTGGACACCTGAGACTTGCCTGCTTTCAATGCCAGGCTATCCAAGCCTTCCTCAATTCCAGCGGCACGCTTATGTGCGGCGGTCGCCAACACTGCAGTAACACCTGCTGAGGCGTCTGGAGCGCGGTGTGCGCCCGTCAATGGCCGCGCAAAGTTGACCCATTGGATAGATGTATTCTGTGCGCCAAAGTACAGGGTTCCGCCGTTGCGGCAGTCCCATGCCAAGGAGAAGATGTCTCCTGACGTGTCGTCGCATGGGTGAATGAGGTAGAGAGGCTCAAAGGTCGATGTCGACCAGATCTGCCATCAGCGCTTGTCTTTAGCGATACAACTCACGCGGACATCTCCAGCAGAGCTCGAAGAAACGAGCCACCCTTTCTCCTTAATGATGAGAAGCGCAAGCACACTCCCCGCGTGGCCGAGGAGACGGAAGAGCGGCTGCAGCGTAGTACGGGAGAAGACTGTAATCTCGTTGTCCCGGCTTTGGCATCCAGCGTAGACAAACTTGTCATCTGCAGTAAGACTGACAACCCGTCCAGTGCCGACGCTGAGCAGGTGCGACAGCTTTGGGCTCTCGCCGATGCGCTGGCGCGTGAGCGAGTCGGCTGGTTTGGCACAGCGAAAGCAGCGTTTGGAAGGAGTAATAGGTGCAGATCGAGCGCGTTCAAGAGTTATTGGCCGTTTGCGCGCGTGCGGATTGTCCATGTAGCGCATGGTGCAAGTTGCAAGACAAGAAAATGTGGGCGAGGAAACTAGTCAGCACACCACTTTGAACACAACTGCAGCGCGTACTCACCCTTGCGCATCTTCTCAACACCAGGCTCGAGGCCGGAAGCGCCGGCGGCACGGGGTGTTGTCGACCCACGAGCCGTGTGGGGCGAGCTGGGCCCCGATGTCGCCATTCCGCGCGATGGCTTGCTTGCAGTGACAGGCGCTGTCGAGAGAGGAAGATTGCGGGTGCTCCGCGAGAAGCCTGAGGGAGAAGCGGAGACTGTCGCGTATCTGCGGACTGACCGCGTAGGCTCGGTCGCGATCGGGCGAGCGTTTGAGCGCGTTGGGTTCGAGGCACTACTGTCGTATGGGAGATGACGGCAGGCGCGCGGCCGCTAGCGAGGTCGGTCCGCTCCGACTGTTTATCTAGACGTAGGCAAGCAAGTGTCAGAAGTCACCGTATGTCCTAAGCGAGGACAGAAGCGGGAGATAGACAAGAGAGACCTAGTCTGCTGGAGCGTAGAGGAGAGCAATGACAAGCAAGACGAGCAGTGATGGTGACACAGTGGAGGGTGTTTCACGCGGTAACTTGGAATTGGAATGTTGGCTGGGTGGCAATCACGTCACCCCAACCTGGAGGCCCGCCCAATGACAAGGAAGACAAGGCCAACAGCCCGCAGTGTGCATTGATGCAGCTCAAAGTCTGCTCAGAGGATCAGACACACGGGCTTAGCATTCATGCATGCACTAGGGCTCAATACAAGACTCGGATGGGGTCAAAACGTAGTAATGTAACTCATAAAACCAACAGCCATCTGGGTGCCACTATCTCTTGACCGCCTTCTCTGGGTCCTTCTCATACGCGTTGACCCACTTATCCCACGCCCTAGCCGCCTTGCTCATCGTCCCTTCAAGGTCGGACAGCACCTGACCACGCTCCCAAGCCTCGTCCTCCCAGTTCTTGCTCTCGTAGACGCCAGAGAGCTGCCAGCCAAGGGACTGGAGAACGTCCTCTGTTGGCGGGACGGTCGTGTGGTGCTGCTTGAATCGTTTAGGGTTGCGGTGCATACATTGGCCAAGGAGATACGACTCCAGCAGATCGGCCCGGTGAGAGGAAACAAATGAGAGGCGGAGCGAGTCCGCGGTCGCGGACGCATCGCCAGAGCCTGCCGTTGAGGACAGGCGTTTCGTAACAGACCGAGCCGTCTTGGCGCCACGGAACGAGGCTGCAGCCCACACGGCGTCCACTTCAAGCGCTCCTCCTGAACGGTCAGCTCAGCCTCTCGCAGAAACGTACCAAATACCCAGCCGCAGAATACGAGTGCCCAGTCCAGGGCTGCTGTAACCGGGAGCAGACCGGTCGCGATCACAGCGTCGCGCTGCGCCTTGCTCTTCGTGCGCAGGAGAGAGTTGATGAACTCTACCCGTAGCTCCTCGGGCGTCATGTGCATGAGCGGGGGGTAGATGAGCACAAGTTCCTCGAGCTTGACTGTCAGCTGGGTCGTTGGCGCTTGCTTCTCGTCGTCGTCGTCGTCGTCGCTGACTTCCTTGCCTGCTCCCACCTCCGAGGGAAGGGCGGCCTTCTCACCCGGTGCACACGTCGAGCACCCCTCGCCAGTCTTACCATGGTGTGCGTCACCGTCACGGGGGATACGAGTTAAGAAATCGAGGTCGGCCGTCGTCGCATGATTGACAGCCCATGACACGCCCTTGGTCACCCTAGACTTAACGCCAGCCCAGCTAGCTACTTTGGCTTTACTCTCATGAGCCTCCCGGACCTCATGCTGCCATCGCCTCTGGATCTTATGACTTGTCCGCTCGGCATCGTTCTTGAGTAACGGCGGTGGGGGAGGGGTATAGATGAGAAAGCGGAGGGGTGGGGGAGGCGTGCCCTGCTTGAGATTTGATGGGGCGGGAAAGGGAACGATATACGCGATAAGTTTGTGCGGGTCGCGAATGTAGTGGTCTGGAGAAGGGGGAAGTTGCGACTCGGAGACGGTGGACGAGGCGCGGTCGCGCTGGGTGGGGCCGGGGACGGCTAGGGTGTCGTTTACTGTGCTGGAAACGGGGGGTAGAGTGGTAGGGGCTAGAAGTTTGTCGTTATCATGCGGAGCATCAGACGTCGTGACGGCCGGCGTCACCTCGCTGCCCACAGTCATTGGATGTAAAGTGTCAGAGGAAGGAACGAAGGCGGAAACATGAACGGTAAAGGTGTGACGTATCAGCTAGTGGCGAGCTGGTGGAGGTTGTCCACCCTGGCGCAGTCTTTGTTTTGGTGCAGTTTTCACTCCTGGGAGGCCCGGCTGTACAAATACGACGAAGTGCATATGCAAAGAAGTGGTTACACTGCCAGAAATGCTACAGTGGGGCAAGAGACTTAAGGTACACATGGCAGGGACTGTCGTTACAATGGTAATAGGCGACTGGGTCGAGGGTACCGCTTCCTGCGGTCGTCTACGTAAACAAGGGAAACAGGCATCTGTGACTGGTCAACCAAGCGGGATAATCTTGGCTCACAGGTTGGGCTACTTTCACTGCTCTGTAACGGGGACGGGAGGGCATACCGGGGTCGACACCGACCTGGGCACACCGCGCTCCTTTGACTTGCGGTGCGGCAACGTGAGGGTGATGTTGCGGTGGAGTCGATTTCGAGGTATCAAAGCGTTCGGATCGTTGATGTCGCTCTTTGCGATCTTAAACCCTGAACTGCTCGGGAAGGTGGCAGAGCGAGGTGACGGACATGGCGAGGGCTTGAACGCTCCTGGGCCAAAGATGTGGAACCACCAGTCACCGTAGTACCACACCCCTTCGTCGTCTGGTGTGCGTCCAAACCAGCGAATGGGACGCCAATGGCCCTGGAATAGGACCTGGTTCTTGATGGTCATAGAATGGGTACTTGGCACGACGTGGACAATGTCGCCTTCCGGCAATGTGAAAGGGAGAACGAACGAGTACCCGTTGCGCGACCATGGCTTCCCGACAGTCTTGGCGACTGTGTTGTGGTTGACTGTCGAGAGGAATGCTGTACTTGCCCTCGCGAGGCAGTCTCGAACGGCCCGCTCCTGCGCGTGCAGCGGAGCCTGGACCTTCACACTTGCCTCCAGAAAGAGCGATTCGATGTAAGTATCGAGCATGGCAATGTTGATAGCGCGGCACATGCTGTCGCGCCATGAGTTGGCTTCCATGTCGAAGGCAGCGCGGATATACCACGGCCCCTCGTATCCCTCAAAGTGGTCGGTCGCCTCGGAGGCTTGAACACTGATGGCCTGGAACTGCTCACGGAGGACGCAGCTAAACCCATGCCGAATCAAAGCGCGCACAAACTGATCGGCAGGGGAGGCGTTGGTTGGCAGGCGGCGGAGGTGGAGAGGAAAGAGCTCGTGAGGGTCGTCATTCAGAGAGCCTGGGCCGCATGGAATATCATCCAGCAGAGACTCCGAGTCTTTGGGCGACGCCGGTTGTGGTGAATCCGAGATCCAGTATCCATCGAGCACCAGGGCCGCTGCGAGTTCGTCGGTGAGATAGTCGGGAAAGTGGACGGGTTTGAGGTTGCAGGTCGCTGCTTGAAAGTTGAATGGGTAGGTGGAGGGGTCGAAGAGGGGACCCTTCTTGGGTGCCATGCTGGTGGGAGGAGGGTGGGTGGCGAGGTGGCAGTACTGGGCCGGGGAGCTCACAGAGCTGTCAGCATGCAGGCAGGTAGCCGAGGAGGTTGCAGGGTTGGAGCTGCCGGTGAGAGTGGGAGACGTGAAAGAGGAGTATTGAAGACTTTAAAGGTGGGATGCCGAAGACGCGTGGATGCGAAGTCGAGGGTGGATTTGCGACATTGAATGGCCAGGGGTGACATTTCACCGTGACTCGCCACTTGACGTGCACCATGCACCACCGCAGTTTCATGGCACTCTCTCAACCTGCCTTAGCTTTTGGCGATCTTGAAGCCTGGCCAAGCCGCTCTCAACAACTTCCACTCTTTGGGAGTCCGGATGCGAGGCCCCGAGTAACACCAACGGAGGACGCTATCGAGCTCCGTCACGGTAACACCCCTTCATGCACTTCATGGCCCTTCAGTTGCGTCAATTCGGTCAAGTCACTTGTGCATGTCAGTTGCACCACGCAGCTGTACAGCTGGATGTGCAAGCTGCAAAACGCACAGAAGCCATGCACAGAGGTACAGAGGTCAGTGCACGCACTAGAGTGCCCACTCAAAGGCCCAAGTGTGTCAGGCCTGTCAGGGGTTCAGAGATCAGCCCGCCGATGGAACCCCAGCGCCACATGCACAGACCTCAACCACGCCGCAAAGACCAACCACCAAAGACGGGCGTGTACAAGGCGAACAGGCGGTCGCCACCCGGCTGGCGAGTCACAGAACCGTGGATGTCACTCTGGGGTGCGTCGATGCCAAGACGACGCACAGCGACGAGGTCCATGCGTCAACGCCGCTGCGGCGCGCGGGGGGACCGGGATGCTAGGAGGATCAAGTTTCGAGCATTGACGTTCCGCATGTCGTGCTCGTGCGTCACGGTCGGTCTGGGCGCCGATGCCCGTGTCCCAGCGCACGAGTGGGCGGCAGCGCGTGGGCGCAAAAGGTGCGTTGCGGTGTGCGTGGGTTAGTTTGCCTAGCTGTGCCTTCAGTAGGTTAGTCCACCTGTCAGCTGGTGTTTGGCACCAGTGCTAAGGCCAACTGCTGCATTACTGCAATCTCTACGGCAGGCACAACTCTGCTAAAACAGCCCTTGGCTGACCCTCCGTCGTCCGTTGCTACACTGATCGTCGTGGCAGTCACTCTACAACACTCACAGCCTACGGGGGACCGTAGCTCCAGATCCTGGCGTGGCAGTCGCCCGAGCCAGACGCAAGCAGGCCGCCCGAACGTGCGAGGTCGATCGAAATGACAGAGTTCTTGTGACCCTGCAGCATAAACTGGGCCTGTCCAGTGGCAATGTTCCAGAACTGGATCGAGCGGTCCTTGGAACCAGACACAACCCACTGCCCGTCGGGCGATATCGCGACTGAAAGAACGTAGTCCTGGTTGTCAGAAAACAAATTCAGCACAATAACCCACCTTGTGACCATTGAGCGTCGACGCGCATGTGCCGAGACCCTTCTCAACAGAGTCCTTGGATCCGGGAGGAGCCTGGTCGAGCGCGCGCTTGGTCTGCGACAGGTCCCAGACACGCAGAGTGCGGTCGAGAGAGCCAGAGACGAGGCACTTGCCGTCGGGCGAGAAGGCGACACTGTAGACCGAGTCCTTGTGACCTTTGAGGCGCTCAACCTGCTGGCCGGTCTGGACGTTCCAGACGCGGACCATCGTGTCGAGGGATCCTGCAGCAACAAGCTTGCCATCTGGGGAGAGGGCGACTGAGGTGATGCCAGCGTCGATGGGACCCTGCTCGTTGTGGATGAAGTCCTCGATGCGCAGGTCAAAGACGCAGATGCCCTTCTCAATGTCCCATACACGCGCCGACTTATCTCCAGAGCCAGAGACAAGGAAGCGGCCGTCGCGCGAAAAGTCGAGCGAATAGATCTCCTGCATGTGGCCCTGGAGCAGGTGACGGATGCGCTGCTGCTTAATGTCCCAAATCTGAATGTCAACGACCGATGTAGTTGCACAAACTCACCCTGATCTGGCGATCCTCGGCACCGGTAGCAAGGTACTTTCCGTCGGGGCTGAAGCAGATGCTGCGGATATACAAGTCGCCAGTCCTAGTGGCCGACTCGTCAAGGAGAACGCACGTCTTTGCGCCAGTCTTAGTGTCGTAGATCTGGGCCGTGCGGTTGCAACCGGTTGCCAGCCACTTGCCGTCCTGCGAGAACTTGACGCAGCAAACCACCGTGTCGTGCACGAGCGAGTGAACGAGTGAAACATCCAGCTGCTTCTTGGACGATGATGACCAGATGGCAAACCAGTCTGAGCCCTCCTTCTTCAGCTCGCGCGACACATTGTCTGGGTCAAGGTCGGACAGGAGCGTGGGAGGGCTGCCGGGTGCTACGGAGCGCGACTCCTTGCGGTCGATGATGGACATCGGCCTAGGTGGGCCTCCGGGATACGGTGAACGTGCTGAAGCGTCAACTACACTGGTCTGGCACGTGTCACTAGTCACTCACCAGAGTCACCTCCGTTTAAAGGAGGACCGGGCATCCCCGCCGGGTAGCCTGGTCCACCACGCTCATTTTCCTGTCCCCCCGGAGCTGGCAGATGGGGCGGAGGTGGGGACTGCGCTGCTGGTCCATTTCCCGACCCAGAGCGCTTGGCCTGGTCCAGGTCGTGACGCAGACGCGAGATTTCTGCCTCGTACTCCTGCCGAACCTTTGCGTGGGTTCCCTCGAGCTCGTATAGTGTTTTCCTGATCATTCCCAGCTCTGTAATCTGCTGCTGAACTGGAAGCGGCGCGTCAGCACTTCACCACGTCGCGTCTGCGATGCACTCACTCTGCGCCTCGTACTGGTCACGCTGCGTCTTCCACTCGCTGCCATCCTGCACGACCTGATCAAACTCGGTCTTGATCAAGTCAAAACACTCGCCAAGACGAGACACATATGTGGGTGGGGCGGCACTGGGGCCAGAAGGCGCAGCCGCGGGCAACCGATGGTGCTGTACGTGTTGATCAATGATGTATTGGCGCATTGGCGGTCCCAGATGATGGAAGAGTTAAAGGAGGGCACAGAACGAATACGACACGAGCAACAGGAGTGAATGTCAAAGATGAACAAGCGGTGAGGTAACGAGAGGTGGTGCGCGACGTGTGGGATGTTCGGGGTTGATTTTGAGGTTGATCGGTGGTGGATGCAACGCAAAGTGAACAGGGTAAGACGGCGTGGATGTCACAAATGGAGATGTCGCGAGCGAGAAGCACGAGCAGAGGGACACACAGTCAGCATGAACAACTACATGCGAGACGCGGAATGTGGAGGCGGGCTCTGTCGTGGAGCTTGCCAGAAGGCTGGCGGATGCCTGGCCATGCAGATATGTCTAGTGACTCACGTTGTAGATGCCTGGGGGTTGCATTAGAGAATGGGGAGTTGCTGATTAAAGACGATGTAGTATGGATTGGAACGCCAAGGGGATATGCGCCGTACGCTTGCTCCCGACTGATAATTCGGGTTGCTCTGTGCGTCGGGACACGATGGAAGGAGAGGGGGGGTCGTCGAGATGTTGGGGGTTCGTGCTTTCTGATGACGGTGCTCGCGGTTACAGGTATATGGGGTAGCGAGCTGGATGGATGGGCGAGTTCTTGTGGATGGGGTACGGGGTGGATGGAATGGGATGAGAGGAGAGAGACGAAGGAAGGATGCGAGATGGTTTCGACGACGAACAGCAGCGAGAGGGTGTGGTAGGTACGTACGACAATTGCATACCTGGGGGTGGGATCTGGGCATTTCGACGCAGATTGGGCGCCGCCCTTCCGTCCTAGTCTGCGCCCCTTTCGACACACTAGCGCCAGTCACTGCGTGGCGTCGCGATCGGCCGGCACCTTTTTTTTTCTTGCTCGCTGGGCAGCTGGCTGGGCTGGCTGGGCTGCTGGTAGGGCCTGTGCCCCTTGTGTCTGGTCCCTCGATTCCACATCCACACCCACCCAACCTATCGATGATGATGATGCTTGCTAACATGCTCTGCTCCAGGCCCCGTCCCTTGCTGCTTCTTTTCAACCCCCCCCCCCCCCCCAGTAAGCCACGGCCTGGTCCCCCGCAATTTGCCAACTCGGCCCAAACTATCCAACCTATATGCAGCCAACTGCGATGCACAAATCGCAAAAAGACGACTAACATCGCACGCCACCCACATCACACTGCAAGGAGGGCACAGACCTCCGTGTCCACTCGGGCGCCGCGCACGCACGAACGTCTTGTGTCTGGTTGCAGTAGCGAAGGTCCACCCCTAACGCTCGAGCGGAGGGCACGAGCCCCGGGCGCCCGAGCGGGCACCAAACAACGCACCTTCTTCCCCACATTGCCCTCCGCACCCACCTGCATGCACTTCTTTGTTCCAAAAGAGACATCACCTGCCGCGAGATTCCAAGCTCCAAGGTTTGCGGCCTCGCGGTCGGTTGCTCTACAAAGCTACAGAATGGTCTGTGCACCACGCGCGTGCCTGGAATCTCAGCTGCCCCTGCTACCCGCCCTGGTGCCGTACCGAAACCGGGGGCTGCCTGGGCCTGTTTGTGGCCAATGCCGGTCGGCCGTTCCTGGGGAAGGCAAACCGACGCACGCTCTCGCCCGGGTCAGAACAACATGTGTCGCGGAACGCAACCTCTTGCGGTCGTATCGCTGTTTGCATCGTCTTCGGGAATGACTGATGCTCTGGAACAGAGTACGCAGCCGTGACAATGGAGAGCTGCTGAGCCCCAGAGTGCTGGGAGACGACTGGCCGCGGGCACCATAACAATCAACGCCCCAGGAACGCACAGTAGTGGATCAGTGCGGATCTCCATCCATGCCTCGCTACTCTGGTCATCTGGCCATCTCGTACTCTGGTACACGGTATAACGGTACATGGAACAAGGGGGCGTCGTACACGCTAACGGCAGCCAGGCCCGTTACGTAAATGCTCATGAACACCTTCTGGAATTCTCCGTATTACCTAAGACTGTGATCATCCAGACAACGGTCTCGGGTAACTGGGTGTCTGCAATCTCACAAACCGTAGAGCTTGCTGGTAGCCTTGTGGCGGACTGTAACGGTGGGCAAAAGCTGGACCAGCGACAACAACGACTGGTCGAGCAAGCACTTCTTGATCCAGGTACCTCCGGGGCGGCTGCCGGCATAGTTGTGATATCTGGAAATCACAATCCAGACGGGCCGCTTTGGGCCGCTCCGTCCGTCACTCACCCCGCGAGGCCGCAAGACCGGCATCGCGATCAATTGAGAGGCCAATCACTCGACAGTTTGTGGATGTTAGAGAAGGTTGGGGAATGCCATAGTGTCGCTTGCTTTGCCGAGTCACGACGACCTGATCTCGGCATCGTTTCGACAACGGTGTCGTCAGCACACTGGCACTCGCATTCATGTCAGCGTCCTTGTTACTCGCTGCATTCAGCAAAGGGGGGCCTGTACGCAGCACGCGCAGAAAGCCACTCTCTTCTCAATGTTGAATATCGCATGGGGCCGGAATGCATGCGTACTATGGGACATTACATGGCGATCGTAGATCGTTGATGTGCACCTTCTCTCCTCTCATGCGCTTGCTTCCCCGCAAGTTTGGTCGTGTACATGTCTGCGTCTGCTCCTACACACTGGCTTCTGTCCATCTAGACCTTGCGCACGCCCAGACCATTCTGGTCTCGGAACACTTCAAAGCCCGCCGACGCTGCCGATCCGGGCGCGGGTGGGCAGTCTCCCCAACCACCGAGTGACGAGACGAGGTGGCGCTTGCTTCCCGCACACACGCCTGCGAGACCTGGCAATGCCCATAGCTCGGTGAGGCTGACGCTGGGGACGCCAAGCTGCTTGAAAGCAGCAGCCACGGCAGCGACCACCTCGTCGCACGAGAGTGGTGCGCCCTTAGGTACCAATGCGGTCGTGTTGTGCACGCTCTTGAATGCGAGGCGGTGCGGGTGCGAAGCCTCGCTCGCTCCTCGCATGAAGGGCAGCTCAACTGTGCGGACCGACCTTGGTGAGCGCATTGGCACACCAGAGGCGAGGCGGAAGACTGCAGTCTGGGAAGCGTAAATGGGACGTGGTGGCTGACCGTCCTCGGCCGGGTAGTAGGAGGGGCTACTAGAGATTCCAACACCAGAAATCTCGACCGTGTAGCCCCAGTCGGCTGCGGCGGCATTTGCCCAGTTGTGGAACTCGGCACTCGTCATCTCGCACTTGTGGTCGGAGTGACGGAAGACACGCTCAGTGCGACCAGTTGGGTCCACGAATCCTCGCTTGCCGCACTCGTCGTGCATGTGGTCAGGGAACTTTGAGTTGAAGTCAAAGTTGGGGGTGGTGACGAGAAGCAAGCGGGGGCGGTAGGTACCAAGAGTGACAACGCCAAATCGAGACAACAGGTTCGGCTCCAAGTGCTCAATGAGCTCCAGAGCGCAAATCGCCTCGAAGCCTTCGAACCGGGCATTGTAGCGCTCAATGTTGCCAAGCCAGACCTCGGTGCCCATTGGCTCCCATCGCGGGTGCTTTGGCATGGCGCCAGTGTCCTCCTCCTCTGGTGTCTCGAGCATCTTGATGGCCGTGTTCATCACAGCAGGATCAAAGTCGACGCCGCCGAGGCGCTAAAAGGAAATGTCAGTAACCAGTCATAGACGTTGATCTCGGAGGCGCCACCAGGGCTGGCGGCCGAGGCTCCAGCCCCCACTCGCCATAGCCCTGGATAGTTGCGAGCGACCTGTGGGGTTGGGTCCCCGCAGGTCGATGAGCGGACTGCGGCGGTGCCGTCGTCTGCGGCTAAGGATTCAAGCAGGTACGCACCGAAATGAAGAGCTCGCGCCCGTCGGGAGCTTCGCCCTTGGTCTCCGGGTCGGTAGAGCAGATTGGTGGCTCGGGAACAGTGGGAGGCGGCTCAACGAGCGTCTGCAAAAGCGAACCAGGACCGCAGCCAATATCCAAAACCGAGCGCACGCCATTCTGGCGCAAGACGTCCAGAGCCCAGTGTCGCCTCTGTACCCAAAGCCTGAACGCAGATGTTAGCCGGCCGAGCCCAGCAGATCAAGATCACACTTACTCGGGGGTAAAAGTCACTCCGGTAAAGTCACTGGCCTCAACCATGGACACTTCAGGCGCCTTGGTGGGCTCGGGGAGAGCTGATGGTGATACCAATGGGGGCGACATGGTGGGCGAGTCTTCACGGGCATTAGGGGCAGAATCCCGCGACGCCGCCGAGGGCAGAACCGAGTCAACCTGCGCAGAAGTTGCCGCTGCTGCCATATTCCTTGGGTTGAGGGGTGGCAGGAGGTATGTGTCGAGGGGGGGATGCACCACTAAGTAGAGGATAAAAGAACGGCGATGGGTAAAGCGATGGAAGGGCGAGCAAAGCCGGCAAGGGGTGTGGCCGAGGCAAGGAATGCAGGTACGGTCACGGTGGTTGTGGCGTATGTGCCTCGGCCAATGTGGAGTAGCAGTGAGGTTTTTTTTTTATAGGTAGGTGGCGAACAATGGCCAGCTGGCTCTTGACTGTGTGAAAGAGTGGATATGGTTGTTGTAGCACTGGTAGTGGTGGCGGGGTGAGGTGTTGTGCGGAAGAGAGGGCGAGTTGAATGCAAGAAGGCTACGCAAGGGTGGTTGTGATCGGATGGGTACAGTGGGCTAGACTGTGCCCGGGTGGCTGCCTGGCGGATCCTGCAGCGGGAGTTTTTGCAGTATCCTTTTTTTTTGGCTTGTTGAGACCCTCCGTTTAATGAATTCCTAATGAGCATTAGAATCTCATTCACACACAGACTATCATTTGGTTTTCAATGAGACTAATACAATTTCCAACAAGCACGTCCTGCCCTTCTGCTGCACAATGCCGCTTCTCATTTTGGTGCCATTCTCAGCACACCGATTGGAATATCCTCCCTATGCATCACGCTGCCAACGCAAGTCTGCGCGACAGTTTCTAGCTCCCATGCTTCGCCGCAGCGGCGTTCCTGCCCTCCCCGCCCCGGACTCCAGAACTTGTGACGCTGAGCGGGTCGGACTTGGCCTGCTCTGCTGCCCACATCAACATTTGAACACCTGCCGGTACCTGCCCACTCCCCCGCCGACAACAGCGGGCCGACCCTGGCGGGGATTGGGGGTAGCTCGTCGTTCCTTAGCCCTTGTGACCGCGGGGGCCCAGTTTAGCCCTCACTTCTTTAAGCGGAGTTTTCGGCGACGACCTGGCGCCGACGAGTCTCGAGATGCATGCTACAGGGGTGAGCGTGGGACTCAAGTGCGGCGCTACGAGAGAAGTGGGCGTGTTGCATCGGCGAAACGGTGGTGAGGTGACCCCGGTCGTCTACAGCACATTCCTGAGTGAGGAAGACAGGCACTGCGCTGGAGCAGCAGCGCACAACGGCGTACGCCTTGTCGGTTGTGGGTACACTTTGCGGAAGGGAAGGTCATGACCTCGCTTAGACCTCGCGTACTGCAACGCTTAGTGGTTGGGGAGACAGTGGCCCTTGCTGAGCGAAGTGTCGCTCTGGATTGGCAGTGACGCATCAGGTCGTACATCCGTTGCTCCTTCATCAAGTTCCTCCCGCGATCGACACGCACTTGAAAACGCAATTGTTTTCTCCTTTATGACGCACTGTCTCACTTTTCCAACTGCACAGCACGAATGAGAGTGGAGCGAAATCGACCTGCTCAGTGGCAGTGACACGCACGATGATGCATTGGTGGCGGTCAGTTATGCAACCTCGCCCCACAGTAGACGGAGTGGATGTTGGTCCATGGAGGCAAGGTGGCGGCGGTTGAGGGAAGACACTATTCATGTGCCCGTGGCGCCACACTGCCAATAATGTTCGACATCAGCTCGACACATTCTGTGTAAGCGATTTGGTTCTGTGCAATGTTCAGCCTACAATCTGAGCTGGCAACCGAGTGGTTCGTCGATTTACATCGTCATGCAGTCGAAATGGAAATGTGGAACCAAACAAACACGTAAAGTGTCCAGACCGGCATCTGAAATCAAGATTGACGCGCCAGGTGAGATGTGAAACCAGACCACACTACGCAAATTGGGCTGAGACCGAGGAATTGAGGAAACCGCTGGTACAGTGGTACAGTGTACAGTGGTACAGTGAGAGGACGCCGCATAGTAGCCGCCACGAACGTCCACGATCCACAACCGCGGTATGAAAGCCGCGCCAAACCGAGACACATGCACACACACATGCTTGCTCGCGAGCTCCCGGCCTCGCGGCCTGTTCGTAAACATTTTCGGTCTGGCCATCTACAGCTAGAGCATTCGAGAATGTCTCGCAACTGACGAACGGCACGCAAGGTTGACTCTGAACTGAATTGTGTGGCTTGCTCTGTCTCACGCATCTGACCGGGTGATCCAGCCACAGCCAGCTGCCACATCCCACCACAGCAACACGACCGTGTCGAGTGTTCCCACGTCCCAGGCTTCTCCCACGCTAAGATCATACTCCCTTTACATGGACGCGCGTACGTGTTCCAAAGCACACACTTGTTGATTCACAGTCCCCTTCGGTTCCGCTGTCAGCAGGTCAGATCTCCGGCTCGCTCCACGGCAAACTGCAGGAAGGATGCCGCCTTGCCAGGTACCTCACCCGTTGTCTTGGTTCTGGACCCGCCAAACAAACGAACACACATGCCGCAGATCCATGCATCATTTTGCCCTTGCTTCGTGTCTCGTGTTCGTGTTTGCGTGTCTCATGCTGTGAATTGGGTGAACAGGTTAGAGACGGGTTTTTCTTGCTGTGCTCGTACGAGGTGTTGCTGTGCTGCGTGTATGGTTGCCGTAGGAAGCACGTCTGGGGATGTGGGTGCCGCACTTGTCTCCGACCTTGGCTTGCCCACGTCGAGCTTCAAGATCTCGACAGTCTGAAATCCGGAACGCGCCGCAGGCCGGACGACTGTGGCATGTGCACTGCCAAAGTCCCTCTTGCGCACTTTACGCGTCACGTACCCGATCCTCCAAGCT
Organism: Prillingera fragicola; assembly: GCA_002335605.1. NCBI lineage: Eukaryota > Fungi > Basidiomycota > Tremellomycetes > Trichosporonales > Trichosporonaceae > Prillingera > Prillingera fragicola. Next base: position 359,589 of record BEDY01000002.1, read on the forward strand.
GCACGCGTCCATCTGAGGTCAGTGCAGCCCCCACTGATCCACGGTGGGGGCCAACAGTAGTGTCGCCTGCCTCACAACGAGCCAGGTCACAACCACTAGGCTGCCACAGTTGTGCGCCGCAGCACTGCGGCACGACGGACCGCACAGCTCCTGGCCGGCGGAAACTGCTGCCCATCTCCAGCCTCAGGCCCCGCGGTGGCCTTTGCATGGCAAGGCATGATGCGCCAGGGTGGTGCTGCAAGACTACGTATATTCTGAGGATACACGGATAAAGAACTCTGAAATAATGTCGTAAGGGGCATGGGCAGGTTGTGACGTTGCAACGTATCCCACGTCCTACAGCTCACGGCTTGACGTCTCCGCAGTAAGCCTGTGTGCGGTGTTCAATTAGATTCTATTGTTGTTTGCCGCAGCGTGAACGCGACATTATGATACTTGAATTAGAATTCATCACAATATTTATACCACCACCCTCCAGCTAGGGTGTCAGTGGCGGTGACTTGCGTCACTGTTGCTGCGCAACCCAGGGCCTCAAAATGAAACACTTTGTTCATACAATGGCTGCATGTGTCTAGCCCTCGTACACGGAGAGAACGATATAGCTAAGGTGTGGGGGCATCAATGTCCATTAGGGGTTGTCTAGCTATCAACAAGTCATTGCGGTCATAAGGCGCAAGACGGCGGTGTGGTTGTGGTGGTGAGGGGGATGGTGGTAAATGCGATGCGAAGACAGTCGGATAAACGCGCTATAGAGAAAGGAAATTGTTCTGTCATCATTGTTCTTATGCTCAGATCATGAGCATGGGCGCCGCCACGAACATGCCGACCGCGCAGAGCGCGGCGGGGATCGGCAAGCCCATGACAACACGTGTGGCATGGTTCTTGTGGCCGTCAACAGAGCTGCCAGCTGCGCCCTGGGTGTCGGTGGTGGTCTCGGCCTCAGGCTCGGGGACGGGAATGACAGTGGAAGCAGGGAGGGCAGCGTTGGCAGCAGTGGGCTGGTCGCCAATCTCTCCTGATCCGACCATGACAAACTCGCCGAACGAGGGGACACCGTTAGTGACCACGAACATCATGGCAGGTCCGGGCTGGAAGATGTTGGGGCCAGCGGCGTCACCAGGAATCTGCGAGACATGCAGAGTGGTAACGTTGGTGGTCTGGTCGAGAGTGTAGGCAGTAGGAAGCTCAATCATGCGCTGGCCAAAGCCAATGGCGTGGGTGTTGAAGCCTCCACGGATGAGGACGACCGACGTAGCGTTGACCTCGGACTCGAGGGTGGTGTTGAGAGTGAGGTCGAACGAGTCGCCACCGTAGGTGATAAAGTCGGGGGTGCCCTCAAAGGTAGGACGAACCTGGGTGTAGTACCACGGGTACCAGCGCTCAACGTCAGTGCGCGAACGCCACTGCTTGTCGGTGAAGTCGGCGTTGGGGTTGGAGCCCGCGATGAGAACCGACGAGTCGGGAAGGAGAATGGCAGTCGAGTGGTACATGCGCTCGTTGGGCGAGGGCTGGAGTCCAGTGCGGTTCCAGCGCGAACCCGCGGGTCCGTTGGGGTTGTAGATGGTGGGGATGTAGACAGGGTCCTGGCCGTACGATTCTCCAAGAGAGTAGCCCTGGTTTCCGTAGCCGGCAGTACCCATGGCAACACCGTTTCCGTGCCAGATAGTGCCGTCGGGGAGGAGAACAAACTGACCCATCGAGCGGCCCTCAATCATCCAGTCGTCCTGGACGTACTGGGGGTTGGGGTCGTCGGGCGAGATGCGGACACACGAGTTGTCGGCAGGGACGTTGGTGACGTTGTAGCCGGGGCCAACGTCGTCTCCCCACCTGTTGGTGCTAGAGCCACCACAGAAGAGGAGGGTTGCCTTGAAATCGTCCTTGGCAGTGAGGGGGAGCATGACAGTGGCAGCCGAGGCGGGGTATACACGGGTGGCGAAGGGCATGTCGGGGAGGTTGGTGGTGTCCTTGGTCTTGTAGTCGTACATGATGGTCTTGAGGGCGGCCTGCATGAACAACTTTCCCGAGGGCATGAGCCAAGTGAGAGCGTAGAGGTTGACAGGCAGAGTCTCGGTGAGGAAGGGGAGATTGACGGCGCCCTCGCTGGTCGCAGGGAAGAACTCGTAGGTGGGGTTGTCCTGAGCGGCAGTGTTGACGTAGCCGCCATTCTTGTCGCCACCGATGACAATGACGGTTCCGTCGGCGAGGGTCTCGACATAGGGGTACCAGCGCTTGCCAGTCATCTGGAGGTAGCCTCCAGTGTCGTCGTTGATGTCCAGAGTCTGGGTGCCCTGCACGTACTCGCATGACTCGTCCGAGCATGGGTCGAGAAGACGGATGGCGGTTCCACCCGCCTGGTTGTGGTACGCTGCCAATTCGGTGGTGGCAACACCGCGAGTGGTAACGGCTAGATTGGATGTCAGTGGGATGTCACATGGCATCGGCGTCGGAGTCACATGTACGTACGCTGGTTGCCACCAAAGACGGCCCAAGTTCCGTTGCCAAGCACGGCACCGCCTGCGCAAAAGGTGTTGGAATAGACATCCATGGGGCGGACTAGAGTGATGATGTCAGTGGAGATGTTCATTACACTTTGTGCCGCGCCGCGGAATGAATGACCATGTGATCAACAGTGACGCCACTTACTTTGGTTGGTGTTGATGTCGTACTCGACTGCCCATGCAGGGTGGCTGCCGTACCGTCCGTCAATCTGCAGAGGGTTGTTCTCCGACTTGTCGAGGATGTAGACCTTGGTCTTGGTACCGAGGAACATCTGCACAGTCGTTAGCAAGGCCGTGCACAGTATGCAACGTTGTCGCAATAGCTCACCATCTGTGCCGAAATCTGGGCGTCTCCAACGGGCTCAAAGGTGAGGGGTGTTCCATTGGTGAGCTGCACAGTGCCCTCGTTGTTGACCTTGGCGGCGAGGACGGGAAGGGCAAGGCATGGAAGCAATGCCCAGAGGGAAGCGACGGGGGAGCGCATGCTGGTAGGATAAACGGAGGAGAGGAGGGAGGAAGAGACAGGAAGAATGTCCCGAAGAAAGGGGTATTTGAAAGGATTGACTTTTGTATAGCTCTAGTATATGTATGCGGGCTGTCCAGACGAGGGAAGAGGTGGTCAGCAATGAACAATGGCAAGAATAAAGGCATATGAGATGCGGAGGAAAGAGAGGGGATACGATGGGAGTATGGGTGGTGCGGCGGTGCACCAATGTGGGGCGCCCTACGCCATCACGCAGCCACCACTCATCCACCACCTTTGTTGACCCTGGCTGGGCTTTGCCCCTCTCCACCAAAATAGAAGAGCCAAACACTGCGCACGACGAGCAAGACCTCTGCAACGGTGCATGCACGGCCATGCACAGCGCAGGAGAGAAAGACAGAGGACTGGCGTGTGGCCGGTGCAAAGCTTCAAAGCTCCCCGCCACCAAAAGTAGCACATCCTGGCTGCACTCCCTGCAGAGAAAATCAACGCTACTCACGCTTGCCAAAGATGCAGCTACGTCGACCAGAAGAGCAAATAGACCGTGTGTGTCGTGTGCGGCTGTGCTGGGTGCGAGAATGCGAGACCAGCAGCAAGAGATTAGGAGACGAAAAGGGGGAGGGAGGTTGAGAGGAGAGTGGTGGGAGATGTTTAGCAGTCGTGAAGAGAGCCAACAGCAGCAACACACTGCCTGCCCGTTCCGTTGGCAGGGGAGGGACCAGTGTTTTCACGAGCAACAGTGGGTACGTACGTCCCTGGACTGCAGCCATGACATGCACGGGCGTACGAGGGAAACGGGGGCTGTGCGCTTGTTTGAGCCAGGGGTCGAGTGTCAAAAGCATGAGAGCAGAGGACATAGAGTTTGACGCGCAAGGTACAGACACACATCACAATTCAGGGACACATGCCAACTTGGACCCGGTACAGGGACCGGGTGACCCATGGTCTCATCATAGCCAACACCTCGAAAAAATCGCCGGTGTCGCCAACAATGACAAGGACCACCCATAGAGCAAAGAGCCAAGAAAAGACGCATGTACGGTTGCTGGCAACCAGCACAGGACTGTACATAGACACTGGCGGACACTACTGCGCCGCAAGCATACACCGCACGCAGCGTGCTCCCCCTTTGGTTCCCTCGTTTGGTGGCAGGTTAGGTTCCGGAGACTCGCGACAGGCGGCACTGCCCTTGTTCGAGCAGGTACGCGGCACATGCGCCGAGCGTACCGAAGTACCCAAGAATGGTAGCAAGCTTTGAAGTGGTTCTACGATTGACGGCATGCTATAGGCCAGCGACCCGACCAAACAGAATGGCCGTTCTCCCACGGAAACATCCCAGCACCCAAATGTGAGGAGGGCATTTTGTTAAAGGCGGTCAACAGCGGCCACACGAAACACGGCGTCTACGCAGGCTTATTCAAAAACAAATGCATTCATTCCAAGGGAGGCGCAACGCGTGCGTAGACCCCGGATCGAACGCGCGCGCTGCCGTCAGGACGACGGGCATCGAACGGCAGACTGGACCGGGAAACCGAGGCGCGCAGTCCATGGGGCGGACGCGTCCGGCGGTAGCCCCCGGGAACACCAGGGCGTGGTGCTTGGTGTGCTGGGGAAAATGTCGCCGCAGATCCGCTACTTTACGTGCTTCCGTGCCCTTGTGGGCGATCCTTTCGGGTTGCACGTTCCAGCTGGTCCAGGCTGGCCAGGCTTGATCCACCAGTGATATTCCATTATTCAATGCGGGTTTGGTGTGAGCTAGAGGGCAAACTGGGTCAGGCTAATGTGATAGGATCTCAGGGACACTGCAGGCGCGCGGCAATTGCCGTACATCTGTACATCTGGGCAATGACCACCTGGCCACATGCGCGAGACGTGAAAGAATACACAAAACAGTCGATTGTCGGCATGCGCACGGTCACGGCGTAGAGAGCTGACATGCATGTGAGCGGAGTGAGCCACGAAGTCGAGCCGCGGCTTTGACCCACGATGGGTATGTGTGCGACCTGTGGACATGTACTCACAACTGAAACGCTCCCTGGGTCGGCGCGTCGGCCCGTGACTCTTCCGTGTTCCTGGCATTCCTGGCCAACAACTCAACAGCACAACAGGCTGCGCGCACCCAGCGTAACAATGCCCTCCTCCGTGCAGCGTGCGCATGTGGCAATTGGCAAGTTGCTCCCCAGCTACTCTACAATCCCGGCAGCTGTCTTGGCCATGCTAGGCCACGCTTGGCCGTGCCTTAACCCCTCTGAGCGATCGTCGTAGATCATCTTCGTCCCCCCGCTATGTTGTCCTGCACGCGTCATGATAGCGGGCATGACACCTAGACCACCGAGACATGACGTTCCCAGCGACCACCGGCTCCCTGGCCGCCAACCGAGCGGTAGCGAGGGGGGGAGGCGGGCTGCCGAGCCCTTCTCTTGTGCTGGGCTAACGTCACAGCGGCGCTCGGTGCTCGGAGCCTTCGTAGCTCATGGCTCGTCCTATGGGTAATGTCGGCTCTTTGAGCGCCGAGATGCCCAGACGCCGAGACTAAGCTGACTGGTCCAAGCCGCTGCTAGTGTCGCTGGCTCAAACGTAAGCCGTCTTGGCAAAGGCAAGCCCCTCGCCACTCTTGATGGCTACACTCAGCAGCCTCGGTGTGAGTGTGCACAGTCGAGCACTTTGTCGCCGCGACTACGTACGCCGTACGTTACAGTTGTACGCAGATGCTGTGTCTAGCTACTGCGAAGGGCTGAAACAACGTACACCAGCCCGTCAGTTGATCCATACCAGCTCGGCGATCCGGAGCCTTTTGTCTGCAGGCTGTACAGAACCATTCGCCGCCACAAAGGCAGGCCAAGTCATGCAAACAAGATTGCATAAGTTGTACAATAACCCGTGGGCGTGAGATACATAGCACAGCGAATGCTGCCGGTGCCGAAAGACGTCTGGACAGCACACACCGCACTTCCCACAGTCCTCAAAGAGTCTTTGCTGGTCGTTTCCCAGCATCCCAAGCTTTGCCCGCTCGCTAGCGAGCGAGTCTGTTCGAAGTGTCCGTTGTGAATTTCTCTCCGTTCCATTCGTGTGCAGTCATTGCTGTCATAGCTTCATTGTTGCCGAAAGTGTCGCGATTTCTCGAAGCCTCTAGACCACAAGGAGGTTCGGTGTGTGCTAATGTGCACTGCAAAGGCAAGGTGCCGAAATCTTAACTGTACGCAAACTTGGCAAAGACAACTCATCAATGTCGTCAAGCTACGCAGTGGCAGTCTGCGCGAGCCAGCGCTGCAGATCCTATAAACGTCAGCGCATGTCTTGATAGAATGGTCCAACAACTACTCACTGCCATGGGGAGGCCTTGCTTCCGCGGCCTACGTCCAGTCTCAAGGCCGGGGGTGAGATTGCGCCACTCGGACGCGGGCGCCAGACTCGTTGCGAGCGGTGGCGAGGAGGCCGGCGTCTCCGATGCGCTCACAGTAGGCGGAGGCGAGCGTGAGGGACTAGGCATGCCCCGCGCAACATCCAACGACGCCTCCCGGCTGCTCCGGCGAGGTGGAAGGTTGCCGGCCATTGCCGGTGGTGACGCACGAGGAGATGGGGCCGCCGCCCGCTCGAACGCAGCCTCGATGGCGACAGGCTTAACGCGCTGATGGATCGCGTGCTGCTGGGCGCGAGCCTGTGCGTCAAGAATTTCCTCGGCCATGAGCTCCCGTCCGCGCTCGCTTGGGGCAGCGGCGTGAGGACGTGGAGGCAACTGGACGCGCTCAGCGGGAATGTGAGCAAAGTCCAGCGTGAGCCCGCGACGCGGAGGCGTGGCAATGGCGTCGCCGCTGCCCTTGCTCGATTTCAACGACGCGTCACTGCCGCTGACAACCTGCGCACGAGCAAAGTCTGGCACCGAGGCGCGAGTGGCGACGACACGCTCGTCCGGCTGCCACGTCGATTCAAGAGTGCGTGCCGACGATGAAGGCGAGGGAGTTGTGTGTGTCTTGCGTGAAGTCTGGCCAAAGGTCAGTGCTGTTGACGGGGCCTCCGACACGACGGTTGACGCCTGCTTCCTGCTCGACTTGACGAGTTGCGGCGTCGAGACCATGGGCCGCAGACCAAGCTCGGCCTGCTCGATGACTGTGAGTGGCTCCTGCGCGATCGGCGCGAGAGGCAGGCGTTGCCGAGGAGATGAAGGCTCGTTCATGACCGCCATGAGGCTGGTGCTGGCCTTGGAGTCACCTGCATGGTGGCCCGATCCGAGCGAGCGCGGTGCAGACGGCGCGCGGCGATGTTTGTTGAAGTCCGATCCAAACGCCGAGTGGGGAATCGAGATTGTACTGGCTCCACCAGACATACCGTGCCCAGTCCGAGGAGCAGTTACCGATCCAAGGCTCGAGATTGAGCCCGGCACTGGCGGCAAGGGTGCCGCCCGCGACACGCCAAATGGTCTCGGCCGGTCAAGCGAGGGGTCAGGCCCACTACGTTGCACGAGGTCAACCGACGGCCGCGTCCTGCGCGGCGGGGGTCGTGGTCCCGAAGCAGCGGCGTGGAACACGGCGCCTTTGGGGCTCGGTGGTGTGGACTGGCCGAGTGACTGAAGCTTGGCGCGCCACTCCTTCTCGGCACGCCGAGCAGAAGTCACAGATGACCGGCGCTGAGCCCGGGTGGCAGAGCTTGTCGCCGTGTACACACCTGGGCTGCGGTGTGGTGAGCGCGGAAGGCGGGATGTGGTTGGCGGAGGAGTGCGTTGCACAATTTCCTCTGGCACCGTCGGAGGAACTCTGGTGGAAGCTTCGAGGGTGGATGGAGGTTCGGATACAGTGAGTGCTGGAGCTGCCGCAGTACGAGTAGAGCGAGAAGGGATGCGACTAGCGGTCTGGTCCATCGACGTTGATCGGCTGATGGCACTAGGCTTGCTTGGCCCCGCAGCATGCGGCTGCACGTACTCGACAGTATCCGCAGGCACCGCAAGGTTGCTGAGAGTGTGGTCGACCGACATGGACCTCTGTGCATTTGGAAGTCCGCCATGACCATGACGACTCCCAGACCGGAAGCTCAGCTTGCGGACAAGGCCAATGCCACGCCGAGCAGGTGGCGGTGACAAGTTCCTATCAGGAGCGTCAACAGTGATGGAAGGCATGGGTTTTGAGGGTGAGGTCTTGACTGGGGATGCCTGAATGGTTATCAATGGAGGTGCCATGGGAGGTACTGGCGAGACGGTGTCGATACGCGGAGGTGAGGGTTGCTGCCGGTTCTCGGTTGTTGTGACCAAAGAAGGCTGGCGCAAATGACTCCTCTGCACTGGCGCTGGTGGCACTGTTTGGGGTACGTCGAGGGGAGCACGCTGAGTATAGGACGAGGGTCCTGCGAGCTTCGAGTCGTCTGCTGCAGGAGCCGAGAGCTTTGTTGAAGTATTACCCATTGACGAGTTGATGAATGGGTGGACACGCAATGATGCGTTTCCAAGAACGCTCCTGCGGCTGCGGTCCATTGTGTCTGCCGATGTGTGTGTGCGTCTCTGGTCAAATGTAGTGTGCACTGCGGGATTGGGGCGACGTGGTTGGCTGGCCTGTGTGCAGGGGCCTCGAGTACGCGTCTAGGTTGAAAGAGTAGTGGAACGGGGACGAGGTGTGTGCGTCGTGTGGCGTGCAAAAGATCTAGAAGCACAAGATGCTGATGACAAGTCGACTTGGAGCTAGGAGATCAGGCAAGTGATGGATAAGAACTAGAGGTCCGAACGAGATTAGCGCATTGGGCCACCAGGGCCATGATGTTGGAGAAAGAGGTAGAGAGAGACAGAGAAGTAGAGACAACGAGACGACGAGGTCGTTGGAAGGCAAGGATTGGTATAAGCAGCTGGTTGCAACACTGGACAGTGGTAGCTACAGTGGACAAATGTTGACCCTTGCGAGCAGTGGGCCTCCTACCTCTACCCTGGGCACCCTGTGCCCTGGTACGCAGGGTCATGACAACATGTTACGCCACCCGAACAATCAAAAAAAGGTGTGCAGCCTGCACAGCAGTGAAGCATGCGTAGGGAGCACAAGGGACAAACTTGCTCGCAGCAAGGGTGCAGTCGTATTTCTTCTGGCGTGCAGTTCTCGTACAGTTGCCGTCACTACCCTTTGCTCACCTGTGGGCTTAATCAAGAACACTGCAACAGCAAAGCAAGCAGCGCCGCAGGACAGACAAAAGGTGTTGCTCAGGGCCGACTAGGATGAAACACTGGTACCCCTGGCGCAAACCGACAACAGACTACGACGCGCGACGCGTTTCGGCACCGCAGGACCCCGCGCTCCCCTCCAATGCCCGGTCCTATGCAGCCCATGCATCGAGCAATCCAACACTACGTACATGCCATCCTCCATGCATCTGGGCCGCCATGTATCTCGTCATGCTCCGTCGCTCCAAGGAACAGCAAGATTGCAAGTCACTTGACACAGCAATGTTGGTTGCAGCCTCTTTCCCCCAAACCCAAAGCTCTAACTCTCAACGCGCTTGTCCCAAAGGATGCAGTTGTTCTTGGCCGTGATCCACCTTGACTCAAAGTCAATTGACCAGCCTGGCCAGCCCAAAGAGTCCAGAACCGGGCATTGCGCCCTCAATCCGCATGCCGCAGTGATGTGCGCGTGCCCAGCGCGGCACACTGTTGCAGCAAGACTGCCCACCCATGCCGCCCAGCTGCCGCCAGGAGCCGCGATCATGAAGCAGCCCAACCCAACGCTTCTTATCCTTCTGCCCACGTAACATCAGACTCTACCTGCAGGACGTGTGACCTAATCTCTGTCGAAACTGGGTCAAACCTAACACTCAAACACGAAGGCTGGCGCATACCTTGAAGCTTGCGCACTAGAGCAGACAGTTTTGGGGATCTCCATATGCTAAGGTTAGCGAGGTGGTGCCATACATCTCCCCTGCGCCACGGGGATGGGCGTAGCCACGGCGACGCGTAGCACAGAGGTGGCTTGGCAAGTGGCCGCAGATTGCAGAGCCGTGTCGAGCACGGCACAGCGACTGGATGGCTTGACGACTTGACGCATCATCCACCAGTCATAAACTGTCCGAAGAATTAATTTGCCAGACGAGTGCACCAGTACGCGCCGTCAACCTTCGGTGAACCCACTGCCCTCTCTACCAGTCCTGGATGATCTGACAGGCCCTCGTAGCTCGCAGCTCGCAGATGCAGACCGAACGGCCAAGAGGCCAAACGGGGTGGCCCCCAAGTGTGCGCGACCCTTCCTTGGGTGCACAATCCCTGGGCAGGTCGTCGGCTGTCCTTGCGAGCCTTGCCCTGGTACCACTACCCCGACATTTCAGAAGGCACACTCTGGCCAGTCTGGGTGCGTCGTACAACAATTGGAAGCGGCGCCTACCTAGCAGCTCAGGTTGTCGGAAACATACATCGAAGCGAAACAGAAGACTTTTTCGGTCTCCTGCAGTGTGTCTTCTGGGACGCGCAACGCCGAATGGAGATGGATCGCCGGGGCCTGATCGTTGCTCTCTGGTGACTCCATTTATTGGGTTCGAAGGTTGAAGAGTTGGGGTCGTCGGCCTGGGTGTCATGGCTCGACTTTTGCGCGGCAAGGAATTTGCGGGTCCCAAAGAGTCGTAGTTGCCTCAAAGCTCGCGCCCAGAACCCCAAATAAGCGAGATGCATAGACTACAGTAGCTGCACCAGGTTCGATCAGATCATGGTCCAGTCCCCGAGTCGCCGAATCGCCGGGATTCTGGGTACATGCCACCGTTCGCGCCGTGCAGGGTGAACGGGCAGGGAAGACCCCTGTACGTGCTCTGCACACATTTCGCACAGAGTGTGTAGTGCGAGACTTGCTCGAGGTTCTAGAGCTAAAGTTCATGTGCCAATGCTCAGTGCATGATCCTGCGATATTCCAGAACATTGCTCATTGTACACAGAAGAACAGCTGGGGTAGAGAGAAGAACACTGGGTGAGACATTGTAAGGGCGCATTTGTGCGCTTGTGCCGCCGGCAACTGTGAAAGCCACGACGTCCGAAATGCACCGCAGCCCCAGCTAGCCCAGCTTCTACACGGCGCAGGGCACAGCCTGGACGGTAACGGGCGAGCGATGCACAGGCCGGTGCGCACACTGACCCTGCAGTGGCTCCGGATCGCCGGGTCGACGACTCCAGTATCGCACTGTGCAACTCTCTGGCCCAACTGCCCTGAGTGAGGTGTTTCAGGCTGAGACGAGTGTCAAGAACAATTGGACTCGCAATCGGTAGTTCCAGATCTCGATTTAACTACCCCATGGGCGTGTATCAGGCCCACGGTGTTCATAGACTGCTGACCGTGTCGTAGCTCGGCTCCAGTGTCGGTATCGCTGGCCTGTGCGGAAGCTCGTCGTGCCGTGGCGATAACACTTGGCAATGACGCCGCGTTACCATTGTTCACACTAGAGTCATGTGCATCCCCGAGAAAGGCAACAGTGCTGAGCGACGAGCTCTGAACGGGGTTAGCGCATGCACGGAGGCCCAGAACGTCGAAACCCGAAGGTCTGGAAGCTGGGCCTCTTAGTAGGGTATAGTTGCGTTCTTGTGATGAAACCATGTGTGGCGTTGCCTCGACCATCGATCCATCGATGGGTCATGGTTGCTTTCACACTTTTGCACTGCATGTGCACACTTGTCGACAACCCCAAACCTGGAGCAAAGGTGGGCAGCAGTTGTATTCGTCACGGGACCACGCTGCGGCGACGTGCACAAGTGCAGCAGTACACATGATGAGACAGTTGCTGCTGGATATGCGACTAGCGCAAGGGAGCACTGTGCGACTCCCCAATTCGTCACCCTCGTCGACTCCCCATTCGTCATCCTCTTGTATTCATGCTTGGTTTCCTGCTTCCAGACTTGTTGGTCGCATTCTTTGCCACACAAGGGGGCGACACCGCCTAATCCCCCACCTCAGGCTTCTTCCTTGCCTTATCCTCGGCCCCCATGGTCTTTCACGCGTCTCGTATCAGCTCAACTCTGTCTTTTATCCGCCGACCCAGTCCTCGTCCTCTGAAGAGCCACCGTCTCAGCTTGTGCACGCGTAGCCGCCTCGGATCGCTCTGTCAGAGGGTCCACTCTGTGGGCTGTCTGCTCCGCCGATTACCACTCTTTCACTCATGAACATTCCCCATCCTTCCACCAACCGTAACCACGACCTGCCTAGCTGCCTACCTCCTCTATCCCCCGCGGATTCATGACAGCAGATGCATAGCCGCAGCCATTGTAATGTTCTACGCCCAGACCGCGGCCTAGATCTTGATCGACTCTGTCTCTTGTCAGTCACACCTCCTTGACGCGTGCCACACAGGTACTCACCAGCCTTGGCGGCCTTCTGGATATCCTGCTCGACACCCCAGACGTGTGCGCGCAGGTCGAGAAGCTCGAGGTGCAGGCCGTCCTGGGCTGTCAGCGCCGTGCTCCTTGCGCATCCTGTACCATTCGCTTTCACAGAACAGGCTCGGGTCACACTCGACACTCACGTAAACCTTCTTCATCTCTCCGCGGACCTTGGAAACATCATCCTTGGCAGGCGCGTTTGCACGCAGCGCCGCGAGGTCCTTCTCAACCTGAGCAAGACGGTCAAGGTGCGAAGTAATGCCCGCGGTCGACTGCTGCAGCTCGTCCACCGACGCAAGCAGCAAGCCGGTGGCCACCTTGGTGTCCTGCTGGAGGTAGTAGACGCCAGCGGCAGTAGCAGCCGAAAAGCCCAGGAGCTGCGCGAAGGGTTAGAAACGGTGGATGTTACGAGGCAGAGGAGATCTCACGAATCCAACGATACTGCGTTCCGTCAGCTCTGTCACCTGGCCAAGACCACGCCGACTTACCCGCCACTACATTAAAAGAGTCAGATCAAGGCGTCAGACACAGGAACGAAAACAGTCAGCGCAGCCCGCACATGCCTAACGGGGTCGACGTACCGGAATCCGCCGACAGGCTTCTCAACGGGCACTGTTCCAACGGTACCAACGGCCTCCTGGCGGGCGACGGCAGAGGAGGAGATGGCGCGGCGTGCTCCGGCACGGGCAGCGAGTGCGAGAGGGCGGGCGGCGAGCATGACGAGTGGCGGTTTTGGGAGAAGCGGATGGGAGGACGAGGAGGGTTGAAAAGGTCGCGAGCTCGCCGGTAGTTGCTGGTCTCCGGAGTCAATCGGCCGCGATGACGATGAGAACGGGAGTATTTTGACCAACAGCCTGTGGCCATAAAGTGGGTGCAGCTGTTGATGGCCTTGAGACTACTCTGTATGCATTCAAAGGGCATGATTACTGTATGCAGACGGAGAGAACAGGTCTATGAAATATACATACAGTGCACTGCTCTACCATCCCTTCCAGGTAACCCACACGTCGACGACCTCGTCCTTCTCGCCGTCCACAACGTACAGCCACGGGTAACATGCGCACACGAGGCAGGCGTGCTGGGGGATGATGCGCACCTTCTCACCAATACGCAGGTCCTTGGCACTCGCGTCCGTCTTGGTGAGCGTTCCGTGCTCCTGCGAGATACGGCCAAGGCTCCAGCCCTCGTGACCCTTGGACACGACCTTGCCGTGGCCGGGGGTCGGGCCCTGGTCCTTGCTGACTGCAAGAGCACCCGCGTCGCACATGGCCTCACCGCCCTGTCCACGGTCGTACTTGCTCACAACAGTTGCAAGAACCGTGAGCGCAGGGGAGCGGGGAGCGGTGATGAGCCCAGTGGCCATCTGCTGCAAGTCGTTCATGCAGTAGCAGCCGGCGTGCAGCTCAAGCTTTCCCTGGAGGCCACCCTGGGCCTCTGCGCCAAGCACGGCAGCGTGAGCCGTGGGTGTGGCGCCAACTGAGAGAATAAAGTCGCCCTTGACGCCGAGCTCACGGGCAACGGTGGCAGCGTCGTTGACGCACTCAATCTCGCCAGAGTAAAACTTGCCAGCAGCATCAAGGCCCTTGGAAGCATAAGACTGGCCAAAGTGTGAGTAGAAGCCGTAGATCTCAACTCCAGGCTCGGCGGCAGCAGCCTGGATAAGCTCCTTCATCTGCTCAGAACGAGGAGGGGCGCCTGCACGGTTACCACCGCCGTTGACTTTGATGAACGCGCTCCACGGCTGCTTGCGGCCGAGACGCTTGTGTTCCCGGCCAAGAGCCTCAATCTGCTCGGCGTGGTCGACCATGACGCGCAGAACGCACTTGTCGCCGGCCTTCTCCTGAGCGTCGTTCAGGTCCTCCATTCGGTCCTCGGCGATAGGAAGGGAGAACAGGATCTACTTGTCAGCGCCAGCCCACCGAGAGCACACGTACATCGTCAACCTTGCCCTCGGCCACGACACCCGACTCGAGAATGCCCCAGACCTCGGGGAAAGTCGAGGCAATAAGGAAGCGCACACCGGCCTCAACCTGAATGCGAGTGCCATCAGGCGTCTTGTGAGCTGCCGTCAGCCGTGTTCACCAATCTACTACGTACTCTTGACGTGGGCACGGAAGTGCAGGCCCTTGGCTTCGGTCTGCTGAGTGACAAACTCGCAGTTGGTCTTGAACGCCTTGATGTCCACAATGCCAGCAGGGGTACGGAGCGCGGAAAGGGGGCGGCCAACAAACTCGTCACGGAGAGCAGCCTGGTCCGGCAAGCGGATAAGCTCCATGGGCGTGAAGGTCTGAGTGATTTTGGACATGCTTGCTGTTGGAGGTGAAGAGTATGAAGAGAAGAGAGATTTGCTTTATGGAACCACTGCTTTGGAATGGTGCTGGAGCGTTATAGGGAGCTAGTTCGTGGGCCTGTGGGCAAGTAGTGGGTGGGTGGACTGTGAGTGTAATGTCAGCCGCCAACAACCGGGTCGATCTCGGTCAATTGGGTGGGGGAGTGGGGGAAGGTGGGGGAGAATGTGTGGAGGCATCTGAGACTTTGACCTCCTCGGTGTTGGGCCATGCATATGTGGAGCTCCATTAAGGAGGCAGAGTGTTGTTGGTGGCTACTTATGCTCATGTACAGTAGACGGTGAGAAGTACTCTTGGACGCAGTGATGAACAGGTGTCGATTCATGGTTGCGCAGTCACGCGGATAACAATGTAGCCGCGATTGATACTAGCCACACCAAACCATCAAGTCGACCTCGTTGGCCTTGTCGTTACCCACTCGCCCACATTCACTTGCAGCTGCTGCTAGCATCGATAAACAAGAAACTCACAATGGTTTCCCCAGCCGAACTGAAAACGCTGTGCGCTACGGACATTCGCGATCACATTCCAGAGGACACTGTCGCTGCCATCCTTGACGAGCCCCCGTTCCTCCATAGCCAGAGTGGGTTAACCAACCACCGCGACCTCGGTCTCGTCCCCGGCTCTGCCATCAAACCAGGCGTAGTACATCGCTGTGCTCAGATCCAAGACGTCCCCCAATCCACCGCTTGGATCGGGGCCAACGTCACTGCCATTGTCGACTTGCGGTCGGCGAGGGAACGCACAGCCCTCCCGGACCCAGTGGTCTCCGGGGTCCAGGGCGTGTTCCACGTACCCCTCGATGAAGGCAAGAAACTTGGTCGCGACACGCTCGAGGCGTTCGCAGCAGGCGATGGTCGAGAAGCGTGGTGTGGCGCCTACACTGCCATGCTCACGCAATACGCGGCGTCCTTCCGCGCTCTGCTCGAGCATATCCGCGATGACCGAGGACTGGTTCTCTTCCACTGCACGGCAGGGCGAGACCGCACCGGCATTGCCGCCGGCATGTTGCATACGCTCGCAGGCACCCCCGAGGACGTCATTGTGCACGATTACATGCTCACGCGCATCGGGATCGAGCCCGCCCGTGGGGAGCTGACTGTGCATCTCGCCAAGCTGGGTGGCATTGATACGTTCGACAAGGAGTATCCGCCCGCGTGGTTTATCAACATGGCCAACTTGCGTCCCTCGTTTTATCAGCTCTTTGTGGAAAAACTGAGGGAGAAGCATGGCGGGTGGGAGGGGTATGTGAGGAGCCTGGGCTTTGGGGATGCCGACTTGGAGAAGATCAGAAACAACCTTCGAAAGTGAGGGTAGAACATGATAGATGAAGGAGTTGCAGCTGGAGGTGGATCCTATGCCTAGAGCTGAACCCCCTTGGATGCTCAACAAGCGCTGCTTACTAGAGCCCCAGTGACCAGTGACGAGGAGGCTATGGGCGGGCGATTGTCCCGTCTGAAGACCGCGTCACACTCACAAGACTCAAGAACGCTGATCCGTGCCAAGTGTGCAACTGGAAGACTGGTAACACCCCGCTGTCCCTGCGGGTTTCATTCAATTTCTAGAACGTGTGTGATGCAAAGTGTCATGTGGACGCATTCTCGACATGCCCGTTATCCTACTTGAGCCCCATACCACTGAGCCTAGCGCGCGCAATCAGCCAGACATCTTTCATGGCCCTGTCGCACTCGGTGCACCACTCGTCGCTCTCCATGGCACGCACGAGCGCGCGCACGTCGTCGGACAAGGTGCAGGGGAGGCAAGCCTCGAACCCAGAGTCGGGCAGCGGCGACGGCGACTTTGAAAGACCAATCACAGCCTCCATCTCGGGGACGATCTCCTCGCGCGGCCGCCCGTTGACAAAGGTAACGTACCTAAGCCCGGGGAAGACGGTACTGTACACGGCATTGAGGTGGGCCAAACTATTCTCGTCAGCAAGCTCATTTCTTCGACCATCCAAAACCCACCGCTCAAGCACGACAGGCCTGGTCGGCGTCTTGCTCTGCTCTTTGGTGCTGTGAGCGCTCATGCCGCCAACCTCGCCGATGAGGGGGTGGCCCGAGATAAAGTTCGCTTTCTGGTCCCAAGTCCAGTCGTCGGTCGAGGAGATACAGATGTCCACGACCTCGTTAAAGCTGGCAGGCGGCTGGGGCCGCGCAGTGAGCTGGAGCAGCACGGCGGGGAGGAGCACCTCGCGCAGAGGGCGGGAGGGTTCGAGAAGCGTCGTGAGTAGTTGGGCGACGGCGTCGGCGGCCTTGGGGTCGCGGAGCTCGAGAAGGCATTCTTCCGGGGTTAGAGTTGCCATGATGAGTTAGTGTGTGGAGCCGAGGTGAGTGGTCGGTCGGTCATGTGAAGACTGGGTGGGAGGGTTACGTTGTTATCGATGCCCGAGTATGGAGAGGCTGTCGCCGGGACTGATCTCCGGCGAGCCTATTGGAGAGCTCCAGTTGTAATGGATTAGAAGATAAGCTGGCAATTGTTATTGTGATTAGGCAAATGGGCTGTCAGGTCAGGGTCGGGAACAGAGCGAAAGTTGACATCACCCACTGTCTCGAACTGCTCCGGCTCACTCATTCGTGGTCAATGTCGTACGCCGCAGACCCGTACCAGGTCAAGGCGACCAGCGGGACGCTCATCACCTGCGACTCGGCCGCCAAGCAGATTCTCCTGCACCTCGACAGTATGCGTGATGGACCCAACAAGTTTGTCATTCGCGAGGACTGTGAGTGTTGCCCCAAGGCGTGGGGAGCGTGGGCTGCTTTCCCTCGGCTGGGCTGGGCTAATGAGATAGTGGGAGACACTCACCTTTTGATCAAAACGGCATTTCTCGAGGCAGCAAGGGACGCTCTCCAGGAAGAGGTACGGATCTCGACACTGACAAACACTTGCTGACAGACAACCAGTTGGAGAAGAACACATACATTGCCGACCCAAATATGTGATACCGCATACCTGAGATTGGTGTCAAAGTGGACAGTGTATCACTAGTGTAACGACATGCAACATTTGTATATCTAGCATTTGACGTCTCCCAGGTGCAGACTGAGTTTCTGGCCGTCCGTCTTGAGGAGAAGGGAGAATTGCCCAAAACTCGCCTTTCTGGTTGCTTCAGTCAGAACGGCACTATGAGAAATGCCTGTTGGCGTTGAGAAGGTCAAACGACCCGCGGCCACGTCGTCCTGTGGACTGGCAGCTAGGCGTCGTCATATGTCGCACCCGTCTTCGTTGCCCATCATCTGCCTTCTTATCCACAACAATAAAATGAGGGGCAATGCATAATCAACTACCACCCTAGCTCTACTGCCTACTAATCCGTGCCAGCAAGCTATCAATGGTGCCGGCCTGCACGCTCGCCCCAAGCTTGCGAGCAGCGAGGGCTCCCTGGCCCTGGACGCGGGTCGCCCGTGGCCCGCCGAGCACGCCCATGCCGACCTCTGCGACGGTGGCGCGCGGCGCGTTCTCGCGCGACACCCACTTGGCGCTGCCGACCTCCTCGGCGGGCTGTGTTTCCTCGACGGCAATGTTGAAGCGGAAGCTGTCGAGGGGTCCTGGGAGGGCGGCGCCCGAGATCGTTTTCCTGTACGGGAGCTCCATCCAGCGCCCTGGGTTCTGGGACCCGGGCTTGACACCGATGACGCCCGCGGGCTTGTTGAGGGCAGCCTCCGAGATGCGGAAACTTGCGACGCCGCGGTCGGGGCTCTCGCGCGTGTAGTCGAATGCCTGGAGGGTTGCGCGGTCGTGGACGCGCTTCTGGCCCGAGGCACCCGAGGCGGTGAGACCACCGAGACCGACGACAAAGTCCGCGTTGGTGCCCGTGCGGTACGAGTGGGATGGGCTGCGCGAGAGGCGGTCAAGAACACGACCCTTGTGCACGCGTGACGGGTCGAGGAGGGCACCGGCGGCGGGGGCAGAAGAGTACGCGATACCATGGAGACGGTGAGGCTGGCTGTTCAGACGCTTGGACGAGGGCTCGGCGAGCTCGCGTGCGGTCAGGTTGGCCTGGAAATCTGCGCTGGCCGTCGGGCCAGTCAGGTCCTTGGCAGCGGCGTGCGGGAGGGTAGCGACCTCGGCGTCGGTGCCGGATGCGTCGGTAAAGATGGTCTCACGGAGCTCGTGGCGGTTCTCGCGCACGTGCGCGAGGTAACTCTCAAACTCGGACTCGGTCATGGTCTCGACGTTGGGCACGTACTGGGATACCACGGGCGGGGTCTCGAGGAGGTCCTCCATCAAGGCCGAGGTCGAGGGGTTGGCCGCCCGGCGCGGTAAGCGCTCATGTGCTGGTATCCATGGCACAGATCCGTCTCCCCACATACGCATAAAGCGGACCTCCTTTTCAGCACTGGTCCAGGTCGCGTCAATGCCGGGGCCACCGTCGAGTGATTCGACCTTGATAAACTGCGAGGGCTTGGTGCGGTGCACGGGGAACTTGAGTCCCCAGTCCTGGGCCTGAGAGATCGCCTGAGGAGTCGAGGCGTACACGCGTGAAATGATCGGGTCGTGGGTGACGAACGCCGAGCGCTTGAGTAGCTGCGGGAACGAGCCAGACATTGTGGAAGGAGGAGCGGGTGAAAGGAAGGGTGGAAGGGAGGAAGGGAGGGGCGGGGGGAAGTGGACTAGCGACGGTCGCTAGCTGTGATGTGTAGAGCTAATCTACGTGCAGGGCCCAGTGCTCGCTGCTGCTGTGCTGTACAGGTCGTCGCGAACGATGTGTCGAATAGCCTCCTGGACTTTTGCTGCAACAGCGTTCGGACAGCCACGGCCCAACCTCAATGTCCTCAGTCATGGGATAAATTCATGAAAACACACCCAGCCAAAAATAATGCCCCCTGCACCCGTCCACCCTGCCTGGCCAGCCTCTCGCACCGCCCGCCTGGCAGACATACAAAACTGAGAGGTGCAGCAACTTTAGATTTCTCAATCACAAAAATACCATCGCGACCCAAATTCCTCGCTGGTGCTGTGTTCCCCAGGAAGGCTTGCCTTTCTGCGTGTGAGCTACCACCGCCGGCCGAGGCCAGACAGGACGCGTCGAGCATCGCCCTTTTTTCTGTCCTTCTGGCCCCTTTACGGGGGTTGGGGGGGTGGGGGAGAGGTTGGCTACTTTTTTAAAACAACTTTGATGAGGCGTATGCCTAGGACTCCGAGTCACCTACGAGTAGCTACAGTTTTTCTTCTTCTGCTTTGTTTTTGTATCTCTAGATTGCTTTATGAACCATTTGGATTGCGTCTGAAGAGCCATTTTTTTGGTATGTGCAGGACGGGCGCAGGGTGAAATTTCGAGCGCGCCTGCTTTGTCGCTCTCGCCCCAGCCAACCTGGCGTCACCCCAATCTGAGCACTGGTGGACCCAGAGATCTAGATGAAGACGCGGTGCGACAATACATGATCCAGCTGGAAGCCTTGCCTGCAGTCACTCGATACAAGCTCAACTCATAAGGGAGGTTAGCTGCCTGCCCGCATCCGTCCCCGTGCCCCATTGCGCGCCATCATGGTATCCGAAAAAGTAATGCAGAATGATACACTGGCTCTTTGAGCAGCAGTGCTAATATGTCAAGATTAACGGGGCCCAAAGTCCCCGTCCGCGTCCTTTTCTCCAAGATCCAAGACAAGTCACTTCCCACTGTCCACTATCCGCTTCTCCCTACCGCCCCTCGCCTCACACTCGCACTTAGGCGGTGGCCTCGTAGCCGTTGGGGTTCTTGGACTGGAAGTTCCAGAGGTCGCGGCACATCTCGTCAAGGTTGCGCTTAGCAAGGAAGCCAAGCTCCTTCTCGGCGAGTGCAGGGTTGGCGGTGAGGTCGGGGACGTCGCCGATCCTGCGGCCGACAATCTCGTACTGGTAGTCGTAACCCGATGCCTTCTTCATGGCGGCGATCATGGTGAGCACCGACTGGCCAGCGCCACGGCCAAGGTTGAAGGCACGGTACATGCCGTCCTTGCGGGGGTCGCAGTTGGTGAAAATGTTGGTCTCGTTCTCGGGAACGACCATGGCGTCGAGCGCGAGGACGTGGCCCTGCGCGAGGTCCATGATGTGGAGATAGTCACGGACACAGGTTCCGTCGGGCGATCCGGGGTAGTCGTTGCCGAAGACCTTGAGGGGCGACTTCTCGCGGCCAACGGCAATCTGGGCGAGGAGGGGGAGGAGGTTTCCGGGCTTGCCGCGAGGCTCCTCTCCGAGCTTGCCAGAGGGGTGGGCACCGGCGGGGCTGGGAGATCAGCGATCGTTCGTTGGAGCTGTGGAGCACGCTTTGCGATGGTGCCGACCAGCGAAGGTACTCACTTGAAGTAGCGGACAGAGACGGCCTTGAGGGGCTCCTTGCGACCCTCGAGGGTGCCGGAGCGGCAGACGTCCTGGAGGATCATCTCGACCATGGCCTTGGTGCGGCCGTAGGCCGACTCGGGCTGGAGGGGCGAGGTCTCTGGGATGGGGATAACCTCGGGGGTACCGTAGACGGTAGCCGATGACGAGAAGACAAAGTTGTTGCAGCCACGCTTGGCCATCACCTGGAGACACCTGTCAGTACACGCCAACGGAAAGAAGAGAGTGGGGCTTACCTCGAGGAGGGAGATCGAGCCAGCAACGTTGACCTTGTAGTACGAGAGGGGCTGCTCGCCGGACTCGCCGACGGCCTTGAGAGCAGCCAGGTGGACGACACCCCAGATGCCACCGTTGTTCTCGTACTTGGCAAAGACGGCGTCGATAGTCTCGGGCTCACGGAGGTCACCGCGGTGGAACTCGGCCTGGGGAGCATCGGCACTGCGGCGGTTAGCATCTCCAGGTCGCCAAATAGATCAAACTCACCCCATCTCGTCGTGGGAAATCTCATTGCAGCGGCGGACAGCCTCGGGGAAAGCGTTGTGACAGTTGTCAATGACGACAGGAAGATAACGGCCCGAGAGCAGGAGCGAGAGGACGACGTGCGAGCCAATGTAGCCGAGGCCACCAGTGACGAGGACGCGCTGTAGGTGTGAGAATGGCTGCCAGTGGTGGTCGGTGTGCTTACCTTAAGCTGAGTGTCGCGGAACATGCTGTAATTTGATGTGGGGTGGAAGTAGGTGGATGGGTGGAGGAGTGTAAACAAAAGTTGGATCAGGGAGATGGGTGGATAAAACGCTGGGCCGATTCTTCGGGCGTGGTCGCGTTTTGTTGATGGAGATGAGATTGTTGTGCACAGAGAAAAGAGGGGGGGGATGGGGAGCGTGTGCTAACGTTTTATACAAGCAAACAGGCTGTAGAGTATGGGCTGTACGTGGATAGCGATGGGGTTTGGATTGACAAGAACGATGAACCGAGATTCCCGTTCAGTCTAGATAATCACGGGAATGTCTGGGTCGTCTTTGGCAATCTCTGAATCTCCCCGCCCAGCCTGCCGCCGCTCGGCCCGGGCACCGACGCACACGCCCCATCGTGCACAGCCGGTACAACCCAAGGCACCACTACACCCGGATTGATAAGACAAAGTACATTTACACGTCATATATGCCCTGTTACCATCCACCTCCCAGCTATTGGCTGAGGGCACCGTCCAACAAGAATAGGCGTGCGACACCAGTCACGTACCTATTTTATGCGCTCTGCTGCACAAGGTGGTTTTTGCCGCCCAATAATGTGTAAATTTGCTTCCGTGGTCCAAAGCTGCCAAAAGATCTTTGCTGGCCATTCGACGTCCATACCTATCAAATCAAACACAAAAGGGCTCTTGCACCAGCCACCAACTACCAACTTGTTCTCGACAGCTCGTCAGGCAGCGACAGGTGCAACCCAAGCCCCCTTACTCCTCACTGCCCTCCCCTCCTCGACTCTTGATCCGGCCCCCCTTCCCCCGCCATGTCAGACTCCCTCACCCGTATTGCCATCGTCTCGGACGACAAGGTGAGAGTCCGCGCCTGATCGCGTATCACGCGTCCATGGTTTGTCATGAGAATTTGCCGCTGACAAATGTTTTAGTGCAAGCCCAAGAAATGGTGCGCGTTCCCCACAACCCCCGTCGACGCGTGTGCTAACTGTCCAGTCGCCAGGAGTGCAAGCGGTCATGCCCCGTCGTAAAGATGGGCAAGCTCTGTATTGAGGTCACCCCCACCGACAAGAAGGCGTTCATTTCCGAGGAGCTGTGCATTGGATGTGGTATCTGTGTCAAAAAGTGCCCCTTTGAGGCCATTCAGATTCTCAACCTCCCCACCAACCTTTCCACCAACGTCACCCACCGCTACGCCGCCAACGCGTTCAAGCTCCACCGTCTCCCCACCCCTCGTCCTGGTCAGGTCCTTGGTCTTGTCGGCACCAACGGTATTGGCAAGTCGACAGCACTCAAGGTGCTTTCCGGCAAGCTCAAGCCCAACCTTGGCCGTTACGACGACCCCCCCGAGTGGACCGAGATCATCAAGTACTTCCGCGGATCCGATCTCCAGAACTTCTTCACCAAGGTTCTCGAGGATGACATCAAGGCTGTCACCAAGCCCCAGTACGTTGACCAGATCCCTCGTTCGATCAAGGTCCCCAACATGACCGTCGGCAAGATGTTCGACCGCCAGACCGAGCTCGACAACCGCTCGCAGCTCGAGAACGACCTCGAGTTGAAGAATCTCCAGACCCGTGAGGTTGGCCAGCTGTCGGGTGGAGAGCTGCAGCGTTTCGCCATTGCCATTGCTTCGGTCCGCGCCGCCGACATTTACATGTACGATGAGCCTTCGTCGTACCTCGACATTCGTCAGCGTCTCGCTGCGGCTCGTGTCATCCGTGGCCTTGTCAAGGCTACCAACTACGTTGTTGTTGTCGAGCACGACTTGTCTACTCTCGACTACCTTTCCGACTTTATTTGTGTCTTCTACGGTGTTCCCGGAACGTACGGTGTCGTCACTCTGCCCTATTCGGTCCGCGAGGGTATCAACATTTTCCTTGACGGCATGATCCCCACTGAAAACCTCCGTTTCCGTGAAGAGTCCCTCACTTTCCGCATGTCTGAGAACGCCGAGGAGGTTGTCGACGCACCCAAGTCGCAGAGCTACTCGTACCCCTCGATGACCAAAACTCTCGGCAACTTCAAGCTGCACGTCGACTCTGGTGACTTTAGCGACTCTGAGATCATCGTCCTGCTTGGTGAGAACGGTATGGGTAAGACCACTCTTGTGCAGCTTCTCGGCGGCAAGCTCAAGCCCGACAACGAGGCCGACCAGCTCTCGCTCTCGGTGTCGATGAAGCCCCAGACCATCTCGCCCAAGTTCCCTGGAACTGTTCGCATGCTCTTGCTCAAGCGTATCAAGGCCATGTTCATGCACCCCACCTTCAACAACGAGGTGCTCAAGCCCATGAACCTCGAGAACCTCATGGACCAGGAGGTCCGGACTCTGTCCGGTGGAGAGTTGCAGCGTGTTGCCATCTGTCTTGTGCTCGGTGTCCCCGCCAAGGTGCTCCTCATCGACGAGCCCTCAGCTTACCTCGACTCGGAGCAGCGTATTCTCGCGTCCAAGGTCATCAAGAAGTTTGTCATGTCGTCAAAGCGCACCGCGTTTGTCGTCGAGCACGACTTTATCATGGCGACCTACCTCGCCGACCGCGTCATTGTGTTTGACGGCAAGCCTGCCGTCGAGTCGTACGCTCGCAAGCCCGAGGGTCTCCTGACCGGAATGAACAAGTTCCTCAAGTCGCTCGACATTACCTTCCGTCGCGACCCCACAAACTTCCGCCCACGTATCAACAAGATGAACTCGCTCAAGGACAATGAGCAAAAGTCGTCGGGCAACTTTTTCTTCACCGAGGATTAATCGCGCTGCATCCCGGTGCTGCCTGCGCTCACCGCGGCGGAGGAGGCGGTGGCGCGCAGCTCGTGCGTAGAGAGATGGCGACGTGTTTGTATTCAGTGGAGGGCGGTGGGGGGAACAAGGCGACGGCGCGGGGGCGATACCCCAGGCGCGAGCCGCTTGGCACGTAGCAAGCTGGCGTCGCGAGACGCGCCCAAGCCCGTGGACCACCGCAATTATCCATCCAGCTCATCACGTGCATGTACTAGACGGGAGAGAGACGGGTAGAGGCGAGCATGCATACCTTCAGAATCCCCTTGACCCTTGGTGGCGACGACACCAAGGCGCAGACTGACACGAAAAGTGCCCTGTGGCGGATCCGATATCGCATAGTTATATCTTTGCTTCTACTCCGCAACATTGGCATCGACTCAATCTGTTGGACGTGGTGAGAGTTTACTCCATCGCAGTCAGACGTTACGTGGATGGCATCACCAATCTCCGTGCGGCTATTCATCGACGAGCTCATGGGATCAGATCGGCCGTTCTCCAGTCTAACGACACGGCAGCTCAGTCAAACCCAGAGCTCTGGACAGTAAACATATAATCGCGTAGTGTGTATGCATAGTGTACACGTGCATGTAATGTGTGGGCGTAATATATCGTCTCGTGCGGAAGCGCCCCGGCTCCACAATCCCTCGCTCTGGTCATCTAGCTTCTTGGCAGCAAACTAGTCATCATCAGGGCCCAACCCCGCCAGGCCATTCCGGATACCAATCTTGCCCCTCCGCCGCGACTTGTCGCCTGCGAAACGGTCGTCGTCGCTCTCGTCATCGCTTGCATCCGAGGCTGTGCCTTTTGTCTTGCCGAGGCCCGAGACGTTGGCCAAGGTGATTGGACCAGACGGGAGGACACCTTTTCGTGTCAGCTTCAATCTCTGGCAATGTTGGAAGAGGAGAGACAATCCAACGGCGATACAGCGGTTTGGACGATCAGAGGGTGGTGCATGAAGTCTGTGCACATGGTGTACGCCGGCCCAGCCACTTGCGAGTCCGAAAACTCGACAAGAAACAGAGCACAAGCAAATAGCGACTTCTTTCTATCGTCATATCACCTTGTCTCCTCCTCTTCCACAAGCGAGACTCACCAGACTGCTTCAACCTAAACTCGAGCGCCTTGGCGCTAAAGTTGTCGTCGTGGCCGAGCTCTTCAAAACCAATGAGCCTGTCGACGCCGCGGCCGTCAACGAAGACGTGCACGCAGGGGAGGACTTGGACGCCGAGCTTGTTGACAAGGAATGGTGTGTCGGCGACACTGATTCGCAAGAAGAGGGTGTGCGGGTACTTTGGTGCGAGTTCCTGTCAGTTGTCAGTGGGTCTGCCTTGCCTATATCGTAAACGGGTCGATACTCACCTCGAGACGCTTGTCCATAATACGACAACGGGGGAACTCTGGGTGGAAGAAGTGCACAAGACACCACTTTTCCTTGCTGGGTGTGTGAGCTCGGGAACGACGTAGGCGAGACATAGCAAAGCAGCTGTCCTGCTGCGCCCCACAGCCGGGCCACATTTAAACTCACGACATGCGCTCAATGAGCAGCTTCTCTTCGCCGTACGTTACAACGCGCCCGTACTCGGTCTCGCGCAGCGTCTGTGTCTTCTGAACCTGTTCGCGCAGGTCGGCCATGCGGCGCTCCCGCTCGGCGTCGAGGTCAAACTGCTCCTCGAGACTGTCGAGGAGCTCCGAGTCGGATAGTGTTGGGGAGGGTGGGGCCGCCATTGTGCTCGAGTGCTTGCAAATGAGATTGGACTACAAAAGTTGGACGTGCGATGGACCTGGACATGGCTGTCGCGTCGCATTGACGCGCCGTGGTAAATCGCTTATTTAGGCCGCCCAGTTACAACACGGACCATTGTCTAATCATGCTCAAAAGAAGCAAAAGGCCACAGGTCGCATGTGCTGGATGAAACGTCCGAGGCCGGTGGCGCAGGCAGTTTGGCGTGGCATTGTTTAGTCCGCCCTGGTACGCATGGACTTGTTTGTGGCGGCAGCCACCCATCCTCTGAGATCCTCTCGGAAGCATGATACCGTCGCAGAGACGTTGCTCATCAGTATCTGCTCAGCATCATCTCATAGCGTTGGAAACAACTCACACGTATACCCTCCAGACGCAATGGTCGCGACCAGTCGCCACCGGTGATCCACATCATCCCCTCCAAGTCATGCCATCACTCGCAGCTCCTACTATCCTTCCTCACCATCCGTCTTGCTCTCGCGTCCGACTCGAGTCTGTCCACTCTATTGGTGGGCACATCGCTTTTGTTCTCCAATAACCACAACCCGGAGACCAGCGTGCACTCCAACCCGACGAGCTACGCATGCGGTCGCAGGTCTGGCCTTGGCCAACTCCGTCCCCCGAGGTCCTTGATGGCCATCACGTTGGCAGCACTCCGGGGTGCCAGAATGATCTCAACCCTGCAAGCCTTCCCCAACTGCACAAGAGTCCCACTCGGTCTGTCAGCCATGACGGATCTGGAGGAGACCCAGCCCCCTCACTTCACGACGTGATGAGCGCCACAAAGCCGTGGCACAGCGCTCTCCCCGTGGTCGCTGGCTTTGGCGCGGCGAGCAATTTCCAGCATCTTCCTCACCTGTCATTAGCCTCTCCTCTATTGTTCTCTGGTTTATCGCTGCCCGACTCAAACCCCGGCGGCAGTGACAACGCAAGCTGGCTAGGGTTAGTGACCAGCCCCTCGGTGGCGCCACCGGTCTGCTGGCCCCGTGCGCCACCCGAGTCTTCTTCCGTGGCTGCCCACGACCTCGACTCCCGCAGCAGCGAAGCAAAAATGGACGAGCTTCTGGAAGACCCGGCTGCAACAAGTCGGCATGCGTCGCTGTCGGCGGAACCACCTGCTCGTGCCATCGCAGGTGAAGGCGGGTCGTTGACGGAGCAATTGGCCGCAAGCGCCTTTCCCTCACCGCCAGACGAGCACGTCTCAATCGCCCGGCCCTTTGCTCAGACATCTTGCACCGAGGGAGCTTATCTTGATTGGTCTCCAAGCATCACGGGTGCAACGTGCAACGAGGTATCGCTAGGGCCGTCTCTGCGAGGTGAAACACTATCGCGAGAGGGGGCGTCTCGACGCCACACTCCAGGCCTTGCCGTCTCACCGTCCCAGCTTCCTAGTGTCTATCGCCCATCCCTGTCACCGCAAGACCACCTTTTCTGGGACCCCTACACCTGCACCTGGCTTGGATTCATGGACAGCACTGTCTCGACTCTCACCGCCCGACCCGGCTCGGCCGTTGAGAGTGAATACTGGGAAAATTCAAATAATTCGAATAAAACCCCCAACGACGACCCGCCCAACGTGTATGCGCACGACCCAGTGTTCAGGACGGATAGGGATAAGGTCGACTACTGGGAGGCACAGTACGACTCACTGCCCTCAGCCACGCAGCGCGCTATCAGCAACAGCAAGGGCAAGTGCGCACGGTGGACATCCATCAAATACGTGAGACAACATGGCGCACCCGTCCACTGACACGCAGTACCACAAAGCCATGGACCCGCGGTACGAGCATTTCACCAAGCGTTGCACCAACTGCAAAGTCGCCAACATACCTTGCATCGGACTCAAAGTGCCTGTCCACCGCCTGCCGTCCAACGCAGGCCGCAAGGCCGGCACAGGCACAAAGTGCTACTGCTGCACCGAGCGGAAGCGAGTGGGCTGCGACCTGCGGTATCCCAAGAACTGGCGGCGTGCCGAGTTGAGCCAGCCGTCGAGCGCGCAGTGGCGCCGGGAGAAGAGGAGCCTCGATAAGGAGCTGGCCAACCAAGCGCCCAGAAAGCGGGCACGGACCGAGTCTAGCGCCATCGTCGGTCCAAGCGCACTGTGGCTGGATATCTCTGCCGCAGCTGGCGTCGGAAACAAGGGGTCCGAGGCTCGTGCGCTGGAGCTTCCAGGCCTTCCTGGATGGGAATTTCACCCGAACGACCCAGACCATCACCTACCATCCCCCGTCTCCCCCGTGACGGACCCACCGGCCAAGCTTCTGCTAGCTGCTGCCCCCAACGCTGCGAGACATTTCGATCACAGGACACTCGAGCTTATGGGGTCGTTACCGTTACCAGAGTCAAGGCCGGCGTCGGGCCGCCCATCCGCTACCCCCGCCGGCCCGCTGACAGGGACTGAACACGCTGGAATGATGCTCCCCAGCCCTCAAAACCCAGCGATCACAGCGGGCCAGACCACTATCAACAACGTGGACGAGATCTACAGCTCGACGCACAGCTCGCCTCACCTCACAGCCGTGGCGACACTTTCGGACCAAGAGGTCTGGTCCTTGTTTGGTTCGCCTGGTGAAGATGATCAGCAGCCCAGTGTATCGTCCCAGGGTGGTACTCTGTCTACACCCGATGTTGCTGGTGAGGTCGTCAACGAAGCGAGTCTGAGTTATGAGGAGATTTGCAGTTTGTTTGGATGATTGATTGTCTGATTGAATGGCAAGGATGGCCGATGACCATTTGTGATCCAATGGGCCATAGACCACCCACGCATTAGTGCACTTGGGTCCAGATACCATCGTACTATTCAATTAGCACGATAAGTTGAATTTGCCACTTACTGATCACTGAACATTCCTCGGAAGCTCAAGGGCCCAGACCTTCCCCTGGGAAACGCCGGAACAGGCAACGCCAGGGACACCACGTGGTCAATAACATCGTACGCTCGTCGTCCTCGTCGCGAAATCGTCATCACAACCAAAGTGCACTTTTTGCAGTGCTTTCTCCCACCGTCGAATCTGCATAACCCCCACCCAGCTCCTTGCAAGCAGGCCAGATCATGGCCACGGACAATTCGAAATCGTCTGGTCTATTCTCCTCAATCTCCATTGGCAGAGCCGGCAGGTCGATGGCATCCCGAGCGTCGTCAGACACCATTGCACACCCTCTGCTGGGTGCGTCGACGTCGAGCCTCGCCCCCGGTGCTGGAGACAGCGACAACGACTCGATACACGGCCGCTCGCCGTCGGATGGTAGTCTGCCTTACAAGCCCAGGCAGAGGCACGGCGGCGCAGCCTTTACTGCTAGCTCGGTGGCGCCAGGGCCGTCGCCAACGACAGGATCACCAACGTCACACGCCACCGGAACCTCTAGCGTTGCCCCGGCTGTCACGTCCACCCCCGCCATCGGTGTCTCGGCTCCTCCCACCACCTCTACGTCCACGTCGAACACGTTTGCTCTTTCGGCTTCCAACACGGACGCTCCAGCTTTCCAGATGGACGCCTCTGCTACCAGCCGGCTGCAGCTGCAGAGCCTCAAGGCTTCAGCACAAAAGATTGGCCTAGGCAACGCGAGCATGGGAATGGGAATGATTGACTCAATCTTTGACAAGGGCGCCCGCGCCCGCTCCGAGGGCAGCGACTGGGCCGACTTGCTCAAGGTGTTGACGAGTGGGAAGGTAGGTCGCGTGCCGTCGCCACGGAGTGTGAGCTAACCTCTTTGGCAGGCAATTATCCTGCTGCCCTCGTCCCCAGCGTCATCCCTTCCCATGACGCCGCAGACGCTTCGCGATCACGTTGCGTTTCTCTCGCCGTCTATACCCGTGTCGGCGTCAAAGTCGACAACGCAAGAGGGCAGCACTGTGTCCGTGCTCGTGACGCTCTCAGGACTGATCGGAACACTCACCGGGTAGGTCTGGCCGTTGACCGTGCCGGCTAACGTTCAGGACGTCGGTTACGTTTGAATCTTCCGTCCCCCTCGACTCGCCGCTCATAGGTGCGCTCCGCGACGAGTCTAGGCGCATTGGCGTTCTCAGCACGTTGCGGCCCACAGAGTTTTCCTCTAACGCGTTTCCTTCCTACACACTGTCCACCGAGTCGACTACTCTTTCCTTTCCTCCTCTGAGCAAGGGCGCTCCGATATTATCACTGCAGCCCGAAAAGTCGGACCGCAAGGACAAGGAGGTACCGAGGAGGAGCCCGTTTGCGTCGCTGTTTGGTGGATCCGGTCGGCAAGTGTCGTCTCCCTCACTAGGATCGCCGTCAAAGGCTGGTGGTGGTCTGAGTCCAGAACGTCCGTTGTCCCCTTCGCCAGGCGCCTCTGGTCTCTCAAGCCCACTCCCATCGGTCGTGTCTTTGGAACCCCTGGAGTCTACCACCAGTCCGCCCGAGCTCGGCGAGGGCTATAATGTCCAAGCTTTCACCATCAACAAACCTGTTCGCTACACTGAGATCCACAAGGCGCTAGTGAAAGCCGTTCGGTCTACTGTGCGCCAAGAGCTGGAAGGCTTGCCGGACAAGGTCGCCGACAAGACTATGAAGCTTGTAGTCGCGTCCGTGTGTCCCGTGGGCACGGGCAGTTCTGTCGACCAGGCGCTGTTGAAGAGCCACCACCACGGCTTGGGATCGGCAGACGAGGGCAACGTCCCTCTAGACTTTTCCGACCCAACAGGCGTCGGTGAGAGGCTGCAGGACTTTATGGAGGCCGTGTACGACGACTTGATCGTGTACTATCAGTCCCAGGAAAGCCCCAACTCAAGGCGCCGGGGCAGCGACCACGACCACGTCGAGCATCTAGCCAGCGAGGGGACGGAGCGTGTGGAGGGGCTTGTGTGCCGTCTGCTGTACAATCGGTAAGCATCAACGTGTGAATAGTAGCTAACCTGCAGCATCTATTCTCCTATCCATTCAGATGACGCACGGCACGACGAGGCGCTCGCGTCGCGTATTGCCGCACTCAACATGCTTGACCTCTCGCTTGATCACCTTGGACTTATTACTCGGCCACCGAATGAACCCGTCAAGGGTGCTATTGCCAAAGGTCTTGCCAGCCTGGTTGGCGAGATTGGTCTCGAGCTGCAAAAGCTCTCGACGCTCGCGTGTCTCACGCCCAAGGAAAAGGCAGACGCACTGGTGCTCGCGCACAAGGTGGCTGTGGACGGTCTTGGTCGTTTGCCGCCAATCGAGTTGCGGCCTGAAGGGCAGACGTATAATCCTCCACCACCAGAGGAAGAGGGTGACGAGGACGAGGACGAGGATGCGGACAAGACATTGTCCACTATCAGCGAAAAGCCAGAATCGACGCCTCGGGCATTGGAGGGATCAGAGTCGGCGTCTGTTCCCGATCTGGTGCTCTCACAATCACCTGGGAATTCCGTCAAGTCGCCAGAGACTGACTTGACTGAAGAGTTGGAAAAGGTCGCTGAACCTGCCAAGCCGTCCACCTCTGGGGCCGATCTGATCCTTCCTCTGATCATTTATGCCGTCGTCAAATCCAACCCATCCCAGCTTGCGTCGCACCTCATGTACCTCCGAAGGTACCGCTCTGCCATCTGCCTCGAGGGCGAAGCGAGCTACGCCATTGTCAATCTCACCGCTGTCGTCGAGTTTATCGAGCACGTGCAGCTGGCAGAGCTTGGTCTTGGAGACGACTCGGGCAAGGTCATGAGTGTCGAGGACCTTGCGCCGATTAGCCTCAACTATCTCGACGACGGCAATGCCGATACCGCTAGCATTGCTTCGGCATCGTCGCGCCTCAGGGGTCGTGTCTTTCAGGTGGGCGAGCTTGCCGGTACGGCGGCTGGTACGGCCAACAAGGTCATTACTGGTGTCGTCGACTCCTCTTGGTCTACACTTCGCGGGTTCATGGGCACCCCGACTGCCGAGGTCGAAGAAGCGCCCAAGTCACCGATCCCAGGCAGCCGACCCCGCCAGGCATCAACGTTTTCGCTTGCGTCTGTCACAGCCTCGGTGGCCAACATGGCGGCAGCAGCTACGACTGCTGCAGCCCGCACCCGCTCTCGCGCGTCGTCGCACGCATCTGAGCGTGTGTGGGGCGGCAACCAGGAGATGACTGAGGTCGCGTCCCGTCCCGAGTCAGTTCGTGAGCATGGCCTGTACTCGGACTCGGAGCAAGGAGGCTCGGATCATGAAGTGGCACCTACTGCCCTCGACTCGGACGACGAGACGGGCAGCCCGCACGAGGACGGTCTGCACCGCACGCGGTCGGACGCGCGGAGCATCATGAGTGTGTCGAGTATGATGTCGCGCGAGGGCGCAGGCTCGGGCGGTGGCACCAAGCGCGACGCCTCGGATAGGCAGGCGTTTGGGAACCGTCTGGCGTCGATCGGTGCGTTTGGTCGACTTGGCAACACACCCCCGCCGCCTGCACCGGCTGCCCTGCATGAGTCGTCTGCCGAGAGTGCCATGCCTCCTCCAGACGCAAAGCCTGGGAGCTTTTTCTCGGCACTGACGTCTCGAGGCACACAGCAGCCCAACCGTCGTCCTAGTCTTTTGGCAATGGGCGACGCGGTGCGCAAGTCCGACTCGCTGAGGAGTCCGACGCCGAGTGTCGCCCCGCTGCCGGATCACGAGCCGCCAGTGGAGCGGTTTTTGACTTGTGAGTTCCTGGCGTGGTTGTGTGCAGAACTGACGAACAGGTGACGTTGGCGACATTCGTCTGAACGAGATTGGTCCCTTGCTGCGCGACTATCGACGTCTGGCTGGTATTATCAACAAACTCCAGAACGCGCAGGGGCGTAATGGGACGCCGCCGTCGCAACAGTAGAATTAGCATAACTATACATGGGACTGAGCATGCAGAGTCATTAGAGGTGAATGGCTGTGGGGGCTTAGTGGACAACAGGGCGAGCTCTCATGACATCGGTAAGAAGTTGCTGAGGCGAGGGAGGGCACTGGGCTGGCTGTACAGGGTCCACAGTGGCTTGTTGACGGCTGTATCACCTGGAGCGATGAGAGACTCGACAAGTCGCCACGGCTCGACCGGGGATGGAGGATACAAAGAAAATCTGGACGAGTAGGGGACGTGGGGTTGCTGTCAAGTTGAACCAAGACTTCGCTGCCCCGGGCGATTGGAGAGGGATAGATATGGTTGAGCGGACCAGCGATTCTGGTGTGACGAGCGCGGCCAGATAATCTGGGTGGCCACTCAAACTCGGCACTGAGCTGCAACCGAGGGCAGTGGAGGTCTGCGAACTGTAGTGGGCACCCAAGTTGAAGTAGTGATGAAGACGATGAGGTACATTTCAGGCAAACCTTTGATTCTCGGCCTACGTAGTGAGTGGGTGGGGGTGGATTTTATTTATTGATTTTCTTTGACCACTGCCACACGAGGGCGCTGACGCGCAGGGAAGGGCGCAGGGGCGTATCCATGTGTCGATGGAGGTTGTATTGAGAGCCCACAAACTCCTCGCCTTGGCAGCTTGGGAAGTTTTTGCTGGCCAGTTTCAAAACCTCTGTCGCTATACATTGGAGCGATGGGCAGGACCGGTCGTGAGAGAAGTGACATTATCCGTCTTCACATCGATTGGCGCACATCGCCGCTTGGTGACAATCGGAACAGAGGCTACCTTATTAGCTTCCTCTCATATAGACCCGGGCGTCTTCTGTCGCTTCCGTTAGTGTCATGGCCAGAGCGAGACCGATGTGAACGCAACAGTGGAGGATTTCATTTTCAGTGCAGTGCCACACACCGATCATTCCACTGTTCGTCATTCACCAAATGGCCCCAACCTAGGTCTCAACTTCAATAATACTCGTACATTCAAGATACAACATACGAAAGTCAACCTAGAAATATGACATATATGTCTCCGCCATGCTGGCCAGAAGCGTCGGCGCGGTTGCTTGAGAGATGAGGGTGACCATTGGGTGTGTGACGACTGCACTCCCCGACTGTCCGCCCTTCTCCTTGTTCTCTGAAATGTGGCCCATGAGCTCTGCACGCTTGATAAACTGGTCAACGTTCTTGTACACGTGCGCGGTGAGCGGTTGATCGTTGCGTTGGTCGCCACCCTTGTTGTAGGTGTTCTGCCACGTGAGGATCTGTGATTGTCAGGACAGGCACACAGTATGCAGAAGCAACTTACCTCGTCACGGATAAACAAGTGGAGAGTGCTCGAGAGGTCAAACTCGGGTAGAGTGAGCGAGTGCGCGATAGCCGTAGCCGAGGCGCTGACGAGACCTTCGACGCCGACACGGGTGATAAAGTGCTGCATGTTGGGCGTGAGGCGGAAGGGAACAGCCTCGGACGAGTGGAAGACGGGGGCTCCCTGGGTGAAAGCTGTGGCTGTTAGGGGCTGGTTACAAAGCGAGAGACTCACAAGGCAACATCTCGGTCATATACATCTGGCCAGTCCTGCGGCTGATGTGGAAGCGAGCGGGGGCTCGGTTGTTGAGGCAGCAGACATATGTCAGGAAGGCTGTGGCTGCAGTCTGCATGCCAAACTGCTTGCGCATGAGCCAAAGGCTCTCCGAGTCGGCCATGTTCTTGATCATGTAGTTGGTCAGGACGTTCTCGGGTAGCATCTTGGCCTGAATCTCCTCGATGATCTCCATCTTGAGCTGGATGTAGCGCGCGTCCGTGCGAGGGATCGACGGGTCGTGCAGCTGGCGCTGGCGATCGCAAAAGGCCAGAATCGTGTCCTCGTGCGTCATGCCGTGGGAGAACGCATAGTCGTCGTAGATCTCCTGCATCGAGACGTATGACGAGTCGTTCTGGATGAGGCGCAACTGCGTGCCCAGTGCCACAGCAGTGGGCAAGTGGAACTGGAGGTTGCGGCGGCGAGACTCCTTGCGTTTGTGCAGGACGCTGTTCATGATGCGGAACAGCTGGACCAGGCGTTCCTCACGACGGCAGTGACGGGCGGCCGGCATCTGCACGTTGAACGTGTACGAGGTACCGTTGTGACCGATCATAGTGATGCGGCGGAAGCAGAAGCCAAAGCCACGGCACAACTCGGCGCGAGGGTGGAAGCGAGCAATGCGGATAAGCTCATCAGCCTGATCAATGTGCTGCACATATTGACCAGGCACCTCCACGTCCTCAAACTTGGTGTAGTGGAAGTCGGTGAGGTTGATGCCAGACGAGTCGAGGGGCTGGAAGCGAGGACGGCGGTCAATGGCCTTCTCGTAGAAGTCACGCCAAAACTGGAGACGCTTTATGTACTCGCGCATCTTGGGCTGGTTGACTATGAAGTCGCGCTCGACAGCAGCACGCAAATCGTTGTGCAGGTTCTGCGAGAAGCGTCGAAGGTTGTCGCGGGTGTTGGGACCCAGCTCCTGCTCGTCGCTCAGGAAGGCACCGCGAGTACTCCACTGCGCCATCGCGTCGTTCAGAAGCGCCGAGAAGAAGCGGTATATGTCCTCTTCAGACGTAGGCTTGGCGCGGAAGCCAATCTGGTCGACCATCTTCTCCATCGACAAAGCGAGCAGAGGAACGCCCGTCTTGAGGTGATTGATGATCTCGTCCACAAACTCCCAAGGCTGGGGAGGAGCAGACGGGCGTGCTGGCTGCTGCGGAGGCGCCATGGCACCGTTCTGCGCAGCAGGAGTGGCGGCAGCACCGTCAGTAGCAGGAGTGCTGTTCGAAGGAGTGCTCTCGGCGGGCTTGTCCTTGTCCTTGTCATCCGTGGGCTCGGGCTTCGTCTCTGCTGGCTTGATCTCGGCACCACCAGCGGGTGCATTGGCGGCAGCCGCCTTGGCCTCGTTCGCTTTGCGAAGAGCCATTGCACGCTGCTGCGCTGCGACCTGACTCTTCTTGACGTTGCTGAAGTCCTCGCGGGTGACGCGAAGACTGTAGAAGAGCGCCTGAGGGAAGTTCTTGGCAATGTGCATGAGAATGTGGCGGGCAATCTGCGCTTCACGGTGCGACAGAGAGAGCAAGAGTTGAGGAATGAGCGTGATCCAGTACCAGATGACCAAGTCACCCTTGTAAGCCTCAAACGCCTTGGCAATGGTGTTCCGACTGTCGTCGAGACCGAGCAACCAGAGAACTCGGAGCAAAAGGGCGCGTGACTTGTGGCTGTTGTAGAGACCCGCGGCCTGCATGTAGCACGAGACAGCGCTGGACGCACGCAGGGCGCGGTCCTGAGCCCAAGACTCGGCCCACTGAGCGTCGGTCATGCGCTTCTCTCCAGGAGCCGCCTCGGGCTTGCTGTTGGGCGGCGGCTGCTCGGGCTGCTGGCGGTACATCTTCTCGTTGAACTTGCCCCACTCGGCCCACGCCTTGGGCAGGTTGTAGTCCATCTGCACCGCGTGCGCAAACTCGTCGTTGGCGTCCGAGTCCTGACCGAGACGAGAGATGAACATGCCCTTGAGAGTGAGGAACTCGGCCTTCTGAGGCTGGGCAAAGTACATCAGATTGGTGGTGCTGATGTTGTCCAGTCCCTCGTTGAACTTCTCGGGCTTCTGGAAGTAGCACAAAGCCTGCTCGCGGAGCTTGAGGAAGGCTTCCGAGATCTCAATGTTAGGCAACATGTAGATCTTGTTCAGAGCAGTGCTGCACACATCCAGAAGACCATGGCGACGGGCAACCTCACCGAAGCGGTTGATCATCCAGGCCGTCTCATGATAGCCACGGTAGCCGTGGGTGACACCCTCGGTTGGCTGGATCATGGGCATGTAGACGCGAGTGACAGCCTGGAAAACGTGCTGGCGCCAAGCGAGAAGGTCCGACCACACGCTAATGTCGTCCCAGAAGTTGGGCAAACGGTCACGCCACGTCTGGAATATGCCCTTGAGCTCGTTGTTGACGCGCGCCTCGAGGGTCTGCGCAGTCGTCATTTGAAGACTGTCAAACACCTGGGCGGCTTCACCGAGCTCAACCACCTGTTGGAACAGCTGGAGCAGAGGAAGGTGGGCGCCAGTGATCGAACCGGGCAAGCTGGTCCACTTGCGGATAGCAACCTGCTGAGCCTCATCGACGATGCGCAGGAAGTCGTTGGGCGGCTCGCGCGAGCCGTGCGCCTTAATGAGAGCCGTGAAAGCCTCAAAGATCTTGCGACGAGGAGTAGGGACACCCTGGATGATCTTGAGATTGTTCTCGATCATCTCACGGTCCGGCGAGCCCCAGTCAGAGAGGCGCCAAGCACACTCCAGCAACAGGTCGGGGTTCTGGTCGGCACGGGCGAGCTCTGTGAGCGACTCCCAGTTCTGCAGCTTTTGAGCTGCGAGGATCCAGTGGTCCTCCCAAAGACAAAACTCATCCTCCGAGAAGGGAAGCGCCGAGTGGCGAGCCTTGAGCATGGTCTGCTCATACATCTCCATCGCCTGCGGCCAACGACCATTCTGCTCCAGGGTGAGAGCTGCGGTGGTCTCCGGGTACACATAGCGACAGCGGGCATTACCGTAGAACATGTCGTCCTCGCCCAGCTCAGCGTAGAGCTCACCAAGGGCCCCAGCACAGCTCTCACGAAGGTTCTCTGTACCGCGGTACGTGTCGGAGAGCATGGTGAGGATCTCGAATCCAGCGTACCAGGCGTTGTACGTCTTCGCGAGGTACTTGACGAGGAGTGGGGGGATCGTGACGGGTGGCCGACAGTAGGCAATGCCTTCAAGATGAGTCTGGATGACGTTGGGCTTAAGCTCGGCCTGCTTGTGGTGGTAGTCCTTGCAGAGCAGCTTGCTGATGTACGGGGTGAAGGCCGTTTGCTGCGTGCGGGAAAGCGAAGCCCACACCTTGGGGAAGATGGCGACCCAGAGCTGGTGACAGAGCATGGGGTCCAAGTGGACAAGGTTGCGCACGTAACGCACAATGTCGCCGAGACGCCAGTTCTTGGTGGCAAGCGTGTCGTCGTCGCCCATGCTTGGCAAGTCCGCGCGGAAGGCCTCATCTCGGTAGTCTGCGGCCCCAAGGAGGAGACTGAGCATCTGAGGCATCCAATAGCTGTCTGCAAGCGTGTCCCAATTCTGCAGCGAGTAGAGGTACTCGAGGCGAGCATCGAGGGCCCGAGGAAGTGTCTGCTCAAGCTTGTCCAGGAACCTGGCACGCTGAGCAGGATCCTTGGACCGGGTGCCAAGCAGGAAGGCAGGCTCAAGGCGGTGCGTAATGTCTGTACCGCTGAGCGTGTCAAGCTCGTAGACCTCGTAGATGAGGTCGAGATACTGCTTGAACAGCCCGTTGTCGCGGCCTTCGAACACAGCCATGCGGAGGAGCAAATGAGCTTTGTCCTTGACCACGACCGATCCATCGACATCCTTGACCACCCACTGGCGGACGAGGTCGAGCAGGTAGCGGCATAGGATGAGATTGGTCGACTTGTCGATGAGCGCGCCAAGAATGTTGACGAGGTATCGGCGGTGCTCCTTGAGGTCGCCAACGCGGTCACGGAGCATGTCGAGGATGGAGATGATCAACCTGTACGTCGGATCGGGACCGTTGGTGCTGGTGTGCACTTTGACGAGGTTGCTCAGAACGCGGAGGAGACTGCTTGCGAGGACCTCGTTGTGCAGCTGCTTGGGCTGAACCTTGAGCCAGCACTTGAGGAGGAAGATTGTGCCAGGCAGCTCGCTGATCGAACGGAGACTCGCGGTGAGGCCGTTGTTGACGGTTGTCGACACATACTTGAGAAGTTTTTGCGCGTCGTCCTCAGACTCGGCAATCTCCTCATCAGGCAGCTCCGCAAACATCCTCTCCGTCAACGGAAGAACAACCTCGTGGAGTGTGGCGTCGTCAAAGACCCAAACCTTCTCGAGAAGCTTGCGGAACGTCTGGAGGTTGGAGCGGATCCAATTCTGGTCGCGGACCTCGGCAACAGCAGCAATGACCTCGGTCGAGTTGGCGACAATGCCAATGGTGCTCTCGGTAATGTCCTGAGACATTGTGCGGTTGAAGAAGCCAAGCTTGACGGAGACGTTGGGGAGACCCTTGGGGCCAAGAATCTCTTTGAAGAGGTCCAAGGCGCGTTTGCTGAGACCACCACGAGTGACGGGTTCGTTGGACGAGGCGACGATGCGCAAAAGGTGGGCCGTGATCAACTCGCGGGTCGCTGCAGGGGTAACCCATCCGCCACTGCTGACGCTGGAAACCGCTGTTCCAGCACGGTCAAGACGCTGGCGCTTAGCGGCGGGAGACGCCGCGTGCTCGCCATCAACGTCCATGGCATCGCTGTCCTCGCGACTGGCTTCCTCGCGGGTGGCCATTCGGCGGCGCTCCCAACGGAAGATGAGCTCAATGACATCCACGGTGAGCTTTTTCATCTCCGCTGTCGCAGCCTGCACGAAGCCGAGCTTCTGGAGCGACATGGCAATATGCGGCACGTAGAGATCACGGTAGTCGTAGAAGAGGTCGGGGTGGTTCACCAGGAGCTCGCAGACGACGACAAGCGTGCTAGTGGCATGGCCCTCCTCAACGAGGACGGTCTTGACCTTTTGGGCCCAGTCTGGGATACCGGTAGATGGCAGGTCGCGAATCGAGAGACACGAGGCAAGAGTGTCAATCGCTTGACGGAACAAGGCCTTGGACTCGTTCTCCTTGAGACGCAGCAGGCCTGTCCACGTGAGGCGCACGAACTTAACGGGGGTGTCGTAGGTCGCCATGAAGCAGGCGGTGAGC
Source organism: Prillingera fragicola (assembly GCA_002335605.1). Taxonomy (NCBI): domain Eukaryota; kingdom Fungi; phylum Basidiomycota; class Tremellomycetes; order Trichosporonales; family Trichosporonaceae; genus Prillingera; species Prillingera fragicola. Next base: position 399,330 of record BEDY01000002.1, read on the forward strand.
ACGTAGGCCATGAGCTTGACAGTAGGCTCTAGCAGGTTGATACCCATCCAGGCAAGCTTGAACACCTCCTTGCGCGTGTCCACAACCTTGGAGTCGGCGTGCTTGACGAGCAAGGTGGTGAGGGCAAAGATCTCGATGAGAAGCGTGTCCTCGCGTGTCTTGGCCACCGGGGTGACCGACAGTGGACGCCACATCTTGTCCGCGATCCGGCCAACGAGGGCAGTCGTGATCAGTGAGCCGTCGTTCTCCTCTCCAAAGTAGACGCGCAGGGTGGGGTTCACCACAAGGCGAAGGGCATTGGTCTTGAATGCCCAGGTCACCACCTTTTCGTCCTCGAACAGGGTCATGAAGTGGTCAATCACCTCACGACGGTACTCGACCGACTCGCGCAGGGCAACGTGCTGGTAGAGGAAGAAGGCAACGTTGGAGCGGTCAAAGGAGCTGCGGATCTCGTACGCCTCCACGACGTGGAAGAGGAGAGGAATGTTCTGCTGATGCTCGAGCGTGCTCATGAACATCTCAAGGATGAGCGGAGGCATTGTCTGGAAGTGGACGTTCGACATGTCGCTCTTGGGGTCACGCGAACGGGCGACAATCCAGCGCCAGATGCCAACGACAGCAGCGAGAACGTCCTCGTTGTCCGACAACCAAGACTTGGAGGTACGCGACAGCTCGCGAATGATGTGGAGGCCCGGGAGAACCGCATCAAAGTCTTCGGGGTCGCTGAACGCCGTGGCACAGATGACGCTGGCACGCTCTGAGAGCTCGTGAACAAGCTGCGGTGCCTTGCCTGACGCAATGACGTTGCGGTATGTCCACACCACACGCGAATTGCGCAGGTTGTCCACAAGATGCTGAGCACCCTCGTTGTGGTAGCGATCGAGATACTTGGCAATATTCTCAGTGAACGGACCAGGGGCAGACTGGTGGAGCTGTGACTCGACACCGACAACCTGGGTCGTGAGCTTGCCCAGGTACTGAACAGCAGTCGCTGGGAGCAAGCGGAAGATGTTGACAAGGCGCGTCATACGGGCAATGTCGGGGTTGTCCTCGAGTGGCCCAGCTGCGGCCTTGGTGAGCATCTGCACATCCGCAAGAGTCTCAAAGTGATCGAGGAGCTTGACACCAATCTCAACCTTGAAGTAGTTGGTCAATAGCTCGAGGAAGCGAGCAAGACCCTCAAGACCGGGAACGCTGAGACGCTTGGCATCGGCAAGGTTGACCAGGATGGGGCGCAGACCAGACTGCAGGACCTCTTTGGGCAGCTTGTTCTGCATCTGGATCACGTCACGCAGGCCGTCGTGGGCAACATCAACAATCTCGGGCGACGTCGAGTAGACGTGCTTGAAGTAGACCGTGATGATACGCTGACGGATGGGGCCAAGATTGGGACGCTCGGCAAAGTCCTGGCACGCCATGGTCGACCTCAGCATGCGCAGACAGGCAATGCGAAGGGCCTTGAGCCAGAAGCTTTGCTTGTGCGACGGAGGCTCCCCACGCTTGTTGGGAATGAGACTTGAGTCGTCGACGTCGGCCAGGGCCAGAACCTCCTGGACGAGACGCACAAACTCATCGTTGATCTCGGGCACAGGCGGGCGAAGATCGAGGAGATAGGTGACGCAGTCAATGTTGCCAACCTGCATGGCAAACGATGAAAGCGCACGGAGCGGCTTGGAGAAGATGGGCCCGGCACTTGTGTCAAGCAGCACGGTACGAGTGGTCATCTGGATGAGTTCCGAAACAGACGTGTTTAGGACCTCGGCCAGCAGCTTGATGCAAGACTGGGCAGCCTCGCGAGCAAGAGAACTCTGGCTGTTGAGCTCACGAACCAGAATCTCCACAAGACGGCTTTGCTTCTGCTTGGCCTCCTCCTGAGAGTGGCAGGTCTTGATGAGGTACTGGATGAGGTCGATAATGTCCTGGACCGAGTTGGGAGGGTCCTTGGGGGCATCGCGGAGCGCGAACATTAGAACACGAACAAACTCGAGCTCAAGCTCGATAATGTACTTGCTGCTAAGCTCGGCCTTGCGCACAAAGACGTTCATGGCGGCCACGCCAGCAATCTTGTGGTTCCAGTCCTCATCCTGACACAAGCTGGTGAAACGGCGGACAAACGAAAGAACGAAGCGGTCAATGTTGCGAGTCGTCTCCTTGCTTTGAACGGCGGGTTGCCGAACCATCTCCTTGAAGTCGAGGACGATGGTGCTCAGCACCTCGGCGACCTGGTCGCGCTGCGCAACAGTCGCATTAGCCATGGTGTTGACAATGGCGTCGGTGAGCGCATACGTGAGGGGGAAGGGGCGGTGCCTGTTGTTCAGGTCAGGCAAAAGCTTGTCCTGGTCTCCCTCGGTCCGCTTCAGCTCGGCAGTGAAGACGCGCTTGCAGTAGGTGCGAACGAAATCCAGAGCCTTGTCGGCGACCTCTGACGGGCCGTGGCAGGCGTGGAAGAGTGCACTCATCGTGTCGCGGAACACGGGCGTGCCCTGGTTCTCCTGGCGCTCCTCATGCAGTACCGACATGGCAGTGAACATGAGAACCTCGAGACCATCGTCCTGGCAGACATCGAGCTTCTCAGCTACCGCCTGGTCAGCCGCCTTCACCAGGGGCGCGAGCTCGAAGCGGGAAGTCTTGCCCTCGAACGAGATCGGAGCCGTGAGGTCACCGGGGCAGGCTCGGTACTCCAACAAGTTCTCCACATCCGAGAAACGGCGGTTCCTGCCTCCCAGTTTACCCAATATTTTAACCGCGGCATGTGAGTGCTGGCGGTTGGCAGGAATGGGCTTGAGCAGCTTGTGCAATGCACCCATGAGCTCCCGGAAGACAGGGTTCATTGTCGGGTCGAGGAAATCGGCAGTGAGGTTGTCAATGCACAACTCGAGCGTTCGCAAACCCTGGCTGATGAGCTCGGGGCCTGCCTGGAGGGCGTGGACGAGAGGCTTCATGAGGTAGCTGAGGTGCGGTAACAGGTTGGTGAGACGAACTGGCACCGTCAGGGTGAGCTCGACGAAGAGATCGCGCTGCACGGAATCAGTCGCGTGCTGGAGGAGATAGGAGAGGTTGTCCAGCATCTCCTGAAGAATAGGGAGGACCTCCTTGTACAGGGCGTCGAAGCGACCACCGCCAATGGATCGGAAGAGTGCACGCAGAATCTGGTAGTACACGGTTGGATCATCGGCCTTGGGCGCCAGAGAGAAGGAGCGCATAATGAGCTTTTGCAGGTGGGGCACAAGCACAACCTCGTTCGTGGTGATATAGGTGTTAATGGCCAGGAACGAGATCTTGAACAAACGCAAGGTGAGGGACGCCTTTTTGGGAGAGTAGCTGCCGACCTCGTCCAGGTTGTTCATAAGGTGCTTGAGGGTAATCGCGACAAGCTGGTGAGACACCGACTCGTGCGTGATCAGAATCTGAAGCACCGAGAACACGTGGGCATTCTGCAGAGCGTGCTCGACAAAAAAGTCCATGTGTGTGGTCCAGACCTCACGGAAGGAGTGGGGCTCGAAGAGCAAGAGAATCTGAGACAGCAGCTCGATCGCCTCCTTGGGCTCGCGCGGGTCGCGATTGTTGTCAAAGATGGCGATGCAGCGCAGACTGTGCTCGAAGAAGCGCGAGAGGAGCTCTCCATCAGGCGGCGGTACAGGGTTGTCGCCCTGGCGAGTGTAGGTGAGGAGGGTGCGGAAGGTGTGGAGCAACGTCTTGAAGAGGTAGCGAGCCTCGCGACAGAATGTCTCCAGCGACTCGTTGGCGTAGGCAACCTGATTAACAGGCATGGCCTGCTCAATCTCACGCCAGCCATACGCTAGCCGGTCGGCAGCAGCGTCGGTGGGTGTGTCGTCTGCCATGCCAACGTCGCTGCCTGAACCCACGAGCTCCTCGCTTGGTGACTCGCCCTTGGGTTTTGGCGACTCCTCCTTTGCCTTGCCCTTGCCCTTGTCCCGGTTAGAGTACGCTTTGAGCTTGTCGTACGCCTCAGTCATGGCCTGGAGCTTTTCGAGCGACGAGATGAACATGCTCTTCATCAACCGAGCAGACTGCTCGGCATCGCCCTTGCTCGCAATGGAGTCGACGATCGTGTTGAGGAGCTTCGCGCACATTGTCTGTATCGAGCTCGAGAACGTGGCGTCGTTCAGGTTGCACGAAAAGACGTAGACCACGCGGTTGAGCTGGGCAATTGGGAGCTCGTTGCGGACATGGTGGATGAGGTCGGCAACGACGGACGATGCCAAGGGGCGCAAAGCCTCCCGACTGGAAACACCTGTTCCAACAAGCACGCGCTCCTCAAGCAGCGTGTCAATGTAAGGAATGAACGAGGAGCGCGAGTCGGCCGTCAAGATGTGACGAGTCGCAACGAGGAGCTCCTTGCGAGTGCTGACGTCCTCGGGCGGGCAGTCGCGAAGGAGGCGAATACATGCCTCTGGGAAGACTTCCAGGTAGTCCTTGACATTGGCCTGGGAGCTGCCACGAAGCACATAGGCAAGGAACGCCATCGTCTTGACTTGCGTCTTGATGAGCTCGGTGTACATCTCGCGGTTGGTGATGCCGTTGGCCACGCCGACGAATATGTCACCTCGCTCCTTGGCCTCTAGATGTGCCACACGCTGAGGCTCTGGCTGAATCTTGATGCTCTCCATGACCAGGGGAGAGAGATCCAGCATGGCGGGTCCCATAACAGACTTGTAGGTCTGGAAGATGAGGACGACCGCGATAGGGCACTCTGTCAACACTTTTGGCGAGTGCAGCGCGTGGGAGAGGTGGGTATGGGATGAGGATGAAGGCTGAGGGGGAGGCTGAGAAGCGCCGTCGCTAGCGGGAGTTGCGGGGTTGGTGCCAGACTGCAGCTGTCAGCTTTACTCATTCCATGACCAACTCACCTGTGGCTTGCCCCCTGGTGCGCCAAACTCCTTTTCAACGACGCCTTTCAGATTCGAGTACATTTGCTTGACAAGCTCAAGGAATGGCTCCACGAATGGCTCGGCCTGGTCCTTGTGACTCCTGAAGCCGTCGATCATGATCTTGATGCACAAAAGCGCGTTGTCCTCGTTCTCGACCTTGAGGAGCTTGACCATGAGCTCCATGACTTTGGCCTCGTACTGGCGGAACGGCTCCAAGTGCGGGAGACGCTGAATGTACGCAAGAAGAGTATGACGGTAGCGCTGCTCGCTGTTGTCCTTGACAAAGACAATGTTCTTCTCCTCGCCGAGAATCTGGACGAGTGCTGGGATGAACACGCCGAGATACTTGTCGTAGAAAGAATAGTCACGATTACTCTCGGCAGAGTCACGGAGCTCGCTCGCAATGTCCATGCGCCGCCGAGGCGGTGTGCTGGGATCTAGAAGCTGGGCTGCGAGTGCCTCGCACTCTGCAACGGTCATTGGACCCGTTGTGGTGGCAGTGGCGGTCATGGCAGTCGGCGCACCGCCTGCAGCTGTCGTGGGTGGTCCAGGAGCAGATGGCGTCGCCGCGAGGTCTGCTCCTGGTGTTCCACCCGAAGGTGCAGTGGCAGTCGAAGCCTTGCGAGGCCGGCCGGACCGATTTGTGGATGGTGTGGCCATGTTTGAGTGTGATCGAAGGGTGGGGAGGTGGAGGTCGTCTGCCGCGTGACCCCTCTAGTGGCCCATTCGAGGAGGGCTTTTGCACTTTAAAAAGCGATAAGAGTAGGTACTAGGTAATAGAAGTCGACGACGGGGGTATCGAGTGGACGGTATGAAAGTCGAGGGATGGAAACGATGGATGGCGCGTCGACCGCGGCCGGAATGAGTGGTTTGTCAATCCAAAACGACGAAGGTGGGTGGAGACAAGAGCAGCCAGGGAGGTCAGTCCACACTTCCAGCCAAACCATAACTCCGCAAATCGCCGATTAGAACATGGATTAGGACGGAAATCATGTTTCTAATGAGCACGTGGCTGACACTATGCCAGTTGGTTTACGGGGCTCCAGCAGGAACCAGGTGTTTCTCTGGCTGGCTTTACCGTGCACCGTCATCAAGACAACCTCAACCATCACTGACCATGTCGCAAGCAGACCTCGACAAGCTCGCGATTTGGAGGACAGTGGGCGCACGGCACTCGGAGGACGTCGTCAACCTTGCTCCCAAGCTTCTCGCTTCCGGTATTGCTGGCGACACTGGTCCGTGAACGAGTGACATTCAGTTGCTGATGACTTTAGAATGGGCAGTGAGGGAACAGTTGGCCATCGCAGCCTTGGATTTGGGTAAAATCAAGATTGCAGACGTAGGTTGTTTCAACAGTTTCAGAGCCTGCTAACTCAGTTAGGCTCAACTTCAAGCATTGGAGCACAAGTTTGCCCACTCGCCACGCGTGGACATTCTCCTTGGCCTCAAGCTTGAGGTGGTGGGCCAGCTTGACGCGGCTCGGCAGATGTATGATAGTCTCTTAAGGAAAGACGAGTGCAATGTGGTACGTAATATTGTCTATTCTGGACACTGCTTATCCTGCAGGCCGCGCACCAGCGCATGATCGCTCTGTCGCTGGCATCGTCGCCTCAAGAGGCTATCGCCCACCTCCTCCGCTACCTTGACACCTTCTACTCAGACCCACAGGGCTGGTCACTGCTGGCTCAGCTTTATGCCGACCAGGGCGCATACGGTCAGAGCTTGGCAGCACTCGGCCACCTTTCCGTACTTCAAACTTGGGACAGCCTGGCCATTGAACGTGCTGGCGAGACAGCGTACACCATGGGGTGAGTGCTACTACTCGTCATCGTCCATACTGACAGGCCAGTGACTACCAGCTGGCACTCAAGTACTTTCTGCGAGCGACTGAGATGGACACCCCGCCAACGGGTCAGCCAGAGAGTCGCCGCTCCCGATCATGGTGGGGCGTGAAGCTTGTATGTTCAAACGTGCATCCGCATGAGCTCGGCTAACGAGATACAGGCGACCAAGCGTCTGCTGGACCCTAGCACCAAATCGGAGACGGCTGTTCCCCGTTCGGAAATTACATCGCCAGACTTGCTGCAGAAACTCAACGTGCTGGCGACTGAGCGTATTCTTGCAGTTGGCGGTGCACGTTTATACCTGAGGAGGAAAGTGTTGGCTGGGGACGAGCTGATTCGATAGAGGGTCCCATATGAGTGAGGGCAGTGCCGCGTGTTGAGTGGAAGTTGAGACCTGTGTTTGTTCGTGATGCAGGATTGTTGTCTGCCGACTGCAGCAAGGTGGTGCCACATTCAGCCCAGACTCCACAGGACCGTCAAGTGCAGAATGACAATTAATAATCATGCTAACAATGCATACATCTATATGATTACACCAACGTGACCCGGAGTCTACTCGAACTGAGGGGGGAAGACGCCGCGGGGGCCGAACCAGGTGCCTTTGACAAAGTTGTTGAAGTAGATGCGAGGGAAGACGTCCTTGGTGAGGTGGTAGAAGGGGCGGTTAGGAACAGCCTGGTTGGTAAGGGCAGAGAAGGTCTCTGCGAGCTGGCCATCGTACTTGAACTCGGCGAGGAGGAGCTTGCCGCGGTCAATGAAGAGGGGGCACGAGGTGTAACCGTTGTATGTGGCGTTGCCAGCCTTGCCAGTCTCCATCAGAGTCACAAGGTTGTGAGTGAGGACCGGGGCCTGGCTGGTGACAGCGGCAGCAGTCTTCGAAGTGTTGAGCGACGAGGCGTCACCAATGGCAAAGATATTGTCAAACTTGTTGTGCTGGAGTGTGTCCTGCTTGACGTCAACCCATCCGACGGCGTCGGCAATGGGCGAGTTCTTGATAACGTCAGGAGGGCCCATCCGGGGGACAACGTGGAGGAGACCAAACTCCTGCTCGACCATCTTGCCCTTGTCGGCACCCTCAAGAACCTCGAAAACGGCAACCTTGTCCTGGGGGCGGACCTCGACAAGGTTCGAGTTGAAGTTGGCGTCAATACCCTTCTCCTTGCGGATGGCATTCAGAGCCTTAGCATAGTGAGGGACGCCAAACATGGCGCCGATACCAGTGTGGAAGGTACGGCCGATGCCCGGGAGGCGGCCCTGCTCCCTCCAGTAAGCGTCGGCCATGTACATGGCCTTCTGGGGAGCACCGGCACACTTGACGGGGCCAAAGGGCTGCGTGAAGACGGCCTCGCCCTGTCCAGGCTGGAACTTCTTGATGAGGTCCCAAGTCTTGTCGGCAGTCTCGTACGAGTAAATCGAGGAGACGTTGGACGAGAGGGGATCCTTGAGAGCCTCGGGAAGGCCCTTGATGTTGCCCCAGTTGATCTGGATACCGGGAGCGACAACAAGGTAATCGTAGGTGACCTTAGTGCCGTCGTCAAGAACCACCTGGTTGGTGGTGGGCTCAAACGCCGACGCCTTGGCCTGGATGTGCGAAAAGTGGGCAGGGATGAGCGAAGCCAGAGGTCGGCGGTAGCTGTCCTTGTCGGCGAGACCAGCACCAACGATGGTCCATCCGGGCTGGTAGTCGTGGTAAGGGCTCGAGTCGACAATGGCAACGTCGCCGTCACCAAGAGTCTTGCCGTCGGCCTTGAACTTGTTGTAGATCTGGTTCGCAGCAGCAAGACCAGCCGTGCCTCCACCGATAACCACAACCTTGTGCTTGCCAGTCGAGGCAGCCGAAGTCGAGGCGGCACGGGCGAGGGCGGGGATGCGCGCAGCAAGAGGCGACATTTTTAAAGACGGTGGATGATGAATCAACGTGGAGAGAGGAATGGGAAAGAAGTGGAGGTGTGTGCTAATATACCTCGTGGGTCTCGGGTCGTCTCTCGCTCTCTATTGTCTCATTTACGCGCCAGGCCCGGGGTGCAGCGTCGCAGCCCATGCACACCTCGGCCAATTCGGTATGGCGACACGTCTCTTCGTATGGGGCCACTGCATCCTTCGTACTCGTAGCACGCGTTGGCAAAGCACGTCATCAAACAGAAGTGCGCACACCAGTCTCCCCTGGCCATCCGAACAATGATTGTGCGATCCGGAATAGTCCATGTGACACTCGCGTGGCAATTTACTTCCGCCGTCTAAGTCTCGCGTCTCGCGGCCTTTCGCGTGTCGCAATGTTCCAGGATCAAGGACCAGGTTTGTGTAGGCTAGTAACTGGAGTCGCAACAACAACAACAATAACAATATATAATTATAATCATCACCCTGTCATACTCTCCACAAAAGAACAGGCAGCGCAATGGTCGACTCGTCAGCCCACACAGAACATCCACGGTCATCTTCACTCGCGACTCTGAGCACGGCCTCAAGAGACGGATCCGCGGCTAGTTGGACAGAATCCTCGCCGGCGGCTTCACCACTCATGTCCAACTTGAGCCGTCTCTCTCATTCAACATCTCGACCAAACTTGCCACCACAGCAAGGGTATGCTGCGCGAACTCTGAGGTCGGTATCGCGTGGCATTAGTTCGGTCTGGGGAGGAGAGTCGCAAGGTGAAGCCATGAAGGAAGACGGGGGCATGGAAGCAGAGAGCTCGAGCAGCCCCCAGGACCATCGCCGTCCTTCAGTCTCGTCTACTCTAGACACCAGCAGCATTCTTTATCCAACTCTGGAGAATCACCCGGCACCGTTTGCTCTTCCTCTTCTTGTTCTCAACATGGCTGCCCTGACCGCCGTCTCTCCGAGGGTGAGCAACGACGAACTGCTCGCCACAATACTCCGACGCCTAGAGCCATGGGTAGGAGAGGAGGGAGAGGGAGGCTACAATCTCATTGTCCTGGCTGCTGAACCGGGAATGGCGATTGATAAAGCTCGAGCGCTGCCTGGGGTGACCTGGTGGATGTGGCATTGGCGAAGGATCCCGCGCAAGTGAGTTGGCACTGATAGAGTGGTACTGATAGTGAAGATACAGGAAACAGCTGAAAAGGTTGTACATCTGCCATCCGTCAACTCTGACGCGTAGTGAGTTCTACAGGAGGTCGTCCAGATCCAGCCCAGTCACCTGGTACGGCCACTGACTCTGCAGCTGTCATGCCCGTGTTGCTACCCTTGGTGTCGCCGAAGTCATTCGCCAAGCTGCACATTGTACCATCATTGTTGGCACTGTCGCGCCGAGGAATTTCTTTGAGGGGCGTGGATCTCCCCATCTCGACGCTGGAAGAGGAAGCACGAGTGTTGAGGGAACACCCCGAGCACATTGACAATGTGCAGGGCCAAGGACATTCCTTTGGCCAGCAGCACCCCGCATCCAATGCCACAGGCGCATTTGGATGGGGCTACTCGGCTATTTCTTCAGTCTGGGGCTCAGCGAGCTCCTACTTGCATCTCAGCGGGGGCTCAAGCGAGTCGTTAAAAGCTGCAGACTCCGCACCTTACTGGTCGCACGACATTGACGACCTGGTCGCGGTCGCGGGAGGCAAGGTCCCCCGGCCCATCATGGACATTGCACGAGTGATCATGAAGAACTGCACTACTACAGAGGGTATTTTCCGTCGCAGTGCCAACGTGAGTTGCCAAGCCCCCACAACACGCGGATGTTTCATGCTGACACCCTGCAGTCTGCTCTTGGACCAGCCATCCGAGCACTCTTGGACCTGCCTATTCATGCGCAGCCTCGATTGAACTGGTCCGCCATTGCCTTGGAGGATCCGCTTTTGCCTCCCATCATTCTCAAGGGTCTCTTATCAGAGATGCCTCCCATTATCGCGCGGGACCAATACCCCCTGGTGCGGAGTACATACACCACGGACGAGTGAGTTTCATCAAGTCGTGTGTGCGCCTCAAGCCATCCTGACCCATTGTAGAATCCGCACAACATTCCTGCCGGTCCTCTCTGGCGCACGCGTCGCGCTTTTGAAACACATTACCCACCTGGCACATCACCTCCTGCCCTCCGAGCCCATGACCCGGATGAACGCACGCGCACTGGCGATTACGCTAGCGCCGACGCTCATCTCGTCTCCGGATCCGCGCGAGGACGCAGCAATGTGCCTCCAACCAGGCCTCACGCTCCCGCCCGGCCTGGCACCAACAGGACCCGAGTGGGAAACTGCCCCAGGAGACGAGCAGCCACAGACCCTCGTGGGGCTTCTGGAGACTTGGATCAGCGAGTGGCCGAGCGTAGAGGAGCGCACGGTCAATCCCCAGGGGACTTGTGATTGTGGCTGGAAGGCCGGGACGATTGGCCAAGGTGGTGCCGCAGGTGTGAGTGTGGCCCCGAGCCCGCGAAAGTTGATGAGAAAGGCTAGCTTTAGTGGTGTGGCGCCTCCAGTGCAGAGCGCTTGAGTCGTGCTGTCAGGAATGTTGCTGCTTGATATTCGCCTGTGCTATCTGTTGCTATACTGCCGTTTATCAGCTAGCCGTGTAGTTTTGCTTGACTAGACATGTACATGTAAAATGTCCCAAGTATTCTCAGTCAGCACAGAGTGCACGCCCAGCCCGTCCCAACCGCACGCTGGTCAACTTCAATTGTGCATCATCGTTCTAGCTTTGGGCCAGCCACGCGGTTCTAATCGCAGAGGGGCAAGAGGTAAAGGGGGGAGGGTGCGGCGAGTGATCAAAAGACCACCAGCTACAGCTATGCCATTGGCGATTCTTAAAGCAGCGCCTTCTGGACAACGCACTTGTAAACGCTGGGGTCGACGGTCGCCTTGGTGTTGAGGATAAGGGCGACGATAAGGCCATAGAGACCCAGGACTTCGGCGAAAATGAGGATAAGAATCATACCGACGAAGAGACGGGGCTGCTGGGCGGTGCCGCGCACACCAGCGTCACCGACAATGCCGATGGCGAAGCCGGCAGCAAGACCGGCGAGACCGACCGAGAGGCCGGCTCCGAGCTGGATAAAACCAGTGTAGAGAGGCATAGGCGACTCCAGTCCTCCTGAGATCAGGACCGAGACGACAAGGCCGTACTGTCTGGTCAGTAACTAACCTATCCTCGGCTATCAGGCGCAACTCACAATGGCAATGATACCAGCCATGACGACGGGAATGACACACTTCATCATGAGGTCGGGGCGGAGGACACCCATGGCCGAAACTCCGACACCAGACTTGGCAGTGCCGTAGCTGATGTGGTTGAAGACAATATAGAATGGCGGAGTTGATAGGAGGGATGATAAGGGGGTGTGATGTCATGCCAACGAGAGGGCGAGATGTGAGGTGTTTGCGATGGAATTATTGACACAAGACGCGGCGGAGAATGGGAAAGGCAGGGGAGTATGATCAGCACCTGCTCTGCGTACGTTGTGCACTCGCTGCAGACAGTCTAGGTTGTGTTGCGCCGCTCGGCGACACGGGACCATGACTGCCCCGCGCCTGGCATCGGTCCCGAACCAATCCTATGCCTGCAGCGAGCTTCTCAAATCACTCACGCAGCACCGATGCAGGTGAAGACAATGGCAGAGGTGGCGCCCATCGCACCAAAGAAGGGCGAGTAGACGGGGCAGAGTTCGGCGACGGACATTGTGAACGAGTGTCTATGTTCGTCAGCGCACGTGTTTGAAGCACCGTCAAGCCCCTGGCAAGAATACAGTGACGCAGCTGCCGTATTCAAGCTTGCCTGGGCTATCCGAGCTACTCACCTAGGTCCTATGAATCCAGGTGAAGGATAGAGACTCGAGGATGCAGTTGTGGGGTGGTGGTAGATGGTGGTGACGAGGTGGTGGGCCGGGGACCAGGGTGACAGCACAGCGTGCGGAGCTTCGGGATTTGACCGCCCGTGGCACTTGGATCTCGTTGTCTTGTGGAGGTTGTCCACCCCTTCGTATTTTGCCACCAACGCAAGCAGGCCTCGACATCTTCGCCTGGTTGCTCCGGGAGCCCTCACTCACCATGGAGACTGAGACGCCAACGGGAACGAACTCCGACTACCGCAAGAGGGCTCGGTCGGTGTCAGTGTCCAGCTCTGACAGCTCCATGTCTGGGGACATGGACTCGTTGCCTTCTTCGCCCCGGCCATTCTCTGCACCAGCCGCAAAGTATCATCGCGCTCCAAGTCCTGAGCGAATACATCTCTGCACCTTGGCACCGACATGCAGCCAACCGGACACGGCTCAGTCCTTCTCGTCTCAGACAGAGCTGGACGCCCATCAGGCCTCATTCCACCGGTGGATTTGCCATGTACCTATCCGTGACAAACCAGGCCGAATCGGAGAAGGTGATGCCGTGCTGTTTGTTCCCGAGCAGTTTGCAGGCCGTTCCCCGGCAGGGCGAACTCGTGAACGCTGGCGTGAGTGCGGCAAGGTGTTTCCAGAAGAGAGGCTACTTGATTTGGTACGAGTTCATCGTCCTTGAGCGGTGCTGACGTGCCAGCATTACACGGAAACGCACGACCCTTTGACACGCGAGAGGCAGGAACGCGGAGAAGCTACAGTACGGACTCTGGGTGGGGGGATGTCGCTAATGCTCGCAGTTTGCTTGCTTTCTCGACCCGCAGCAGTGTGACAAGGTGTTTCTCACGCCCAAGAAACGACGCATGCACTTGATTGCCAAGCATCGTAAGTGCGGGGGAGAGGTGCTGGGAGGCGCATGACAGCTGACCACGATGCAGATTACCCCACCACGTACTACTTCTCCATCACTAATCACGGGGTGAGTTCGCTTGATCCGATAACACACCACCGCCAAGCTTGCCTAGGCTAACGTCGCAGTTGAATCAGATTGCCCGAACAGACGGCCTCGCAGCCAGTCTTATCCGCCCTCGTAAGGACCCTTTAACGGAGGGCATGAGCATGGGTTCCACAGAGGCAGGCGGTGGACACACGGCTGCGTACCGAAGCGCAAACGTCTACTCCGCACCGTCGGTACCTCCGCCGGAGGTCAACATGGCCGTGGATGACCTTGCCAGGCAGATGGCTGGGCTGCAGAGCAGCTTGACGTTTGTACCCCGCGGGGTTCAACGTCGACGCGCGCGAGAGACACGATCGTCGGCGATGGACTGATAGTCTTGGCGCCTAGATAAGTTAATCCCCAAGGGCGTGGTATTGCGCTAGGGTGTAGATGATGTGTAGAGAACGGCGTAGGCGCTGTTCAAGGCGTGGCTGACGCCCATGCGTGCCACGCGTATGCGGCATAGTACTCATGACGAGAATCGCGACATGCACGACATGATCAAATGCGAGGTGGACATGTATTCCGCCCTGCTATAGTGTCTCGATTTCACCACAGGGTCCAGTGTTATTATTTGTGACCTAAATTCTCGCATGGATCGGCGGAACCAGGGTTGCAGGATTGCAGGATCGCATAATCGCAGGATCGCAGGGCCACCTACGTAATCTGTGTTGATTGCTCGAAAGCTCTAAATGTCACTGACTGTCCGCAAGATCACAGAGCTCTGTTGTGTGGGAACATGCTATTGGCGCTATTGAACAACGACATGAACTACAGCTGGACAGGCTACCTTAGTACGAAAATACCGATCGGTACCAAGCGCAGCATACCCACGGTACGGGATCCGCAGGCCATAGCTGCGTTGATCCGGAGCTTGCCACTTCACCCACCCATCAGGTCAGGCCTACCACAACAGAAGTGACGTATGTGCACGCCCAGACTCTGTAGTGCTGTAGATCTGTAGTTCTGCAGCTCTGTAGCTTCGAAGTGGATGACACCTGATATCCTGATTGTATGTATGAGCGGGGTTGGGCGGGGTATGAACGGGTGCGCAGCAGGTTTGATTGTACAGGGCGGCCTTGGGTGTTGTTAGGCGGGCTTGTCGGACGCACACCTTGTTTGACCAAATGCAGTAGGTTTGGACAATTCCCCTAACAAGCAAGATGCAGCGCATGTGGCAGGTTCAAACAGGGCACGGCCCTCCGGAACTAGCACAAGTTGTTTGGTTTGACTCAGGGTTTTTGGAAACTTAGCTGAGGATTACGTACCTCCTTCCAAGAGTGTTTGCCTCTGCCGACTTGCGGGGAAGAGGTTCAAGCCGAGGGCGGCACGGCTCAGGACGTGCCTGTGATTCCTTTGCATCTGACCCGTACGGCTCAGAGACAACAGCCAGAACTAAGGGCACAGGGCTGAACCAACACAAAGATACTGGCGTGTGACGCCCCTGCAGTGCAACGCGCGCGTTGCCGTACTCCCTGCGCGCCTGTTGTCGTTTCCGGTTGGGCTGATCATACTTGGTACCCCGTTGAAACACATCCTTCCAGCGGCCTTGGCCAGGGAGTCAAGCATGGGCGGCACGCGCAGCAGCTCTGACCAAGCGCCAAGGGCATCGGGGTCATGGGCGCAGTCGCCCAAGCTGTGCACGGCCCACTTGAACACACCACGCATGACACCCAAGGCCTGAGAGCGGCGGGAGGATGTGGGGCCGTCTGTGCGTGACGATTCCGTTACGAGTAATCACGTCGCTCACCATCTCTCACACATAAAGCCCTCAACCCCCCGCGATCTTTACTTGGTTTGTTTCTTTCCCCCATCAACGAACACTTTGTCTCGATAAATCAACATGCTTAGCTACGCCGTCGCCATCTCCGCCCTCGCGTCGCTCGCCGGTGCCGTCATCACCCCCGAGCAGCTCGCTACTCTCGCCGCCAACTTCCAGGGTGAGTAACCACACAGCAGCAACCGCTGCCACAGCAGCGGCGACGGCGGCTGCGGTTGAAACGGACGCGTCTTTGTGCTAACAAGGTCTTCCCAGGCGCCGACCTCGGTGCTCTTATCGACAAGTTTGAGCCCCAGGGCATCCTTGAGGGTACCTATGCCTCCGTCAACATGACCCCCGGTGTTGTCCTCACCACCGAGCAGGCCGCCAACTTCCCCGAGCTTGTCGTCAACCCCGTTAACGGCACCGGTGTCTTCGCCAACGCCGACAGCAAGTACACTGCCATCCTCGTTGACGCTGGAACTGTTGGTACAAACCTCACCAACTCGAACCAGACCCTCCACTGGCTGATCAACAACATCCACGTCAACACCACCACTGAGAACACCTGGCCCCTCAACTACACTGGCGGCACCACCGTCACCGACTACGCTGGCCCCAACCCCCCTTCGGGCGCGGGCCCCCACCGCTACGCCCTCATGCTCTTTGCCCAGCCCGGAGACTTTGTTCAGCCCGCTGGCTTCAACATGACCAACAAGGAAGTTGGCCCCATTGAGCTCAAGAAGTATGTCACCGACGCCAAGCTCGCCCAGGTCGTCGCCGCCAACTACTTCACCGTCCAGAACGGTCCCGACAACGCCACTCTCACCACCACCTCGGCTGTTGACACCGCCACTGTCTCCACTGGCAGCATCCCCATCCAGACTGGTGCCGCCCCTGGCTCTGACGGCGGCAACGGTGCTGGCGGTGACGGCAACGGAACTGCTACCGGCACTGGCGCCGATGCCTCCTCAACCTCGGCCCCCGCCGGTGGCAGCGGAAGCGCCGCTGGCAAGGTCGCTGCCCCTATGGCCTTTGCTGCCGTTGTCGCCGCCGCCGTCGCCGCTGTTCTCTAAGCGACAGACATAGTCAACTTTAGCCATGATTCCCGCGATGATAATGCAGCGTATAATTCCATGCCATTAATGCTGCGAGCTTCCTGTGTGTTTATGTGTCGTATCTACTAATCCGTTGCGCCCTCCTGCCTGGCTTAAACTCGCTCCGTGGCCGTCAGCTACTTCGGATTGATGCATGTTCGTATTCGCTCACTTGTGCATCTGTACGAACAAACGAGGTCTGAGCTCGTCTTCGTACTGCACATTCAGGACAACGACGCGTATGCCGAACGTCAACAGACAGTCTCATTGGAGAGCAAGCGCGTCTACCTGCCATGACATTAGGATGAATTCTGTTGGTGGGCGGAGAAATTCTTGGCAACTGTTCTCTCGAGCCTACTCGTCCGAACCGGCAGCTGCTGATTCCCTCTCTGTCCGTGGATCACCACCGACAAGCTATGATATCGTAAAGTATACACATGCATGAAATCTTCACTAATTAAATGATCTGATGCATGACCTTGTCAATCCACAAGCAGGATGCATCATTTAGCAACCAATCAGCGGAGTTGCGGAGCAACTCGCGCGCCACATCCACTGTGGCGGAGGTGACGGAGCGGGGTTTGACAAAAACGCCGCATCTGTCTGCAGGGCGTGCAGCCTCTCCACCTCCTCCCCTCTCCCCTGCGCTTGCAGCTGGATTCTGTCCTCCAAGTCGACATCTCCCCAAAGCACTCACCACTCTCCTGTCTCTCCCTCCCCCCTCCCAAAACCCTCACCATGTCGCTCCTCCGCACCGCCGCCGCGCGCTCGCTTGCGCCTCGCATGGCCGTTCGCGCTGCCTCGACCTCGTCGGTTCACGTTGTTTCGTCGCGCACGAACGAGTCCGCTCCTCTGCTTGCCAACATTGAGGCTTCGTGGGCCAAGCTCCCCGCTTCGGAGCAGTACGAGGTCTACCAGCAGCTCGAGGAGATCCAGAAGCGTGACTGGAAGGAGCTCACCATCGACGAGAAGAAGGCTGGTGAGTAGAGTCTGGGAATGCCTCAATTCGGCGATGCGTTGGCTCGGCGGCGGCAAAGGCGTCATTTCGGACCTGGACATGCGCTTGCATGAGGCTCCTCTGCACGTTGCAAAGAACCTCGCAAGTCGCATGGATGCAACCCACACGCTCGACGAGCCATGTGTTCATCTGCATGAAGCGAGATTGGGGCGGACCAGGGAGGGAATGACCAGCCAACCGGCGAGATTTCTTTTGTCCTGTCGGGTTCAATCGGACCGACGTCACGAGGCACTGTCCCATCTCGAGGCTGGCGCTCGATGGGCCACAGTACGTGCTCGACGGCGGCGGACTGCACGCTGCCATGCTTGTCCTGATTCTCGCGCTCGAGATACAAGCATGCGGCGAGCGGAATGCTTGGGGTCGTGCCTTAGCAGCTGTCTGCCAATTGGGCTCCGTGTCCCATCCATTGTTGCCATGGCTTGATCCGTTCTCAACGCAGCGCCAACAGCCCTCCAAGCGTTATCACAATGTTCTTGTGACGGCTGCATGTCCACGCTTAGCGGAACGAGCGCATTTCCGGTACATTCAGTGAATTGAAGCTGACATTACAGCCTACTTTGTTGCTTTCGGTCCCCACGGTCCCCGCGCTCCCATCCTCCCCCCCGGCGGCCACATGAAGGTCTTTGCCGGTACCCTCGCCGTCGTTGGCATCGCTGTCGGTCTCTTTGCCGCCATCCGCTCGCAGGCACCCCCTCCCCCCCAGACCTGGAACAGGGAATACCAGGAGAAGTCGACCGAGTACCTCAAGGCCCAGCACGCCAACCCTATCGTACGTTCATCTTCTTGCCAGTCCATGGGCGCGGCCGCTTACCAGTGTAGTCGGGTATCTCGTCGGAGGGCTACAAGGGCAAGGGAATGGTCATGGTCGATTAAATGTTGGATTTTGGAGTTGTCCGTCCGTAGCCGAAAAGGAGCGGGAGAGGATGAAACGTATTTGCATAGCACTCCAAGAGCCATATGCAAGGCGAATGGAAGTGCTGTGGGCCCTGGGACTGCTCGGACGGGCAAAGAGGATCTGCAGAGCTGGGGACGAGAACTACGGAGAATGAGAGACGACCACGGGTCTGTGTGGCCATCTGACTGGCCAGATACCAGTGGCTAGGTGAGCAGAAAGTCAAAGTCAACTCGAGTCGCAACAGTCGGTCACAATGGAGGGCGTGAAAACGAAGCGTATTTGTGACATGAGCCGGGTTGCAGCGTTAGTTCCTGTTTACGACCAGACCAGCAGATTGCACACAAGCATCGTGTTCGGGCATCAGACTATCGGCTCTGCGTCTGGCACACCGAACTGGCGTCGATACCACCAGATACGGAACCCGAATCGGCTTGAGCTCTTATAGCATGATCGGCTCGGATCAGAGTCTGCCGGTGGGCATCGTCCTTAACGCCTGCAGTTCAAGCCACCGCGCGGACGTGACGTAGACCTTCTTCCACCACGCCTACGCCGCTGGGCTTGTCCGCTCTGTGCGTGCACTGATAACCACCGGCAGAGGAGCAAGGGCTGCATAGCTCGAATGTGGAGAGAGAGTGACATGAGTCGCGGCCCCGCGTGGGACCTGATTGACAGAGGCAGTCAGCCCCGGGCCGGACTTTGGTCCGGCAGTCTCTCGGAACGTACTGATGCGAACTCGGTGTCAATAGCGGACACCTTGACAGCGATTGTATATACGTAGCCCGTTCTCTGCGACTAGTTGATGTTCCCTTTCTGCGCACTGCTCATACTCATTCCACAACAACCTCACAATGACGAACAACGCTCAGACCCTGAGTGAGTGGGAGAAGTGGCAGTGGAGGATCATTGCAACGCGACTGACCGTGTAGCCAGCCCCATCGCTGCGCAACCTGCGCCTTCGCTCTTCCAGCTGGGAAACCGCACAACTCTTGTGACTGGCGGTGCCCGCGGACTGGGTCTTACTGTGGCCCACGCACTACTCGAGTCGGGCTCGGATGTGGTGTGTCTTGACATGATCGACCCCGTCGACCCGGAGTGGTCGGCCGCCCAGGCGGCTGCCAAAGCTACCGGTACTCAGCTCTCGTACAGCAAGCTGGACGTTACCGACGCCGAGGCTGTCGAGGCTGCGGTGATTGAGCAGTTTGCTACTGCGCGCCCAACGCACCCCGTCCGTGGTCTGTTCCACAGCGCTGGCATCCAGCTGCTCCAGGAGGCGGTCGACTTCACCCCGGCCCAGTTCCGCAAGATTATTGACGTCAACCTGAACGGCTCATTCTTTGTCACGGCTGCATTTGCACGCGCGTGGCTCGCCCAGCACCCCGACACTAGCAGCATGGCTGGCGCTGACGGTGCGTCGGTCGTCTTGGTGGCGTCCATGAGTGGAAGGGTCGCCAATTATGGCATTGCATGCTCGGCCTACAATGCCAGCAAGGCTGGCGTCGCACAGCTTACGCGCAACCTTGCCATGGAGTGGGGTAAAAAGGGTATCCGCGTCAACGTAAGTGTTAAAGTGAGTGGCGGAGACTCACACCTCAGTCTCTTTCGCCTGGTTACATTCGCACTGCCCTCACCGGCGCCCTCCTCCTTGAGCGTCCCGACTTTGAGAAGACTTGGACCGAGGGATCGCTCTTGGGACGACTCAGCACTCCTGATGAATTCCGTGGCCCTGTCATCTTCCTCCTCTCTGACGCGTCGAGCTTCGTGACCGGTTCAGATCTCGTCGTGGACGGCGGCCACACTGCCGTGTAAACTACGCATCTGATGGCAATGGAGGGAAACTACAGAACGTGGACTCTTGTGGTAGATAATATGGAGTAAATGCATAACCGGCGGAGACAGGCCCTCCGGTATGATGACCTAAACTATGACAATGCAGCCTCGCCTCAAGCTACAACCGCGAGCATTACTCGCTCCTCACTTCGGTTGCAGCACTCGACCAGCTCAATTTGACTAGGAGTCGAGCTGACAGTCATGACCGCACTGGTGCCGCAGAACCTAGTGCCTTCTTCTGTTCCAACACGGTTGCTCGCCACGAAGACCACCTGCTTGGCCGTTGATGGCTCTGTGTCTGCACCATCAGAGTAGCCTGGTGCCGGGTCGTGCAGAGGTGTGAGCCGCGCTGCCCAGTAGTTGAGATTGGACTCGGAGGGTGCGTTGGGGTCATTGGCCGGTGGCAAGGGCTCGCCATCTTCATCCTCATCCGACGTATCCGAGTCTTGCTCAGCTGGGTCAAGCCAATTCATGCTGTTGCGGTTAGCCAGTGGCAAGATATCGTTGGTATTACTCACGGCATAACAATCACGTCCACGGCATTCTTCACGCAAAAAGTAGCAAACTCAAACGCATTCCACGGAGCTGCAAGTCAGTGTTATGCAACCAGTGTCACCTTGACGCACCAATGAAGTCTCTTGGGTTAAGATCTAGACGTCAGCAGATTTCCGGCGTTGGCGCCTTGCACGACTCACCCATGCAAATGCCCACCGCCACACGTCCAAGAGGTTGAGGCAGATCCCAGTAGTGGAACCCATCGCCTTCGCGCCCCCAGTTCTTGTCTGTCTCAAAGTGGAATGCCTTGCGATAGTTGCCAATGATCTCCCCAGTCGGCCCCGCAATCACAGCAGAGTTGTATCCAACACCGTGAGCCTCAGCTTCCTTCTCCTTGAGCTGGGCAATGGCCAGACCGGCTGGCGCCGCCTCACTGGTTGAAGTGCCGCTCGTAGAGCTGTTTCCCGCGCCATTGCTCTCAATGGCCTGCGGCCGCGACTCGACCACCTCTGGATAACCCGCAACGACGTGACAACGCAAGCGATTAGCGAGCTTGCTGGCCAATGTCGCCGTGGGTCCAGTTTTGGAGTCCTCGAGATAAGGCATAATCGAGGTGGCGCTGGAAAACATGTAGCCGCTCAGAGCCATTTCAGGAAGCACGACGAGGTCAACAGAGCCTGGTGCAAGACTGAGCAAGACTTGTCAGCGGCGTGCAGTGCACACCAGCGTCACAACCTACCGAGCAGTCATGCTCTCAACTTTGGCTGAGTTCTCCTGCACCTTGCCCAGCTGTGGTTGTTAGCACCGTCCACTCCCAGATCGACGCCCGTTACCTTGACATCATACTGCACGCAGGCAATGCGCAGAGGGTGCTCCCGATAATACGGCGCGGGAGGAAGGGAAGAAGTCATGGCGAACGCCCGCCAACTTCTTGCAATGCGAGAGAGCACTATGAACGGGTTATGCGTTTGAAACCTTTGATATCAATATTGCTAGTGAATGGTGATTGGAGAAGTCGAGATCACGGCCAAGTTAGGTGACGACAGCTCGGCATGTGGCGGGGACCTGGATCCACACCCAGGTTGCCGAGCCCTGACTGACTGCCCGTGGCACTACTTCCGCCCGTAAATGCAATGGTTTGGACATGCGTGCCCTGCAACCGTAATATCAATGCCTTCATGCAAATGCGCTCAAGATCTACGTATCGCCAGTCCGCGAGGTATATGATTAACTCCAAACATCGGTCATGAAACGGTTGCGTTCCTTGAGCAGCTTGATCTCCTTCATGCCCTCCTTCTCGGCAGTGCCACCACGGGCAGCGCCAAGCATTTGTGCCAGGCGCTCCTCGACGGACTTGGCCATGTTCTTGGCGTCGCCGCAGATGTAGATGTAGGCGCGCTTCTCCAGGATGAGGGGTGTGAGCTCGTCACGGGCATCCCAGATCAGGTCCTGGACGTAGATCTTGCCTGGAAAGTGTCAGCTGGGTGCAAGGGGCAGTCGTTGTAGTACTCACCGCCATCGGGTTTCTTCAGGGGGCCACGAGAGAATGCGTTGCGCATGATAAACTTGCCGTCGAGCTCCTTCTCGTAGTCGGGCCACTCGTCGCGGTAGAGGAAGTCCTCGTCCTCCTTGCGGCAGCCGTAGAAGAGGTACATGGGTGCCCAGCTCTCGAGGGCGCCATCGCCGCTCTTCTCCTTGGCCTTGCGGGCAAGGGCGACACGCTCCTGAACGAAGCCACGGAAGGGAGCAACACCAGTGCCAGGACCGATCATGATAATAGGGACCTTGGGGCTGGTGGGCAGGCGGAAAGTGCTGCGGCGAACGTGAATGGGGACGCGGTAAACGTTGTCACGGAAATGGAAGTCACGGGGGCCAGCAATCTTGTACGAGGGCATGTCGTCGAAACGAATAGCCGACTCGCCTCCAGCAAGACCACCAGTGTGGTTGCCATTAGGAGCAGAGTGGCTGGCGTTCTTGATGTTGAGAATGAAGTTGGTGCTCAGACCGTGGACCCAGCGAGGCTCGTTCTGGTGCGCCTTGCTGGCGCTCGATTGGTACTTGAGAACAACGGCAGTGACGTGGATAGCATTTTGGTAGAACTTGGAGCTGGACGAGATCGAGTAGTAACGGGGTTGGAGGCGGGGAATGGTTCCAATGACGCGGTCAAACGGAATCTCCCAAACAGTGGTCTTGTCAAACGGAGGCTGAACCGAGTCACCGGCGGCCACCTGGAGGACCTCGGCAAGAGTGAGGCAAGGCAGGTCAACCTCCTCGTGGTAGATGGCCTTGTCGGTACCCCAACGGGTGAGGGTTTCCTTGGCTTGCTCGTTGGGAGCGTAACGGGCGAGGAAGGCAATGGTCTGACGAGAGGCAACCGAAGACATGTCGAGGTAGTGACGGAAAATGGCCTCGTAAGTAGCGGGGTTGGGGAAAGGCACCTTGGCAAGAGCGGGGTCGAGTGACTCAACAGCGACAGCAACGTGGCGCCTCTCGGAGAGACCGAGAACAGCGAGCATGCGCTCAACCTGCGAGTCGGCGTTGGAGGGCCAGACACCCACGTGGTCACCGTGCTGATAGGCAAGGCCAGAGCCTGTAAGGTCGAATTCGATGTGCACACAGTTGCGGTCGCCGCCGATTTCAAAGAGCTCGCGAGTGGTAAGGACGGGAGAGGCGTAAGGGTTCTTTGAGTCGTACGCGCCAGCGACCGGGGCATTGGGACTAGCCGCGGCAAGAAGGGCACGAGGCGAGAGCTCTCCGTGGAAGATCTTCTCAGCCGGCACATCCTCAACCTCCGTAACAACAAAGTCGGCAACGTCGCCGGCACCGCCCTCCTCGACGCCAAGGCGCTCGGAGAATGCGACCCACATGTCGTCCTTCCAGGCGAGGTAGTCCTCCTCGAGAGCCTTGTCGTCGTCACCCTCTCCGCGTTCACCGATACGGTGGGCGCCAAGCTCGGCCAGACGTGCGTCGAGGCGACGAGCGACCTCGTTGTAGTGCTCGTAGGTCTTGTTGCCGAGGCCGAAAACGACATAGTTTAGGTTCTCAAGGGTGCCGCCGTTGCTGAACTCGACGCCGTCCTCGAGGAGAAAGTCCCAAAGCTGCTGAGCATTGTCGGTGGGGTCACCCTCGCCGTAGGTCGCAACAACAAACATGACGACACTGTCCGAAGGGACCTGGTCGAGCCTCTGGAAGTCATAGTCCTCGGGGTCGCACACGAGCGAAGAGATGCCAAAGCGGCTCTTGGCCTCCTTGGCAAGACGAATCGAGTACTCCTCGGCAGTACCAGTCTGGGAACCAAAGAAGACGGCGCAACGCTTGCTCTGTTTCTGTCAGTTACTGCTCCTCTCCACACCAGATCGGCCACGATTTTTCGAAACAAAAACTCACAGCGCGCTCCATCTTGTCCACAAAGTCGCGGGGGTCACCGTCATCGCCGCCAGGCTTTGCGGGTCCATACGCGTCGTCGGCTGCAGATTTGGGGCGACCGCCGATGAAGGGGAGCGAGTCCCGGAACCAGAAGGCGAGGGGAAGCACAACGGCCAGGAATATAATTACCAAGTCGACTGGGGACGCCATGGTGAATGATAATGGTACACTGTGAAAGAGTCGACAAGAGGTGAAAGTGGAGATCCGGCCAAGGGAGCCGATATACGTCGGGCAGCCGGCCTCGTCGGCGCCAGTTCGTACGATCTCACATGCGGCCACGTCGTGCCAGCAGACAAAAATGCCTCCGCTTTCACGTGGCGCAATAGCACCCTCCCACTTTGTACCCCGCCTCTCGCTGTCAGGGCGATCCCCGCGTCCCCCCGCGCGCCCACCTAGCCTCGGCCCCGCGGACTTGTGTTTCTCGGTCTAATTGCACACACCATAGCCAACCCACTAGCGATCCCACTCTTGGCACAGTTCTGCATGATCTGAGCCCCACCACACGCTACCACTGGGTATGAAAAGGGCCCCGGATAACCCACTATGCACGCCGGATATGAGGTCACACGAATCATCTACACATTACTATCGCTTGGGTGGTCGATAAGCGCTCCCACCACGGGCGCGACAGCCGACGGCGGGTGAGGGATGCTGGCAATAGAGGCCGAGGTACTGTTGAGGAAAGCCCGGCGTCGCGCGACACGGCCTTCAAAGATACGGCGCAAGCCACCACCCTGCTCCTGCTTGGAGTGATACCTTGGGCGTACGACCGGAATCCGACTGTGAATGTCCACGTACTGGTCGGTCTCGTCCTGCTCATCAGTGACCCGGCGTTCATAGTGCTTACAATAATCTCCTTTCCAATAAGTTCCTGCGGCGAGTTAGCTTGTGAGATCTGAGATACGGCTACAAGCTCCTCACCTCGACAATGTCCTCCAGAGTGACAATTCCAACTGCACCCTCCTGATACCCAGGCTTGTCAGAGACTAGAAGCAAGTGGCTGCGACCGGTCTGGAAGCTGGAAGGTTAGTATCAACTTGGACTGTGGCAGCGTACTAATTCAAAGCTGCCAAAGTCAGTCAACGTCCAAAACCTTTGACACCTACCCTCTACAAGCGACAGATCTGGTGCGCATTGTGGTAAAGCCTGAGTGATGAGTTCCGAGACGGGTTTGGCAGACGCGGGGTCATAGTCGACCAAAGCGCGTAGGAGCATGACACCGCTGTGTCGTCAGTACAGAACACCATGCGACACACTCACCGGAAGCTGCCAGGCCGGCTGGCCTCGTAGATAGGAATGCGAGTGTGACCTTTGCGAAGAACCTGAAGGGGTCAGCCTGGACCACTAGTGAATGTTGAAAGAATGACTCGCCTCTCGGACCAGGTCCTGGTCTGCAATGCGGTTGGAGGCCAGCTGGTACACGTCTGAAATGGGCACCATCACTGAGCCTACAGTCTTGCCCGAAAACTCGATGACGCTCCCCAGGAGGGAAAGCTCCTCCTCGGCCAGCTTATCCTCGACGCCCAAAGCCACAAAAGCTTTGAGCTCGGCTTTGCGGTATGTCACTCCTTCATCGTGGGCGCCAAACAACCAGTCCAAGACCTGGATGCGTGAGCATGGCAACCCTGCAGGAAGCTACGCACCATTGCAAACGGTTTGGCGATCGGGTACATGAGAATGATAAGAGCACGGACAAATGGCGAAAACGTCGCTCCGATTGCGAGGCCATACTTGTTGCAGATCGCTGATGGTCAGTGGTGTCCTTAGTGGATGAACGTCACATGAGACCGACCTTGAGGAATGACTCTTAAGGAAGGTGTTAGCACTCCTTCTCGGCAGTCAACGGCTACTCACTCTCCAAAAACCAGCTGGAATTCAGGTGAGTATGTGCGGAAAGCGTCGTGGTTGTCACTCACCTCAAGACCAGTGGCTCCAAGAATGGCGATCCACCCACCACCAATCTGGCTCGGTCAGCAGTGCTGCGCACGTGCGACTTACAATGCTGTCCAGGAAAACAGGAAGCGAGGTGTTGACGAGCGTGTTGCCTGATATCCCTGTCAGCGCCAAAATTCTGCCCCGGGCGGAGGTGACTCACACAGCAGCAATACTACGAGCATCGTGTGCCTGCCCGAATTGAGGAGGGCTAGAACTCGAGGTGCCTGCACTTGCTCTGCGGGTGTTCCAGCCTGGCTAAGAACTTGAAGATTGATCTGAGGTAGGAGGTGAGCTACTGGTGGGCAGAGTACGCGATCTGCGGCTCGTGGCCGGACTCACGGTGTCCAGTCCCATGAGCCCCAGCGTGAGACCCGAGAAGACGCCGCCCAATAACACGAGAACGATGGAAAACGCAATGTACCAGCCAAACATTGGATTATCTTGGGGAACGTGTACATGATTCTTGGTCGTGTTGACGCCTAAAGTAGCGTGACTGTCAGCGGCAGCGGAGATGACGGCGGCTTCACATGGCTGCCGAGGCAACGGGATGGTGTGTCAACTTGCCTTTGAGGAATTCAGCTGTGACCCCGGCGCACAGCTGCCTGAGCGCGCTGTCAGAGAGGGTGGCGTTGATCATGTTCCACGACCGATGCTAGCTGATGAATATGAGCGCATGAGGGAATGGGCGGTTGCATGAATGGGACGTGTTCCACATTGTCATGTAGCTACAGTAGATGGCTTCACGTGCGTCCGAGGGAAATTAATTCCCAGCCGAATGCCATACATAGAACGTTTGACCAGGAACAGGCAGCAACGTACCCCAGCCAATGCCGCAAGTTGGTACGGTGCCCCACATTCTACGGTGCCTGTTGAGCATGGTGTATTAGATTTGCATTACAAACAGTTTTCTAATGAATACCTCCACCTTGCCATTAGGACATTAGCTCGGTCCGGAACACACTCATGAGCCGGCCGATCTACGGCCGACCAGAAACCGGCAACCAGTCCACCATGTACGCGTTGTGGGGAGAGGAGCCCAACTATTATATGTTGGCAAAGCAAAATCAGACCCCAGTGCACATTCCTCCCTTCCTCACTCACTCACTCACTCACTCACCATGTCCATCGCCCCCGTTAAGCGTGCTGCTGTCATTGGTGCCGGCCAGATGGGCCTCGGCATTGCGTACGTCCAGAGTCTGCTCCACTCCCGGCCACCAGCGCTCACCTCGCAGCTATGTCGCGGCTCTCCGTGCAAAGGTCCCCGTTACCGTCCACGACCCCTCCGAGAAGGTCCTATCCAAGGCCATGACCCACCTCGAGAGCCTTCTCGCTCGTGACGTTTCCAAGAAGCGTCTGTCGCAGGAGGACGCCAACGCCGCTCGTGAGCGTGTTACTGCGTTCAAGGGTGACGGCACCGGCGAGGGTGGTGGTGAGCTCATCTCCAAGGAGACTGACATCGTCATTGAGGTATGTGTCACAAGAGTCGTGTCTGGAGTTGGCGCATGACGTGGGCTTGCAAGGTTGTATGCCTGGGCAGCGTTGGGAATGAGCACTTGGGCGCAGTGGTGAGCCTCCACCAGCGCCTTTGCCAACTAGCGATGCTCAGGCCTGCCACCTGCTGGACAGCCTGCCTACAGCTGTTTGCCTGCTTGGCGTGGCTGCACCTCCGTGCTACTCGTATCTCTAACGGTGCGAGGCTGCGGGCTATACAAGCCGCATCCAAGCGCCGCTCAATGACCGAGAACCACTCACACGAGCATTGTTGTTGACGACGTAGGCTATCCCCGAGATCCCCGCACTCAAGCTCGGCCTCGTCTCGCGCCTCGCGCAGAACCTTCCCGCCCCCACTATCCTTGGCTCGAACACCAGCTCCATCTCGCTCACTCGCCTGGCCGCTGCCGCTACCCAGACTGGCGACAACGGCGCCTCTGCGTCGCGCGTCGTCGGTGTCCACTTCTTCAACCCCGTCCCCCAGATGAAGCTTTGCGAGATCATCCCCGCCCTCCAGACCTCGGACGAGACTCTGGCCCGTGCGCGCGCCTTTGGCCAGGCTTGTGGCAAGGGTGAGTCGCGCTAGCAAGCACCTTTTGCCCTTCCGCTGACGTTGCTCAGAGCTCGCCCAGTCGGCCGACTCGCCCGGCTTTATCGCCAACGCCATCCTCATGCCCATGCTCAACGAGTCTATCATGCTCCTTGAGCGTGGCGTCGCCACCAAGGAGGACATTGACACCACCTTCCGTCTCGGCATGGGCCACCCCATGGGTCCCCTTGCCCTTGCTGACCTCATCGGCCTCGACACCTGCCTGGCCATCCAGAAGGTCCTCCACAACGAGTCGGGCGACTCAAAGTACCGCCCAGCCGGTCTCCTCCAGCGCATGGTTGATGCTGGATGGTACGGCAAGAAGTCGGGCAAGGGCTTCTACGAGTACAAGTAGAGCGTTGTCCGCAGTAGATCTCGGGCCTCCGCCCACCCCAATGTAGAAGAAAACGCATGCACTGCAGCCCATACACATTCCCATTTAGAAGCAGGTCCAATCTCCTCGTTTCCACACAGCCCGCGCGAAACCATGCATGCAGTATGCTACATTCTCGCAAGGCGGCAAAGGCCTGAAATGCTCTCGAGAAACCTGCGCCCGATCCACTGCCAAAACCTCGTCCCATGGCCCCATGCGGATTTTATGGCCTTCTAATGTCCAGCTCAACGGCCAGCATTCGGCGACGTGCTGGCCCCTCTGTCCTTGTCCATACCGAGCGCACCAAAGCTCTGTGACAGGGACTCGACGCCCTTGGCTCCATCCTCACCAGGCAACGCAGGCACCTGGGGCGTGGGCGACAGCAATGTGCTGGGGCTGATGTACGGCGCGGCGCCAGCGGCCGAGCCACCGCCCTCTGCCGAGCTCGGGTGGAGCTGAGCAGAGAGCACGGGGGGCGAGAACGGGGCGAACGCCGGCAGTGGCGACGTCTGGTCGGGAGCGTGCGACTCACGCAGGTGAGACGCAGGCATTGACAGGTCACGCGTAGTGCCAGAGACGTTGCGGCTTCCCCGTCCTCCTGTAGATCCCTCCGTGGGACCGAACGACGATGGTCCTGCCGGGGTAGGCACACCTGGCGCGCCAAAGGCGCCGCGCTGCTCATAGTTGGACCAGGGGGCTGAGGGTCCACGTCCGATCTCGAGCTGAGCGTACAACCTGGATGGCGACAACGGTGCCGAGACAGTGCCAACAGCGTTGGGGTTGTCGTACGCAGCTCCTCCGCCTGACCTCCGGCTAGAGCGAGCAGGGAACTGGCTCTCCATCGCACGCGAGACAGTGTCGCGACCACGCGATCCGTAGTCGGGGAACGAGTTCTCACCGACACCACCGAGGCCAAGGCTGCCGCTAGACTTGCCACCGCTGACGTTGCCGAGATTGGAACCCTGCGACGCAAGCCACAGGTCCTGGGCAGCAGGAATCTCGTGGCCAGCAGCGGGCCCAGCCGCTGGCGAGTCGTGCTGCCGTCCGCGGCCACGGTGAGGCTCGGCCATTGGGCTGGGTCCGTTGGGGCCGTGACGCTCACCCTGGAAGCGGTCATACGGCTGCTGCGACTGACTCCGCCATCCGGGTCCACCGCCGCCACCTCCACCTCCGCCACCGCCGCCACCGCCGCCTCCAGCGTTGCCAAAGCCAGCACGACCAACGGAAAGAGTCCGGGGTGCGGGCGAAGCAGATCTAGGTGCCCGTAGGAGCTCGTCCTCGCGCTCACGACACAACTCGGCGAGAGCAAGCACAGCGCGCTCTGGGCGCTGAGTGAGGATCTAGCGGGTCAGCGACAAGCCCAGTTCAATAGACAGGTGGCACTCACGCGGGTAGCACGCATAAACTCGCCGCGGATAGTGTAGAGACCATCCTTGGTAACGGTACGAGCCACGTTGTAAGTGATCTCGAACGGGTCCTCGATACACAACCTGTTACGGTCACGAGCCATCTCGTTCAGGCCGCCGACGTCAATGTCATTGGTCCAGCCCTTGCTCTCCTTTGTAAGGGGACCGGCACGCAGCGACAACACCATGGTGTTGAACTGGAAGTCATGCGAGAAGTAGCGAAAAAAGTCGATCAACCTGACACGGTCAGCTGCAGCCACCATGGCAAAGACTTACAGCTCTCCAACACTCTCAAAGTTGACGGACGACCACTCCTGACGAAGCATCTCGACGTCGTCAAAGAAGTAGACGTTGCGGCCCTCGAGCATCATCTCCTCCTCGGTGATGGGGCGCACAGGCGCGATACGCTGCAAGTTGGGCAGGACCGGCGGCTGCTTGACGTGAACCAGGAAGTAGAGCACCATGAGGGTAATGCCGTCTAGTTTGGTCAGCTCCTATAGCCTCATCATAGTTTCCACTCGACTCACAAGACGACAAGGTGCCACGGTAAGGCGAATTGATCCTGCGACGCTTGGCCCACACCTTGAGGAAGAGAACAAGGGTGCGCACGCGGGCCGGGTCAATAGTCGCATATGTCAAGAGCAGACGAGTGTTCTCAATGGCGAGACGGTTCTCAATGCCAATGTCGCATGCAATACCTGGTTCATTAGCCCCAGAGTTCAGAGTCTGACACACAACGCACCGAAAGGAAGACCGGGCGACGCTGCGAGGTTGAGCTTGATGATTGGGATACGAGCCTTGGGCAGGGGCTTGACGTCAAAGTTTGTCTCCTGGCATGTCAGTTGAAAGTCTGCGTGCAAAGCACTCACGCGCTCCAGAAGGTCGCCAATCATCGCAACAAAGGTAGAGGGGTCAAGGGCAGCTTCAGGGTCGTCGATGAGCACAACGAGGTCCATGTCTGGATGGTCAGCCCAGAAATCACAAATTGACGAGGTGGCCTACCAGAATTCCTCAGCCCAAACGAGTTGCAGCTACTGCCAAAGCTGAGCAGGCGCGAGCTGGGCTCAATGGTCTTGATGAGCTTCTCGATGAGCGTGCGTACCCTAACGCAAAGTGTCAGCGAAGATCTTTGTTGGCCAGCTGGGCCACAGGCTTCTCTGCGAGGGGCGGGGCCAAAACCCTCTCCCCGAGAAGTGACTTACTCCTCCTTGATAGTGAGCTCCTCGGACGTGGGCAGAAGGGGCAGAACGAAAGAGAAGAGCGAGGTCGAGAGATCGCTCAGGAAGCGGCGGTGAAGTACGCCGGGATGCATGTTGGGCAGGTAGAGGGGTAGAGTCGAGCCTCAGAGGGATAGAGGGGGGCCTGTTCACGGCGCGAGGTGGTGTGCCGAGCCACTTGTCGTGTCAGCTACGATGACCCGACGAGCAAGAGCAGAGAAAACTGGTAGGTAATGGCTAAACTGAAGTGAAGAGACTATCAGATGAGGGAAAGGGATGGAGGATGGGTGGTATGGTTCACAATGTCCAAAGTGACTCGCGCTATTCGGTACGATTTTCGCGCGCCGCGTGGCGTGGACTGGTGTCCACAGATTATCACCCTCGCTTCCCCTCTGTCAAATCTGAGAGCAATGCAGATAATGTCGCAGGAGAGACCACTCACGTGTATGTGTTGGGTATGCAGGTTGGAAGTGTGCAGTCCAAACGTCGAGCCAAGTGGAACGCGTAAAGGTCGCTATTTCGAGGCCTGATCGAAGGGGTTGAGGTGTGGTGACCGCAAGTTGGAGCTGGGAGGATGGCTCGAGACCAGACTCTGCTCGAAACGACAAAGGATGAGATCTCGAGGATCAGATTCTACTCGCAAGAGCAAGTGTTCTGGCTGTGCAGTATGACGAGTGTCCAAGCTCGAGCGCGTCGTGGTCACTACTATCGTTGTCGCAGACCTGGCTGGTTTAGGTTGAAACTCGACTTTTGGCACAATGCTCGCCCGCCAGGGACAACGACTACCGTGGGAGAGTGGCGCGGCAGAAGTTGGCCCAATTCAGCCGTTCTAATGTCCGACCGGCAACTTGTAGTGGCTATCAGTAGTCGTCCAGTCCATGAAATCTTAATGTTGCAGTCGCAGCTATAGCATAAAGAGGGCCATAGGCGGGGGTCCAGTGCACGAGTGTCCGTGTGCCTACAAGAAGGAATACCAATGGTGCCCAATATCACGGCCGCAAGGTGACATTAGCCCACGTGTACTGGCTAGCAAGTCGTAAAGAGTCTTCTAATGAATGTATTGAATGTGTGGGTGAATGTGGGTAGGATCGTGTAGGTGGTGACAAGAACTTGTCAATTTCGTAGTGGGTATATTCCCTCGGCCTTTTAGCGCAGACGTCCAGAGCCGGCAAGAAGCTGCTCATGGAGACCGCCAGCCGAAGTTTCGTTGCGGAGTTGGATCATGTAAATAATACCCGTCCGCTGGCCGCGGTCCGAGACTTCAACGGCAACGCCAGTTTTGGCGACGCGCTCCACACCGTCGGTGAGAACAATGGTTGAGATAAGAACCGACTTGCCCTTGTCGGCCTCGACGACAAGTTGCTTGACGTTGCGCGCCTTCTCAACATACAGCTTGAGCTTGGCATGGCCGAGTGACTTCCACTGCCCGTGGCCCTGCTGCAGGAAGACCTTGCACTTCATCTGGGCGGATATAACTGCCGGCCCAGTGAGTGTGGTGGCCTCCTCCTGCGTCGGGGATCCCGGCGGTGACATGTCCTCGTCATCGCCAGGGGTTGCTGACAGAGGCGAGTTGCCGTTCGTCTGGGCTTTGATGGCACCGAAACGGGCGGAAGGAGACTCGATGACTTCCTGCGGCTCCTGGGCAGCACCGTATGGTTCAGCAGAGCGCGATCGCGGAGGTGGGTATGGGTTGTAGTTGTCAGACGGGTGGCCAGAATCAGACAAGTGGCCTCCCCCATGGCGGATCGGCGGAACCGGCGGCAGGTCATCCCGGACCGGCATACGCGAGAACTGATTGTACTGCGCTTGCTGGCGAGGCACAGGATAGCCCATGTTCATGTTTCCAGGCATTGAGTGCGTGGACTGCGTCGACTGGGACGACTGGCCAGAGCGAACAGAGGTGGAACGAGGCACAAGCGAAGGATCAGACTGGCTGGCCATAGGGAATCCGTGCTGGCCAGAGGGGCTGAGCGGGCTATTGGGCGACATTGCGCGCAACTGCTGAGCAGTCTGCTGCAACTGGGTGAGCTGCGCCCGAGGTGGGTGGCCATCCTGAGGATGCCGGCCAGCTTGTGCCTGCTGAGCTGCCTGACGTGACCGCAGGCTGGCTCCTCGTGGGGGATGGGCATTCCCCGGAGAACCGTTTGAGGACCATTGAACTGGCTGGTCATTCGGGTCAAGCGACATGTTGCCCATTGGAACAGACAGGTTGTTGGGCATAGACTCGTAGGATTCCACGCGTGGGCTGACCGCAGCGGAAAGGGGGCTGGGATAGCGTGCTGGAGGCAAGTTGGCCACGGGCGAACGACCTTCTTGGGGCGACACAACAGTGGGAGAGAGCGCACTTCGCTGGGACGCTGGCGAGTCAGCTTTGGTTGCGCCCAAGGTCTTTGTCCTGCTTACCACCAGTTGCGAAAGCGATACAATCTTGCACGCTCTTCAAGATCTGGTCGCGATCCATTTCAGACTCGGCGTGGATAACAAAGGTCTCTTTGCGCATCACAGTCACGGCGAGTACATTGCCTGGGTCGTCAGCTTCATTGGACGATAACACTGCGAGCTGCTTACTCTGCTGGCCCTCGACGACAGCTAGGTGCTTGCCTGCCAAAGGAGGGT
The DNA here is from genome assembly GCA_002335605.1 of Prillingera fragicola. Lineage (NCBI taxonomy): Eukaryota > Fungi > Basidiomycota > Tremellomycetes > Trichosporonales > Trichosporonaceae > Prillingera > Prillingera fragicola. Next base: position 432,980 of record BEDY01000002.1, read on the forward strand.
AGGCAAGCCACATTTCGGGCATAGGGCCTCCCTCACCAACACGGCCGGGCTGTTCACGCGCGACCTGCTGTGCCTTTGCAGCCTTTTCGCTGGCCTCCATGCGGTCGGTGATCAAAAACAGATCTGTGAGAACAAAGAGATGCGCCCGGCGATGCACAACCTGCTGTCCGGTCGTCGTTGGCGTAAAGTACACTGTCACATCGTGCGAGGTGCGTAGAGAGCGTGTGTAGGCAAGATTGGGAGGGTTCATGTGCAGCTTGCATTTCTGGATCTGTTAGACCGTTTCACACCATGGCACTTACCCTTGGCTGCATCGAGAACAAATCAATGGCCCTATCGGGGTCGATCCGCAATTCCAAATCTGAAAGTGGTGGAGCCGTGTTCAGAGCTGGCGCAGCGACCTTTGGTCCGCGTCCCGGAGAGTGGGTGACGCTCGTTCCTGCAGACGTAGCCGAGTTGCGTGTACTGTCCATGCGGCTATTGAAGGAAGAAAGGCTTGGTTTCAGTCAACATTCTGGGGCCCTGCTTTTACGCGCGCTCCCTACTCACACTGACTGCGTCTCCACCGAACTGTCATGCTGCGAGCTGGTGCGACTTGCGCGCCCCTTTTCGTTTGCCCAGCTGTTTTCACGCGATTGGCTGCTTGGCGCGATTGAAGATGCGGGCGTGTCCTCCTCTGAAACGTCGAACTCGAGACGTGCCTCGACATCGGCTACCAGCGTCTCTAGACGCTGGCTCGCTGTCGCAAGGAGACGATGGTCACTCCGACCCTCAGTGGTGCTTTGAAGCAAGCGCGAATAGAGCTTCCGGTAATACCTCAGACGGGTATAAGGCAGAAGGAACAGCGCGTCCAGAGTCCAGCGCTGCAGAGGTGGTGTAGGCGGCGAGACGGCCGACATGTCATCGAGAATCTCTGGAAGGAGTGGGTTCTTTGTCACAAGCTGATACGAATCAAAGCCGGTGAGGTAGATTGTTGTGTAGCGGCCGTAAGATGGCTCCAAGTCATCAATCTGCGTCTTGTCAGTAAAGGGGTTGGCGCCTGGGGCTTCGCCTCGGTCTAGGAACGCACCCATCGCATGAGAAGATCGCCCAGTGCCTTGGGGCTGGATGGGTTTGCTCCAACATCTTTCAAACGCTGCACCGCAGATTAGCAAAGCTGGACAGTCATGAGTGGGCATGTACTCACGACACCAAACGCGCGGTTCGCGCGGTACACGGCTTCCACACATCGAAACATGGCATCGAGCTTTGGTGGTGGAAGATCTTTCCTCGACCATGCTGCTGCAACTCGCTGGAAAGGTTAGCGGGGCTTCCATATGGAGTATACGGTACGTACGCGGATGACAAGAGTCAATTGCTCAACGTAGAGCTTCTCCGTCTCCATCAAGTCTGATAGAGGATTACGCTTGGCGGCAGAATCCTCTGACAGCGATGCGTCTCGTCGAACTTCCCCTCCGCGAGGGGTGGGCATGGGCCTGCCGACGCCGGCGTTGGTGTTGTATCCAGCATGGTTACCCCAGTTTGCCTGTGCAGCCGGCGGGTCCGCGCGATCTGTGCGGGGCTGACCATAGGCGACTGGGGCGCCGTAGGGATTGTTGGCGCGATGCGGTCGGGACGGCCCAGCAGCAGCAGGCTGATATGGTGCGGCCATTGCCGTTTGCTGCATGAAGGGGAATGGGTGTTGATGCGAAATATAGAATTACAAGGCAGACGAATGATTAGAGTATCAAGCGAGAGTGTGTTGGTTGTCGTCGAACCTTGTGCAGAGGCAGCCAAGCTTGGCTAGGCCCACCGGAACCAAAGATCTCACTCCTGCGACTCCTGGCACTCGCGTCGGCGGCCGTGATCGACGGACGCGACGATCGGGCACCACTCCAACTGGTGGGACAGCGGCGCGAGATCTGCAGCAGGACGTGTACTTGCCTGTATGATTGCCAGGTATCGTTGACAGTTTGGCCTATGCTTGTCTTGATCAAAAGCAGCCGTTTCCAGTTGGTCAGTCAAGAGCGAGTGGTCGACAAGAGCGTAAAGTGTCTACGTGACTGATAGAGGGGGTTGCGCTTAGCCCGCCCGTGGGAGTTCTTCCCGTCTCTGGTGTCTTGCCGTTGAGCCCTCTTGGACCTTTTGGACCTTTGGGACCTCGACTTGAGATACCGGGGTTAGGGAGTGTGAGGGTGTTTTCGATGAAACGGTGGCCACCATACACTTTGGGCACCTTGGATCAGGGCAAACTGGACTCGCGCGATCTCGCGCTTGCACCCTCTACAGCCGCGACCAGTCGGCCATGCCGAGCCAGGTTTAACACATGCTGATCTTATACAAACCTTAAATGGTAGCTCATAACTTGAGTTGCGCATCGCATCACCTCTGCGCCTCTGCAGACTCTGCAGCTCTGCAGCTTGCAAGATGCTGATGGGCCGATGAGCTGATGATGCTGTTGCCGCTACTGGCATTACAAACAAGCGCGTTGGCGGTTACTTGGATGGCAACTGACGCACTACCATCGTTTGTTTATCATGGCATAATCTACCGGCGAAGGTCTTAACGTCGTAAACACGTCAAAACAAGACAATGTTTGGGTATGAGGTAAACAGTCGTAATGGGGTATAGACGCTGGGTTCATGCGTGCGTAAAGGTCGACATCCCGTTGCATTGTTGCGTAATCCCAAGTATCTGTTGCCCTTCGCTGCAAGTCATCCGCGGCAACCTGGTGCAGCCCGCGCACGACTTTCGTGCGGCGAGTGGCGGCAGCTGGTGGGCTGGCTTGGCTTTGGAACCTATCATTGAGCCTGCCTGCCTGGCATGATGCCTGACTGGCCTGACCCCCTTGGTCCTTGGATCCTGGGCACGGCATGGGCCCTGGAACGTCTATACAGTCAGGGCTTTTTGCTATACTACAACCTTTCCATCTGCGCTCTGCACGAGAGCGAAATCACTACTACCAAAGCAAGGGCAGCACGGGATCACAGGGACCGGGGTCCGTAGAGCCTGGTAACGGCGCCACCAACCGCTGGTCTCATCTTTGAACTGGGTACACGACACCACCCATCCGTCGGAAATTTCAAGACAAGAAGTGTTCACATATTAAAGCGGGTGACCAAATAAAGACAATGAAGGAGACTGCGGTAGTGACGTGTCGTTGCTTGTCATTGCTGTTCATGAAATTGCCTGATGCGGCATTGCAAGTCATATCTGGGAGGGCCTTACAGGAACGAGGCGTCGGGCGATGAGATTGCGAGGTGCAGCCAGGCAGCAGCCAGCAGAACGTCGGTGGCTCATGGCAGCGCGCGGCTGCGAGCGCAATATGGGACGGACACCCACTGATTCGAGACATTGTTACTCAAAAGCGTCAAGACAACAAATCTCGTCAAGACTCGACTTTCCAATCCCTTCCTTCACACCGTGCCTACCTAATCATCGCCCGTACTCTCCCCTACTGGCATCCTCCCACACTCCCCCCCCACTCACCACCGCCAAAAGTCTGGCTCCCCGACACGATGGCCAACGTCGCCGAGGCCACCGGCATGCGGCCATCGCCCCCTGTCTCGGCCGACAGTGGCCGTGCTACGCGCCTCTCACCACAAAAACCCGAGACTCCACGCTCGACGCGCTCCTCGGCGTCAGCATCCGGCAAGCCTGTGCATACGCACACGACGCCGCAGAAGCCATCGCCAGCTCAGACGTCACCGTCAAAACCAAAGACCGATTCGGCCCGGAAGCGCAAGCCAACGTTTGTCTCCTGCATCACTTTCCCAGAGACTGGCCCCCTTCCTCCTCCACCTGTGGAGAACGATGCCGAGCTTCAGCGCAGTCAGCGCAAGTCCAAGGTCGAAGCACTCAACAAGATTGATCGTGCAGGAACACCGACGACCATTTCTGGGCCAGCGGCGACTTCCTTCGTTCCTCCGCCACCACCTCCTGCCGGGCCGTCAGTCACACGCAATCCGCTCAAAAGGCCACGAGTGGCCAACCCCCCGTTTGACATTAGCACTGTGCGCACGACAGCTCCTCCAGACCCCGGTCCCAGCAATGAGCCCCGTGCGTTTGGCCTTCCTACTTGCCCCGCCTACCACCCCACGGCCGAGGAGTTTACCGATCCCATGGCCTACATCGAGTCAATTTCTGCAGAGGCTTCAAAGTATGGCATCTGCAAGATTGTTCCTCCAGAGGGATGGCACATGCCGTTTGAGCTTGACACGAACGTTTTCCGGTTCAGGACTCGACTGCAGCGGCTCAACTCTATTGAGGCTGCGTCTCGCGCCAAGATCAACTTTCTCGAGCAGCTGAGCATGTTTCACAACCAGCAGGGCGACGCGGACGCTCACATACCCATCATTGAGCGCCAACTGCTCGACCTTTGGCTCCTGCGCAAGGAAGTGAACAAGCTGGGTGGCATTGACGAGGTCAACCGACTGAAAGCCTGGCCGTCGATTACTCAGAATCTAGGCTACAATCCAACTGCAACGGCGCAGGTTCGTGCAGCATATACTCGCATGGTGCTTCCTTTCGAGAACTGGGCACTTCGCGCAAAGTCCGTGCCCGAGTCGCCACTCACGCCTCTACCCAGTGCCAATGGCAAGCCGGCAGTGAATGGCATCGCTCACGCCACTCCGGACACTCCGACCGTAGCTCCCCAAGGAAGAATGGGTATGCGCACATCGCCAAAGCAACGCGCTGCAACGGGCGCCGCTGGATCCTCTCTGTCGGCAGTGTCTTCGGAAACACAAGCAGGGCCATCGTCTGTGCCCGCGCCGGGTGGCGCATTGGCGGCACCAATCCGCATCAAGGTGCCAGGTTTCCAGACAAGCAGCCACGGAAGTGACAGTGAGCTCAGTGAGGAAGAGTCATCACGAACGTCTTCATCGACATCTACGCCTGAACAGCCAGCCAAGTACGAGAGAGGAGACGTGAGTACAGCAACAACGCGAGCCGTGCTGACGGCATAGGTTTGCGAGATATGCGGTTTGGGCAACAATGCGCCAAAGATTCTCCTGTGTGATGGCTGCGACAGAGGTCAGTGATGACACATCTAGTTTCGTGGGGCAAAATCTGACGTTCAGGCTTCCACACATTCTGTCTGGATCCTCCTTTGGCTGGTATTCCTACGAACGAGTGGTATTGCACCGCTTGCCTTTTGGGAACAGGCGATGACTACGGCTTTGACGAGGGAGAAGACCACTCTCTGCCCAGTTTCCAGGCCCGGGATTCCGCATTCACCTATGCGTGGTTCAACCGTTACAGGCCCACACACTCTCCTCTTGGACCCCTGACGCGCAGGATCGGCAATGCCACCGTTTCAGAGGGAGATGTGGAGAAAGAGTTTTGGCGACTCGTGGAGAGCCAGGACGACACGGTCGAGGTCGAGTACGGTGCCGACGTGCACTCGACGACCCACGGCAGCGCAGCTCCCACACTTGAGACACACCCCAACAGCCCCTACGCACAAAGCCCCTGGAACTTGAACAACGTTGCCATTCTGCGCGACTCGCTGCTGCGTTACATCAAGTCTGACATATCCGGCATGACTGTGCCTTGGATCTATGTTGGCATGCTGTTCTCCGCCTTCTGCTGGCACAACGAGGACCACTACACGTACAGTGTCAACTACAGTGAGTTTTCCTTGAGAACTGACCTTGGGCATCAGCGCTGACCAGACAGTGTTCTGGGGTGAAACCAAGACGTGGTACGGTGTGCCGGGCAGCCAGGCAGAGCGGCTAGAGACTGCTATCAAGAGCGAGGCACCAGAGCTGTTTGAGCGTCAGCCCTCTCTCCTCTACCAGCTTGTTACCATGATGAACCCCGGAAGGATCAGGGATTCCGGAGTGGACGTCTACGCATGCGACCAGCGTCCAAACGAGTTTGTCATTACCTTCCCCAAGGCCTACCACTGTGGCTTCAACCACGGCGTAAGTTAAATTACATAGACAGCCGCTGACCTTGTAGCTCAACTTCAACGAAGCTGTCAACTTTGCCCTGCCCGATTGGCTCTCTGACGCCAAAGAGTCGGTCCTGCGCTACAAGCAGCACGCCAAGGCCCCCGTGTTTTCGCACAACGAGCTTCTTATCACCATTACTCTTTACTCGGACACCATCAAGACTGCCTTATGGTTTGTTACACAGCACTAAGTTGACGCTAACGATCAGGCTTGCTGGACACTTGAAAGACATGGTGCAGGATGAGACAGACAGAAGGCAACGCCTCCGCCTTCTCGCTCCGGACTTGCCCGAGGTTGTCGTGGAAGAGGATGTTCCCGAGGAGCAGTACCAGTGCTGCGTGTGCAAGGGATTCTGCTACCTCTCGCAGATGACTTGCTCGTGCACCAAGCTCGTTACCTGCTTGGAGCACTCTGAGCAGCTCTGCGCATGCCCCTGGTCCAGCCACACGCTGCGGGAACGTTTCTCCGAGGCGCAGCTGCAGGACATTCTCGACGTCGTTGTCGCCCGCGCCCAGCAGCCTGAGCAGTGGGAGACTCGCCGACAGGCTCTCTTGGAGGTGGCTCGTCCGTCCCTCAAATCGCTGAAGCAGCTTGTTACCGATGGGGAGCGCATCCCCTACCCTCTCAAGAACTTTGACGATATGAGCGCTTTCGTCGCTCGTGCCAATTCATGGCTCGAAAGGGCGACCGCAATCAGCACGAGGAAGAGCACCGGCCGCAGGAGAAAGGGTCGCCAGAGCGAAGTCGCCGCCGATGACGAGGATGTCGACCGTAGCCCCGAGGCTCTCGAGGCTCTTGTGCGTGAGGCCGACCAGCTGGCCTTTGATGCTCCAGAGATTGCTCAGCTGTGGCAGATTGCCGACTCGATGAAGAGCTTCCGCAAAGAGGCCGCCGTCATCCTCCAGACACCTGACGCCAAGCTCAACTATGAGGACTGCAAAACGGCTCTCATCTTGGGACAAAGCCTCAACGTCGAACTGCCTGAAGTTGCGGAACTGGCCAAGGTGGTGGCTCGTCTCCAGTGGTATCACAAGGTGGAGGAAGAGGTCGACGACCGTACCCTGCAGTACTCGGACATCGTCAACCTACTCGAGGAGGCCAGCGAGTGTGGTATCCCCGAGGACCACAGTGGAGTGACAGAACTGCGCCGTCGTGAGCAGACTGGACGTGCTTGGAAAGAGGCGGTGGACAAACTTCTTTCTTCAAAGTTCATCGCCCTCGACGACATTTCGAACCTTGTCAGTGGACAAGAGTACACACCCACATCTGTGGAGACGATGCGTCAGCTCGAGAACATCAAGAAGACTGCCGTCCACTGGAAGATGCAGGCGTTGAACCTTCTGGCCTTTGGTGGAACAGCGGGCTCTGCCCAGCGACTCTGCAAGGCAGTTCGCTCCGCTAGCGGACCTCTTGGCCGCGTCGAGATCCCCGAGATTGCCAAGCTGGAGGCCGAGCTCGACTTTACGGCGCAGTGGAGCAAGGGTATCGCAGACGTCTTGAACGTGCCGGTCAACAAGGTCGCATCGTCAATCAACCAGCTTCAGCGCCAGGTTGAAGCTCATTTGCGGCCAGAGGACGACTACCCGGACGCCAAGGATGCCGCTGCTGGTTCCAAAAAGGTTGCGTGCTTCTGTCGCGATCCTGAGACCAACTCGATGCTGGAATGCCCTACGTGCAAGGGAAAATACCACCCGAAGTGCGTCGGCGTCAACGTCAAGAGCGCGTCCGGCATTGCCGCCGCTCAGAAGACGTTCCAGTGCCAGATGTGTCTGCGGCTGCAGTACAACGACCGCCCTTCTCTCACCGCAATCGGCGCCTTTACCGACCCTGTCAAGTGGAACTTTGTCATTAAGCCACCAGAGTTTGATTTGCTTCAGAAGACGACCGCGGCGGCCCTGCGCTATGCGACGGTTCTTGTACCAGTCATTGACCCGTGGAGCGAGTGCCACAGCCGCACGCTCACCCTTGTGGGCCATCTCCTGCGCAAGATGTGGAACCTCCCGATCGTCATGGACGCATTCAACACTGCTACCAAGGAAATGGTTGTCTTTGAGGAGTGGCTGCACTACCGCCTGCGTGAGCTGCAAGGCAAAAGCGCTCGTGGCCGAGCTCGCAAACCCAAGTTCCATCTAGCTGGCGCACATCCTCACGAGTTCTCGTGCATCTGCACGACGGAGCCTCTCGACCACCTCCTCACCATTAGTTGCACCAAGTGTCAGCAGGGCTTCCACCTGTCTTGCGTGCAGGCTCCTATAGCCCTCGCAAACGGAGATGCCCGTGTTGGATGGCGCTGCCCGTTCTGCATTGTCAAGACCGGCAAGGCCCCGCCCCGTGGACAAGAGTTTGACCTGCGTATTCAAATGGAGGGTGAGTTCCCTGCCTATCATCGTTCACATTTACTGACCCCGCAGACAAACTTGGCACTTCAGAGTTCGTGCACTGGCGCAAGACCCTTGCCGAGTATGCCGAGACGCCCATTCCTCTCATGCTCCCGCCTAGCCACGACGCGGTAGTGCTCACCTGCACAAAGTTCTCGCCGCCAACAGTACCGGAAGGCTTTGAGAGGCCAGTGTTTGTTGAGCAAGAGGAAGCGGACAACAAGCGCAAGCGGCGCAAGACGGAAACCGCACCGTTGCCAGTCGCCAACTCTCGCGCAGCGACCTCAAGTCCAGCCGTCTCTCGTGCTTCTGGTGCGACTGTGCCACCGTCCCCTGTGGTCTATGCCGCCGCTCCGGCCGTTCAATCTGCGCTGGTGGGCCCAGCTGTGCCATCGCAGAATGAGCCTGCCAAGAATGTCCGTTCAAATGGCCGACTCTACTACCCCACCCACTCGATTGTCCCTTGGTCCAACACGGAAATGTTCTCGCAGTTCCAGGTCGCACCTCGTCCTCCTGCGGGACATCCCACGGGACCTCCCACGGGCCCTCCTGCCGTCCACCCCAGCGGTCCATCCATGGGGCCTGCCCCGGCCTCTCAACCGCCCCAACCACACAGGTTCTCAGCAGACACGATTGCCCCCGTGCGTCCTGCCCATCATTCTCCTCCTCCCGCCTACCCTGTTGCGAGTGCGCCGATATCGAGCGCGCCAGTCCCCCCACGTCCCGTTCTGCCACCTCCAGCCGCGGCTCCACCTTATGAAGAACCACGCGGCCCCGTCGCATACGGCAACGTACACTCTTCGCCTACAGTTGGCACCGCGAATGGGATCACGATCCCGGCCAAGCGACCACACGCTGCGCTTGACGAGGCCGTCGCTGCGCCAGTAGCCAAAAAGCCGATGACACCAAACCCATCTGTTCAAGCCCCAGCGCCTGGGGCGTAGTCTGCTCGTCGTATGCTTACACTACATTGTTGCGTGTCGTGTGACTCACGAAATGCATGTATTTGTTACTCAACCCAAGTGAAAACGTCGCTTTGCTGCATCGAGGGATCTTCAAATTGGCTGACGCTTATCACCAGTCAAATGAACACGAGCATGACTGCATTTTTATGGATGCTTTTTTGGCTATGGGAGGGGGTATATATGTGTTGAGGATTACGAGAGCTGGATCTCTTCGTCGGCGCCGTCATCGACGGCAGGGGCGTCGCCACCCTCAGTGTCGATTTCATCAAGGACGTCCTTTGCCACAGGTGGCGGCACGTCGACATTGTGGGTGACCTTCGCCTCAAAGTGCAGCGTCCACGAGGGGAGGAGCTTGCGCGCAGAGACCTGCTCAGAGGTCAGAGTGGTGCCATATGTGAGCGGTGCGACGTAGAAGAAGCAGCCGATAAAGGCGGCCGACAGAACGCCAAGAACGATCAGGCCGGTGCGGCCAACGTAGGCGCGGACGGCAGGGCGGAGGCGAGTGCGAGGACCCGCAGCTGACATTGGGTAGTTGACAGCCTCAACAAGGATGAAGTTGAGCACGGTGCCAGCAACCAATGCAGAGGCCAGGTGTGCGGGCAGGTAGTGGTGAAGGAAACGCTGACGCTCCATGGTGTAGAAGGGGAAGTAGTGGAACGCCCAGGCGCCAAGGAAGAAGCCAGTGTTGCGGAACAGGCGGTTGCGCACATCCTCCTCGATGGGCTCGATGCCACGGCGGCGAGCAAGGAGGTCGGCGCCAATCACCCCGACAAAGATGGACAACGCAACCGAACAGATCCACCAGTCGAGAATGTTACCGATCATGTAGATCTGCTGCTTCTTCTCGTTGTTGGTCCAGAACGAGACACCGTTGAGGCAGAAGGGCCACTCAATGGGAGTCGACGCGTACGGGTGACTGCTCGACAGGCCAGCGTTGTGCTGCAGCATAAGGATCTGCAGCTCAAACCACTTCTTGAAGAAGTTCATGTGCCTGACAGGCTTGTCCTCGACGTGGGCAGTGCGGTTGCGGAAGTCCTGGCCCTGGCCATCCTCAATAATCTCGCCTCCCATCCAGTAGAGGCTGCGCTCGGGGGCAGTCTTGTGACCGTTGACCTCCTGCTGCCCGTGAGCCCAGTCGGGGAGGACCTCGCGGTGCGTCCAGAGGAACACATGAGTCTTCATGTGCATGACCTTGAACAGCGACGCGAGGGTCTTGATAGGCTCGCCCTCGTGAGCGTCCTGAACCTGCAGCTGGAAGTACGTCTCCTCCTTGCGGTCCTCGTTGTTGGGGTCGATGGTGGTGAACTCCTGATTGGTCGGCATCGTAGGCGACGCCACATCGTGCGTAAGGAGTATCGTGTTGGTCTGCACATGGCGGAACTGCACGATATCGTTGTGGCGAACGACACGACCGCGGCCAGTGTCAGGGATGGGTTGCGTGGGGATGATCTGCCAGTTGTTGTTCGTGTCGTTGTGGGGATAGCACGTCACCTGCTGCCCCTGGGAGCTAATGCGGCCATCGGGGTAACGAAGGGGATATTTGTCAGAGTGAGAGTGAAGCAGCTCCTTGGTGTCTTTGTGCTGCAGAGTGATGGTGTCGTAGTACCGGATCTCTGTAACAAGTCAGCGTTGCGAGACCAAATGACGTACCCTGCGCGTTGAGCAGGAGCTCGTTGCCGGTCAGCGTCTCCTGAAACTGGGTGCTCATAAAACTGTCACCCGGTCCAGAGAACTTGAGAATCTTGAAGTGGATCCAGAAGAAGGAGAGGTAAATAATGAAAGGCACGATAATGAGGCCAATAGCACGGTAAACGAAGTGGCGCCACCAGTAACGCTTACAAGTCAGTTTTTGACACGCCACGATTGACCCACCATTGAGAAGCCACGCTTGATGTCCAGAATGCCCCAGAGGTCCCAGAGGACTGCGGCGCCTACGGTGAGGAAGGTGAAGAGGCCAACCATCTTGCAGCCAAGAGTACACGCCAGCGAAGCGCCGGTCGCGAGCATCCAGCCCCACCACGTAGGGGTGAACTCGCGATATCGCTGCTGGTGAAACTTGACGTAGCAGAAGAGGGAGAGGGCCATGAAAAGCACCAGCGGAGCGTCGAGCAGAATGAGACGGGTGTGAGTGATGTGACCGTTATCTGCGAGGTTAGCCCTGTCTATCATCTCAGAACCCTTTTAGCTTACCAAAGACAATGAGCAGCGCTGAGAAGGCAGCAATAGCAACCGGGTAGCCACTCTCGCGCATAGTCGCGTACACCAGAGGGACAGTCAGAGTACCCAGGATGGCGGCAAAGTTACGCATGGCCACATAGGGCACATTCTCGTCAAGGTAGCTGTCGCCGATGTTCTCGAAGCCAAAGTTGCCGTCATATCCAGCAGCCCAGCCAGCAAGAGCATTAAGCATCTTGGCGAAGGGAGGGTGCACATCGAAGTAGTACTCGCGGCGAAGGTACTGCGAAGCAAAGCCACCGAAATGCACCTCATCAAAGACAACCTCGGTTGGGTGGCCAATGTTCCAGAAGCGCAAGAAGGCGGCCATCAACGTGAGGGCCACCGCAGTGGCCCACGACGTGATCTGCTCCTTGCGAACGTCCGTCTCGGGAATGTATGCACGGGGCCTAACGTCCTGGATCATTAGCAACTGCATCGCTGGAAGGACGGCTGCGGCGCAATGTGGATGCGTCGTGGCTCTGGCAACAAAGTAACCTGCACACAAGAGAAGCATGCTTATAACGGTTCAGGACTACCTGGCAGGCATTCCTTGCCAGAGTTGACGTCCTGGGTAACATAGGCTGGACCTCCACGATGCAACGCCGATTGTACGCTCGGCACTCACCTTGTGGTCGTCGTTGTAGCCAGCCTCCACAGTCTGTGGAAGCGGAGAGTGGCCGCCCTGCGGGCGCCTGTGGCGCACCTGGACCGACATTGTGATATTGAAGAGTGAAGTCTAATTCAGATGTCTCCAGTGCGATGTATCCAAAGTCAAGTCGCGTCCTCCCGCATGGCGCGTCCGGCTATTGTGACGTGACGTGGCAAATTGGGTCCTCTTTGTGATACTACCGGCTGAGATCGCATCCCTGCGCAGGCTGCATGCATGCATCCCCGCTGCAAACTATGACTGCGCTGTGCGTAGAACATGTAGTCTGGACAACACTTTTGCATCACTGCGGTCTAGGGTCAAGCAGCAGAGAGTCTGCTTGACCATGCAACTGGGTCTCTTGTGCCTACAAAGTGGCGTCCTGCTCCTGCAACCGGGTCCACTCGACCAACGCAGCCATGGTCAGGCCCTGGCCATAGGGCATGGAAATGAGAGGAATTTGTTTATAGAAGTCGACAGTCTCACCAATAGGTGTGCCATAGGACACATTGACGACTGTCCCGTCGGGCTCAATGTTACCGACAACCGCTCTCTCTGCTGCTGGGACGTAGGTAGCCCGGTCGAGTATACCCTGCCACTGATCAGCTTCGATGCCCCCAGACTACCAAGAGACTCACTGTGCGAACCCCCATCAAGATACCTGCGGCAAAACCAGCTGATCCGCTGACCTCGAGGTAGCTGGTAGCGTCGTCCAGAATAGTGTGCCACAAGCCCGACGAGTCCTGCAGCTCGAGGAGTGCATCGACCTGGCGGCGAAAGGTGGCGACTACGGTACGATAGGTGGGGTCGTTGGCAGGAAGCTTGCCATCAAGAATCTCCAACAACAGAGGAATCGCGTACGTGATCCAGCTGTTTCCTCGAGCCCACAATGCGCGTGCAAAGTTGTGCCCGGTCCTCCCGGTGAACTGCCAGCCATGGAACCACAGGCCAGACACAGTGTCCTGGAGATAGCGAGTGTGAACAAGACATTGGTATTTTGCCTCCTCAATATATTCCGGACGGTCCAGAAGAACCCCAATGCGCGCCAAGGGGACGACGGTCATGAAGAGGGTGTCGTCCCACAGCTGCTCCGGGTTATCCTGGCGATATGTGACTGGGCATCAGCGTCTCCGTCATTGGCGCTGGCTCACTATGCTGGAAACCGCCTTCCTTGGTCTTCGCCAATCCGTTCATCGCCCACTCAGCCCAGTCCTCCACCCACGCCGACCAGGGCTCGCCCTTCACACGCCCGTCCTGGAGATACGAAGCAAGAGAGTACAAGGGAGCCATAGTGTTGATATTCTTAGGTGCCCCCTCGCCATTGGTGGCATTATTTTGCATCTCAAGCCAGTCCATGACCGTCTTCTGAGCGTACGCAGCGCCAGGTGAGGCAGGCCGAGCCGCAGAGTACTGTTGGTGGTCAGTTGGCACTCAGCTCAGAGCCAACATACGTTGTACAAAACAGCCAGAGCGACTCCCTGGTTCCAGTCCCAGCCAGCCCATTCCTTCTGATTGATCACCTTACCGTCACGACTTGTGACAGTTGCGGTCCCAGTCTCGTCCTTGAGGTGGACGAGGCTGTCTGTGAGCAGACGGACAAGCTCGTCGACCCTTTCGGCGGTGAGGTCTTTGGTCGAGCTCGGGGTGAAAGGCAGGTTTTTTGGTTCGGCCACGCTAGTCATTATAGCGTGTTTGGTGGGCAGATCAAGATGTAGCCGTTGCTTTGAGATGAGATATAGTAAGTGACCTAGAGTATGTATGTGTCACCGGCCCGCCAACCGCCGGACATGTCCGTCGGACAATCCGGGCCGGTAGCTGCGGATGTATTTTTAGTAACACCACATTGAAGACGGTCATGGCCCGTGGCATATGGCATGCATGGAGACTAAGGGGGTTGAGGTACTTGCTACCGATGCAGCTGCTCTCTGCAGGAAAGGGGTTCAGACGTGTGGCGAGAGGTAGGGATGACTGTTGCGGGATCTTAACTAGTGGGCTGTTGGAATTCGCTTCGCTGGTCTTAGGCACGTTGAAGTCGAGCGCCACACACTTGCATGCAATTACCTAGAATCCCATCTCTCCAACGAGCGCCTCGCTTCATCGCCAGGCATATTTACTTGCAGACCTTTGCATCACAAATACAATGGAACAGTGGCCCAGCTGTGCCAATCTAAAGAAATTCCCTATTTAATTCCTTATCGCACCCAGTCCTTGTCCACGGGCATGGCAAACTTGTGCTGCTGCAGAGGAGGAGGGAAGCGAGGGTCCGACTTCCACTGAATCGAATACTCGTGCGTGCCAGCGCCAACCTTCTCGTCGACACCAGGCAGCTCGACGCGCGCGGTGGTGTTGGGTGGGACGACGACCCGAACCTCAAGCTTGTCACCGACAATCTCCCACTTGCACTCGGTGTAGCCGTAGGGCGTGGTGATGGCCGAGGTCGCGTGGGTGAGGTTGCCACCTGGGCGGGGCTTGACACTGATCTCCTTCCAGCCAGGTGCGGCCGGGGACAGGCCGCCGACAACCGAGTGCAGGAAGTTTGCGACCGAACCGAGAGCGTAGTGGTTGAAACTCGTCATCTCTCCAGGGTTGATGCTGCCGTCGGCGAGCATCGAGTCCCAGCGCTCCCAGATTGTGGTGGCGCCGAGGAGAATCGGCGAGAGCCAGCTGGGGCATTCCCGTGCGAGAAGCATGCGGTAGGCGTGGTGGAGCATGTCATGCCTGGCGAGAGTGTGGAGGATGATCGGGGTACCCGCAAAGCCGGTGGACACCTGCCAAGTGGCATCGATGACGAGCTTCTCCAGACGCTTGGCAAGGATCTCACGATGCGCCTCATTGGCCTCACTGATGAGGTCAAAGTGAAGAATGAGGGCCATAGAAGTCTGGGTGTCGGAAACGACGCGGCCCCGAGGAGTCACGTATGTGTCGTAGAAGAGGGCGAAGAGCTCCTTGGCCTCGGTGTCGTACTGTGCAGCCTTGTCCTTCTTGCCGAGAACGTGGGCGATGCGGGCCGCCACGCGAGTTGTGTGCACGAGGTAAGCGTCGGCGACAAGCCAGTTGTCGGTCTTGCCACCCGCCGGGTTCTCGGGAGGTGCATCGGCCTCAAGCCAGTCGGCGAGCTGGAACATGTCACGGTCCCAGAGACGGGTCTCCTCGTCCCGCTTGACACCCTTGTCAAGCCACGTGGTGATCGACTCCCACTGGTCGATAAGCACGCTGACATCTCCGGACGCGTTGTAGACGTCCCAAGGGGTGAGTACCGCGACATCTCCCCACACAGCCTGTGGCATCTCGAGCAAAGGAGTGGTGTTGATGTGGGGGATGACGAGGGGAGGGATACCATTGTTGGCCTTCTGGTCGCAAGCGACGTCCTGCAGCCAGCCCTTGAGGAAGCCCGGGGTCTGGTAGAGGTAGGAGAGAGTAGGTGTGAAGACCTGGATGTCGCCAGTCCAGCCAAGACGCTCGTCACGCTGAGGGCAGTCGGTAGGCACCGAGATGGTGTTGCCGCGCGTGCTGTAGACCACGTTGGAATGGAGGCGGTTGAGCATGGCGTGGCTGCACTCGAAGGTGCCGGTGCGCTCCATGTCGGTCGAGGTAAGGACGGCAACGAGATCCTCCTTGTTCAGGTTGGCCCAGCCGTCAACCTCAACGTAGCGGAAGCCGTGGAAGGCAAACTTGATGTGGTGGCCCTTGAGGCTACGGCCGCCAAGGGTGAACTTGTCCGTGGCAGCGGCGCAGCGAAGGGGACGAACACCCAGCTCGCCATTCTCCATGACTTCGGCATGGCGGAGGGTAAGAGTGCCGCTCGAGGGGGGCTCACTGGCAATCTCGACGTAGCCGGCAATGTTCTGTCCAAAGTCGACGACAGTCTTGCCACTAGGAGTCGTGATGATCTCAACGGCGGAGAAGCGTTCAACAGCACGAACAGGAGGTGACTCGACAGTCACGAGCTGCTCCTCGGGCTTTCCAAGGACCTCTGCCACCTTCCACTCTCCTGCGTCCCAACTGTCCTCGATTGTCGTGTCGTAGTCCTCGCCGTCGTACAGCTCACTGCGGGTGATGCTGCCGTAGCTCCACTCCCAGCCGTCACCCGTGGAGGCAACAATCTTGCCGTCGATCTCGAGCTGGGCAAGAAGCGAAGGCTGATTGCCGTACACATTGCGAAGTCCCTCGGCCCATCCGAGACGAGTCGAGTACCAGCCCTCGCCAATCCAGGCGCCAAGGACGTTGCGTTTGCCGGGCTGGAGGGCGGCGGTGACATCGTGCACAGCGTAGGGAAGGGTGAAGCGATAGTCGCGCCATCCAGGAGCCATAAACTCATCGCCGACGCGCTCACCGTTGACGTAAGACTCGTACACACCGTGTGCGGTAATGTAGAGGCGGGCACGAGTGATCTTCTCGGGGGCCTCGAACGACGCGCGAACGCGGAAGGGGCGCTTGGGCTTGTCGGCGTCCTGGGCCGGAGCGCCAACGAGCTGGGCAGACCAGTCGGCAGTGTCGAGGAAGGCAGCCTCAATATCGAGCGAGGCCACTGGCGAAACAACGTTGTCGGCGCCATGTGCTGACACCTCAACGCGGACAATCTCGCGGGAACGAAGTGGTGCCGAAGGCCAGGGGACGAGGACCGACTCGGGCGACTCGACGGCATACTCTTCAACCTTGCCGTTGCGTTGAATCTTGACGTTGTAACCGGTCTGGGTCCAGCCAGCGGGGCCGGTCTTGAAGCGCCAGCTGAGGCGGGGGGAAGGAGTACTGACCCCCAAGCCCGAGGGGTAGTGCTCGGCGGTGAGTGAGTCGATCTCAATGTGGGTGCGGGGCTCGGTCACCATGTTGTGTATAGAGATGGTGAATGCAGTTGTGTCTGAGCAGCCCAAGGTTGGGGTGCTGAGCTCTTATATGTATATCATGCATTCGCACCGGGGGCCGCTGCGGGCACCCACCGAGTACATGGACTGAAGTTGACATGAATCTCGGATTGTTGTTGCCCCGTCCACCGAGCGCTTAAACTTCGGAGCTGTGCCAACGACGGAGCAACCAGTTTTCTGTAATCCACAGCGCCTCCGGAGCAGCGGCTCGCCAAGCCGGCCCAAGCTCAGGACTGGGGCTCTGCATGAAGGCGTAGACTGCACTCCTCGCAAGCCTCGCAGCTGACGTCGTGTTCCCTCGGTGCCACACTTGCATTCACCGATTGATCACCGAGCTGAGCATGGACCACCGAATCGTTAATCCGCAGACGGGGCCCGCCTCAGGTCGGACGGAAGAATGCCCCACCGAGATCCTGGAACTGGCAAATGGCAGAGACCTTCGAGCAGATGAGCAGCTGCTCTGCCCATGTGCGCGGTTCCTTGCTGCGATGCAGCACAACTCCACAAATGTGGGGGGAAGGCAATATGTAGATAGTAACCCTCTGAAGTGTCTTGGAAGTAGGGCAAGTGGGGGCGGGATCAAAATGTCAGTGGGACTCGCCTCGCGCGAAACCTCCTCTGTAAGACAACCATCGTCTTCCATGCTTGTCATATGCTATGCTTGATTCTCTCAAAGTGCTGCATGCTCTTGTACACTACATTGCTGCTACTGCTAGGATAAACGCGCTTAGTACACACGCTTGAAGGGGGGAACGTGCTTGCACTCGTTCTCGTCAAGAGTGTGGCTGATGACATTACGGTACTTCAGCTCGACCTCGGGCGAGTCGGGGTCGCGCTGGAACGAGAGCGTGTGCTTCATCCACTCCTTGTCGTCACGCTCTGGGAAGTCCTCTCGGGCGTGGGCACCACGTGACTCCTTACGGGCGGCGGCGGAAACGACAGTCTGGATGGCGCACTGTTGAATGTTGCGGAGCTCAAGGGTCTCAATGAGGTCCGAGTTCCAGATCATCGAGCGGTCCTTGATGCCGACCTGGTCGTAGGTCTTGAAGACCTCGGACATGCCGCGGACACCGTCGTCGAGCGACGACTGGGTACGGAAGACAGCGGCGTCGGTCTGCATGGTCTTCTGCATGTTGAGACGGATGGTCGAGGTGTGGAGGGGTCCGTCCGAAGTACGGATCTTCTCGAGGTTGGCAATCGACTCCTTGCCAAGGTCATCCTTCATGGGCTTGTGGGGGGTGTTGGGGGCAAGAGTCTCCTTGATGTGGTTGGCGCAGGCACGGCCGAAGACGACAATGTCAAGAAGAGAGTTGGCACCCAGACGGTTGGCACCGTGGACCGACACACAGGCGGCCTCACCGGCAGCGTAGAGACCAGGAACGACCTGGTCCTTTCCGGCGTCGTCGACGGTGATAACCTCTCCGGTCCACTTGGTGGGGATACCACCCATGTTGTAGTGGACGGTGGGGAGGACGGGGATGGGCTCCTTGGTGACATCGACGCCGGCGAAAATGGCAGCAGTCTCCGAGATACCAGGGAGACGCTCGTGGAGGACGGATGCGGGAAGGTGCGAAAGCTGGAGGTAGATGTGGTCCTTCTCGGGTCCAACACCACGGCCCTCACGGATCTCCATGGTCATCGAACGCGAGACGACGTCACGCGAGGCCAGGTCCTTGGCGGTGGGGGCGTAACGCTCCATGAAGCGCTCACCGTTCGAGTTGAGAAGGTAACCACCCTCTCCACGAGCACCCTCAGTGATGAGGCATCCCGAGCCGTAGATACCCGAGGGGTGGAACTGAATGAACTCGAGGTCCTGGAGGGGAAGGCCGGCACGGACAACCATAGCGTTTCCGTCACCCGAGCAGGTGTGAGCCGAAGTGCACGAGAAGTAGGCACGACCGTAGCCACCAGTGGCAAGAACTGTCTTGTGCGAACGGAAGCGGTGGAGGGTGCCGTCCTCCATGTTGAGGGCAATGACACCGACACACTCGCCGTCCTGCATCAGGAGGTCCATGGCAAAGTACTCGATGAAGAAGTTGGTGTTGTGGCGCAGCGACTGGCCGTAGAGAGTGTGGAGAAGAGCGTGGCCGGTACGGTCGGCGGCGGCGGCGCAACGGTAGGCCTGGCCACCCTTGCCGAAGTTGAGCGACTGTCCACCGAACGCACGCTGGTAGATCTTGCCCTCCTTGGTACGCGAGAAGGGGACACCGTAGTGCTCGAGCTGGGGAGACAATGTCAGCGGCTGCGCGCGCTATCCGGACAATTTCTCGAGCTGGCTTTGTAACTGAATAGTTGCCAATGGTCGAGCACTTACCTCGATGACGGTCGAGGGAGCCTCACGGGTCATGTAGTGGATAGCGTCCTGGTCACCGAGCCAGTCCGAACCCTTGACGGTGTCGTACCTGTGTGGATCAGTTTCTGACAATAGCATTTACCGCGCACGAGCCACTTACATGTGCCACCTCCAGTCGTCCTCGGTCATGTTACCGAGAGCGGCGTTGATACCACCCTGCGCGGCGACAGTGTGACTACGGGTAGGGAAGAGCTTGGTGATACAAGCAGTCTTCAGGCCACCCTCCGCTGTCAAGTGTTAGCTCACTGCGCACTCCTTGTTATTTTCTCAGGACGTACCGAGACCGAAAGCAGCACGGAGACCGGCACCACCGGCACCACTTGTCCTGTCAGTACTAGCTCATTTTGCTCCACTGTCTTCCTCCAGTAAGACTTACACAACGACGGCATCGAACCTGCGAAAACGTCAGCACTGTTCTCTGCTCCGGACAAATTATTGAGTGAAAGCCGGAGTCCGGGCTGCGAAGGATGACTTACTCGTGGTCAATGACGGGGTAGCCCTTGTGCTGGCCAAAGTTCTGGAAACAGGTTAGCTCTGCACATCATATGCTCCAGTCGGCCGACGAATTCGAGTGCGCGCGACCGTCGCACGAGTCAAGTTGGGTACTAACGGTAGCCTCCTGAGCGCGTGCGGTCTGGCTGGCGACGACGTAGCCACGGGTGTTACGAAGAGCGAGGCCCGCCTTGGTGGGGCGGGAAAGAGCGCGCGAGAAGCGCATCATCTTGAACTAGTTTTAGGAGTGGTGAGGAAGGGGTTTGTAGAAAAGCAAGATGCCCTATGGAGGAGACGAAGGTGTTCAGGTGGTGCTGCACTCCTCGACTGCTCCTCCCCTGCTGCCTGCCCTGCAGCACAGTGAGAGTGCCCCCGTCACATACAACTCGCGGCCGTTCGTTGGCTCGGAAGGGGTCGGACCCACTACCAGTGGCTATAACGCCGACCCAGGCCGAAATGGGTAGCCAACCAGCGCAAGGCAGGTTGTCACCACCATACTATGCTGGGTCAATGCATATAATCGTTGACTTCATGAAATGCATGCATCGTCAGTAGCATGGTGCGCTTTACATGCTTGGTGGCTATTGCCATACTGTTGACACTGCTCTGCATGCAATCACACGGTCAATCACAACTGCACGCTGATGCACGGATCTGCCCGGCCAGTTGGAACCCAGCTTGACCAAATCATTGCTCTACCGCTTCTCGCAGCTGTTCATTTACCGCGCACTGACCGCTGTCTGTAGCCCCGTGATCCCGTCGGCTGATCATTCTATTCACCCACCCAGGTCCCCATTCAGGCCAAGTACACCCCCGACAGCCAGCGGGAGGTTCCTGTGCGATGCATGATCTGCGATCGCTCCGGGGCCGAGGGCTCCGCAAACCTCAACAAATGCTCATCACACTTACGACTGTTTCAGGCGTCCCTGCGCCAACATGGTGGTAGCGTGCCTATCGCCTCCATTCTAGCATGCCTTGAACAATTGTCAACAAAGCCGGTGGCCCCCCGAAGAAGTGTCGGAAAGCATGCATGTGGTCAATGAACAAATACATCGGCACTCCCAGACTGCCTTGCGAGTAGCGCACAGACAGTCCTGGGAAGCCTGAGCAGAGATACGGTATCATGAGGGAAGAAAGCCCGGGACGATCAATATAACTGTTTATGGATGGGGGTGAGCTTGCTGCCGACGCTTTGCCGCCCGCAAATATCAGGTGCGTCAAGCGAGCACGCCTCACTTGCTCGCCTTCGCGGCCGCCTCCTTCACGGGTGCTGTGGCTGTTAGCGCACAGATTCACTGTGGCGACACTGCGACTCACTGAAGTAAGGGTGGCCCTGCGCCTCCTCTGCGGTCAAGCGCTCCTGGTGGTCGTAGCGGAGGAGCTTGTCGAGGAAGTCGATAGCCTCGTTAGAGATGTATCGCTGGTTCTCAGACGTGATAAACTTGGACCACGGCTTGCGGGGGTATCGTCCAAGAATGTCGTCAAACTGTCCGTCGAGGTCAATGTCGTACCTCTCGAGGTAGGTGAACAACTCGTCGGTACCAAGGACCTTTGCAATCTTGACAAGCTGGTCCGCGTTGTCGTGTCCGTGGAAGAAGGGCTCCTTGCGGAAGATCATGCTTGCGAACATGCACCCCAAACTCCACATGTCCAGACTGTAGTCATACTCCTGGAAATCGACAAGGAGCTCTGGTCCCTTGAAGTATCGCGACGCGACGCGAACGTTGTATTCGGTGCGCGGGTGATAGAACTCGGCGAGTCCCCAGTCGATCAAGCGGAGCTGCTTCTTCTCGTGATCAATCATGACATTGTGAGGCTTGACGTCGCGGTGCATGATACCCTTCGAGTGGCAGAAGTCGAGGGCTTTGAGGAGCTCAAAGATGTAGAAACGGACGTCAAAGTCGTTAAACTTGGGATACAGCGTCTTGAACTCGGTATTCTGAAAGGTCAGCTACATGCCGTAAAGCCCCTCAGTCCATATCCCACTCACATTGACATACTCGGAAACGATAGATGGTGTCTTTGACTGCGCGAGTTAGAACCTGGACACAATTGCGTTCCCCGGACGCGGCGCCACACTCACCTGGCTGTCACGGACAACGTCGAGCAAGCTGATCACATTGGGCCCGCCGGCAAGGTTCTGCAGAATCTTGATCTCACGCTTGATCTTCTTCTTCTTGACGGGCTTGAGGACCTTGACGATGCACTTCTGGTTGGTGGGGAGGTGGACCGACTCGAAGACCTACGGCGGCATGTTAGCATCCGATGTGCAAGCATCCCACTCCCAAACAGCACGCACCTCCGAGTACTTTCCCCTTCCGACCTTGCGCACAATCTCGTAGTTGTCCTGCGATCCCCAGGTCACAGCCAGGTTGTCTGTCGGTGTCAGTGATCAGCTTGGCTCCAGGCGCAGCCATCAAACTCACCATAGTCCCACCATGACTTCCCCAGCTTCTCGTTCGCATCGGGGTAGACGCGTGCCTGTAGACAATGTCAGCATGCCGAAGCAGATGGGCGGTCGTTGAGGGTGGTGTGCCGAGCAGCTGATGGTGGAGGGACACACAAAACCAACAGCTCCGACTCGGCCAAGCTGCGCGCGGCGTTCTCCCACTGTGCCCTCCCAACGCTGGCCAGACTCACAATGCTCCTTTGTCCCGCCATGTTGCTATGCCGTATTGCACCAGCTAGGCCAAAGGATAGAGATGTAGACGACAGCCCGCCCTCGCGCTCAGAAAGTGATGGACAGAATCACTTGCGGCAGTTGGTGGCGTGCAATATACCCCCGTGATCGGCCCCGGCATCCAATTGGCTGACAACCACCGCCGAAGCATGAGTCTTGTCACTTCCCGCCAGTTGGCATTCCAGGTGCTGTAACGTTCCCCAGGCGAGCTAGTTGTTGTACATGCAGCAGGCGCACGGCTTGTGTAGGAGATCGTGCCAAGACACTGTACTGTACAGTGCACAGTGCACTCAGTGACGTCTGTACCGCCAGTCATACCAATGTGTGGCAGCGTCAAGCGCCACGCAATGTTCTTCACAACATTGCATCATCAATTGTACAGTGGCCGGCCAGACCAGATGCCAGCACACATGCCGTGTCACTGGGCCATGCTCGCCTGGGCAGAATGCTATCAAGTCTACCATGCTATCTTCCTCCAAGGCCCAGCTCAAGCAGTACCACGTACCGCGAGCTGAACAACTCAGAACACCCAGCCCTCGTCCGCCTCGGCCTCGGCCCAAGGGAACTTTTCACGTAGAGTCTTGGTGAACAGCTTCTCCAGCGGCACGTCGTACTTCTTGGCCCACGCAACAGTAAGACGAGGGTCCTGAAATATCAGTATGGTCCAGCTTAGCAGCGCGCCGACTCACAATGTAGTTGATCTTGGACGTTCCAAGTGCGACGTCCTTGAGCTTGTCACGGTCACCCAGCTGCACCTTCAGCGTAGAGATGCGGTCGTCGAGCTTGCCGATTTGCTCAAGAAGCTTTTCCTCGGTAGCTGGAGTATGTCAGTTAAACGTCCACGAGCCACTAGGCTTTACACACCATTCTTCTTGGGCTCAACCTTACGCGTCTTGCGCTCCTTCGCAAGCACTTTGAACTCGGCCTTGATGTCCTTGATCCTCTCGTCAAGCACCTTCTTCGACAGCTTCTCTCCGCCCTCGTCCTTGAGCTTGAGGTTCTCTTTCTCAAACTTCTTCTGCGCCACGTCGATCGCCTTGTCGAGCAACTCCTCTTCGTGACGCTCCATAAACTCGTCGTCCAAGTCCGACTCGTCGTCGATTAGCTCGGGGTGCTTTTTCTTCGCCTTAGGATTCAGGGCAAACAGCTGCAGGCGCAGCTTCATGCGCTGGTATTTGACGGCGCGAACCTTGTCACCGGCCTTGGCGAATGACTCGGCAAAGTTCTTGCTGACCGACTTTTGATGGTTACACAGGATAGCAACGTCGCGGTTGGCAGTGTTGTATGCGGCAATCTTCTCGGCAATCGTACCATTCTTAGGTGTGTTCTTGAGTTGCTGCTGGAAGGTCCACGAAGCGTTATAAGTACGGAAGACCTTGGCGGTGAGGCCCTTCATCTGCTCTTGCAGGTACTTGTTGAGAAGAGTGGTGTTGAGGCGGTCAAAGAGGTCATCGCCCTTGGTCTTGGGGTCGGCCTTGAACAGCTTGATGTTCTTGAACACTTGGGCATCGACCTCGACCTCCTGGTGGTAGCGCATCGAGTCCTTACCCAGGAAGTCAAAGACAACCTTATTCGGGGGCGAAAGCGTAACGTGTTCGTAACGGAGCGAGCAGCAGCCGACAGTGTCGGCCTCGTCCTCACCCTTCTCGTTACCGGCACGAAGAGCCAGACGGTCAATAAAGTACAGCGCGGTCGCACGCTGACGGTCCGCCATAACCTTGGACTTGAGGTCCTCGGTATAGTCACTACGAATCTTGTCGACGTGTTTCTCATTGTCAGCAATGATATCTCTCACACAAACTCACAATAAGCTCGCGCGCCTTCTCAAATTTGGCACGGTCACTCTGACCCTTCCACGAACTACCGGCGGACAAGAAGACATACTTGGACTGGCCGTTGACGTTCTCCTTCCAGTGCGCCAACCAGGTCACAGTGTTGTCGTGCTGCACGCCCTTCCACTTGCCTGGAATGTTGGGGACAGGAACAGGAGCATCCTTGCCAATGTTGATTACAATGTCCTCGGGGCGGAGTCGGAGCTTGAGTGTACCCTTACGAGGGTGTTCACCACGACCACGGAACAAGGACGGAGGCTCAGCACGGAAGTTGCCTGCCTTCTCCTTGCGACCGTCGACCATGACGTGAAGGTATGGAGCCTCGAGCTTCTCCCTCGCCTCCTTCATACTGTACTGTCAGCGTCAAACTTCGACGTCGCACTTACGCCTTCTTCTCCTCCTTGGTGAGCTGCTTCTTCTTATCGCGCTCAGACTCAAAGTACTCGAACACGTCGCGGAAGTCGCACTTGTCCAGCGAGGTGACCTTGACCTTCTCCTTCTGCAAGGGGTTAGCGCAGCCTCCTGCAGCAGATCCAGTCACGTACGGGAGGATACTTGTCAAGCATCGCCTTGAAATCACGGAAGAAGTTGGCGCGGAACGTAGGGTCCTTGGCATGGTCGGTCTCGATCATGGCGCCAAAGAAGCCCGCAACCTCCTCAGACTCTGGGGGCAGAGTGAGGGGCACACCGTCATACTTCATCTTGACATTCTTGGGGAGAGGGACATAAGGGGGGGGGAAGAGCACGGCGTTGTGCTCGAAGGTGGTCCACTTGACCGAACCGTCGCCACCCTCCTGCTGTTCCCACCACTTGTACTGCCGTCGTCAGCATTGCGATCATCGCTCGCGTGAGGACTCACCTGGTCGTCATCCTCGTCGTCTCCGCCCTTGGCTTCCTTCTTCACGGCAGGCTTCTTATCGATTTTGGCGGCGGCAGCCTTGCCCTTCTTCTTGGCCAAGGGGGCATCGTCGTCGTCGTCGTCGCTCTCGTCCTTGACCTTCTTGGCCCGGCCGGCGCTGCTGCGTGGAGCTGCCTTCTTCACCGGAGCCTTACGCGCCTTTGCAAGAGGCTTCTCGTCCTCGCTCGACTCGCTCTCGGCCTTGGCTGGTGCTTTCCGCTTAGATGGCGGCTTGGACGAGGTGCTCGAGACAGGGGCACGCTTCTTGCGTGCTAGAGGCTTCTCATCCTCGGACTCGGAGTCGGACGCGGCTGCTTTACCATTGGCGGGCTAAGTCAGATTAGCGAATTGGGTCGTGTGGTGGCTTCGATTGCATCAACGTACCTTGAACGAAGGGCCAACGTCGTCGCTGTCATCGTCGTCACTTTCGACAATACGGCGCTTCTTCGCTGCGCTGGACGACACGCGGGGTTTCTTGCTCTGGAAGGAAATGTCAGCGGCCGTCACCTGCCAGCCTGGAATTGGACCATGACGATGCCACTAGGAATGTTGGGGCCGAGGCGCGCCACAATGATTGGATGTTTCAACTCACCAGAGGCTTCTCATCCTCGCTCGACGAGCCTGCACGCTTGCCGTTAGGCTTGGGGCGGGACCTAGCTAGAGGAGCGTCGTCGTCGTCGCTGTCCGAGTCATTGACGACTGGGACGCCGGCTGCAAGTTCATTAGCGGTGGAGGCGAAACTTGGTGCCTCCACAGCTACGGGCTCGGCTGGCGCAGACATTTGCACGGCGTGAGAGACAAATGTAGCCAAGAAGTGTAGAGTAATTCGTGCAAGACCTAGAGGTTGAGAGGGAGAGGGAGACGAGGTGCTTGCAGGTGTAATCGCACAATGAGAAGGGGCTTGGGGGAGTGGGCGGGATACGTTATACCTCTCTTTGGGAGAGGGGTCGGGGGGTGATGGGGGGCTGGAACTGACTAAGTTCAATCTGGCTCGGGCAGGCAGACCCTTTGAGCACAATCGACCAAGTCCCCTAAATGCCCGCTACGGTGGAGCACGGAAGCAAATCAGCACCACTCGATCGGCACACGACGGAGTTTTAGCAGGGTGGCACTCACTCGCCGCCCCTTGACGGCTGGCAGGGAAGGTCAGCCGAGGCACACGCGCGAGTGGAGGAGGTTCGACGGCGCGGTGCCATGACACGTTCCGGGCCTGCAAACACTGATCGTACATCTCAAAGTGCTCGGCAGCACTGCTTACAATCTCGAAAGCAGCATCTGGCAGCTGTCTTGGCGTCTGCGCCCGCTCTCGCTGCAACCAACTTAGAGTTCCTCGCAGGCACAGCTCGGAAAGCCAGTAGGGCAGGATGAACTACCTCAAGTCCATTACCACGTCGGTGCTCAACTCGACCGGGGTCTCGTTTCCCTTCTCCATCGGAGAGCGGATCCCGGGTGTCGAGGCAGGAAGCACGATTTGGGAGATTCGCTCCGGTGTCAAGAAGGTAGGTTTCACAGCAGCAACCCGCAGCATAGCTTCTCACACGGGGCTAACACTGCGCAGGACGATGGCACGCCATTGACCCTCTTCATCTTTGACTCGACACTACCTCCATTGCAACCTGGCAACAAGGACCGGCGCGCGCTGTTTCAGCTTGCCAAAAATGCGCTCAAGAAGCTGCGAACGATCCGTCATCCCGATGTGTAAGTGGGATCCCTCACCGCCCAGCGATGGTCTGCTCGGCTAATATCTCAGGATCAAGTACATCGACTCGGTGGAAACTGAGACCCATATCTACATTGCTACTGAGCAGGTGCGGCCTCTGCAGGCAGTTATCCGTGATTGGGGAACAGGTGGTGCTTTCGCCGGATCAGCAGGAACGAAGGGCAAAGATGGCAAGGAGGCGTGGACCGCATGGGGTCTGCGGAGTGTATCAGTGAGTTCCCTCGACGAGTCAGCAAAGACAATACTGATGTTACAAGACGGCTCTGGCCTTTTTGAATGCGGCTCCACTGTCTCAGCACCATGCGTACCTTCTCATGTCGACTGTGTTTGTGACGCCCGCCTTGGAGTGGAGGCTGGGAGGCTTTGAGCTGTTGACAGGGATGGACGACACGCAGGGTGTGCTCTGGAGCATGGGCGGCGTTGCACCAGGAAATGTTGGCGACATGTCGAGTCCCGAGGTGAAGAAGGGAGGCTGGGGTGTGTTGAGAGAGTGAGTTCGCGAGGCCGCACCTTTGCTCACACCACAGCACCGACCCATCACAGGAGGACACCTACGTTCTCGCAATGTTCTTATTCGTGCTCTACAACCCGGATCGACCACTGCCGACTTTTGCGGCCGCACCGACGCCGGCTTCAGCTGGCTCCATTCCCAAGAAGTTGTTCCCTATGTGGAAGCGGATGCTGAACCCAAATGCCAAGACGCGGTTGTCGACCGTCAACTTTGTTGCAGAGGCCGAGTCGCACGGCTTTTGGGCAGAAAACCCACTTGTTCAGTTGGTGGAGGGTCTCGATGGCTTTGAACTTCGGTCCGACGGCGAGAAGCAAGCTCTACTGCGTGGTATCAAGGAGGCGGCCGATGCTGGCTCGCTCCCCGAGCCATTCTTGGTCCATCGCGTGCTCCCCTCCTTGCTACACTCGCTCTCCCTTCCAAATGCACCTGGCGCGCTTATGCTCCCCTTGGTGCTCTCTTTGGGAAAACACGTGCCTCCGTCAACGTACAGTAAGGTGGTCCTCGAGCCGGTTGTCAAGCTGTACACCTCGACCGACCGTGTGACTCGCATGGCGCTTCTGGAAGGTCTCGATCTGTATTCGGACAAGCTCGATGCGCGCACAGTTACGGACCGCATCTGGCCCAATCTCATCACTGGTTTCGGCGACACCGTGCCCGTGATCCGTGAGGCGACGATCAAGGCCGTGTACCCTTTGGCGAGCAAGCTCTCGGATCGTATCCTGAACAACGAGCTTCTGCGGCATCTTGCCAAAATGCAGACCGACACGGAGCCATCAATCCGCACCAACACCTGTATTCTACTAGGCCGCCTTGCACCGATGCTCGGTCCGAACACGAAGAAAAAGGTGCTCGTTCCGGCATTCGCACGCAGTCTGAAGGACAGCTTTGTGCACTGCCGTGTCGCCGCACTCATGGCGCTCATGGCATCAGTCGACTGCTTTGACCGAGACGACCTTGCAGCCCGTGTCATTCCCAACATGGCCTTTGCCCTCGTGGACAAGGAGAAGACTGTCCGTGATCAGGCTTTCCGGGCCATGGCCATGTTCATGAAGCGCATCGAGGATGAGGTTGCGTCCATGCCTGCTACTGTGTTGTCTGAAGACCAGCAGAAGGCTCCCGGCGGTGCTGCATCAGCTCCTACTACCAACGCCCAGTCGTCTACCTATGTCACCAGTGCCGCTGGTGCGGCAGGGTCGCTAGCAGGCTGGGCGTTCTCGTCGCTCAGCAAGCAACTCACCACTGGCGAAGCCAACTCGTCTCTCACAGCTGCCAGCCACATCGGTGAACTGGCTACCACCCCCGTTGGAGCCACATCATCTAACACGTCTAGGCGGCCGAGCAGCGACTCCGTGTCAGCGTCATTTACGCGCCCAGCTGCCAACTCGCGTGTGTCCTCCTTTGGCGCGGCGAAGACCGGAGCGCCTTTACGCGCTGGCTCATCGGGCATGAAGCTCGGCGCCAAGAAGGCGTCCACCAACGCCAACTCTGCGCTGGCGGATGCGCTTGCAGACGAGATGGACGACGACGAGGTTGCCAACGCCTGGGGCACCGACGACCTCATGGATGTCAACGCAGACAATGATGACTGGAGTGAGTGGCCGCCACAAAGCAATTGACCAAGAACTGACACCCCACAGCCGCATTCGAATCCGCGCCACAGGAAGCTGTAGTTGTCCCACCACCACAGTCATACTATGTCGCACCACCTAAACCCAAGGAGGAGCCTCTCCCAGCACCCAAGGCGGTCAAGCCCACGCCACTGGCGGTCAAGTCACCTCCGTCCGTCAAGTCCCCGCCCATCGCCTCGGAGCGCAGCAGCGCGGAGCTTTCCAAGCCCGCTACGCCCGTGCCAAGCCTAGGCAGCATGAGCAAGGAGGAGAAGGACAAGGAGATGGCACGGCGCAGGGCCGAGCGCCAGGCACGTATTGCCGCCATGAAGGAGCAGAAGAAGACAAAGGCATGAGAGTGTGTGGCTTGCTCGTGTCTGAAGTTGTGCAGTACGGTTGGGTGTGAGCGCTGTAGTCGTAGTCGTAGCATATGCAGTGTGGTCTGTTCTTGCTTCGAGCAACACCACCCTGACCAAGCTTCGAACCTGCACACAAACACGTCTAGACTTTCGCGCGAATGATATACATGTATCAGAAATTGACTCGACGATTCCTTTCCCTGCTCTCTCTCTTCCGTATCAGAAAATGTTCCATTTCACCGTCTTGCCATTGACAACTTAGATATTAAACGGCACATTCGGGTCCGCCTGCCAGTCAAAGCTGTTTCCAGCAATCTGAGCCCACATCTCGGCGAGCTCGGTCGGCCCAGGCGCAGGAGTCTGCACGGGCGGACCGAGACCTTGGGTGAACCACGCCGAGGCATTGTTGGCGCCAGCAGGCGAAGGAGTGGGGTCGCCACTGCCCGAGATGATGGTGTTGGTTGGGCTGCGCAGGCCGGGCTGGTTGGGGTTCGTGTTTTGTGCCTGTGGGCCGCCAGCCGATCCGGGGGCAGTGTTGTTGAGTGATCCCATGCGCGGGGTCGTGCTTGCTGGCGACTGCGACATCGTGCTCCCCAATGCTGGGGGTGCGGCCCATGCGTCCGAGGTGAAGGCGCTCAGCATCTCGAGGCCGTCAAACGTCATGTCGCCGACATCAAAGAGATTGAACGCAGGCATGTCCAGGGACGACGTCGGGGGCATGGTCGGCGCGGCAAAGGTTTGCGAAGTGCCCGACGCTGCCGACATCTGGCGGCCGCGCCCATGCTGCTCGAATGGCTGGGTGCTGGTGTTCCATGCGTTGATGGGTGGCGAGGCAGATGGAGGCTCCGTCTTGCCCAACACCTTGCCCTTGCCGTTCTCGAGAAGATTGGAAGAGGGCTTGCGCTTCTTGGACGGACGAGCGGCAGCCGCCGCACGGACTTCCTTGGTCCTCTGCTCGACATCGTGCAGCAGCTCGAGAAGCTTGCGAGCACCGGGCCACACAGGCTGCAGACAGCGCAGCGAGTTGTTGGCAGACTCAACCTGCTGGCCAACAGCATCGACAACGACCTGCTCGCGGGCACGAACCTCGCAGAGCAGGAGAATAACTGCCGAAGACCAGAGGTACTGGCAGAAAACGGCAAGATGGTGCGATACCGGCACCACGACTCTCGACGTTGCGGCAATGTGGATGACCGAACGAGCAGCCTCAACGCAGTGCGAAAGGCTCTGAGAGTTGGGAGGCGGCTTGGGGCGAGGGAAGTCAGGGTTGGAGGGCAACAGGTTACGGTGCAGAGTGAGGAGCACCGCAAAGTACGAGTTGCTGAGAACTGCCGACATGAGCGACACCGGGCGCGAGGAGGAAGCATCCTTGTACTTCTTGGGAACCTCGGTTTCGAGCCAGTCACGAAGCAGGCGGTCCAGCTTGTCAATTGTACGCTGCTGGCTCTCGCCCCAGGACTGGTCGGACACGTTGCGGCCATTGTTGGGACGGTAGAGAAGGTGCACAACACGTCCAGCAATCTTGCACAACTTGGTGAGCGCAACAAAGCCACTCATTGTGCAGTCGAGTGGTTCCTCAGGCATGTTCGACATTGCCTCCTCGGTCAGGGCATCGCCAACGGCATGGATAGAGGCGTCGTCGGCCTCGGCAGGTAGAGGCACATCAATGTCTTGGTCATCCACACACAGAGGACGTCCCAGCGTGATCGAAACGAGACTGAATGTTAGCTACAAACTGGAATCAAAGCTTACCGCTCCAGTCCATAAATAGCCCACCAACAGCGAGCACCCAGCTGCTTGACGGCAAAGCTGACCTTGAAGTTGCTAGCGGAGCGCTGAATTGTTAACTCTAGCTTCCAAGCTGAGACTCACGTGAAGACCAATGTCCTGAGCAATGCGCACGGCTTGACTCGCCAACAACCAAGCCATTGGCATGGCGTTGACACTTGCTTGGAACGCAGCAAGCAGGGTCAAGCACTGGACCTGGTGAAGGTCGATGTCGCGAATGGTCGTGAAGTGTATGATCTGCGAGCGCTCAAACCAGATGACTCCAGCCTCTGCCTCTCCAGGAAGCACGGCGTCGCCACCTTCCTTGCCCGACTGCTGCTTGGCGCGCTCACGGTGCCAGGCAGCAGAGGTGACGAGCACACGCTCGCCGAGGGCAAAGACAGCCATGACAACTGAGATGAATCCTCCACGGACACGAGAAAAGTCACCAACAGCGACCTTGTCCATGAGAGCGTGGAAGCGCCTGCGGAAGTCGGGCTCGATGAAAATGGGGAGCACGGGGTGGATCTCTGCAAAGTAGGCATCGACAAAGCTCTCGGCATCCGCGCGGGGTGGGAAGGTGACCTCCTCAACACCTGGGAGGACACGAACTTTGCCTGAGCCAGCGACTGGCGCAAAGTAAGGGTGGTTGTCGGGCGGCGACGCCTCGGGATCGGTCTCGTTGACAGCGGCATACGTGACCCGGCCGCCGGAACGCTCGCCCTTGGTCTCACCATCTCCGCCAAAGGAATCCAGGAGTGAGAAGGTGTTGGAGGGTCCGATCCAGCGGTAGTTGCCGCTCTCATCACGGAGAAAGCGCCTGTACTCCTCGTCATCCTCGTTGGGAGTCTGCGAGCGGGCCGACCGGTCGTCGTCCTCATCAGGCGTCGATTGACGAGGAAGGGGAGGAGGCATCGCAGGCACGGCGCCAGCGGGCATACCCTCGGGGAGCTTGCCATCCTCAAAAGCGTTCAGAAGAGGCAGAAGACGCTGCTGCATAGACTCGAGCGCTTGAACACGGCCAGAGAGGTCCTGGACATACGCACGCGAGTAGGCCGCGCGGTCACGGGTGGGCTGGTACTCGCATTCGGCGCCAGTCATTGTGCACTGCTGGCAAGCTGCCGCGCCGCCTGCGGTCGTCGCAGGACCAGGAAGACATTTGACCTTCTTCTGCCGACAAGCACGGCATGCGGCAAACGCGCGGACTTTGGAAAGATCGCCCTTACTGTCGGGGCCAGCAGCCGCTGGCATACCCCTCGACCCAGCCGCAGCTGGGTCAGACGCAGTGGGCGCCCGGGGCCGCTTCTTGTTCGATGGCGGGCGGGCAGGGTTGGAAGCGGTAGGGTTGGAGGGTCCAGAGTTGGAAGACGACATGAAGGCAGACATGTCCATGGCGAACAGGGGATGACTCCTTGTGCCAATTTACCACAGAAGTGGGCGGTGAGCTTGTGATGATGGTGGAGTGAAAGGGAAAGGCAGAGTGCCGGTGGAAACCACAGTAGATTGCGAGAGCAAGCCGTAGCACGCTCTACCAGACCTGTACTGTTAGCTAGCAGGTCTACTGGCTGATGGATGGATTGGATGAGAAGAGCAGAAGAAGGGAATGTCGTGGTTGCGGGCATGGCCCAGTCACCCGGGTCTCGTGGGCCCCGGATTTTGGACCAGGTGGGCCACACTGTGGGTAATCACGGCTACACAGACGGTGCGACGACAAAAATCAGTCTGAACGCCGAACCCTGCGGCGCAGAATGCAGCAGCAAAGGGCAAAAGGCGTGCGAGAGCTGGATAATTGCGGTAGGCATACAGGTTGCAGATCATACCAGCAATCCCCATGGTCTTCGCACTTCATGCCCCGCAGAGTTGCCCTAACGCAACTCCAAGCTAGATACATCCAACTAGAAAATAAATCTCTATAATGCGAGAGGCTACATTGTGCATTAACCCTGGATGCGCTTCGCGAGGTCCTTGGCCGAGATGGCCTGGAGCTCGGAGCAGCCACCGATGAACTGCTGCTTGATGTAAATGTGGGGAACAGTGCCCTGGCCGTTGAGGTCCTTGAGGTAAGCCTGGATGGCCGAGCCGTCGTCACGCTCGTCGAGCCTAGCAAGGCATCAGCAGGGAATCACAAATTGACGTCTTGCTACTCACTCAAACACCTTCATGTCGTCGGTGGCCTCGGCGAGGATGGACTTGGCACGGCGGCAGTACTGAGATGCGTAAGCAGATGTCACCCGAAGTGGAGGCGAGTGGAAGACGGGCGAAGCCGAAGGAGACATTGCAGAAGAAGGCTTGTGCACAAGTGCAACCCCCTGTCGGAAGCTCCAGTGTCCCGTACTGTGCCATACGCAGAAAATGTCGCCACTTGTGAAGATCTGGCACACTTACGGGGCAGTACGACTTGGAGAAGACGACGACGTTGTTGTCCTTGATGGCCGAGTCGACCAGCTCCTTGGCAGAAGTCATATCGGCGGGAGAGACGGCGGTAGAGAGGAATGAACCCAGTTTGACGGATGCAAGGGGGGCAGCGGGGCGAGCGTATATGGGCGATGCGCGAAGATGGGACGCAAGAGTAGTAAGACGGCGTGTGGCCGGGAACATGGAAGTTAAAGGGGGGGAGCAATGCCAACTACTTGCAGCCCGGATCGCTTTGTCAGGAGGGTGTCACCCAGCAGCAAACGCTTTTCCGGAACCAGTTACCGAAAACGTCATCATTGCCAACGTCGACTGATACGCGTTCACCCACATTGCCAGCTCACTGCAGCCTTCTTACTTATCCGTTGCATCGACAGCTCTGCTCACGAGCTATCAGTCATTGCGAGTGGCAAGCATTCCCTCGCATGGCCTCGCACTGCAACGTGCACAACAGAGGGGCAGAGGCTCATTGGTTCTAGCTCTGGTCGTTGTGAAACGGGGGTGGGGCGTGCGCTGTGTGTCCGTGCGCCAATGCTAGCCTCGACACTTGCCGTCGCCCTCTTCGCCTGTCCACAGGCCACAAACTCCCACACACTCTTTAACAAACAAACTGATCTCAATGGTCAGTGAAGCAATGGCTAACCTGGCACATGCAAATGGCTTGATGCTTCTTGACCCTAGACACGCACCCACAGCGCATAGAGTTCCAACACAAGGTCGAGGCATGAGGACGCCGCCGTCCTATCCCCAGATATGCCCAAGTACACCAGACTTCAGCCCTTCACCACCAGGTGGCGTGTAGCACACCAGTGGCATGTAGTCTCCACTGGCAGCCATCATCTGTCAAGCTGACAACACGATACTAGGAGATCTCTGGCCCGAGAATTGTCTATGCCCAGTCCAAAGGTTCCCAGCATCTCTGCCTCCCCCTCACACTAAAGCCACCGTGCACATCAAGCGGGCCTGTGCCTCTGGTCTCTGTAAAGCTCTCTTTGCAAGGGATTTGAAGGTGCGACCCTACTCTACACAACTCGTTCGCACGGCACATCTGTACCACCACACTTGTTGACGCCCTCTTTGCATCGGACAGAACGGCAACCCCCGGCCAGCACCCTCAAATTGAAATCTTAAGGCTGCAGCCGACTGTTATCTGCGTCTCCTTCTCCCACGACACTTGCCCTCTTCACGCTCCACCATACGCCTTACGATCTCAACGACGTTTGCCAAATCCTGCAAAACACACCCTTCACCGCCCTCCCTCCTGGCAACGACTTGGACATAAGCTCTGCTCGAGTGAGGTGCAGCCAACCCTCCTACGTGGACTTGCAAGTGACGCTTGAGGGCCCTCACTGGAATCAAGCTTTCGCCAAGCCCGACTCTGCCCACTACCGTCATTCTTCGCGCTCACGCGCAATTCCGATCGCTTCTCAACCCAAATCAGCAGCCAACACAGCTGCCAAAATCTTTCCTTGCTTCAAGGTTCTCGACTCTGACTACCCGAGTCCGCGAGCACAACATCTCCCTACCGCACAGATCCTCGCCACGCGACACAGGGCCTCGGAAAATGGTGAGCGATCTGAAAATGGTCAAGCAATTGTGTGACTGATCTCTACCGAACCCACTTTGCCTCCTCTCTGTCGGACACCGTGCTGTATTTCCCTTTCCATCCGCCCTGGCCAGCTTTCTTCTTTGCCCGAGCCATCCAATGCCTCATTGGGCTCCCAGCCTGGACAGCAAAACACACTGGAATCCAATGCAGGCCATACTGCCTGCGGGCCCTCTGCGAAGGCCCCTTTGACTTTTCTCGTCGACGCTTCCGCCCTGGATGCAGCTCTGCATCAACTGGACCTGTCTCATTCTCGAAAATCAGCGGCCCCCTCTTCCCCAGACAACCACTCTTTGGCGCCCTCACTCCAGTCTCCCTTCTCTGCTTCCAACCAGACTTCTGACTCTGACACTTCCCATCACACTCCGTCATCTTCGGCAGAATCCATCGGCTTGGTCTCTACAGACAGTCCTTGGCCACGTCGCGAAACTGTGAGCGCAAAGCTCCAAGCTGCTCAACTGTGTCTCGACACGGCTATGGATCTGCCACTGGGCCGTCCGAACTCCGTCATCTGCTCTACAGATGGTGAGGATGATATGCCAACCCGGTTCGTTTGGACTCCCTCGCCAACTGATTCTCGTCGCTCTCGAAACACATTCTGGACCGGTACTGCAGAGCCACGTCGTGTGACTTCAGCTGCAGCATCTCCCCGAAATGACATGCGGCAAGGTGGTGTCTGCTACGCCCGCGATGACTCACCTTGTCTTCGCTCCAGTGCAGACGAACGTGCCAGCTCGGATCACTCTTGTCAGTCGGGTGTCTCTGGTCCTGGAAGGCGCCCCGCTATTCGGGTGACCGAGTCACCGCAAGGCCCACGCCTGTCGTTTATCACCACCGGTATTGCCCTTTTGGGACCACCTCTGCCAATCTTAGCACGCTCTGGCTCGCCTTCCAGTCAAGCTTCCTCTACTGCAACGACAACTGCTCGCCCTCCTAGCTCTAGGTCTACTCAGTCTTCCTCTGAGCCCTCAACTGTCTCTCGCAAAAGTCGCTTTAACCGGCTTCGTGGTCTCGTCTCCAACCTCGATTTTACTCAGCCTTGGAGCTTGGTTGAACGCCCAAACAATACAGAAGGGGAGGACGACGAATCAGATGCAGAAGAAACTCTTTACTGGCCAGCCGAGGAGATATCGCCACCTCAAATCAATCGTTTGTCTCTTGGCCGCACCTTCCAAGCCGATGATATTGCACCGCTTGCCAACTCAAGCTCGGTGTCTCTCCCAGCGTCGCCCGCATTCCCGGATAGGTGTCTTGACACTTGGCCGCGGGCACGAACATACTGCCGCTCCTTGGTAAACGTTTCTCATAACCGTGGCAGTGCCCAGCCCGCCCCACCTCAGCCTGACCAGACGGAGTGCCCCACGCCGCCCCCGAATCACTGGCCCAAGCTGGCACCCCAGAACGGCTTGTTCAAGAAACGCTCTAAAAGGACCATGGCTCTTGATTTTGCCATGCCATCGCACAGCACAACAACCCCGGAAAATTCGTCCCAGAGTATGGTTCCAGCCCGCGTAAATACTCAGTTGCGCAAATCCAAATCTATGCGCCCAATGCGCGTGCCTCGCGAGCCTCCACGGCCTCCTCGCCTGAGGAAAGAATCGTTTGGAGTGGCGCATACCGGGTACAGCAAATCCCTGCGGCCGGTTACCCCAGTGATGGACTCGGCCGGATCGTGGCGCGAGTCGAGCAACGCTTATCAGCGTATCATCTCGACTGAGAACGGGGCCATGGAGGTCAAGCGGCAAGAAGTCATGTGGGAGATGTGTGAGACTGAGAGCGCGTTCGTCCGCTCTTGTCGCGACGTTTTGCGCTTGTTCGTCGCTCCGCTCCGCACCCCTCATGGGCAATGGATACCCGGCATCCCCGATGGCGTGACATATCTGTTTGAGGCGCTCGAGACGATTACGCAGGTGCACGCCAAGCTGACCGAGGAGTTGAATGCGATCCGCGGCTCGGCAGACCTGGTGCATGTTGGTTCGTTTGCCAGCGTTCTCCTTCACTGGATCCCAGGACTTGCCTGCCACGAGCAGTATCTGCTCCTGTTTGACAAGGTGGTGCAGACAGTGGAAGAGGCAGCGCACGACGACTCGAGCACATTTGGCGAGTTCCTGAGGCTCCAGATGAGCGATGAGGCGCTTGGCTCGCTGAGCCTGGGAAGTATGCTGCTCAAGCCAGTACAGCGGCTCACAAAGTATCCGCTGTTTCTGAAAGTGGGTTACTTCACGTTGTTTTGGCTGACGACCTAGCGCCTCTCGAAGGCCACGCCGAGCTCGCACGCCGCGCATGGCACTGTCCTTGCCGTGATCGACGTGACTGAGTCACTACTACTCACTCTTCAGGACCGCAAGGCGCTTGAAGACGATCTTCAGCAGTTGTCGCTCCTTGAGGATCACCTTGACAATCTGCCACACAATCTCAACCTCACTGGCCGCTGTCGTCGACTCGTAGCCCACGCCCAAGTTGTTCGCGTGATACGGGACTCGAACGATGGACGCAGCACCTTTTCGCGGGCCACCAGTCTTCGCTCTCTCCGAGCATCGCTCTCCTCGGCCTCGTCATCCTTCACAGCACCCCGCTCGCGTCCCATCCCATCATCGTACAGAGTGCACTCGCCCGATTTGGGGAAGCACATGAGCCCCGGTCCGACAACAGTGCCCTCGTCTGCAGCGTCATCCGCCCACTCATCAGGAGCCTCCTCACCTGTGCGCGAGGAGCGCACCATCTCTCGTAGCCCCTCGTGCTCATCGCTGGCCGAAGGACCCTTGCCAGTCACCAGGCTTAGCAGCAAGGTCCGGCATGAGGATGAGCTCACGCTTCTCGTCTTTGACACCATGGTTGTGCTGGCTGCAGCCACGCCGGACAGCAAACGATTCTTCAAAGCGCGCAAAGCCGAGCCTGTGCGCTTCCGCGTTTTGTCCGCGACAGAGGGCGGATGGGGTCAGGTGGAAGATGTTCGCGAGGTTCCAGGTATTGGTCGTGAGTGTTTCTTTGATTTCCTGGCAATCTAACCATACCCAGCGTATCCCAACGTCTTTGAACTCGCGCTTCGTCCACCTGATGGTCAGCCAGTCACGACAACTTACGCGATGGCCGCACCCACCTCGCAGTCTCGAAGAACACAACGTACAGGACTGCTGTCCGGCCAAGCGCTTGAGACGGTAACCCATGTCGTGAACGCAGTAGCATCCGCACGACCTACTGTAGATGACGTGCAAAGTGTGAGTAGTAGTTAGCAAGGCGCGCAGCCTCATAGATTAAAAGCAATTTCTCTTCCATTTCTCCTGGTTTACTTCGCGAGCGTCTGTCCGTACGCTTTGTATACACGATGTATGATCATTGATACACAGGCTCGCTTGAGCCCTGCTGTACTACCTGTCATGCCAGCAGTTCGCTTTAGGTTCACTTTACTGCTGTTGACAGCATCAGTGGCGGAACATTTGAACAAACGCATGACTCCCTTCGATTCCAACAGAAGTACAGACTACGGATTGCAAGAGGTCCAGGCTCATGGATCAGCCGGCCCTGAAGGCGTGCATCAGGCACCCACATTAGGTTGTCGGGGGGAGAAGAAAAGGCACGCATCGATTGCACGGATCCAGCGGGCCTAATTGCCACCGGAAACACCATACAGGAGACCACGTCCAACCATCCTCGCCAGCTCGCCAGGGGCGGGACCGGTGGCCGGTCGGAGGTGCTCAGCGGGGGAGGGTCAGAGCTGCCCTGCAGTCTGGGCCACCAGGCAGTGCGCGCAATATTGAGCCACCCACTCAAAGTTGCACGGCAACCTCTGACTGTCAGAGCGGTCGGGGTAGATGCCGTAACAAGTGTCACATCAGCACATCTGCATCCCCCAACCGTCTCGCATCTCACTAGATACCTTGTCATATACTTGTCATTTCGCGTGCGTCTCGTCTTCTGCACCCGGCGACCTACACTTCGAATTGTAATCCATCGCTTGTACACTCGACCCTTTGGGTGTTCCGGGCTCCAGTTACTGGTCACGCGCGTCCGAGTCGCGGAAGGGATCACGAGCCTCTACCGACCTGCGCGCACACGGATGCCCGCAGCCTGGCCGCGTGCATTCCTTATTGTGAGTCCTCACTTTCCTCAACTCTGTCGTGTACTCGTGTCGCGAGTCATCAGGCTCTGACAGTCGCGTAGCCCATCGACAACTCTGCGCACGCTCCGCTTTCCAAACAATCTCGCGCACGCGGTCTGTAAGGACGAGCGTTTGCTGCCTCTCTTCCTCTCTCCAGTCGCCGCCGTGTGTCACACCCCGCATTCTGTCTTTAGATCACCATGACGAACACGACTGTCGAGACATCCGTCGACTTGGCCGACGTCGACACGGGGGTTGCTCAAAGTAGTGAGTTTCAATCCACCTTTTGTTGTTCCATTGCGAACCCGAACCTGTTGCTCGCAAGAGATAGTCAGGCTTGTCACCTCCATTCCGCACCTCTGGGTAACGCGAGACTGACCCTCAGAACAACCTTCGGCCCTTTCTGAACCGCGTATGGTATCGAGCAAAGCAATGTCGTCGCCATCTCCATTGTCCGTCGCGACTCCGGCCACCTCATCTCCAAGCTCGAATGCAAGTCCAGCAGGTCTCGCTTCGGCTTCTCCAGCCACCTCACGACGCGCTTCCGGCCCCCTGTCGCCCGCGCCGCGTTCGCCGCGGTCCCCGTTGACGCCGCCAGCACCAGGATCCCCACGCTCAATGTCGCGTAGCGCCATGAACCCACCAACGTCAGGACGAACGCGTCCCGCATCGGCTCTTGTCCACTCCTTGGCAAGCCTTGGTCCGAACACTCTTCCCAAGCCACGATCCAACTCGTCTTTGCATAGCTCACGCCCGGCACCGCCGAGTCCTGCCAGCAGCAGGCCACAGAGCCAAGTGCTCAGCAGCCCCACCGCCAGCTTCTCGCCCAATCTCTCGCCGAGGTTATCACCTGCGCCACAGGGGCTCGGATTCAGCTCGACGTCCTCTAGCGCGTCTGGGTCTGGATTCTCAGGCTGTCGCGAACGGGCAGGAAGCACAGTGTCGACAAGCTCGGGACGCGGGCGTCGGCGCCCACGTTCTATGCTCGGCGCATCCAGCGTCGTGCCGGGACCTGTGCTCGCCGAATCTAGCCAGCCCACTATTCCAGCCTCCGAGCCGTCGTCCCCACGGAATACAGTGCAGGCTGGCCAGGCCATGGCTGCGGACGAGGACGAGGGCGTGGGAGCTACAACGGACGAGGCCACTCCGCCCACTTTGGAAGCGAGTCCAGAAATCACGAGTTTCGACTCGTCAAAGGGCGCCGAGCTGGATGCTGCCAATGCCCAACGCAAAGCGTCTGTCACCATCACCGAAAGTATATCTGCGGAAGAGACTGGGACTGGCTCGGTGGTTATTGTCCGTCGCCGCGTTGTGGTCCGCGACTACGCCTTCCCTGACGACGACGACCGTTTCTCTGGACTGGGCAAGTTCAGACCCCGTTCAAATTGGGGAGAAGGCGAGCCGGAACCCACAGACCCACCCGTTGAGGAACCGCCAGCGTCGGCCTGGGGCATGTTGGGCCACTGGGGGTTCCTTGGCCGCCGCGCCGCCAATAACGAGCCCGAGGAGGAGGAGGACTACTCGCTGCCGGAGCCGGACCATGACAACGACAACTACTGGTCCGACGACAACTTTGACGATGATGACGACGACGAGGAGCCAGACGGCCTGTACCGCGCCGCATACGCGTTTGACCCCGAGGGCGTCAACGAGATGGCCATCGACGTCGGTGACTTGCTCGACATCCGCGGTCGAGGCGGTGGAGGTGACGGATGGGTCGTGGCCATCCGATTGGACACTAGCGAGGAGGGTCTCGTTCCCGAGGGCTACTTGGAGCGCGCGAGTGAGGACGAGTACGCGACCGAGTGGGATAAGATCCGGGCTACAAGAGAGGCTGTGTTTGGCAAGGCAAGTAGCCTCGCCGACAACGACAGTGAAGACACCCTTCTCGCGTAACAACTGTCCTCTCAGACCTCTCTGCTATTGTCACAATATCGTACTCTACCCATTTCTTTTGTCTCTTGGTTTTCCCGGTCCTCATCACTCATCATGAGCGCTGTGCCTCTACCGCGCGCACTGTCGACCAGCTCGGGCATGGCACTGTCCTCTGTACCCACCATTGATGAGCTGGCAACTACCCACACTGTGATACCCTACACCACACCCAATGTATCTCTGGTATCCTAACGGTCTTTATTTGGGCGTAAATGTCGCAATATTCCGCCGCGACAATGGACAATCCAGCCTGTCAATACATTTTCCGGCTAGCAGTAGAGCGAGACAAGATGCATCACTTTCTTGCTGCAGGTATCGACGTCCTTGGCTAGCATAACGGTCGCGGATGTGTATGGGACCGGCGGGCATGACCACTCGGTCTTTGCTCGCTCGGCACTTTCGTCGCTTCGGTCTTCGGTCTCGATTGTGCCTAACAATGACGATCGTAAATAACAACGTTTGTGGACTGGATCTTTGCCTCGTTGCGAAAAAAACCTTGGAGCCTGGACCCCTGGGTACATCTGTACCTTTCATCCTCTTCCCATTCAATACCAACAAACACTTTTGGGTGCTTGCACGGCTGAAAGAGACCTCGCAAGCTCACAACATCCGCATTCCAGTCCCCTCCACACCTCCACCTCGGTCACCGCCCCGCCTGCCTGTTTATATACGTGCCCGCCCCCCTTGGCAATGCGAATCCCCAAGCCGCAACAACTCTTTCACTGTTTATCTCGCCGCTCACTTTCAACAATGTCTGCCGGCACCTTGGCCCACCTCACGCTCTCGGCCCCTCCTGATCCTGCTCAGCGTGTGAGGGGTGAGCATTGGAAGGATGACACGGGGACCTCGTTCCGTAACCCGTGGCCTTCTGCGAAGGGACAGCCTGTAAGTGGCAGTGTCTACGACGCGCGTCGGACGGAACAGTGCAAGTGTTGACTGCGTCTCTCACTGCAGGCATTCTCTGATATCTTGAAGGTAGGTGGATGGATACCCATGCCGAGAAGGTCCTAACAGCACAGTTCATGTGGCATGTAAGTCGACGTTTAATCAAAGCACAGCTACCTCGGCCCGGCTTGTGCTGCAACGGACATGCTGAACACCCACTGACCAATACCACAGGGTTCATCGGCAGAGAAGAAGGCCGAGTTCCAGGACACGTCGTTCATCAAACGCGCGACGCCCGACTTCAACTCGCCACCCGCGGGCACCGTCAAGGCCGTCTGGCTCGGCCACGCCTGCACTGTCATTTCCTTCCCCGCACTCCCCGGAGAGGAGCGTGGTCTCAATATTCTTTGCGACGCCGTATTCTCTGATCGCTGTGGGCCGACCCAGCTGTTCGGCGCGCCGCGGCGGTTTACTCGTGAGTGAGGCCCGCGAGGCGTTATTGACAACCCAGCTGTTCCTTGCGGCAACGTCAATGGCCTTCCCGAGATCGACATCGTGGTATGTCTACAGGATATGACACCAGCGGCGTATGCTGAACTCCCAGGTCCTGAGCCACAACCACTACGACCACCTCGACCTGCCCACTCTCAAGGCGCTGTACACCAAGCAGGCCGCTCGCCCTCCCGCCATGCTCTTGCCTCTCAACACGACCCGCCTCCTCGGCTCAGTCCGTATTCCTCCCGAGATCATACGCGAGCTCGACTGGTGGGAGGAAGCGACAGTCGAGGTCGCTAACCGGGGCACCATCCGCTTCACTTGCACGCCGGCGCAGCACATGACGGCGCGTACGCCCTTTGACACGGCAGCGAGTCTCTGGGCTAGCTGGGCGATCCAGGAGGTCAACAAGGCAGGCGACGTCGGTGCTTCTGTCTGGTTTGGCGGTGACACGGGTTACAGCCAGGTTGAGAGCGAGACCTACGAAATTGACCCAGCTCTGCCCGTGTGCCCAGAGTTTAAGAAGATTGGCGAGCGCTTTGGCTCGTTTTCGCTCGCCCTCATTCCTATAGGTGCATACTCGAGTCGTGTGTTTTTGAGTACCGTGCACTGCGCGCCGATCGACTCTGTTCGCGTCTTCCAGGATGTGGTGAGTGGCTTCTCTCAGAGCTCGACCAGATAGCTAACCGCTGCAGCGCGCTAAAAAGGCCATGGCGATCCACTGGGGCACGTGGGACCTGTCGTGGGAGAACCTGTCGGACCCTCCTCGCCAGCTCATTGAAGCCCGCAAGGTCGTGGGCCTGACCCAAGAGCAATTTGACATTTGCGCTCTCGGTGGCTGCGTCGTGGCCGAGGCATGAGCTATACATGTTGCATTACGAGGCCCTTGATCCTATACTACTACTAGATGAGATGTAAACTAGAACTACACGGATGAGGACTATAAAACTGATTCTGGGCTCAAGAGTGCTGGGCGCTCGACGACGGTTGTTCGTCCTTTGGCGTGTCGTCGTCACTTGTCGAGTCCTTGTGCTTGTGGAACACACCCTTCGCTGCCTCCTTGGCAGCGCCAACCGGGTGACTCATAGCATCGATAGCCTTCTCCTTGCCACTGAGAGCAAACTTGCCGTTCGCACGCTGAGCAAAGTCCTCTTCATCCGAAGAGCTCATGCCACTCGAAGCGATCGAGCTCGCGTCCGACCCGCCCGCAAAGACGCGCATGCGACCGCTGTCCTTGCGGGCCTTTGTACGGGCCTTCTTCTTCTTCTGGTGGTCATCATCCTTACACGACTTGGCGTAGACTTCCATGCCGCGGAACTGGCTCTTTAGCCACTTTTGGAAGACGGGCAGTAGCTCATCATCGGGGCGGTACGTGCCGCTGTCGTTGTCGATGAAGAGCTCGTAGTCGGCCGGGTCGAGCGAGGTGGCGGCTTCGTCATCACCGCCATGCAGCGAGCTCGTCTCAATTGGCCGGTCATTTTTCTGCACGGACCGCTTGGCCTTGAATGCCTCCCTGTGGTCGCGGTACGAGTGCTTCTTCTTCTTCTTATCCTTCTTCTTCTTCTTGTCGTCGACCGGCTGGTTGCGACGCTCAGCGTTCGTCCGCCCCTTCTTGCGCTTGACGTAGAATTCGCCAGAGATTGCAATGTAAATGTCGACGTCCGAGTGCATGGTGTGTTTGCTGAGCATGTCGATGCCAAACTCGGGGCCAGTTTCGGTAAAGCGCAGCAGACCGTCGAGCGTGACCACATAGGTGAAGATGCGGTGGCCACCACCCCAGTGTGTCATGTCGAGGAAGCGCTTGGC
Source organism: Prillingera fragicola (assembly GCA_002335605.1). Taxonomy (NCBI): domain Eukaryota; kingdom Fungi; phylum Basidiomycota; class Tremellomycetes; order Trichosporonales; family Trichosporonaceae; genus Prillingera; species Prillingera fragicola. The sequence continues at coordinate 477,441 of BEDY01000002.1, forward strand.
CATCCGCATGCCATGCTTGTCGGCATTGTAATCGCCGTGGCCACGGTGATTCGAGTTGGCGACCTGTTCCCCGTCAGAGGCCTTCCCAGACTTCTCGCTCGATGCCTCAAGCTCGTTGTTGTGGTGGACGAGACCTTCCTTCTCGTTGAACTCGGGCGACCCGGTGCTCGATCTCCCGTCGTTAATGGCAGGCGATTCGAGATTGGCCTGCTTCTCTTTGGCGTCCGGAGACTCGACGTCGCCGGCCTTGTTCTTGACGCCGTTCGACTGGGACTTGCCACCCTTTTCGCCAGCGCCGCCACCACTGTCGTACTTTCCACGGATTCGGCCGTACTCGGTGCTTTCGTCAAAGTGGTAGACCTTTTCGTGCTGGCGATGCAAGACCGAGTGCATGATGTACCCACGCAGTCCGCGCGCCTCGAACATGAGGGAAACAAAGCCCTTGAACTCGACGTAACGGTGGTAGAGTTCGTTAGGGACGGGGCCGGTGAGCTGGAGCTGGTTTGCCTGGAAGCTGTCTCAGTTAGCCATGGTCGCGACATTGCACATTCGCGCCACTCACTTGGCAGCCTCTGCTCCATCCTCATCGGGCGCCGTCGTACCCATGAGCTTGCCCATGACAGGCGCATAGTGAATCCACCAAAAGTTGTTCATGGTGTAGAGCTTGCCCACCTCGTCTTCGGTCTTGCAGAGCACCTCGATTGACACCGTGATAGTCGCGTCCTTGCGAGCCTCATGACTGACAATACTCATGCAGCTCTTCAGTCCCCAGGCGCGAATGTCGGCACCACGCTTCTGCAACTCCATCGTGTTGTGGTTCATGTGGTATCCTTCCTTGAGCGGGCCGGTGTGAATGTGGGCTTTACCCAGCCGGTCGTCGTGGGTACCAGTATCTTCGTCGTAGACACGTGCCTTGATCCTCATGCCGTGCTCTGGTACACCACCGAGTACCCATTGCGCCTCCCACTTGGGATTGATGGTGCGCTGCGCAGTTGCGGAGCGAAAGCGAACAGGAGGGTCTTTCTTGTGTCGAGTAGGGACGTGGGCAAAGGCTTGGGCGAGTACGAATGGGTCGCTGGCTCCGCGTCCCAAGTCGGCAATGGGGAGGTTGTTCGCGGCGTGGAAAGTGATGCGAACAGTGTATGTTGTGCCGCTTTGCGGGCTGAGTGTCGAGTGGTCCACGCCACCCTTGGGTTTCTCCTCTCCCTTGTCGTCTCCCATGATTGACAGTGTTTGTTTTCAAGGGCTGTCGGGAGAAGTTCACAACAAGTTGAGGTGGCAAGAGAAAGGGACCAAGTGTTATGGCGGCTAGTGTTCTTGCTGCTGCGCTACGACTTTGCTCAATGTATAAAAAAGACTGGTCGAAACGTTCCACCACTCGGCGGCGAGGGGTAGTAGCGCAAAATAGAACGAGATCTGCGCGCCTGCGTCGGTCCGCGCACGCGGAGCCCACACAGTGACGTAATGTCAACACAGGGATCAGCGGACACTTTGTTCCTTTCCGACAATCCCATGGTGATATCCTGCCTGTATCGTCCTTGCCGAAGCTGCCGGGTAGAGCGTCGTACGTGCGTAACAGGTGCATTCGGTGTCCCTTGACCGCGCCTCTTGCTATCAAAATCTCTGTCCGCAGTCAGACGCCAAGTTCCGACAGTAATAGGCTGCGGCCAGGAATAAACTGGACAGCCGTAGGGAGCGTAGGGAGGTAGACGTTGTAGAGGTGGCGTTCTGATGGAGCCCAGCGTGTGAGGGAACTGGTAGAGGACATGTCAGTCGCATCAATACAGTAGCGGAGGACATGCACTGTGGCAGTCTTGCGTACTTGTGGCATCTATATCAATCTACAGTCCACATCCACGAGCTCTCTAAAGGTCGTAGGATGGTCGTCAATGCAGTCCAGTCGACCCCTTTGTATTATATGTGCCGCGCGGCGCGAGGCGCGGTGGTACAGATCGATGCTGGATGTGTCGTGAATGAGGTGGCCGAAAAAAAGGGTAAAAATGTCCTATAACTATGGGTGTAGACGAAGAAAGCAGTGAGGAGGGGACGGGGAGCTGGCGTGTTGCGGCCTTGTACGGGCGGCCGCTGCTCTGCTCGGGCATGGCCAGCATGCGGGGACCCATCAACCCAGCTCGACTAAGCCGAGAATGGCGAAAAGGGGGGAAGTGACGGTCGTGTCCTGAGGTCGCTATAGCTGCCAGAAGGACACGGCCTGCTGGAACCGGGCGCTGTTGTGGTCTGGCTCGCACTCTGTGCCGTTGACGACCTTCCAGCCGCGACGGCAGGATGTCACGAGGCACACGCTGTTGACGCACGCGACGTCGGCGACCCCCTCGATGGCGGTACAGTCCTGACCATTGCCCTCGCCGGGGCAGCCACCGCATGACTCGATGTTGGACTGCGTGTCGACGCACTCGTACCCAGAAGTCATTGACCCGCTGTCGTTGATGCTGCAGGCTGTCATGCCCTTTCTGCAGAGACGCTTGAGGTAGCGCTCGTCGCGGCGACGGCGGGGCAGGCCGGAGGGGCCGGTAGTGACGGTCGCCGTGCTCGACGTCGAGGTCGACGTGTTCGGAACACACACGCACTTTGCGTTACACCCCCAGCCTTGCTTCCAGCATGTGGAGAGCTTTGTGGGGTCGGAACAGTCCGAGCTGCCTCCGGGGACGGTTGTGGTGCCGGTTATGCAGTTACAATTGCTGTCCGTCTTCTTGCCCTCGATGTGGCAGAGCGCAATCTTAAACCAGTCCTTGCAAACTCCCGAGGGTGTGGTTGTGGGTGCCGCGCTCGAGGTCCTGGAGGTCGAAGAGGAGGCGGACGAAGACTTGGAGGTTGAGGAAGACGAGCTTGGTGGCGTTGTGGTGGGGGAGGCGGACGAGCTGATCGGTTCACACACACACTTAGCTGAACAACCCCGTCCTTGCTTCCAGCAGGTAGAGAGCTTTGTGGGGTCGGTGCAGTCAGAGCCACCTCCTGGGACGGTCGTGGTCCCGGTTATGCAGTTACAATTGCTGTCTGTCTTCTTGCCCGCGATGTGGCAGATGGCGATCGCATACCAGTCGTTACACTTGCCAGGAGCGACGGACGTGGTGGGAGCGGCCGAGGACGAGGAGGCAACAGACGAGGAAGGCTTGACGGACGTCGTGGGGGCGACAGACGAGGAAGGCTTGACGGACGTCGTTGGGGCGGCAGACGAGGAAGGCTTGACGGAAGTCGTGGGGGCGACAGACGAGGAAGGCTTGACAGACGTCGTGGGGGCGACAGACGAGGAAGGCGCGGCAGACGAGGAGATCGGAACACAGACGCACCGCGAACTGCAGCCTGAGCCCTGCCCGAAGCAGTTTGACATGGCTGTAGGATCTGTGCATGACGACGAGCCACCTGGGACAGTGGTAGAGCCAGAAATGCAGTTGCACGACCCATCAACCGTCTTCCCGGCAATGTGGCACACTGCGATTTTGTACCAGTCAGTGCATTTTCCCGGTGCCACCGATGTTGTTGGCGCGGCCGATGTGGGAGCCACCGACGTGCTGGGCTTGACCGACGTGCTGGACTTGACCGACGTGCTGGGCTTGACCGAAGTGGTCGGCGCGGCCGAGGATGAGATAGGGGTGCAAACACAACGTGAGTTGCAGCCGGAACCCTGCTTGAAGCAGTTGGACATCGAGGTAGGGTCGGTACACGAGGAAGAGCCGCCGGGAACGGCGGCGGTTCCGGCTACGCAGTTACATGAGCTGTCGGTAGCCTTGCCGGCAACGTGGCACACGGCAATCTTGTACCAGTCCTTGCAGGTACCTGAGGGGGTCGTGGTAGATGGGGTGCCAACGCACTGACACAAGCTGTTTGCCGACTGGCCCTTGTCCCAACAGGCGGCGAGGGAAGTGGCGGACAGGCATGATGTCCAGCCGGCATTGTTCACCGGCTGCTTTGGCAGGCCAATGCTCAAAAAGTTGCAGCCACAGTTGCTGTTGACGTCCATGCCGAGGACAAAGCATGAAGCAATTTGCTTGTTGGTGCAGGTAGTACGGGCCGCGAGGTTGGGCTCGGCCACTTCAGGGGAGGCCGAAGCAAACGCGGCAGGAATGGCGAGGAGGGAAAGAGCGAGTGTGGAAAACTTCATTTTGAAAATGCGAAGTGAGTGGTGGGTGAAGAGGGGTGGGTCAGAGCCCAAGGCTGGTGCAAAGAGAGTCGTGCCGGACCAGCGGTACGCGGTGGTCGGTGGGCGTTGGAGTTGGTGTCGAGAGGAGGAAGGATGGGGGGTGGTCGGTAGACCTGTGACCCAGCTATATACCATGCCACAGCGCAGGCCACATCGCGGAGCACGGGTGGGGGCCAGGAGCTACAGGAGAAGGAGGGCTCATGTGTCCCGCACTGTTTCTGTAGCGCGTTGGCTGATATGTGTTGCCGGGACGGATGCCGACGAGTCAGTGTTCGCCACCCCTCGTGCCCGCCGGGACCCGGTCGTTTGTTCGCTTCGTCTGTCCATCACGTTGAGAGCTTGCCCCTGGGTACACTGCGCGGTACCTAGTAAGCTTGGCCTAGCCAGAGAGTGCATAGTTCTGGAGGTAGGCATGTTGTCAAGCGTGTGCCAAACTGTCAAGCCTGATCGACCTGAGCAGCCACACCGAAAACAACGACACGCTCTCCTACGGGACGTCCCGCAGCTCACTTTGTGGACGCAGATAGAGTCAGAACAGCTGTCTCGGATACGCTCAGGTGTACCGATCAGCTGGGTGAGGCGACGTCCCGCAGCTCATGTGTGGACGCACGTAGAGTCAGAACGGCTGTCTCGGATAAGCTCAGGTGTACCGATCAGCTGGGTGAGGCGACTTGGTTGGAGAAACCTGGCACTGTCAGGAAGGAAAGAACATCAAAACGAGGATACCTATGTAGGTGGATCACCTCCCCGTATACGTATGTGGCGCTCGAGTGGGGGAGGCCGCGACACGGTACCGCAGCAGCCGTCGTTCGGCTCGTGGCGTCGTCCCGATCTCACCGAAGTGTGCCCCTGGTTAGTCCCTAGCCAGACATTAGTCCCTAGCCAGACATTTGAAGCTTGGCCCAGCTGGTCGGCTTGCGGTGAGTAGAACGAGTGGAAGGTGTCGTATCATCCCCAATCCCCAAAGCCATGCCATCCCCAAAGCCATGCCATCCGACAACATTGGCATCTCTGCACTCCCGTAGCCTGGATGAGGTTGTCATCCCAAAAAAGAATCTGTCACCGCACGTAGAACCGGACTTGTGGGCTCCTTAGTAAATCAATGGGAGAATGTAACACATCTCCTCCAAGCTAGCAGGCAGACGGAGCCTCCTGAATGCGAGCCTGGTGCTTGCATGGCCTCAGAGTCCTCTTCGAACAAGCATCGGGGTCTCTGATCTCTGAAAGCCCTTAGCAAGGTCAGGTATGAAGTCTAGCGGGGAGGCCCGAAACTCGGCTCTGCTTGTGATCTGCGACCCGCCTCCGAAACAAGTCTATTTGAGGAGTGCTTCAACACTGGTTAACACCATGACCCACCCCCGAGTTGCTCAACAGGAGAAGCTCAAAGGGGGGGTCTGGGAGATGCTAGCGTTGACAAGCCAGGGTAAGATCGCCTTCGATGTAATGCCACCGCGATCGGCAAGGCGGATCGCCGTCGTCACCCTGGACAGCAGATATGCTCTGCAGTCGGCACGTCGGCTGATCCCGCGTACGAGTTTGACGACGAGAACGACCAGCAAGCTGCACGTCATGCTCGCTGTAGATAGCTGGCGGTAGTCGAGGAAGCTGTAAATTCTGCTAGTCCGGCATCAAGACTCATTCTAAGCGGCAACCTCCACTCGTGGTGTATTTAACGAAAACTAATCGCATAACTACTGCTACTCATGCACTGTACTACGACTACTACTGCTATCTTCAACAGGATGCCGACTTTTCTTCGAGGAGCCGACTTAAAACTCGTTCTTGACCGACTTGGCCGACTGGGAAGCGCGGACAGAGAGCGACGAAGCACTCTTTGAGGCAACCGAATAGGCGCTCGAGAGCGACGACGAGGCGACCTTGGCCGCGCTGCTGGCTGACGAGGCGGCGCTCACAGCACTGACCGAGTACGACGAAATAGCCGACTGGGCACTCTTGGAGGCAGTCGAAGCGGCCTCGCGAGCGGCCTTCGAGGCGCTCGAGGCGGCAACATTGGCGGAAGCCGAAGCCTCAGAGGCGCCAGACTTGAGCGACTTGGAAGCAGCCGAGGCCGAGGACGAGAGGGAGGCGACGCCGGGCGACTTCTTGGCCTCGGCAGAGGCAGACGAGTGGACAGACGAGAGCGAAGACGAGGCAGACGACGCCGAGCTGTAAGCACGGACCGAGGCGCTGGAAGCCGAAGCTTCGGCAGCGTCAGAGGCTGCAGTCCAGGCAGATTCGGCAGAGACCGAGTAGGCACTGCCAGCCGAAGTGGCAGAGGCAACGGCGCGCTCAAGAGCAGACGAAACAGACGAGACACCGCGCTCAAGAACCTCCTCGGCAGTGTACTTGGAGTTGCCAACAACCTGCAAACGTCAGCCACAGCAGTCTCAAACTTTACTGTCTACTCACGCCAAGGAAGCTGCCGATGGTGTTCTCAAAGAGCGAGTAACCCTGGTTCACGACACCCTTGATCGAGTTTAAGACGTAAGTGACAGCGTTCTCGCTCTGGACGTAGTGGACACGCATCTCCTGGAGGAGGCTGGGGCGGCCCTCGAGCTTTGTGTCGTCGATACCGTAGCTGCGGAGCGAGGCGCGGATGCGGGCATCGGGCCAAGCGAGCCAGGGAGCCGAGGTGTGGTCCTTGTACTGCTTGTCCATCTCTGCAATGAGCTCATCGCGCTTAACCTGGGCGTCGGAGCGCATGTAGCCGCGGTCGACGAGGTACTTCTTCATGTCAACGTCCGACCAGGCACTGTAGATGGTGCTCTTGGCCTTGGCGTAGTGCTCGTCCATAAGGTTGAGGAGCTTGTCGGTGGGGAGCTCCTTGGCGTTCGACTTGAGAACATTCTCCTTGACGAGCCAGTTGCGGAGCTCGCTGTTGTCCCAGTTCGAGTAAACCTTGTCCTTAGCGTCAAAGTAGTGGAGCTTCATGAGGTCGAGAAGCTTGTCACGCTTAGTCTCGGCGGGGGGTACAACACCGTGGGCAACGAGCCACTCGTGGAGGTTGCTGTCAGTCCACGTGTTGTAGACGGCGCCAGCGGTCTGGCTGTAGGCGGAACGGACACTGGCGAGGAGACCGTGGCGGTCCTTGGGAGCATCGGCGGGAAGAGCATCGTGAGCATCAAGCCACGAGGTCAGGTCGGCGTCCGACCACGACGAGAAGACGTAGTCCCTGGCATCGTCAAACTTCTTGGAGGCATAGTTGGCACCACCCCAAGCAGCAGACGAGACGCTCGAGGCAGCGGCGCGACCAAGGGACTCGGCGCTGGGCTGAGCCCATTTACCGGCGGACGAGGCACTCTTGCTGGCCTCGCTGGCAAGCGATTCAGCAGAGGGCTTGGCCCACTTGTGAGCCGACGAGGCACTCTTGCTAGCTTCGCTGGCAAGTGACTCGGCAGAGGGCTTGGCCCACTTGTGGACAGACGAGGCACTCTTGCTAGCTTCACTGGCGAGGGACTCGGCAGAGGGCTTGGCCCACTTGTGGACAGACGACGCACTACGGGATGCGACGCTGGCGGCCGACTCGAGGGAGGCCTTGGCCGAGTCAGTAGGGCCGCCAAAGGCAGCCGAAGAAAGGGCCGAAGCCTTGTTCTTTGCCAGCTTGGCGAGCTGCTCCCTGGTCGAGGCAGGCGAGATAATACCGTACTCGATCAACCAAGCACGGAGGTCAGACTCGGACCAACTGTCCATGGCGGCAGCACCGGCGGCCTCAAAGTGAGCCTGAGCGGTTCCCGCGGCGGCAGGTATGGCAGTCGCAGCCCACTATGAACGGTCAGTTACACATTCTTTCCCAGACCAAGTCTGTGGCACTCACATCAGAGGCAGCATCGGCGTGTGCCTCAAGCTGCTTCTGCATCGACTGCATGGTGTCCGAGTCGCGCACCTTGACGCCCTGGGAGACCAGGAAGGCACGAGCCTGCTCAGCACTCCAGGTTTCATAGGCGGCTGCCAGAGTCAGCAAACTGTCGCGTCGTGGGAGGACTGTGGCACTCACGCTTCTTGGAACCAAAGAGGTTGGCGTCTGCGCCAGAGGCGATCGCGAGCGACAGGAGAACGAGGTTTGAGATCCTCATACTGGTATCACTTGAATGGAACTTGTGAGGAGAGTGAAAAGAAACGCAGCTGCTCTTCCCGTTCTCAAGCTATACGTGTGTGCTGGCGGCAAACGTTGACTGGGATGGTGTGAGCGAAATCGCCATCGTCATGAGTAGCGCGGATGGACATGACGTCACTCGTCATTGATGCTTTGCGGCAAGGACGTCATGCTTTTTTTTCAATCCCACCAGCGAGAGACTCCAGATCTTGTCGTGAATTGAATGACCCGTCGCCTGCCCAGCAATGCGGCTATACCTCATGGCTGAATGACAGCCGATGCCTCGACGTTGGCAGTCGGATTGGTAGGCCGCGACGACCATCATGTTTGTGACACTTGGACCTGCGACAGCACTGCTGGTGACGGTCGTGCATCGTGGCGTACACGTGTAATTATCACCCGGCCCGGGCACCCGCCGTTGCCGCCAGTGCCGCCGCTCTTGCCGCTCGGTGGTTACAGCGGACACCAGAATTCCGTTGTGCACTCTTTCTCATCTGACCGACGAGTGGGGAATGATGCGCACGGTATCCGGGGTGGTTCAGACAGACATGGGGCGTCGTTTGTGTGGAAATATTCTGAGCTCTGAGACACTGAACCATCGCGCATTGCAGAAGCTGGTTTCCAATCTCTATGCATTTTGCTATCATTCATCATGCATGCCAGTGCGCCAGTGCGCCAGTGCGCTGCTCGGCCCATGAATTCCAATGCACCTTGCTTCGGTGTCCAAAGTGCCACATTGGGGATGACCCGGTTTTAGTCGGAACGGCACTTGACCACGCGGCAGCAGACGGAACCTGACGGAGCAGCCGAGGACGCCGTCACCAACCCCAGCAGCAGGGCGGTAGGTGAAGGCATAATGTGGGCCCAGCTGACAGTGACAAAGGACTGGTCTACATCTCTCTCACCCATCCCATAGTCCACAATAATGCTTACCCGCACGACCGTTGTGAGTGCTGCTGCTGGCGCCCAAGGTAACGAGAAGCGCCCATGCTAAACCTTCGCAGACGTCGGGCCTCCTCCGCCCCCTCTCGCACCCCGCGTCCTCGTGGACCGCCCAGCGCGGCCTCCTGCGTGCGATCCCTCTGGCGCGCGGTCTCGCATCAGAGGCTGGCCCCTATGACCTCGCTGTCATCGGTGGCGGCCCTGGTGGCTACGTTGCCGCCGTCAAGGCTGCTCAGCTCGGCTACAAGGTGAGATTTGCAAGCTCCTCGGTGCTCTCTGTGCCGCTGGCATAAACAATTTTGCTGACAATGACCAGACCGTTTGCATTGAGAAGCGCGGCGCTCTCGGCGGTACCTGCCTGAACGTTGGCTGCATCCCCTCAAAGGCCATGTAAGTGGTGGCAATGGCGCGGCGGACGGTGTGGCTGACAAAGCACAGGCTTAACAACTCCCAAATCTACCACACCATCACCCACGACACCAAGAACCGCGGTATCGAGGTCGGAGACGTCAAGGTCAACCTCCCCGCCATGCTTGCTGCCAAGGAGTCGTCGGTCAAGGCCCTCACTGGCGGTATCGAGACCTACCTCTTCAAGAAGTACGGTGTCGACTACATCAAGGGCGCTGCCTCGTTCGCTTCCCCCACCCAGATCGACGTCGCTCTCAACGACGGCGGTGAGACCCAGGTTGAGGCCAAGAACGTCATTATCGCTACTGGCTCCGAGGTCACCCCCTTCCCCGGTATTGAGATTGACGAGGAGCGCATCGTCTCGTCGACTGGTGCTCTCTCGCTCCAGGAGATCCCCAAGAAGATGATCGTCATCGGTGGCGGTGTCATTGGTCTTGAGCTCGGCTCGGTCTGGCAGCGTCTCGGTGCCGAGGTCACCGTTGTCGAGTTCCAGGGTGCCATTGGTGCCGGCATGGACGGTGAGGTCGCCAAGAACTTCCAGAAGATCCTCCAGAAGCAGGGCTTCAAGTTCAAGCTCAACACCAAGGTCGTCTCGGCTGAGCGTGACGGCAACACCGTCATGGTCAAGGTCGACGCTGCCAAGGGCGGCAAGGAGGAGACCCTTGACGCCGACGTTGTCCTTGTTGCCATTGGCCGTCGCCCCGTCACCAAGGGTCTTAACCTTGACAAGATTGGCGTCGAGGTCGACGACAAGGGACGCATTGTCATTGACGACCAGTTCAACACCTCCGTCAAGGGTGTCAAGTGCATCGGTGACGCCACCTTTGGCCCCATGCTTGCCCACAAGGCTGAGGAGGAGGGTATCGCCGCCGTCGAGATCCTCAAGCACGGCCACGGTCACGTCGACTACGACGTCATCCCTTCGGTCGTCTACACCCACCCCGAGGTTGCCTGGATCGGCAAGACTGAGGAGGAGCTCAAGAAGGCCGGCGTCAAGTACAAGGTCGGCAAGTACCCCTTCGCCGCCAACTCGCGTGCCAAGACCAACCAGGACACTGAGGGCTTCGTCAAGCGTGAGTACCAGAAGTGACGGGAAATACGTCCCGGCCTCCACTTTGTTGCAATTTGTTGCTGACCATCTGCAGACCTCACCGAGGCCGAGACCAACAAGTTGCTCGGCACCCACATCATCGGCTCCGCTGCTGGTGAGATGATCGCTGAGGCTGGTCTTGCTCTTGCATACTCCGCATCGGGCGAGGACATTGCCAGGACTTGCCACGCCCACCCCACTCTCTCGGAGGCCTTCAAGGAGGCTGCCATGATGACTTACGACAAGCCTATCAACTTCTAAGCCGAACTCCCACATTTGTAGAATTTGGTTCGTACCACGCCGTGCATGCACATATAACAGCCACTAGTGCGGCCTGGGCGTCCCACTAATGTATACTGAAGGCTCCTGAAACTGACAAGACAGAAACAGCGAATGCGCTATGCCCCAGCTCTACTTGTCACAACAATGTATACATTGCGCAGTCCAAACTAAACTACAATAACAACTACTGCTGGGGAGCAGGGGCAGCAACCTCAACCGCGGCGACACCTCCGAATCCGCCAGTCGAGCCAAAGCCACCCTCACCACGAACGGTCTCGTCAAGCTCCTGGCTGTCAGCGGTAGCAAGAAACGGGTTACTTACGTCGACCTCGACGGCAGGAGCCATGCGGATCTCCTCAAGGATGAGCTGGGCGATGCGATCGCCGACGTTGACTGCGTGCGTTAGTGAAGTGCCCCTACGGTACCTATTGAGGACCTACTCGAGAAGTCGACATCCGAGAGGTTGAAGAGGATGACCTTGAGGGGGCCACGGTAGTCGACATCAATGACACCGGCACCAGTGTCGATCGAGTGCTTGGCAGCTGAAGGATTAGCAGGTGCAGGGAGGGCTAAAACTTACCAAGACCGGAGCGGGGGGCGACACGTCCGTATGTACCCTGAGGGAGAGCAATGGCAATGTCGGTGTCGACCATGGCCTTGCCGCGAGCTGGCACGACCGACTCGCGCGACGCGTACAGGTCAAAGCCAGCGGCAGTAGCCGAGCCACGGGTGGGGACGGTGGCGCTGGTCGCAAGACGCTTGACGCGCAGAGGCTCGTCCTGGTCGCCCGTCAACATTGTCTTCCAAGATCAACAGGTTGCTACGCACCAGAGGCGACTTGCAGAGCTTGGCAGCGGCCGAGCCGACGGCGCTGAGAGCAGCCTTGGTCTTGGGAGACATGGGGGCAGCAGTGGGGAGCTTTGTGGTAGCCTTCTTGCCCTCGGTAACGGTCATTGTAGGTGTTGATGCTGGAAAATCAATCGCGACGCGTCGCGTTCATGACATCTTGCATCCAGGATCATGGGTCATTGCCACGCGGCTAATGCCGACAAATCGCCGGTGAGTGGCCACCCAGTTCCATCGCGCTGAGATGTTGATAACGACTGAACCAGCATTGAGCTCGCCTACTTGTCGTCAACAGTCACCTGCAGCTAGCAGATCGCATCAAGAGATCGCATACGCATTCTTCAGATTTCAAAACACCGTTCCACACTCCCTCCTTCACCATGGCAGCCCCCGACCTCGAGAGCGACCCTTTCTACCTCCGGTTCGTACTAGCAGCTCGCAACATGACATGAATTCATACTAACCGTTTGATCTCTCTTGGTCAATGCAGGTACTAGTGAGTGATAGGTGTCAACTGTCAGCTCCTTTGCAACTGCTAACCATCCAGCACCGGACATCAGGGCATGCACGGCCACGAGTTCCTCGAGTTTGAGTACGGACATGGTCAGTTGCTAATCCAAAGCTTCATCGCAGTCTAACATACGCAGGCCGTCTTCGTTATGCCAACAACTCAAACTACCGTAATGACTCGTTGATTCGCAAAGAGGGTGTGTATCTGCAAAAAGCTTGGCTAGGCTCGCGCTTGAGATCTGTGTTGACGAGCAGTGTACGTCGGCCCTGCCGTTGCCGAGGAGTTGAAGCGTATTGTGCGCGAGAGCGAGATCACAAAGTGCGTAGGGACCAGGGCCTCGGTGAGGCGCGGTGACTGACAGTGAACAGAGAGGACGACGCGGCGTGGCCCAAGAAGAACGTTGTTGGACGGCAGGAGCTCGAGGTCAGGATAGACAAGGAGCACATCTCGTTTGAGGTGAGTACCAGAAGGGCAGGATGGGTTTTGGCGTGGCCTACAGACTTGGCGGATCTCAATGCGGAGAGTAGCGAGCCTTCCGGCCCTTGGCTCCGCTGCGACCGTGGCTGCGATGGCTTTCAATCAGCTCTACACCCCGCCTTAGCTCATCGGCTTGCACCTGGCCCTTCCTTGGGGTGGAAGAGACGCTGACACTGTCAGACTGCTAAGATTGGCTCGCTTGCCGACGTCAACGAGAGCTCGGACGCTGAGGGTTTGCGTGTATTCTACTACCTTGTGCAGGACCTCAAGGTGAGTTGGCAGCGTGTAGAATAGCAGTTTTAACATTGAACAGTGCTTCATCTTCTCACTCATCACGTTGCACTTCAAAATTAAGCCCAGTGAGTCGAGCTCGAGACTGGTTGGAATGGATCGCACGGTCCGGGCAGCCGGCCACCTCCGATGAGTATGCATGCTGACCCTCTCCAGTTCAGCAGTAATGTTTGTCAGAGGGAGATGGCGAGTGAGAGTAGGGGATATAGAGCCGCATGCATGTACCATGATACTTTTGGACAAGAATTGGAGCGTGCTCACAATCTTTCAAGCAGGCGAATGGTACAAGAAAGTCGGCAACTGGATCCCAAGCCGTGCCTGAATTAGCGACCTGATGGTCAGCGCTGCCAAAGACGACGGCCGGTGCCATTGACTACCTTCCTTTCCCACTCATCTCCTTGCCGTCTCCAAGCATCCACGCAGACTCCACATGGCCTAGGAGACTGTATTTGCTGGTACCGGACCCACACACGACTCTGGCTCCTTTCCCACTCTTGCCCTGTTCGCCCCATTGTTCCCCACCCCTCGCCCGCTCTTGGTGCTCTCTCACCATTGCCGGTCAATCGAACCGCGTAGACCCATATATCCATTCATCTTGGACGCTACTGCCTGCTCGCTATAATTGAGCCGTTTGCTACCCAATGCCGCTGCCTAGCGGCATACTCCCCCTCGCTCCCAGTGAGCCCGGCTCAGTACCTCCTCATGCTTTCCTCGTTCGCTTCCCAGAGGACACATGGGGTAAGCTTGCCAGCGCTGCCAGGAGCGGGCAAGAGGTCACATTGACTGTTGATGACGGAATCGTGAGTGGACCGAGTTGTCGCTGGCAAAGGGCTGCCAGCGTCGACGAGTCAGCACTGGTTTGTCTCAACCAGCTGATAGCCTCAGGCACTCAACCTTCCAGGTCAAGAACCATTACAGCTCGATGCGCATGCAGGCCAGCCTAATGAGCTGTACGCACTGGTATCGGGGTCACAATTCCTTGAGCCTATAGGCAATGCCAGTGGGCGTCTGAGTGTCCCATTTAGCGCCATGTCGAGAAGTCGCGCCGCCGACAAGGTCAAACAACAAAACGCCGAGCTCGACCGAGAGCGTCAAGCTCGCGCCGAGCGCGTCGCTGGTAAGCCGACGTCGTCTGCGGCTGTATCGCGCCAGCCCACACGCCCATCTACGCCGGCGACTATGCCCACAGTGCATCAGCCAGCAATATCTATGGCTCGTGTGATGAGCGGCCCAGCAGTCATGAGCTCCGCTACAACTGAACGGATACCCCTGAAAACGCGAGTTGTCCAGCTTCTTGCCCTCGGTCCCTCGTCCTTGGATCGAATTTTGGAGCGCACAAACGGTGACGTCGAGGATGTGATGCGCATCGTCAATGTGGTATGTGCACACTGGTCCCGAAGTTCGCGCCGATGCTGATACATCACAGATTGCCCAAAAGAACAATGGGTCGCCACTCATGTACACACTGCGCTCAGCGCAGTATGCCAAGATCAAAATTGGCTCATGGCGCTACACGCACGAGGAAAAGGTCAAGGTGATTGCCCTTGCACGAAAGGCGTTAGACGACCTCAAGCTCCCGCCAGACGCGGAAGAGCGAGAAGAGCTGGATCAGAAGGAACGCGAAGCCTTTGCGGGCAGCGCAAGCTCATCGGGATCGAACGCGGCTTCGCCACCTGGCCCGTCTGCTGCGCCCGTGTCAGCCCCACCCCCTGCATCTCCCCCGAAGCCTAAAAGGGTGTCGCCGGTCAAACAAACCGCTGCAGTTCGCAACGAGTCAGCGCCATCGTCACGTCGAGAGTCGCCCGCTCCGCCCGCCGCAAAGTCCAAGATCGACAAGGTCGAGCGTACCAAGGTTGGCAAGCAGATTGCCAAGATGCGCTCTGAGCACAGCAAGCGCTCATCCTCACTGCCGAACTCGAAACCGTCCGATGGGATCGCCAGCCCGCGGCTTCCTCCGGCTAGCACAGGATATGATTCCGACGTGAGCGATGCCAAGGCGAAACCTAGGGCAAAGGAGACGAAAGCGAAGGGGGAGGAGCCCGAAAAGGTCGAAAAGGCGCCACGGTCCGACAAGGCGGGGCGCGCGACCAAACCGGCCAAGGATTCCGCGTCCGACAGCAGCTCGAAACGGAAGCGTGAAGAGGCTGAGCGTGGCAAGGCGCGACTGTCGCGCGACTACACCAGCTCGGAGGACAGCGACAGTGACGGTGGTCGTGGACGCAACCGCGCCACTAAGGGTTCCTCTTCCAAGACTGCGGCCGCGAATGGCAAGAGCCACACCAACGGCAACGCCAAACAGAGCCGCGCAGCGCGTAACGGATCGCCATCGTACACGTCTTCAGACGATGACCGCGACTCGCGCTCTAAGCGTGCACGTGCATCTTCTCCTGCAAGCCGTCTTCCGAGCTTTAAGAGGAAGGCCCCAGCCCCAGCCCCGTTAGATCTGCAGCGGTCAAATGGCCGCAAGGGAGACAAGGACAAGCCGCCTGACGCCAAGGCGCTCCGCGAGCGCTACGACGATCTATTTCCCAGGTACGAGCGGCTGTCCAACAAACTGGCAGCGCTGTATCAGGCTGCGGAGCGTGTGCGCGATGGAGGTTCACCAGACAATTTGGCGAACGAATCGGATGTGGCGCGCAAGGTCGCACAGTGGGAGGAGTGGCACGGTGAGTTGGAGAACATCCGAGCCTGGTTTGCGGCTTGAGCGCTGCCAAAGCTCGATACAGGATCCAGTTGTACATAATTAGTGGCCGTAGGCCTATTTGCATGGCGTTTATGTGTGTCTCTATGTGCACTGGTGAGCGATGTGTATGCTATTTGTCCACAGGGTACAAGTTGGTCGCAGCGGTGCCTGTGGCGAACACCCAAGTTCACCAGGCGTCATTGCTTTTTTTGGTGCCTGCCTTCTTCGTCAGCAACTTCCGTCTCCCACTCACATCACCATGGACGAGTCTGGCTGGTGTCTCACCGAGTCGGACCCTCAGGTCTTCAGCGAGCTTCTGCGCGAGCTTGGCGTGACGGGCCTCCAGGTTGTAAGTGTCCTGTCTGGTTCGGCGACGCTGTTGTTGTGGTAGTGTTCACGACGCGCGGCCTACCATGTGGCGCCTAGGAAACGTTGGGACCGACGCTGACCTCCCAGGATGACCTGTACTCACTCGATGAGAGTGTTGTGGCTGGCCTTCGTCCCATTCACGCCCTCATCTTCCTGTTCAAGTACGTCGGCCAGGGCGACGGTTCCACCGAGCAAGGCATTGAGGTGGACCCCCTCGAGGCTGGCGTGTGGTTCTCGAACCAGGTCAGTAGAGACGGCAGGCCTGTTAGGGGCTCCAAGGCGTATCAATTGTGTTGGGAGACGCGCGCTATTCTGCCGTGCAACTCATTGTCTTATACACCTGCTGACAAGCAGGTCATCAACAACTCGTGCGGAACTATCGCCGCTCTCAACGCTGTCATGAACATTCCAACGGCGACCTCGTCCAACAAGGGCGAGAGCATTGCCGTTGGCGCTGAGCTGGAGAACCTTCGTGACTTTGCTGCTGGCATGTCGAGCATGGAGTGAGTACATTATCCGGGAGACGACACTGTGGAGAAACGTTGTTAGCATGACGGTCCACAGCAGTGCGCCTATCTACACTCAGGCAATGGCACTCGCGCATGGCACACGGGCTGACGGACAGTCTTGGCCACGTCGTTGCATCTTCTGACCGTATTCGTGAGGTGCACAACTCCTTCTCCAAGACCTCGCCGTTCTCGCTGGACCCATCTGCGATCCCCGAGCGAGAGAAGGAGGACGCCTATCACTTTGTCACCTACCTGCCCGTGAATGGCGTCCTGTACGAGCTTGACGGACTGCGCGGCACCCCGATCATGCACGCCGCCGTAGACGAGGATTGGATCGAGGCCGCGCGTGACACCATCGAGGCGCGCATCGCCACCTACCCTCCTGGCTCGGTGAGTGCTCGTTGCTTGTTGCTATCGCGCCCTCGACTTTACTGACGTACGCAGGTCATGTTCAACCTTCTGGCCATTCGCTCGGCAGCTATTCCCCGCCTTGAGCGCCAGATCGCTGACCTCACGATCGACGCCACCACGCGCATGGAGCTGTCGGACCAGCTCGAGCATGAGAAGGCCAAGGAGGCGCAAGGCCGCATGGAGAATTCACTGCGTCGGCACAACATGCTTCCCCTCGTCCTCAACCTCTTCCAGGCTCTCAACCAGAGCAAGAGCAAGAGTGAGTGCAACGTTGAAAAGAAGGAATGACTCTGACATTATTGCAGCGGCTGTGGTCGACGCGGCGCGGACCAAGGGCAAGGCGCAGAAGGAGAAGGAGAAGGCGAGGAAGGAAGCGCAGTAGAAGAGGATGGCACAGTTAATAACACAGTAGAACAGCACCATGCATCAGGACGGTTTGGTTCCAAACGGCTGAGCAGGGTGCGCGGCTCACTGGTGGGCATGGCTTCGCTCGTTCGTGCAATTGCTCCGAAACATCAGTACCTCCACCGCTTACATCGTCACAACATCTCTTCAGCTGTCTTGCTCTTTCCCACTCAATGCATTTTCTTATCAGCTGCTAGCCACGGCCGCCAGACGGTCGTGCGCACAAGCGGCAAATATTTTAGTGGTGCTCGCCCTTGGGGAGGTCCTGCTCAAGGAACTTGAGGTACTCGCCAGCCGTCTGGGCACCGTCCTCCGAGACGGCGGCCTTGACAGGGGCAGCGGCCGAGCCACCGAGGGTAGG
Organism: Prillingera fragicola; assembly: GCA_002335605.1. Lineage (NCBI taxonomy): Eukaryota > Fungi > Basidiomycota > Tremellomycetes > Trichosporonales > Trichosporonaceae > Prillingera > Prillingera fragicola. Next base: position 495,278 of record BEDY01000002.1, read on the forward strand.
CTCCTGAGCGTCGAACTTCGACATCTCAGCGGCGAGGTCGGTGGGGAGAGCAGGGGCAGAGGGCTTCGAGGGAGCCGAGAACTGGCGGACGGCCTGGGCGGCGGCGGCCTTGTCCTGCGAGCGTCAGTCCCACGCGCCATTCAACTTTCGGGCCAGTAACCACAATGCGCGACGCAGAGCAGCAGGTGCCTCTCGGGGCTCTCCTTCGGCTCTTCGGGTGGAACCCCAGTCCCATCACGACCACCGCGCAGGCCGCGCTTGCCCCGCTAACACTTCATCGTCACTCTCAATCGCCATTCGCCCGCTTCACACTCTCGCTTGCTAGCCGCTGTCCTCCAGAAATACGTACCTGGGCAGGGGCCTTGTAGGCCTTGAGCTCCTTGACGTAGAGGTCCTGGACGAGGTCTGTATTGTCAGCCTCAAGCACACTCCCCACATCGGCCATCACGGCATAACGCGCCAGGCCGCGACTACTCACCGGCACGGGCTGCGGAGACCGAGAACGCGCGCGCGAAGACGGGAGCGGCAACGCGCTGGGCCTGCGAAGTGTTAGCTCGGCATGAAGGGGTGCGGAGTTGGGTAGTCAAATGCCACGCCACGATGTCCGAGGAATCCCGCGCCAAGGCGCTGGAGGAAGACTCGATCTTCCACGAAAGCGACAAGGAGCGGAGTCTTTGGTAGTGGCGCGGCATTGCTGGCGAGAGTGGGGGGACGCACAGAGAGACGGAGGAGGGACATTATGGGCGGAGTGGGAGGAGTGGTGAGCGGAGGGGTTGAGGAGAAGAAAGGGGGAGCAAGTAACAAGACGGCTGTCCGGCCGATTTCGCGCTTTGGAAAACTAGGCACGGGGGGAATTCTGGCACGCCTATTTGGTCTTGACAATGGGACGCCGAAGTACGCCTGCCACCTTACGTTTAACTGGCAGCTAGGTAAACAGTCTGGAGCTGAACTAGGTAGACTGGTGAGAGAGAGAAAGCAGCGCAGCCATTAGAAGGAGAGGGAGGCAAGAAGGAAGGTTTCATCAACAACGACAGGGTACAAGCTTGAACTGGTGTAAGGAGAGCTCTACAACAGAATACATAGTCCAAATCCTCTTCCAATCCCGACACACTGACTGCAATACGCTCATTCACATGAACGATATGCAGACCAGCATGTTGGAATGTTTAGTCAGACCATAAGTGCCGCCTCTTTGTTAACAAGGAGGGTGGCCGCCGGGCGGCTGATGTCTACCCGTGCCGCTCCACCCCGAAGGGCGGGGCACAGTCGAATCGCTGCGGCCGTGGAGTGTCATCTTTTCTAAAAACTATCTCTGTCAGCGTTCCGGCACTAGGCTAACTGTACGCGTCGCTGCAACTCACCATGGAAGGATGAAGACCAACAGTTTGACTGGCCACCGACTTTTGGGCAGCGAGCACTGGTGCGAGGCGTGCGTGATAGAATTGGCTCCGAGATCAATCAAAAACACACGTCAACATCCCCAGCAGCACGACCCCACGGGGAGGTGGAGGCTGTAATGCATTGTGCGGTATCTAGACCTGTTCTCAGTTTGTTGATGTGACGTCTAACGCGAGATGCCGCAATTACCAGCAAACATATATCCAGGAGCGACTCTGGTAGCCACAGGATTGGCTATGCATGGTCTCAGGAAGGGCTCGCTGTCGTCCTCGGGGGCGGCTGCAGCCTTCCTCGTTGGGTATGGCCACCTCGCCAACCCTCTCAAAGTGTTCGGCACCAGCTTGATCGTTTTTTATCTTGTCGGATCCCGTGCGACCAAGGTAAGCGTAACAACCTTTCAATTTAAGGAGGTCTTACGCATCTGACACTGTCCAGGTCAAAGCGAATGTCAAGGTCACCCTTGAAGACGGCCCGGACGCGGCTAAGCCAGGTGGCAACCGCAACTGGATCCAGGTCCTGTCTAATTCGCTTCCAAGTCTGTTGGCTGCTGTCTGGTACCGACTCTATGTGGTAAGTGCTTTCAGGTGTGCTTTGGCTGAATCAATCAGAACAACACTCAGACAGGCCTCTTGATTGACTCCGTACTGCCCCGCCGCCTCCTCTTCGCTTGCCTTGCGTGAGTGCCGAGTATTGCTTCTCGCTAACGCACAGACACTTTGGCACCTGCCTCGGTGACACGCTGGCTTCCGAACTGGGTATTCTCTCAAAGAGCAAGCCTGTTCACATTGTCACCCTGTCCACCGTCCCTCCTGGCACAAACGGCGCCGTGTCCCCCATGGGACTAGCAGCCTCTGCTGCCGGCGGGGCTATTATGGGTTTGGCAATGCTTATAGACCTTGCTATTGAGGACAAGGCAGTTCCGTCCACCTCACCTAGCACTCTCTGGGGTGCTGCTGCTACGCTCGTTGGGTTCGGGACCGCAGCTGGACTAGCCGGTAGCTTGGTGAGTTTCCCGGCCATTCGTCGCTGACATGTAGCTCGATAGCCTACTTGGAGCTACTCTTCAGCGCACCTTATACTCGACGCGCGACGGACGCATTTTGACGGATCACTCCCACCGCGCTGGCGAGGAAGGTGTAATCACCATCGGACCCGGCCGTGATGTTCTCAGCAACTCTGCGGTCAACTTTATCACAGCAAGCGTCATGTCAGCAATCGGCTGGTGGGTCGGTGGATTGTAGCTTGTAGCATGCATTTTGGTATGAGCGACATTCTATCCTGTAAACGTAAATTGTCTCTTGACATTAGAACTGCTGCGCGGCCTGCTTGCCCGCCTGCATCGTCTTTCGGGTCTCCTGCCTCCTCGCATCCCCAGTAGCGCCGTTGGTGCGCAGGAGGTACCCGCTCGCAAACTGGTCAACACCAGCGGCCGGGAGACCATGCTCCTCCGGGTGGTCAAGCCACGCCTCGACCAGAGCAGCTGCCTCCTCGGCAAAGTACTCGCGCGCATCGGCATCTCCAGCCTCGTCCGATAGCGCAACGACTGTGTCCCACAAGTCGCGCAAGCCAACTCCACCTGCGAGCAGGGCCTGTGACGCCCAACCGGCAGCGGTGGATGCACGGTGGGGCGCCGCCTCCCCATACACAAGGGTAAGCACAATGTCGCCCGGTGCGGCCTCGGACGGGTAGTACTTGCGGCAGAGGTCGGTGACCAGCTCGCCGACTGCGGCATCAGGGTAGGCACCGCTGCCTGCACGGGTGCGAATGAGCTGCTGCCAGACGGCCTCGACCACGTCCTCAATGCGAGTGTCGGCCGTCTTGAGGATGAGAAGAATTGGCTCGTACAGACGCAATGGACGGGCAAAGGTCTGGTACAGGTCGTCGAGACCCAACAGTTCGCCGTTGAGCTGCTCCAGAGGCCCGGCCTTCTCGGCGGGAGACATGTCGGTGTGGCCATCCACAGCGCGGATGATCTCAAGCTGAACCTGGGCGACATCGATCCTCTCCTGCAACGAGGTGGTAAACTCGACGTCCTCTGATCCCAGGCTGGCAGCAGAGCGAGCGTTGGTGAGCGCCTCCGCAAGGTAGTAGACACGCTGCTGAAGAGCAAGATCGCTGGCGCGGGTGGCAATGTCGGACAGGGCCTTTGACGCGAGAAGGTACTCCTCGCGGCGAGAGTAGTACTTCCACAACAGGTCACGGCGCTCGGCAACGTCTGATGCGGTAATCTGGAGATAGCGCTCAATAAACGGAGTTTCAAACTCTAGCAGCTGGTCGGTACGGCCAATGAGCACAATCCAGTCGTAGAGGTAGTAGTGGAAGAGCTCGTCGTCCGAGCTGATAGCAATACCGTACGCCTCGTCGCGAATGCGGGCGGCATCGTTGGGCCTTCCTGCCGCAGTTGCCTTGTTCAGGCCCTCGTCATACGAGCCCAGAGCCTCAACAACTAGCTCATAGCACTGTTCCCTCTGCTCGAAGAATGCACGCCTGGGGTCACCAGCTTGGCGGCCATCGCGCACAAAGTCGCCTGCCTTGTCGTCACGGTCAAGCTCGGTAGCGACCTTCAGCGGAAGCTCGATTGTGCCACGAACATCCTGGAGAGCGCGGTAACGCTGGCTCGCGTCCGGCAGGCGACGGAAGACAGCGTTGGAGGCAGTCGAGGAGGCACGGAAGTACAGTGACAACGACTCGGCGATGCTCTCCGAGCGCTCAATCGCGTCACGGGTGCTCTCGGCACGACGAAGGCTCTCCTCTGCCTTGTACAGCACGACGTCTCCGGGCTGAACAAAGTTGGCACAGCGAGTTTGGAGGATGGAGCTCAAGGTGTCGATGCTCAGCTCTTGGCCAATCTGCAGCTCGATGAGAGCGTGCACCAACTTGCGTGCGACATCGCGACCGCCCTGGCTCGAAAGGAGACCCTGCCACGTAAGGCTCGACAGGGTCGACTGAGTCGAGGTGTCGCACTTGGCAATAACGTCCGAGAGCTTGTAGTCGGCGAGGAGGAGGATGAACGAGATCGCCTCGATAGCCATCTTGACAAGTGTGTTGAGGCCGTCAAGTGAAAGAGCCTCCTGCTCCCAGGCCAGCTTCGCCTCACCCTCGGTGTGGTGATGCACAGGGAAGGGGTGCTCGTCCATGTAGCGACGCAGAGTGGAGAGGCGACTCTGCACATCCAAAAGAATCTTGTCGCCATTGCCAAGCTGGAGACGGGCGGGACCGGCAGGTGCCGTGACCTTTGAGTTCCAGATGGGACGGAGGATGCGGGCAATGATGAGGGCGTAGCCGTCGTGCCGGGGCGAGTAGACAATGGAGCGGGCAGAGTTGGATGCGGTACGGATGGAGGGAGGGTCGACGTTCAAGAGAATGTTGGTGGCAGCGGCAACGTAGTCAAAGTTGGGCTTGCTGTCCTCAGAGCCCATCTGCACAGCCATCGCGCAAAGCTGAGACCTGCCAAAGGCGGACCGGGTAGCGACAACGGCGGCGTCCTTCTCGAGCTCGAGGTCGGCCTCGAACATATCGATAGGGCGGGGAAGCGTTGCCCAAAAGACTCCACTGGTAGCGAGAATGATAATCTGGCGCGGACCAACAGTGGTCTGGCGGGGGAGAGCCGAGAGGGCAACACCGTCACTGCGACGCAGCGAGGCAGGAGCGTAAGCAGGATCCGTCGCAGTGACCTCTGCCATGCACCAGACCTGACTCGGGAGAGTCTCCGCCACTGACCACTCCTGGAGAACAGGCGGTGCAGTGTACACGTCAAAGTTTTCCCGCATGGCAGACTGGCGACCAGAGTTGGGGGTGGTGAAGGTGAGCCTCGATGCAGACGAAGCGTCGTCTGTGCTCTGAACTGCGATAAAGGTGCCGGCCGAGTAGAACGACATGGAATCGGCACGAAGGGTCTCTGGGGGAGGTGGCCTGTGGCCGAGGACCTGCAGCGAGCCGCCGATGCCACCTGGGTAGTACGCGGATCCTCCGCCGAGGTACATGCGAGCACCACTCTGAGCAATGACGACAACCCACGCCCTCTTGCTCTCCTCGCCGCCAACGACTGCAATGTTCACGACGCGAGCACCGTCCTGAGGAGCCGGTCCGCCGTAGCCCAAGCGAATGAAGTCGTTGCGAAGGTTGCTTGAACGAGCGCGTGACTCGAACTTGGCACCAGTCACGTCGTACCACTCAATGTCGCCACGAGTGCGGTAAGCAAACAACCGTCCCTGCTGTGCGTCAAGAGCAAAGAACTCGATGCCCTCTCCAGCGTTAGGGTTGAACACAGTAGGCACCCAGGTGCTGATGTAACCACTGGACTTGTTGGAGATCCACGCCTTGGACCCTCCCCCGAGCCAGCCACCGCCGGTCGAGTACTCGAGTTCGTACAGGTCCTTGTTCGCACCCAGCATGAAGATGCGCCCACCATCGGTTCCCTGAATATCGGTCATCGTTGCTGGCGCATCGGCGCTCAGGCTCGTTGCGTACAGCGACAAAGCGCCCTTGTCGGAACGGGCAACACCAAGAAGCGTAACCTTGGACGCCGTACAAATGACGAGCAAGTGCGTGATGTCGTCAACAAAGACGTCCTTGCGCACGCGGACGAGGCCAACAGTCTGGATAATGTCGGTCATCTCGTCGTAGCGACTGAAGTCACGTCCATCTCCATAGTCCCAGAGAAAGAGCTTGTTATCCACAGAGAACCATGCACGCTCAATCTCCTCAAACAGACCCATGCGCGCGGTAAGGTGCTTGTCTGCACACATCAGCGTCACATAAGGGATGCCTACTCACAGTTCAGCTCCTGGTGGAGAGAGTCGGGCAGCGGTGTGTTGCGGGTGATCTGGGCTGAACGAAATGCCGGGGTTAGACTCGGAGGGGCGACATAAGGAGGCTCGCTAGCTGCCCATTGTCAGCGTCACTGATGCGCATTGAGGGAAGGTGACTCACAGGGATTCAAAAGGTCGGCAAGATCAGGCGAGATCTCAACATCGGTCAACAGCGCGCGATCAATCTTTCCCCGAGCACGTCCAAGCGGTCCATACAGCGAATCCTCATCCTTGGAGGGGCTCTCGAGCTGCTGCGGCTGGAGCTGGCTGGTAGGTGCCGACGAGTAGCTGTAGCCTGCACGAGCAGCCCAGGCGCCAGTCAAGGGAGCTTGCTGCTGCGGGTTGCTGAAGGGACCGGGAGCTTGGGGCACTCCAGGAATGCCCATCGCTGAAGATCCTGGAACGCCAGGAGCTGAGGCTCCATAGGATGGTGGTGCAGCGACTTGCTGTTGCTGAAAGGGGTATCCACGAGCCGGGGCAGGTGTTGTTGGCGCCTGGGAAGGATCCCAACCTTGGCCAGCTGGAAGCTGAGGGTAGACGGGCGCAGTGTACCCTTGGTAGGGCTGCGACGACTGCGCACCTTGGTTGTAGGTCAACATTGTTGAGGTCCTAGGCCTCGTCGACAAGAATGATGGAGGAGATGTGTGTTGAAGGGTTTGCTCGAGAAACCAAACGCAAGAAGTCGACAGCCACGTGGTATTTGCTTCCGCTCATGACGCTTGTTTGTGGCATCTTGCCACCCAGAGTCTGGCGTTTGAGCGATTGCCTGGTGGGGTGGATCCGATGCACAAGAGACTCGCTATTGTTGAGTAGTTACATTTCTTTAATTACAATAGGTGACGAGGGTCTGCCGTAACAGCAGTCCATGGATACAAGGTACACTTGTGAGAACGGCATGTATTTATTTATTGGGTTTTCGGCCACAGAACCGCGCGTAACCTGCAAAGCTGTCAGAAGCATTGACGCGTGGCAACTAACCTGCAGTAGATAGCGGCGACAGTGCGTGGGTGGGTGTTGTATTGAGCAAGCTCTTGAAGACAGGCCTTGATTTTGTTGGTGAGGTCCTTTTGCGATGCATACTCGGGGCAATGACGAAGAATGATCGCATCCTGCAGCCGTGAGCCTGTATTCGTGATGCGGTGACACTCACGTCTTCCGTCGAATACCATCGACCAGAAGTTGCCGGCCTTGGACTTTCCACATCAACACTCTTCGCTTCTGAAGAGTTATCCTCCACAGCATATGATAGCTTGGCGCCCTGCCTGGTCAAGCGAGACGATTGTTTCTTGGGGTGTGGCACTCCCTGTGGACTGGTTAACAGATGTCCTGGCATGTTACGGCTCAACTTACATTAGCTTCTAATCGGGGACGCTTTTGGGGTGGCTGCTCAGATGGGGAGGTTCGTTCTTCGCGTGTGTGGGATGAGAGCTTCGTTTTACGGTTCGGACGCTTCTGGGTCAAGTGTGCTTTGGGTGGCGTACTCTTGGTAGAAGAGTTGCGACGCGAGCTGCGGCGACCTTCTCCATGAGATTGAAGAAGGTCCCTCTTGTCTTCAATGCCCTGGTCAGAAGCCTTCGCGGACGGCGTCGATGCCTGACACTCGGAATATTCAGCCGCCTGAAATAAGTCAGACATATGAAGGGGTCCTCTGCGCTCACCGTTCCACTCGACACTGGTAGGCCAGCAGTACTGGACTTGCTTCGGGGCTGCCCCCTCCCCTCGCGGGCAAGCCAGGCCTCTCCATTGCTGAAAAGAGCGTGCAGCTCAGTTTGGAGGCGCTTCCCCCTGGGCCGCATTAGCTCCCGCACTGCCACCGTGTTTCGCTACTCACCGTGCTGACGATGTGCTAGGGGTATTGCTTCCCTCCGATCCATCTCTTAAAGAAAGTTGTGGTGGAGAAGAGCCCCAAACGTTAGATGGCAGACCTCCCCCCTCTTCAACTGATGGCAGCTCGCTGGTCGGAGCGGTGCTGGGAAGTGGCATGATGGTCGTGGACTCTTGTGTCATATCCTCAGAACCATCCGCCTCCACCATGCCCTTGTAGCCCTTAGGTTTTTGGACAAGTTCCCAGTCTGAGGATAGAGGGAGTAGAGGCTGCGTTTCGGAGCAGGATGGCGTTGTCGTTGTTACTGGAGTGCCATAGAAGGAAGGCGAGTCGGCAATGAACTTGAGATGAGAAGCAGTGACAGGGAACGGGAACTGAGACGATGTGCAATCAGTTCGAGTGGAAGGGTGAACTGGTCCATGCGGAGGAGTTGGGTAGAGTTGCGAAGGCGTCTCAGAGATCTGGGAATCATTCATGAGAAACGGGCTGCCCATGGGAGGCGACCGCAAGGTCTGAGGGCCGAGGTCTTGCTTCGAAGTACACGACAGTGCCCGAGATGCCACGAGTGACGTGTCCATTGACAAAGGCGAGGCTGGGGTGTCAGGCATTCGACAGCAGTTGCTCTCGAGGTCTTCTGGAGATGTATGATATTCCATTTTCACGTTGATTCCGGGACTAGCGGGTGAGAGGGCGGTAGAGTAGCTGGCAAAGGTCGAGGGGCTTTGTGAATGCACCGAGCTGACGGGGGACAATAGCTCTCCGGCCCATGTTGCAGCCCGAAGGCTCAAAGACGAGCTCCCATGTGCACCGGGGATGACGACTGGGCGTACAGAGAAGGACACGTCAAGACGGGGAGACGTAGAGGGAACACTCGCCGCCTTTGGTGAAAGCAGTGTTGCCAACACCGGCCTGGGAGTGGCTGAAAGATCTGGAGGAGCCGACAGACCGCGGTTAGGAAACATGGGCGGAGAGGTCATATGCATGAGCCAGGGACTCGCTGGAGAAGGGTGGGGAGGACTGGTAAGCTCCAGTTGCGATGCTCTTACTCCATAGGGTGGATGGTGACCGTTGGCGTCACCAGTGGGTGGGCGAAGAGGCACAGCACGGGGTCGCACTGTTGAGCTCGGCTGCGTAACCTCTTCCTGAAGAATGTCGGCCTCTTCAACAACGTCATCCTCAGTGGCATGCTCAGAAGGCAAGTGACCATGCTCCGTCGCGGGGCTGTCGAGAAGCAAGACAGAAGCTGCGTCGCGATCCAGGTCATCCCCCAGGTCGGTGGGAGGGGGTGAAAGGCTTGGACATTGAGAGATAACATTTGTCGAGGTCGCGTGGCGTTCGGAAAGTTGAAGGGACATTGCTTCGTCATCAGTCTGTCATGGTGAGCACACTATCACACTGAGCTCCACTACCGGCCGCTATCACGCAGTCACTGCCCTGAGCTCAACACACCTCTGACTCGGGGGTCTCCAGCCTCGAGAGGGTATCCAGAAAATCATTGCTGGGTGGCTCTTCGGGTGTCGTCGATCCGGGAGCATTGGACCCAACCCTGGTGGTACGCGACTGCGCGCGACCAGTCCTCGGAGAGTATCCAAGACACGACGCCTCGGAGTGGTCGAGGGTCACGTACCGCTGAAGAGGGGACTCGATGTCGTTGAACTGCATTTCCACGGGGACCTCGAGGCTGTCGAAAATGTCTTCATGGCCTCTGACGGAGCGCGGGGAAGCTATTGAAGCAACAGCATTGAGCGCGCCGTGGTGAGGGAACATCACGATTGGTTGTGAGTGCAAGTAGGCTCACTACTGCGTCGACGTTGAGAGAGTGGGCAGAGTGTGAGAGGATAATGACGCGAGGGAGAGGGTAACCGCAGAGGAGGGAGTGATGATGCGAAGGAAACCCAGCGAAATAAAGACGAAGGGCGACACGAGTGACGCCCTGGCGCTACAATGGCAAAGGCGGTGCGTGTACGCCAGCAACAACTGTGCCGAGAGCGAGTATGACCATGAGCCGTCAAATCGATGACCGGCCTCCTGCTTGTTCTTCGGGCGATGTGTCACTGATACGAAAGAGAGGCCGAAGAGGTTGAAAGGTCAATGATCAAGAGGGTTTGATAGCAAATGAGGTGCAAAAGAATCAGTGAGGAATGAGGGATGAACATATGTTGATGTGTTTGGCTGGAATTGCGCACCATCATGCGCACGGTGTCTCTGGTCGTTCGGGCAGAAGAAGTGCTACGCGTGACGGGTAACATGCACTCGGCGTGCAGCTGCGTGGGACAGACGTGCGCCTCCCTGACCATTTGTGTGTTGTGCGCGCACCGTGCACGCCGCCCTGTGTGTCGGTGAGGGCGAGACGCAGTCAAACGTGCCCAACGCGGGCGTCGAGAAGCAAGGCTCGTGCGCGAGGCCGAGGGCCGAGGGTTGGTCGGCCGGCACATGCTATGCCAACGTGCCAAAACCGTAGATAGAACAGCAATCAAGGCCGGGACAAGATCTTTAGCGAGACAGCAGCGCAGAACAGCTGTGCACTGTGATGGAGACGTGCACATTTTGCTTGGTCAAAATGAGCTTATCATGAGGTCGGCACGCATCAGTGTCAGCAGTAGTGAGAAAGCTCCAAGCACCGCTGGTTGATCGCGACTCACATGGTGTCCCAGCGTTTCGTGCACCCTCCTTAACACCCTGTTGCAAGTCAGATTGAACGCAACATGAAGCCGGCGTCGCCACCACGATATTGCGATCACTCTCAAGGAGATGCTGGTACGCCGAGCAGCCGCACCGCACAGATTGCCGCTCCTGTCCGAGATTTCTCCGGAGACCCTCTGACTTCAACGCGGCCCGGTCCACTTCTTCCCCCTCTTGGGTCTCTGAACGGGGGCCGTTCACAGGTCACGGGCTGCGGCTGACTGCGGCGCAGGGCGCGAGGCAGGCCGTACAGCTCAATGTCTCTCAGCTCGCACTGATGCACTGATGCCGCAGGAAGCTCCAGGTGACCACAACGGCAACACCGCTCAGTCGACACGGCCCAACGCAAACAGGCACCACTCTCGGCGAGACGCCGAGCCTTGGGGACCAGCCTAAAAACCGGCCGATTCTCTAACATCTTACCGCACCTCAAGCCTGTGCTCTGGCACGCTCATTCACATTATCATTGCGGCCTTAGTAAGTGTACGAAGCGGACGGACCATTCTCGGGACAAGTTTCTGCATCACAAGGCCAAAAAATCGCCCGACATCGTGGCCTCACGCGCGCAAGTGGGCTCCATCATCTTTACTGCAGTCCAAACCAAGCAGACATTAAAGAGTCAGCAAAGGCCTCTACACTGCTCCTTCCGCTTGACCACTCTCCGCCGTATCCTCATCCATCGAAACGAACATGTCCACCCCCTCCACGCACCCAAGAGTGAGTGACGAAAAGTCACAAGTAGTATCGGAAAAGGCCGACACAACGGCGCTCGTGAACGAGCAGCCTTCGTCCGTTAATGCATTGGATCGCATTACCTCGCATGTGATGCCCCGTGAGGGCGGGCTAGAGGCCGGAGCTGCAGACGGGCTTTCGATGCTGGCGCGCTCCGATTCACATCAGGCGCAGTACATCTTCAAGCGTCTTCATGCAGTCCGCCCTCTGCCTGGCAAGGTCCACGAAGCTGCCATGCTGTAAGTGCACGCGTGTGGGCTTCGCTGACGAGTAGTGGCACGCTTTTCCTTGTCATGTTCCTCGCTGGCTGGAACGACGGAAGCCAAGGACCGTTGCTGCCCTCGCTGCAGGCATACTACAACGTGAGTGGTTGAAGAACAGGCTTCGGCAGGTTTATTTGGCTGACGTCTTAGGTCGACTACCTCATCAGTGAGTGATAACAACACGACGGACATCGAGCCGACTTCTGTACCGCCCAGTGCGCTGACCAGCAGTCTCGATCATTTGGATCTTTAATGCCCTGGGCTTCTTTATCGCAGGAATCACCAATGTCTACCTCACGGACAGGCTGGGCTTTGGCATTGTCGCGCCGCTGGGTTCCGGCATGCAGATGACCGGCTACGCGCTCATGTGCTGGGGCGGCCCGTATCCTCTGTTCTGCTTTGCATTTGTATTGAACGGCTTTGGCCTAGGCCTTCAGGTTAGTGGAGCAGGAGCTCTCGATGCCAGTGCTCACCAGTACAGGACGCCCAAGTCAACGCTCTCACCTCGCGCCTGTCCAACGCGACGACAAAAATGTTCCTCATGCACGCCGTGTACGGACTTGGCGCAACAGTGTCGCCGCTTGTGTCGACCCAATTTGTCAAGCGCGTCCAGACGCGTGTCTATCTCTACTATGCCGTGTCTCTGGGCCTTGCGGCATGCACACTCGCCGCCCTGATCCTCGTCTTCAACTTCCGTACCGACGACCAGATAGTGGGCCAACGGGAAGCCGATGTGTTCTCCCCCGTGGTCTCGCGTGAACCTGCTGCTCTCCCTTCCCCTGATTCGCCCGAGGCGACCATTGACGGGCAGGAGCCTGCCACGCCTGCAGTGCGCGACAAGGACTCGCGCAACAACAGCAACAGTGGTGGCAAGATGAAGCGTATCCTTCGCACTCCGTCGGTCCATTTTATGGCCTTGTTCATCACAATCTATGTCGGCGTGGAAGTCGCCATTGGCGGTTGGGCTACCTCGTTCCTCATCGATGAGCGCGGCGGCAACAACTCTTCAGGCTATGTTTCATCTGGATACTTTGGTGGTCTCACTCTTGGTCGCGTCATCCTCATCCCCGTGACTTCGCTTCTTGGGCAGTGGAACTCTGTGTGGATCTAGTACGTTGCCTGCATCTAGCCTTCGACGCACCCATACTGACAGACTCCCAGCACCATCGTGGCCATCGCACTCGAAGTCGTCGTCTGGACAACCCACACCATCATCGGCAACGCAGTAGCCTTTGCCTTTGTTGGTGTGGCCATCGGCCCGCTTTACCCCATTGTCATGATGGTCTGCGTCGACATTCTGCCCGGAGAACTCCAGTCGGGTGCCATCGGCTGGATCGCCAGTCTCGGCCAGGTGGGATCAGCCGTCATGCCCTTCATCACTGGTGGTATCTCGCAGCGCTACGGTGTCTGGATCATGCAGCCGCTCATGATCTCGTTGATGGGATTGTGGCTTATTCTCTGGGCGTTTGTGCCCCGTGATGGCCGCCGGGTGCGGGCGTGATCGCGCTGTAGAGGTAATTTAGAGTAGAGGGAGCATGGAAGATCTTGTACCAACACACCACTACTGCAATTCAAGTCATAAAGCATATGCATAGAGACAGATAGTCCAGCCAGCATTGGCGTGCACAAGCTCGGGAGCAACTCTAAAGAGTGTCATGCCGAGCTAGATTCTAACGGCGACATTTAGGTACAGACTGGGTGTGATATGGCGCATAGATATAGTTTCTTAGGTCTTGCCGGTAAGGCGGTCTTCGATGAGGTCGGCGACGACCTGGCCAACGACTGTAATAGACGAACCCTGGAAGCCCTCGGGGTAGTCGACCTTGGGCTCGTTGGGCTTGGTAAAGTGCTTGTCGTGCTGGACGGCAAAGTGACGGATACCGAGAGTGTGGGCGGTCCACTGGTAGTCCCGGGCAAAGCCACCCTTGTAGAACATTTCGATGACGGCCGAGCGGGGTGTGGCCGGCATCCAAAGCAGATGGGTGAGACCGTTACCGTGGACGCCGAGCATGATCGTCGTGCGCGCAGCGATGCGGATTTGTTCCTCCTTGGAGGTATGCTCAGCCTCGACAATGACGAGCTCAAAGCCGAGCTTGTCGCGCTTCTCCTCAAGAGCCTTGACAAGATCCTTATGCGACGCTTCGGTGAGACGACGCCTCGTGGCCTGACGCGAAATGTACGTCACGACAGGCTTGTAGTCGCCGGCAGGCTTCATGGCGACACGACGAGGCGATCCAGGGTCATTGCCCTCGGTGATAACGGGGTCGATGGCACCGAAACCCTCAAGGTTGCGGTTGATGATAGCCTCGTCGACTCCAGAGAAACGGAGCATTTGGCGACGCAGAGGCTCCCACCACCACGGCGAGACGTTGTCAGCATTGACGGCACACGCGCCAGCAAGGGTACGCGCGGTAGGGCCGGTGTGGGGGCCACGGAACGCGGCCGAACGGTCGGAAAGAATGGCGTGTTCAAAGACGTAAGCCTTCTTGCGGCCCTCAGAGCGAGTGACCAGTCCAAGATCCGCCATGTCCTCGGGGTAGAGGGTACCAATGTTCGGGAACAGGCCAAAGAGGACAAAGACGTTGAAGCGGGGGCCGTCACGCCACTCGTTGATCTTTTGGTGCAGGAACCACGCACGCGATGGGGGAGCAAGGCTGGTCTCACCTGTCGCCGTAATGTCGGGGTCCATGGACGCGTGCACACGCCAGGTGGAGAGGAGGAGCTCTGCCGAAAAGTGGTAGTAGTGGTCGAGGAAGCGACCGTCGTTCCATAGGTAGGTGGTGCCCTTCATCTCGAGAACGTTGTCTCCCCAGAGCTCGTAAGCCTCCTGAGGAGTACGGAAGATGATCTCGTCGCCGCGGGGCTCACGCTCAGCCTCGTTACCGCCAGCCTTGTCAGACGCGCCGACTCCGGTCGAGGTCAACAGGCGAAGCTCTGGCCAATCTGAACGTTTATCCCTGCTCATGTCAGCCGAATCCAGAAGCCCTGCTACGTACGTGATAATGTAAAGCTGGCCGTTAAAGAGATAGAGCCGCTCAAACAAGGTCCATCCGGGCGAATGGCCTAGGTTGAGAGTGTGACGGTCCGGGAACGACTCCTGCTCGGGGTCGCCCTTGCCAGAAGGAGTGACAAAGCCCACCTTCTTGACAGTGTCCTGGTAAGGCGTCGCGTGTCCACCACCCCTGTGCGAGCCGCAGAGCACGTTGGCTCCCTTTCCAAACAGTGTCCTAAGGCTCGATGTGCCCTTGCCCTTTACAGCTGCCGCCCGGTGGTGGTCCGCCAAAAGCAGCCACGCAAAGGATAATGTTATGAGGATCAAGAGGAGGTCGCGGCGCGTCGGACGCAGTCCTCGAGAGAACACTGGCATGATGCGTGAGCGACCGCGTCGGCTGAGTGGACGCGAGTTTGAGTTGAAGATGGGAATATTGAACGTGGATGCCAGGGTTTCGTGAAAAGCAAGAGGGGGCCCACGAGTGGGGGATTGCGGTCGCTGCGGCCGGGATGCGCACTGGCGTTGATAGCAGCTACTGTAGCTGAGCAGCTGCAAGCAATGTACAAATGCACTAAGCGGGGCTAACAAGTTGAATGACAGTCTCGTGCGAGCTCGTGCAAGACACGATTTGTGCTGGCCGGTTGCGGCATCTGCTGAGAGCGTTGGCGCGTGCCCAGACATGACAACGCTCCGTGGCAGCCGAGGCTGGTGGCTGCTGACCACAGCTACAGGTACCCGCATCCCTGCATTCTGCGCTTCCATCTTCGATACACCCGCCACAACCCTGGCACCTTGGTAACCACACCATGGCACAGTTTCACAGCCGGGAGGGCAAGGCGGAGGCGCGGAGGCTGGAGTGTGTGGTGTGCGCAGGACAATAGGTGCATTTCACTACTACTGTTGACAGTTGATGTTTACATCTTGCTCTTGCTCTCCTCGGCAGGCAGCTCAACCTCGCCGTCCTCGCTGAAGCGCGTGAGCTCACCCTTGGCACCCATGTGCTTGGTGTGGCTTCCAAATGCACACAGCTTGCCCTGCTGGTTGAAAAAGTTGACGCGTGTGTAGGCGAGCGTCTTGCCTGTTTGCGTATCAGCGCCGAATGTCCACTCGGGTGACCACTTACCAAGCTGCAGTACCTCTCCTACGCCGGTCAACTCGTCTCCGATCTTGCCCGCAGGACGAACAAACTCGCACGAAATGTTGACAGAGGCACCAGTAGGAGGGGCGATTCCCCTGGATTGCAACGCGAGCGAGGTGACAGTGTCGGTGAGCTGGGCTTTAGCACATGAGCCTTCCCGGGCAACCGACCGAAAGGACAACACCACCGTGGACCGTCTATGCAAGTCAGCGGCTGCAATAGTGCTTGAAGACGTACGTTGTGGTTGTTAACATGCTCGGGTCCAATCTTCAAAGTAGTCTTGACCCATCCTGGCTTTGCGTCGTTCACAACAAGCTGCAGTTGTCAATGAATCTTCCTCCACTATTAAGCGTACGTTGACGAGAACCTTGCCATCGTGGCCTATAGATCATCAGCAAGGGTCGTCCGAATACATTGCGCTGGCGGGACTGCGTCCCTAAGGCTGCTGTCGTGCCCGAAATGAGACGTACCCGCTTTGGCAACCGTCTTGGCCCAGGTCTGAGGCGGGTCAGCGTGCTTACAAGTTGGACGCAAGAAGATGTACCCTCCGGACAAATGCAAGGCAGGCAGCCATCTCGATAGTCAATGTTAATGGGCGATAAGAGCTCAAAGATACGAGATCAGACACGGCTTTGCAAGATGGGATAGCGGGCCGTCCGGCATTCGGCTCTCACCAATTCATGTCCGGTGTGCCGAAGCGCTCGCCTGGCTGGGTGCAGCTGGGGTGGCCGGTGGAGGTGATTACCCCACCCAGCGATCCGAGCGCAGCGTACCAGCAGTGGCCAGGGTCGAGTGAAACGTGAGCTGCAGAATTTATTTCAGCCACCCATTTAGATATGATCTGCAGCGAGCAATGGCGCCTAGACAGCTCTCGGCGCGTGAGCGCAATTGGGGCTGCGGCATGCGTACCATCGGACTGAGTGGCCAGACCCGCAGGTATGGCTGCTGCGCTCAGAGTTCGGGATGGCCGACCCAGGCTGCTGGAAAGAGGGTCGGTCCCAGAGCCGAGTTGGCCGACCCGGCAGATGCAGAGGGTACACTAGGAGTATGTATGAGGCCAGGGCACGGGATGGCAATCCAGATCAATGTATCGTCCCGCGCGGCGCGCACACGCGCACGCGCACTCACCCCTGCCTACCGTCGCAGCAGTCCAGAACGGTGAAGGGCAGCGCTGGCGGAGGCGGCACAGCGGAACAGGAATCACCATACAGGAGGAGAATCAATCTACATGCGACGATCCATGCAGCGCACAATGTCCTGTTCACCACATTCATCCACTTGTTCTTGAACGACTCGTATATACACTCTTTTCGACTGCCCCATTTGTACACATCTGTACACTACCCGTGCGTCACCGCCGACAGACTGCACGACAGCATCGTCACGCTCCCCCTGTCCTTTCCAACAGACGTCCTTGGTCAAAACGCATCGCCACATGAAGTAACTTGAACGGTGCTGCGCGCGTACTATCCGACCACTGTCGCACTTGCTCACCGAGCCATTCGCAATGGTCTTGAGTGACCAGGGAGGGGCAACAAAACCCATCATGGCCACCCTTCCAGTCACGCCGACCAAGAAGGCCACCCGCCGGCGATCATGGTTTGGCCTGGTGTCCCCTTCTCGCAAAGAACGGGTATCCGTGGTCCCAGCACCTCAGGTCCGTCAGACGCCTGTCGAGGCCGACGACCACATGGAGGAGTTGGATCTTACTCCGGTGCGCGGATCGGCAGACGTGGGTTTGCACAGCTCGGGGACAGTCTCGGACAATGCTACCAGCGACGAACGAGATGGTGAACTGGAGAGCACCGTCAGGAGGAAGCGGCCTTCAAAAGACGTCGACTGCGACGACGGTCCCGTTCGTATGAAGGACATGGCAACATTAGCAATATTGTCGAGGAACAACACTTCATCCAAGCCTGTGCGTTGAGCAAGAGTGCCAGTGAAGCGAGCACACACGCTGACTATTGCCCCAGAGACCATTCTCCTCTCGCATCTTCTCGCGCTCGGCCAGCGACCGCGACGTTCACTCGCCTCCCCCGGACAGTCTCAATCCACCAGCCGCTACTCCCCCAACACTTACTCCCTCAAAAGTGCCTCGGCGCACATCTTCAATTGGCGGTGCTCCTCGAAGGACCTCTGAGAACAACACGGAGGAGAACTCGCCGCTCAATAAGCCCCTACCCAGCTTACCGGGCCCTTCCTGGGCGCCGTTGCCGCCAGTATCACGCCCAGTGTTGCTCGCGACCGCAAACGCTCCGTCCTCATACCCTATCCCCCCGACAGACATTGTTGTTACACCGAGCAGTCCCCTCGAAAGGGATCCGTTTGATTCTCTGTTTGGCCTTGAACATTCCAGTCGCAATCCCGAGCGCTCTGCGTCGGCTCCCGTGTCTCGGAGCCCCTCGACAAGTACACCTCGGGTTCGGTCCGAATCGCCCAGCCCGATGCCCAGCCGGCAGTCGTTGGGAAAGAGCTTTCCTGCGGCTCTCGGACGACCTTCTGCTGGACTGCCAACTCAGCTCATGCCGCAGACAGTGTCATCTCCACTGCCAACAGGCAGCCGACCGGCCAGTCCCACACCAAAAGTCACGTTCACTGGAGCAGATGACTCGTCCCATGATTTCGAGGCAAAGGACCATGCCTCAGTCAAAGCGCCCCGTCCGCGCAGCCTGTCAGCAATGTTCTCGCGATCGCCGTTACTGGCTGGTGATGCTACGACAGATGACGACGAGCCTCAGGCCGGTAGCAAGTTTAGCTGGCTTGGCGTGCGCAAGACCATCAGGCGGCGCCGGTCCGAGTCTAGGCTTGGAAAGCAACGAGAATCCGAAAACGATACCGGCCCGAGCAATGATGCGAGCGCCAATGAACGAGGAGGGTCGCTGGCCCATCGCCACCCGAACGCCAACGCGTCGACGCCCATGTTATTGAGCAACCGCTCTGGCCTCGGGGACGACGAACACACCAAGACGTCGTCCCGCCCAATGTCTATTCCCTTCAAGGGTGTGCGCACCGGATCAAGTGTTGACCACACTGCGCCCCCGTCGACGTCGACATCTTCGTCGTTGTCATCATCATCGTTCGTTCTCCCTGCCATGCAGCATCAACCATTCTTTGCTGCTCAGGACTGGACCGAGAGTCCATCGGCCGATGTGGAGGAAATGTTCGGCGAGAACGACATATCTCGGGCTCGCAAAGACAAGCCGTGGCTGGACGCCCCCGCATCGGCGCGCTCCTCGTACACGCCAGTGTCTGCTCTTGGGTCTTTGCCTGAGACTGGACCCCCGCCTACGATCGTCGAGCACTCTCCGGCAGCACCTGCGCCTCCAGCCGTGATCCATGGTCGAGGCCGGTCAATGTCTGACCCACGCCGCCGTGTACAGTCAGAAGAGTCACTGTCATCGTCGCCTCGCTCCCCGTTCCTGGGCACTGATGGCCCCCAAGGACCTCCGCAGCGTCCTGTTGTGGAGAGCCGTTCCAGCTCAAGCAACTCGCTCGGGTTTGGCAAGGTGCGCAACGTCTTCTCAAAGGGACGACCGCGGAGCAACAGTACTTTGCGATACGGCGGCTCAGCCGACGAGCGAGAAGATGGCCGCGATACGCCTCATACTCGGCCCGAGTCGTCAGCATCGGCCGCTTCGTTTCCCCACTCGCCGGCTCTTCCGCCCGTTCGGATCCGGCCCGAGGACGTGCCGCAGGTGTCGACCTTGGCGCTGCAGGGTGGCGAGGACGACCGCCGTGTAATTCTCACAGAGACCCCGGAGCGTTCCCCTCGTTCCTCCTACGCAGCGTCTCAGTCGTCTCGGGCGACAGAGTCGACACGGCGATCAGCTACTGCCGACCCGTACGGGCTCACTGCGTCCAATCGTGGGCCTCGTGCCCGTGCGTCAACAATTGCATCGGGTGCCATCTCGTGGCAGGGAACTGTGGCAACTGCAGGCCACGGCGGGTCCACCACTCACTTGCCTGCACAACCTACGTTCCCTACTGCAGCTACTCCGCCCAGGCAACGAGCGGGATCTATCCGTCGCCTATCAAACGGCCTCTTCCGTGCCAACCCCGCCTCACCCAAGCCCGCCAACGGCAGCTTGTTCCCCTTGCCACCGCGGAGCGGGTCTGTGTCGTCCCCCACTGCAGGACCTATTCATGATGAGCGATCGCCCAGTCCTATCCACAGTGCCAGGCCGGGCAGCAGTCTCGGTATGGCGTCCACCCTGCTGGCCACCCCAGACTTTGACAAGGAGCGGATGAAGGAGCTGGCCAGTATTCGGCCCGACGATACACCCGAGAGTTGGCTTGAGCGCGTCTCTGTCATTAGTCGACGGGAGCTGGCCGGGGTTCTCGCCGACAGCAGTGACCCCTTCCACACTGAGGCTATGCGGCTCTACATGAGTCGCTTCGACTTCACGCACATCGCGCTCGACGTCGCCCTCCGCCGGCTGCTCATGCACATGTCGCTCCCCAAGGAAACGCAGCAGATTGACCGTGTCATTGAGGCATTTGCAGTGCGCTACGACCAGTGCGAACCTGGACTATTTGGTTCCAAGGACAATGCCTATGTTCTAGCCTTCTCGATGATGATGCTGCACACCGACGCATTCAATCGACACAACAAGAACAAGATGTCCAAGGCGGATTACGTACGCAACACTCGTTTGCCTGGTGTGCCCGAGGTGGTCCTTGAAGCATTCTACGACAACATCACGTTCACGCCGTTCGTCTTCATCGAGGACGACAATGAGGCATCGCTCGCAGCTATTGGTGGTGGACCCGGCGGCGCCATGGTTGGCGCCGTGAGGTCGCCCAAGATAGACGTTTACGACCTGATCGTCGGCCAACAGCTCGGCAATCTGCGTGTCGATGTCGAGCGTCACTTGCCCGCGGACAGCCCGTTCTCGTGCATGGGCACGCAGCCATTCCTGGACGTAGATCGCCTGCAACGCGCATTTGCCAACGCCCATCCCCTCCAATTTGTCAAGTCGAGGCCAAGGCGCAAGTCGTCTGTCACGTTGGCTAGTTCTTTGGGCGAGAAGTCGAATATGCCTTCGGTCCCCAAGGAGGAGTTTACCACGCTCAAGATCACCAAGGTTGGGCTTCTCAGCCGGCGGGATGACTCAATTGTCAACGGCAAACGCGTCGGAAACAAGCGCTGGAAGAGCTGGAGTGTTGTCCTTACCGGCTCGCAACTGCTCTTCTTCAAGGACACCATCTGGGCTCTTACTATGATTGAGCAGATCCGCCGCAACGGCAATGTCGACTCGCCCAATGTTCCTCGCATGACAGGATTCCAGCCCGACGAGGTGCTTTCCGTCAAGGACTGCGTGGCGGTGTTTGACCGCGAGTACGCCGAGACCCCGTTCACCTTCCGCTTTGTCATGCCGGGCCAGAGGCAGTACCTCATGCAGGCGGTCGACGAGATGCAGATGAATGAGTGGCTTACTCTCATCAACTATGCGAGTACCTTCAAGACCGCTGGTATCCGCATGCGTGCTGCTGGCCTCAACAGTGGCGACGCTGTCATGGCTGGTGCGGCTGCTGCCGAATCACACATCCGCGACCTCGAGACTGGAAACGAGTTGGAGCCGACCGAGAACTCGCAGACTCGCGCGGTTCTCTTTGCGTCTACGCCTGCTCCTGCAGAGGGCAATGTTGCGCGCCCCAAGTTGAGGCGCGTGGGCAGCATTGGCCGATCCACGCCTGTGCCGGTCGTCGACATTGCCGGTGCCAACGACGTTGTCGTTGGTGGCGGTGAGCAGATAGAGGCCGTCATAGGCTCGGTCAAGGCCGAGCTCGCCGCTGGACGCGGTGGAGCGAGGAGGACGTTTTCGCTCCCCCCGAACGGCGAAGTGGCAGCCAAGACTTCGCGAACGGATGGGATACAAGCGCAGGTCAGCCGGCTTAGGGCCGCTGCCGAGCCGATTGAGAAACGGCTGAGCGCCGCATTGCGCGTGGCGCGCAATCTTGCTCTCCTCACGCCATTCCAAAAGTCTACTCGTGACCACGTCGAGACTGCGCTGCCCGACCTCGCGAAGCAGATCCGCAGCGACCGTGTGGAGCTGGCCAAGTTGCATCTGTGGATCACCATGCTGCTGAAGGACCAGGAGCGCGACCAGCGGGACTGGGCCCGTGTGCGCCATGTTGCTCTCCAGGCTGCGGCCAAGAGTCTGCGCCACCCTCACTCTCGTGGTCCCACCGACAAGGCGGATCGCCGCAAGACTATAGGTGCTCTGCCTATGTCTGTTCCAAAACTGTCGTTGCCTGATGACAGGTGGGCGAAGCGAGCATCGCAGGGTGACACTATGGGTTTGAGCCCGTTGAGCATGGACGAGCTGCCTCTTCGTTCCAAGAGCGACGACGAGCGTGAGCGCGAGCGTCCAACGAGCGACCCCAACTCTAGTCATGGCTCCGAGTACGACCTTGGTCGCCGCGAGTCATCAGAGTACATGTCTGCGTCGTCTGCCTTGTCGTTCCGCGAGGAGCTGGACCGTCAGCTGGGTTTTGCGGATTCTGAGCCTACTTCTGGTGACATTAGTCCCGGCTCGTCTCCGTTTGCAGAGCCCACTTCGCCACCTGTGGCGGATGAAGCGGAGGATTGGCGAAACACTCGGGCGGCTACCAAAGTGTCGCTGGCATCGTTGCCGCACTCGCGAGACCTGTCGCGGGCAGTTGGTCCGACGAATGGGGGGAGGTGGGAGGGATCTGCTTAGATTGTAGACTGGCTCATGGACAGCCAAACGTGTATGCATGCCAGATTCATGCGGGATATCTGGCCAACTCTAAGCCAATCTGCCCTGTGAGAGGCTGGCGGCGCTTGGCGTGCCTGATCAGTTGTTCGTGCCTGACAGCGGTGGGCTGCCGACGGACTCTGACGACAGAGTCGGTTCCTGTCCGCGGCAATGGGGAGAGTCATATCGTCGATCCCGCCGTTTGCCCTCTTCTTCGCAACACTACATCGACCATGGCCGCTCCTCTCTACGTGACCCAGTCGGGTCGTCTCTTCCACGCTGGTCTCGTACTCATCGTCACCGTGGGCCTTCCGGGTGAGTACCTATGGCTTTTCAGCTCGTGGATTCCCTTATCGCTAACCATGTTTGTCTACTCGACCCGACGCCCTCTCCTCATGTCGCCTTCTCTGCACATCTGCATGTTTACTGCACCTTAATTGGCTGTGGTCTTTTGTTTTGAACGCCTTTTCTGTCACTCCACTCTCTCGCCTCTGCAGCCCGTGGCAAGACACACATTTCTCGGGCGCTGGAGCGCTACCTCCGCTGGATGGGAGTCAAGACCCGCGTCTACTCCCTTGGAGACTACCGCCGCAAGGTTCTCGGTGGAGCAAAGAACATTCCCTCAGACTACTACATGACGCATGGTGAGTTGGCTATCAGGTGCCGATTGAACATGGTTGCTCACAAAATGCATAGGTAATAAATCTGCGGAAACCATAGCTCTAAGGAATAGGATT
Organism: Prillingera fragicola; assembly: GCA_002335605.1. Lineage (NCBI taxonomy): Eukaryota > Fungi > Basidiomycota > Tremellomycetes > Trichosporonales > Trichosporonaceae > Prillingera > Prillingera fragicola. Next base: position 518,578 of record BEDY01000002.1, read on the forward strand.
GAGCGCGAGCTCGAGGACCAGATCTGGGACTTCTTCGAAGTCCAAGGTGGTCAGGTCGTTATCTACGATGCCAACAACAGTAACGTTGCGGCGCGTAAGCGGTGCATGGAGGAGTTTGGCTCCAAGGGCGTGCACGTCATCTTCCTTGGTGGGTACCTGGCGCGTGGGCAGCGCTAACTGGCTCAGAGTCGCTCTGTGACAGGGATGACATTATTACATCCAACATTCGCTCGGTCAAACTGTCGTCCCCCGACTATGCAGGCTGGGACGCTGACCGTGCTGTCGCCGACTATTGGAAGCGTATCCGCGACCAGGAGCAGGTCTACCAGACCGTCACGGAAGCCGAAGGACCGTACATCAAGGTTATGAACGTGGGCGAGCGAATCGAGATCAACCGTATTGAAGGTGAGCTGCAAGAACTTCGTCGCTGACGTCAGGCTATCTTCAGACTCGTTGCTGCTTCTTCCTCATGAACATTCACACTCGTCCCCGCACAATCTTCTTTGCGCGGTCGGGACAGTCGCTCATTGAGCACTCGTACAGGGCCGACTCTGACCTCTCCCCGGCAGGTTGGGAGTATGCTGGGCGCCTCAAGGCAGCGGTGACTGCGCGCCGCAAGCAGCTTCGCGAGGAGCACACAAAGAATGGCGAACCCGCTGGTCCCGAAGTGCCGCTCGTTGTGTGGACTTCGGCTCGTCGCCGTGCGCACCACACTGCCTGGCCGTTTGTCCACTCCGGTTACAAGGTGGTGCAGAAGCCGATCATGGGAGAGATCAACCCGTAGGTGGTTATTTTGGCATCGCTGACGAGACCAGTGGTGTCTGGGACGGTCTTTCGTCGCAGGAAGCGACTGAGCTGTACCCCGACGAGTGGGAGCGTTTCCTTGCCGACCCGTATGCGCACCGTGCGCCGCGTGCCGAGTCGTACCACGACCTGAGTGGTGAGTATGGCTTTGTGGTTTTGGCTGACGACAGTGCGACTCGAGCCGATCATTTTCGAGCTGGAGCGTTGCCAGGACGACCTTCTCATCATTGGCCACGCTTCCGTTATCAGGTGTCTCCTGGCGTACCTGGTTGGTCTGCCGCCGAGTGAAGTTCCAGCGGTCGAGATGGCCCGCGGTGACCTTGTTGAAGTCACTCCTGCCAGTTACGGTGTCGTGTCTCGCGCCTTCCACTTCTGGTCTGGCGAGGGCCGTGGCGACGAGACTGGCCGCAACCTGTACGAGAACTTTGCCGAGGCGAGCACAGGTGTTCCCGGAGGCATGCTCCCGACGTTCTCTGCCGAGGCTCTGAACATAGAGCGCGAGGCCGAGGCTGAGGAAGCAAAGGACAAGGAGCTCAAGGCTGACCTCGTGCGTGCGAGGCTCAGGGAGCGCATGGCCAGCACCACCGATGGTTCGCGCACCGCTCCTTCGGGCCAGGGTGTGACTACACCGTCGGAGCAGACGGCACAGCACTCTAAGCTTTCGGGAGCGATCCACGAGGCTGACGAGTATATGTCGCCTCACCGCGACAGGAAGAGTATGTCGAGTCAAAGTTGCGAAGTGCGTGGCAGCGCTAACACTCGCAGTGAGCATTCTTGAAATTTAATGGATACATGATGGCTAGCTTGTATGATGCTGTATGCACGGTATAGACTGTAACGTTGGGTTTGTGGACATGAGGACTTGAGCTGTGGCGACTGCCTGCTCTGATGGGAGGACAGACCAGTTGGGAGATGGCCCTTCACGAACCCAGTCAAAATCTTGCACCTGGTCGTGCTTGCTCTCTCCTACTGCTCCAAATGTCGCGGGATAGGGGCCAAATGACACCCTCTGGCACCCCTCAATGACAGGCAGCGAGAGGACATGCAGCAAGACAACGCTGTCCGTCGTGTTGTGCAAGCGGAACTGCTGTGCGCCGAGGGCCAGTGCACATTGCGAGAGGTCTGAAAGCATGACGCTGCCCGTCATTGGTGGTGCAATGATTAGGCAGCGCTTTAATCCCTTGAAATGCAGTGACGTTAGGACAGCCGACTTGTCCGTTGGCCGCAAGTCGACGACGCAATCCTCCAAGTCCTCGAGGGTGAGTGTGTACGTCGAGCCTGCCGCCGGTTCATAGTCTGCTGGCGTGAGACGAGTATCGCGTTTGCCTGAGACAGTATACGTCGTGCCGAGCGCTGGTGAAGGGACTACTGGCGACGGTGTCGGCACTGGCGTGATCTGAACTGGTGTCGGTGTTGCTGACTTCGGGGTAGCAGAACGCTTGAAGGCGAACTTTGACTTTGGTTTGTCCGCTGCACGCAGCGTGCTGAGGCGAGCCTCGAGCTCTTTCAATTGCTGCCAGTCAGTACAGCTCCCCAAAGGCATCGTACGCACCAGATCATACTGCCGCTGGTCGTACGGAGGCAAGCTCGCGCGCGTCTCTGTCAGCTTGGCACGGAGGGCAGCGAGACGCGGTGCTGCCCCAGCGGCATCACCGTCCTCGAGAGCCGCAGAAACCTCTGCCCGTCAGTACAGCACAAAAACTACTGACGCACCCGTCTTCTGTGACTGAAACGACGCGTAAAACTCTGCCGACGCGCTCGTGCTCGCCATCGTTGTTGAATTGTTGACACAGGCAAGTGATGTCAGTCATGAAAGTGGTCGTGGAATTAGAGTTACGTAATAAAACCCTGGCCACCACGTGGCACTTTGGCATGGTCAACTTAGGGAGAGGCTTTGAAAATGGATACAGTGGTCCTTGTGTACGGACTGGCCGTTTCTGACTCGCTATGCGTCCTCGTGCTCGTTCAGAATGCAATGTTCACTCCTTCTGCAAGTCTGACAGTGGGCAGCTGTTTGCAGCTAGCAGTCCTAAACGTGTGTGTTGAAGAATGGAGCCTGGCTTCACGTGAGGACCCGTCCAACCTCCTTCCTCAAAATGATCCACACCGACACACTCTCCTGCGCTCACGCGCTCACCGGCCCAACAGCCTCGCTTTGCCTTCTCGACCGTACTGTCCCTAGAGACAGCACCTGCGACGCCCGCGCAGAGTCCACGGCAGAGTAAACTCGCACACAAGCACGACCCCTTCCCACGCGTCCTGGAAACCTCTCCCTGCCTCCAACAACTGTTGGTCCCCCCACTGTTGGTCCCTCTGCGCCTGACAATCAGTACTCCAAGCCGTTCGCCAGTTCTCTGCACCGGGTGCTAAGACACCTCTTTTCCATCGAGGCGCCGGGATGCGCTAATGTACACGCGTATGCTCGACCAACTCCTTCGTCTTCATCCAACCCGCACCGCCATCGTAAAGTCGAGGGGCAACACGGGCCAAAAGTCGAACGTCGCTTAGAGGTTGAGCTTGGTGCGGCGCCAGTGGCGACGCTTAGCGTTGTACTGGATGGTGGCTGTAGAGTCAGCAAATGTTCTAATCTCGTGTCGCTAAGATGGAGGCAACTGTCCGAATCGTGTGCCAATCGCCTCGATCTCGCTCCAAGCTGCTCCAAACGCACTGTCGGTCTTAAGACGGAACCACTGGGGGATGGGGCGGTTCTGGCGAGCCTTCTTGGCAAGCTTCTGCTGCAGTGGGTGTCAGTTTCCCTCTCTAAATAGGTCTTCGAGCATTTGTCGAGCTCTGAAGCGCGCGAAATTGACGAACCTTGATGACAAAGCTAAGGAAATGTCAGCACTCATTCTCTCGTGTTCATTTCGTCCGCTTACCGTTTGTTCGAAGGCATCTTGATGTGTTTTTGGTCGTCAGTTGCTGAGCAAGAGTGCACCACTAGACATCCGTCAAGCAGAGTCGACCCCGGCGGCGGGGGAGGGTGCCGCGACGGATTCAAAATTCAATTTCTCTCGTTTTGCATGTAATGCCGAATTTCCGGTTAGCTTCCGTCAATGTGGCACCACCCTGGGCAGTTTCCCACGGTGCAACAATTCCAGCACTCTGCAGCTCTGGTCCGTGGCTTGTATGTGGTGGCACCTTGGGCAAGCTGTGGACGCTTCAAGTTGACGCTACCATGAGTGCCTATGCTGAAATCATCTTGCATGGCAATGAGACCTCGATGTTATCGGGCAGAAAGCTGCTAGTGAGACGTTCGTCAATGTCAAACATGAGAGAAACCCATTGACGGAGGATAGAGTCCATTACCACGTCGTCATCTCTCGCCGCACCATGGCACAACGACGTGTTGCCCAGAGACACGCCACACCACCCAGATCCCCCGTCCCACTCACACAAACAGTGTAGACATGACCATTCATAAACCCGCACGACCTGTTGCACGTAATTACACGACTACTAAACCCCCATCTCATCATCATCGTCACTGTGCAAACTGCCCCGCACACTACCCCTAGTGCTCCCCGCTGTGCTCCCTGCAGCACCACCCTGCTGCTGCACGGCTTCAGGCAAGCGCGCAGCAGCCTCGACCGCGGCCCTCACCTCCCGCGCCATCATGTCGATCCCCTCCCACATGATTCCGTAAGCCTCGAGGCCAGCCTGGATAATACGTGCGTTGGTCAGGAGCGCGTCGATTTCAGCTTGGCGTTCCTCTGAAAAGTCACCAAAGGTGTTTTCTGCCTGCACAGCAAGCAGCAACAGGAGAAACGCGTACGCGCCGGAAACAAGGCCACACGCGCAAAAGGGGATCCAGCGTGGCGTTCCATCGAGCGCGAGCGCCGCCGCGCGGTGCAGGACCTCTAACCGCACAATAGTGTGCGCGGCCGTCGCGCACCGCGCAAGGCTTATACCAGGCGGGAACGCTTCGGCATGCTCTGCTGCTTCCACCTGGGCGTTGTGCTCGACCTGCCCGTTTTCGTCGATTCCCCAGGCCTTGTGCGGCTTCCCCCTCGGTGGGAGAGGGGCAGCAAACGCAGGCCGCGCGGGTGCGGTCGCTGGCCTGTAGTTGTCCATCTGTCCCGGCGCAGCGTAGACCTGCTGCTGCGCGGGCGTAAACCACGGCGGAGGGTAGGACGAGTACTGTTCCGTCTGCGATTCCTGCATCTGCCACTGGTCATACGCTGGCACCTCCACAGACGACTGGGGCGACGCATGGAACCTGCCAGGCGGCACCTTAGCCGTGCCCGTGTGCGGCGACGGGAAAGGCGCCGGGGTGACCATGCGCGACGATGGCCCGGATAGTGAGTCGCGTTTGGGCGCCTGGGGTACCGGTGGCGACGACAGCGAGTTTGTGCTTTGAGACTGCGGCGAAATGTGAAACGATTGCGAAGATCCAGAGGAATATTGCGATGCTCCGGTCGTGTTAAACGCCGCCATGCGCTCGTCTAGCGACCTGATCGAGTCGGTCTCCTCGCGCAGCTGCTGCACGGGGTAAGGATACCCGCCCCAGGATCCAGCCCTGTGACTCGAAACCGAGGGCTCGCGCGACCCAGACGTAGGATACACGACGTCCTCGTACTCGTCCGACTCGGTGTCCGAATCTAGTTTCGAAGTGCGAATGCCACAGATGCGCTTGCTAAACAGCGACACCTCTGGGAACGCCTGGTGGCGGTGGATATGAATATGCGCGACAGCTAGACCGAATTGCGTGCCAATTTGCTGATTCTTGACCACCTCCTCCTCGCCACCGGGGGCCTGCTCAATGACGGACATTTTCTCCGTGTCCCTCATCAAGTCTGTGATCGCCTGGTCGACCTCAATCATCTGCCTGCGCATATACGCCCCCTCGAGCGGCGTCTCGGCCATAGCCGGGTCCCCCCACGAGCTCCGCATTTCGGGGCTGTACATGATCACGTTGACAAGGTTGCACACGCGCGAGCACTGGCGGATGCAGTTAACCCATGTGCACCATGTACGGTCCTTTTCAGAGCACACGGGAAAGGCGACCATTATGCGTTCGTCGTCGGTGCCGATGGGCGGTTTGACGCCAGATACGAGGCCTGCGGTGAGCTGGTACACGTAGAGGGTCCACCAGGAGCGGCGCATCGCATCCTTTTTCCAGTCAATGCCCTCCAGCGCCTGTACCGGACCTTTAGGGTTGGTCTCGAACAATCCCTTATCCATGTCGTGAATACCCAGATCCATGGCGACCTGGACCGCCTGCCCCGCGCGCCGCATCGACGCATTTGCGTCGTTCGTGCTCCCCCACTCCCAGACACTCAGGATCGTGAGTGCCTGCACAATCTCGAGCGACTGGTGCGTCTCCAGCGTCTGCTCAATAACCTTGACCGTCCTCCTCCCGAGCGCCGCGGACGCAGCCGACCGAAGTCGCTTTGAGTGTGGGCTCCTAGGTGCCGGATCCAGCGGGTGGGGGATGAGGGTCATAATCGTCTGGACAGCCAGCAGGAATGGTGATTCAGGCTGCATGAGCGTCGGCAGCACGTCGACCAGGTAGTGCCGCGGCGGCATGACGGCGAGGTATGGGTGAACATCGTTGTAGTAGCAGCGGAGACTAGAATTATTGTGTCAGCAAACCTAGTCGCCGAACTGTATTGTGCCGATCGAGCCAGCCCGGGTTCCGTGTTTCACACCTCGACGTTGCTTGGACACGACAGTGAGGAATGGTGGGCAACTCACATCTCTTCGCGGGACGCAAATGTGCGCACAACGTTGGTCGGGTCGTCACCGGCGAGGGCGTCGGCGTGCCGGAGGTCAAACTGGGGGACGGCCATGAGGCCGTCCAGGCGCGCGAGGAACTCTTGCAACGCCGAGGGGGCTTGGGCTGGGACGTCAACTCAATTGTGTCATTGTGTGAGGATGGTACGCACGATTCCTCTTCTTGCGCGCGCCGCCACGTTTGGATTTAATGTAGATGCACTCTGCGTGTCGCCTGTCGCACTGTCGCTTGCGTCAGCAGTTGTGTGCCATTCCGGCGTCGATCGGGCCGGTAGTAGGAGCACTTACTTGTCCACAGACGGGCTTCTTTCCGTCGCACTTTGCCTTTTTCTGGCGACAGCTGAGACATGCTGCCTTTACTGGGGCAACGGTGGACATTGTAGTCGGTAGTGTTGTTGAAATAGGTATGTTGAGAGAAGGAGTGAGATGGCAAAAATGATGTGGTCGGTGGTCGGTAAGGTGTGCATGCAGCAAGGGGCTGATCCAGGAGGGCTTGGTGAGTAACGGGGTCCAGGCACCTCTAAAGTATCCCCGCATTCAATTGAGGACGGGATCAAACTCGCCCAGGCCCGCCAGGCGTAGCACGCGAGAACGCTAAATGCACAAACCAAAGTCTCCGACAGGCAGTGTTTCGGGAACAAGCCACATTCTGCGCCCATCGATGAATGAGACGTCAGTGGCCAGTGGCCTCAGTGGCAAATGGCCCATCCTCTCTTGTCCCCGCATCTGTGAACATGCGAGAGTCTGTCACCTCGGACCATTCCACAGCATTGGTAGCTTCAGTTCCTGCTTTCTGATCGATCTGCATGCTCAAAGCTTAACAGTTTGTGCATTAACTAAAGATACCGTGCGATTTTCGTAACAAGAAGGATATAATGAGAGAAAAATGAGAGGGTAAAATGCAAGATATACAAAGAGACACTCAACAATCACACTGGTGGGCGTGCAAGGGGGAATATTGGGGTCGTAAAACATGATGACAAGCTGCTCGGGCAGTGACTCTCTCTCTCTCTCGCGTGGGCTCCGCGCATTGACTCGAATGCGAAACGGCCAACACCAAGATTGGCCATGGACTCCGTTGGGGGACTCTCCTGTCTCATTCTGCTCCTTGGAGCTAGGCATGAGACTCTCTCGGCTGCTGAACACGGCCTCTGCAGACCCAGTTCGCACTCACTCTGCGCCCATGACGAACACCACTTCAGACGGACGCACAAACAACGCCCGGGGCGCCTCAGGTGGACCCCATTCAGGCGCAAACGGGCTGACCGCCCTCCGCGATATATCAGGCGGCGCCAAGCTCGTGCCACTCAAACCTAGTCCCAGGCGGCTCGGCCTGCGCGAGCCTGGCAAGGAGTCTGCAATGGCTGCGAGGCGGCGTTGGCGCAGAGACCGCGTGTCGTCTGCAGGCTGTGGGGCGGGCGGTGCAGGTGTAAAGTGGAAATAACGTATTCCACCTCGCGCGCCTGTGGAAAGAGTCTCGACGCCATGCCGCTCGAGGTCGTCGACTTCGAGACCGACCCAGAGGCCGTGCGCGTCTGCCATGCTGCCGAGATATTTCACGTTGGCGCGGAAGCGTGCGCGGCGGTGCGAGAGCGTAACGATGCACGGGATGCCGACATGGAGCGACACGCCAGGGCCAGAGAATGGCTTGTTGTCGTCTGTGATTTCAATCTTGGGCGGCGACATTGGCGGAGGTGGCGGTGCAGCCTTGCGAGGGGGGTCAAAGGCGTGGGCTGGGTGCCACGCAGAACTGCGCTGAGACCCGCCTTCGCTCACCACGCGCGACATGGTAGACACCGGGCTGCCATTGAGCAGCACATTCGCAGAGGCGACGCTCTTGGGGCTGGCGTTGGGGTTTGAGGCAAGGGGAGATGAGATAGTGGGGGTAGGAATCGGAACTGCGGGGGTGGTGGAAGCGCGCACAGGAGGGTTGGGACGAGGCTGCTCACGGCCAGTGGCAGCGCGAGCCACAAATGGACGGACCTCAGACTCGAGTGCTTGAGGCGTTGGCGTCGTCTCGCTGGACGTCGCCGACTGCTCCTCCACGCCCATAGCGCGACCGGGAGGCTCGGTGGGTGAGCCCTGTGATAGCCTGCCTGTAGGTGTACCCTGTCGTGACGCAGCCGTGTCCTCGGCCGTAAACACCTTCGGGATCTCGATGGGTCGGCGCTCGCGCCTCGCCGGTGCTGCCGCCTCAACGGGAGCCGGCACCGCTACGACGGCAGGCACCTCAGTGGCAGTGGAAGGAACCTCCAGGCTGACGGGCACTTCAATGTCGGCTTCGGCAATGGCCTCGGCGAGGGCCTTGGCGTCCGGTTCACCCTTGCTCTGGTGTATGTCAGGCGTCTCCGAGTCGTCGGACAGGATGACTGGTTCAATAATCTCGGAGAGGCGCGGCGTAATAGCCTCTGGTGCACCCTCTGTCGAGCCAGAGGAGGACCGAATCGACTGCCTCGGCCGCACACCAGCGACACTCGGCGGGAGCGGGGTGGCACGTTTCCATGGCGTTGCGGCCGATGACGTGCGTATACGCGGAGCCGAGGGGGGTGTGGCGCGGGGGTTGAGAGAGGTGGCTCGCACGCGAGTGCTGGAGCTGGAGGAGGGGGTGAGATTGCCATTGGAGGTGGAGACCTTGGTGGTGGTGGGTTTGGAGGTAGGAGTTTTGGTCGTCGGGGTCTTGGCTGTAGGGGTTTTGGTCACTGTTGGAGTCTTTGGCTGGGGAGCGGCAGGCATAGGCGGCTTGGTAGCTCCCTTTGTTGCTGCCGCGGCAGCGCGCAGCGACTTGGACGACGACGACGACTTGAGGGCCGGCTTGGCTGGCGCCTTTGTGCTTGCCGGGGCCAGTATCGGCTTGGTCGAAGCTGGCCGCCCAGGCACAGGCGGCGCTTGTGACTGCGTGACAGACGGTGCCTTTGATTTTGTACTCGCCGTCGACGTGGAACGGACGCGGGGCGGGGCGGCGCTTGGCTTGCCTGCCGCGAGGCGGGCTGCGGCCTTGGACTGGGAGCTTGCGCTCGTGGCCGCCTTGGGTTGGGCGGTTGCAACGGCGCTCGTCCTGGGGGCTTTGCTCGCTGCCGTCTTCGTCGTGGCCGTGGTTTTGGCAGTCGCCGACGACTTTGCGGTGGCGTTAGACTTGACACTCGTTGCCGTTCGCGTCGTAGCAGTCGTCTGCGTCGAGGCAGTCGTCGCCGTCGTGCGCACAGACGACACTGACTTGAGGGACCCGTGCGAAGACTGGCGCCGCAACTCTGTCGCCGGCGATCCTGCCCGGGGTGATGGCGACCCTGGCGAAGCTGCTTCTGCTGCAGCAGCAGCTTGTACCTTGTTCACGGGTGTGCGTCCCATGCCTGTTATCAATGGCCTGGGCGGGCCGCTCATGACCTGCGGTGACCGTCTCGGCGTGGGGCTTTGCGGCCCCGGACGTGCGGATGTCGAGGCACGATTCTTGGATCCTAAGGACACGAGGACCGTCTTACCTGCGGCAGTTGGGCTGCGAGCAAGTGGACCTGGTCCTGCAGACTGCCTTGAAGCCGCTGCCACCGCACGTGTCGCCGCCCGGCCTGCCGAAGCGACCGAGGTAGTCGACGCCGAGCTGGACAGCCTTAACCGTCGCAATCCGTTGGGCTCGGCAGGCTCTGGCGTCGACTGAGGAGGGGGCGAGCGAAACGTCGACGTTGAGGCGACACTGGCCTGTGAAGCCTCGGACGCAAGCGACGCACTGCGCGACCGCGTACTGCCAGCGTCTGTGAGACGCGCTGGGCGTGACGACGTCCGCGGAAACCCGCCGGGGCGAGGGAACGGCACTTGCCGTGGCCCCAGCAAGTCGTCGACCGAAACATCAACCTCGTCGCTAATTTCCTTGAGCGCCCACGGCTCGAGCTCGCCAAACCCGTTCTCCTCCTTGATGGCCATCCACCGCCGACGAATATGCGCAAGGATACCGTCCTTTGCCGCGTCTACCTTTTCGCGATTCAACGACCGATGTGGGAGAATTGTCTCGTGTGTGTCCGGGTTGACCTTCAACAAGATGCCTGACACGAGCGTCTGGTACATTTTAGGCGCCTGCAGGAATCCAGGGGGCTTGGCGGCAATGTCGACAACCTCGCGCAGCATGATATCCAACACGTCGTCACTGAAGCCGATGCCGAGAAGCACGTTCCACATGTCCTTGCTCTCGCACACGGCCGCAAAGTGGGTTCGGAGCAGATCGCGCGCGCTCTTCTCCACGGGCTCGATCATGTCGCTGAGCACGTCGACCCAGGCCGCAGCATCTGGGCCCTTCGTGCGCAGACCGTACTCCATGCGTGCGCGGACACGCTCCACGTTGCGGAACGCAGTGACAACGTTCTTTGGTGTAAGGCCGTTCATGACGTCCTTAACAAGGTCGTCGCGCTCGCTCGCGTCGGCAGTGGCAATCTCGCGGCCCCAAGTGTCGCCCCAGCCAGAGAGGATGAAACGGCGTGCGCGGCGCTGCAGCTCCAGAGCCCCGACATCGCTGGAGCCTGCGAACCGCCACACGCGCGCGACACGAGTAACGCATCTGCGGCAGCGGCACCTGTCCCAGTCGAGGCCGTGGCAGAAATCGTATACGAGCCTGGATTCGAGCTCGTTCACCAAAGCATCGAGCTGGAGGTACATTGCCGCGCGGTGGATCTGAAATGCTGTAAGGAGGTCAAAGGAGCGGTTGGAGAAGTCTAGGTGGCCCGCATAGATCCACCCGAGACAAAAGTGGAGCGCCGCGGGGGTGAATGGTGGTGTAGGAAGATGGACGTCTGCTGTGGCTGGGCAGAAGTTGTTGGGATTGAGGAGGACTGATGCAAAGTATGGTGAGCGGAACACGAGCATGAAGCGGTGGGCGGTAAAGATGACTGTGGACGCAAGACTGTCGTCCGAGCTCTCGGATGTGTCGGAATCATACGCGTCCTCCGCGGGAGAGTCGAGGTGAATGCGCACGTCGCAGTAGAGCTTGCTCGTCCACATGTAGGTCAGGTCTTGGCCGAGCTTATCTCGGCGGTCGGCGAGGTTACCCCTCCGCCCCAACGAGTCACGTACGCTGCCTCCCCCACCGCCGCCGCCACTGCCGCCATTCTCGTCTTCAGTGCTAATCCACTCGACGACATCACCAAAACCCTCGCCAGTATACAGCCATTCGAGCTGGGCACGGAAGAGCTCCGGCGCGTCGTCGTACGCTAGCCGCAGCACGCCCGTGTCCGGTGTGCCCCCTCCGTTGGTGCTGAGTGTTGGCGGCCGTAATGTGCCGTCACTTTCTGCAGTGTGTACAGAGAGTGAGCTGCCATGCCGCTGAAAGTAGGAAGGACTTGGAGTGTTGCGTGCTGAACCAGAGGTGAGGAGCGAGGTGGATGAGGAAGGGAAACGAGGTTGACCCCCGGGGAAGGGCGAGGGGCCTACGCTAAGTGATGTGGGTGAGCGCGAAACGCTTTTATGGCTCGGCAAGAAATATCGGTCCTTGAAGGCCTCTGTAGTGTGTCAGTACTGTCGATTGTCGCGTCGAATCCGGTTACCCACTTGGTGCGCGTACGTATACGACGGCTGTTGCGGTTAGGACACGAAGTTGGCCGACAAGCTTCAAGCTCACCTTTATGGGCCCAGACGCGATCGCCTTGATCCGTCTCCCATGACACGTCTGCAAAGCGCTCGCGCGCTTGTTCGAAAAGACGGCGGAGGTCTTGGGCCCACAGCTCGGTTGACTGCTCAACACGGTCCTCGACGGTTGCGAACGGCGTGAGCGCAGACGCGCTGTTCTCTGGTGGGCGTCGCATCGCCGGTCTAGCTGCGCCCTGGTGCAAGGGCCGAGCGTGCGTTGGTCATTGACTAGTAGAATAGAGTGATATGTATACGTGCGCGCGTGGAGTTGGAGGTAAGGGGGCTGGGTTGCTCGATCGATACCAAGTTGACAGTCCCGTCGAGAGGTACACCCACGCGCCGGACGCGCACTGTTCGCGTGGCAACGGGACGGAAAGGCTTCGCACTCCGCCGAGCCTGCAACCACACGTCAATATTCTTTCAAGTATCATCTCGCCTTATTACATGCATACGGGTATATGCTACGTCGAGTTTCGGGTACTCGTGCACTACAAGCTGGTCGGGATACAATAACAGCAGATTAATGCCAAGTCGTGTTTTATAATCTTGGCAACTGCTCAAGCTTTGGTCAAGCGCTCGGCCAAAACAAGGGCGGCAAGGAGGCCAGCAGCCAAAGCGCGGCCTTGCGAGTTGCCGCTAGCCTCGAGCGCGTCAACGAGCTCAGTCGGGCACGCGTTTGTAAGAGGCAGCAAGAGAACCGCCAGACGGATGAACACAAAGGTCAGCACGTCAACAGTCGGCGTCGGCGAGTTGGCGGCTGGAAAGTCAGCATTGGCTGTCACAACAGGACCTACATTGGTGGCGCGTCGTGCGGCCGCTACGGCGTCCCTTCTGCGGCACAAAGCTGATGATTGTTGAAAGGGCCAGAGGGGGAAGCACAGTGGCAAAGAACCTGCCGTCAGCAGCGTTTATCGGTATTGCTCACCACCACGTAAAGGCAGCCCAGAGGTCGCCGTGGAAGAAGCTCGAGTCAAACCTGGGGTAGTTGAATGTCCAGGACACGGCGGGCATCCAGAAGAAGCCGGTGCGGAGAAGCGACCCAAAGGTGCCCCTGTCAAGACCCTCGGGGGGGAAGCGCACCTGCCGTCAGCGCCGAAGCACATCTGCCACTCACGATGAGCGAGTTGAAGTTGACAACATGCTTGTACAGGAACGCGGCCTCAATGGCAAGGGCGGCGGGGATAAGACCCTCCGAGGTGGACAGAATGTCGCGCACCTCGCGAACCCATCCCTCGACGATGACCTTACGACCGTCGACAAAGCGGACAACGGCGGGGAAAGTACGCTTAATGTGAGCAGTCATGGCATGAGTGTCAGAGTCGACGAGCGCCAAAGTGTGGTCGGCCGCCTCACGCGCCTGATCGGCAGCATCGAGGGCAACGCTCTTAATCTTGGAGACAGAGCTGCTTGTCAATATGCGTCAAAACAGCGATGACCCACATAGGGCTGTCAGGGAGGGGTATGCCGGCCGCATCGACGAGCTTCTCCAGAGTTTTGTTTATGGACTTGCGGCCACGACCCTTGCTCTCGGGGGCGGGGGTCTCGCTCTCATCCGAGGTTCTAAGTTGTTAGGCTTGATTTAGATTGTAGCCGATTGGATGCGCTCTCGGCTCACTGGTTGCGCTTGCGGCCACTGTAAAGACCACTAAAGGTGGGATCCTGGCGAAGGGTGCTCGAATCGTCATTGAGTTTGGTGGTAATGTTGTGGCGAAGCTCTGCAACAGTAGTGTCGGTGTCTGGAAGACCGAGGGCGGTGGCAAGGTCGATGAGATCGGCCTTGCGCTTTCCTACAAGGGAGCCCGAGAATTGACTGTGGCGTTAGACTTGTGATTTGTTGTTGTTGTTGTAGATGTTGTTGTGTGAGTGTGTGTGAGATGAGTGGATGGACGTACGACATGATAATAAGCAAGAATAAAGCTAGTACACTCTATAAATGTGCTGTAGAATAAAAGAGGAGCAAGTACTGGGTGGATGGGCGGATGGATGGGGAAGAGTACGGTTGAAGAATGACGAGGTGAGAGCGGTGGGAGCCACAACCTTTGTTTACCTTTTGGGCGATCCTGGGGCTGTAATCTCGGCGCCACCAAGGCGGCAGTTATTTCCTAATCCGGCAAATCAATCGCCCTAGGACGCGTTTATAATAGTGTTCTAATAAACTTGTATATTCCTCCCACTTTTAGGTTCCACCTTCCCTCCAGCGAGGCCAGCGCCTGATCGTTGAGACGAATAGCTTGGTCACGTCCAACCACTCTGTTTCTGCAAGCACCACCACCAACCACAACAAAATGGCAGACCACCAGCACGGCCCAGGCTGCAACCACGATCACGGCCCTGGAGGTCACTCCCACGGTCCTCCCCAGGGCATGGGCGGTCCCCCGCCGATGATGAACATTGAAATCGACCCGGCCATGCAGGCTCTCCTCGACTCGTTGCCTCAGCGCATCACTCCGTTTGCGTTTATCGAGACTCCTATCCCTGGCACCAACCCGCCACAGTCGCAGCAAATGGTCGTGTGTGCCGACCACAGGGTACCAGCCTGCGAGCCCTGCGGCGTCAACTTCACAAACCTCAACTACATGCACCAGTTCATGCGCACCGCTCCCCCAGAGGCTATCCCTCCTCCCCCCAACGTCCAGCCCCCTCCCCAGCGCGCCGAGCACATCAAGCAGGCAAAGGAGGCCGGTAACGTGAGTGTTCCCTAGTGTAGTGCGAAGAGCCAGAGCTGACTCGGTTCAGACCGCGTTCAAGCAGGGCAATATTCCTCTTGCGGTTCAGAACTACTCCAAGTCGGCGGACATGGCACTCTCGCGTCCTCCGTGGGAGCTTGCAGCCGTTTCGCGTGACGAGACTGCCATTGCGCTCTGCAACCGCTCCGCCGCCTTTGCTCTCGCTGGCGCTTGGTAAGTCGTGCTTGTTGCTGTGAAGCTGACAGCGCAGGGCGAACGCTCTTGCCGATGCCGAGGCTGTCGTGCAGCTCAAGAGGCCTTGGACCAAGGGACATTTCCGGTATGTCTGCATCTCCTGTACAATACTGACGCGCAGTCGCGCCCGCGCTCTGATGGGTCTTGGCCGTGTCGAGGCAGCAAAGGACGCCGTCATTGATGGTCTCCAGTTTGAGCCCGATGACAAGGTACGTGACGCAATTGTGGGAGTGCGCTGACGGCTCGCAGGAGTTGACCGCCTTCTTGCAAGAGATTGACGCAAAGCTCGAGGAGCTCGAGAACCCGGACGCTGCTCGCGCCGCTGCCGACGCAGCACAGGCTGTTGAGGCTACCCCGGAGGCAACTGCAGTCACTGCCTAGACCAAATTGCATGGAGCGAGGGATGGGAATAGAGGTTGTTACC
Source organism: Prillingera fragicola (assembly GCA_002335605.1). Classification (NCBI taxonomy): domain Eukaryota; kingdom Fungi; phylum Basidiomycota; class Tremellomycetes; order Trichosporonales; family Trichosporonaceae; genus Prillingera; species Prillingera fragicola. The sequence goes on from BEDY01000002.1 coordinate 534,064, forward strand.
ACGCTATAGCAGATATCATTGTTTTCATGGATACCACACGGGTATCTCCGTTTGCCGACCGAGTGCATGCTGCTTCGAAGCTTCGAAGTCGAGATTTGGAGGCGCACAGACCCCTTCTGGATGGAAGATCCTGACGCCTCCTTCGACGTCACTGATTGAAGCACTGCCACCCACCCCTATCTCGCATTCACACACACACTAGCTCGTCACTCTCTTCTCTTCTTCTCCATCTCCCACCCTTGGCCACCTACCTTCATCCCGCCGTCGTATCCCTACTCGAGCTTTAGGCTTTATCCCCACACCTGTTCTCTCTCCCCGCAGTGTATCCTCCTTTGGCCATGGATCCCGTTTCCAAGACCACCCCTTCGACTCCACCCCCTCCCTCCTCTGTGGGATCTTCGGTAATCTCCTCGCCACCAAGCCCCGTGGCCCCCAAGCTCGCCCCCGCGGCCACTGACACCCGAACCCGCACCGCCATGTCCGGCAAGCCTCCTTCCGCGGCAGTCCAGCGCGCTCGCCAGACCCAAGCGGCGGCCTCGGCAGCCTTCGTTAAAGCGCGTAACAAGATCCAGGGCGCTGCCGGGCACCCGGCTGCTGCTCGTCTGGGGTCGTTTGTCACTGCCCAGATCGGCAAGGCGCGTCAGATGCTTGGTCGGAGCGAGACGGTGCTGCACGCTGAGAAGCTTATGGGCGTCGATCGGGTGCAGCTCGTGGTCATTTTCGTTATTCTGTCAGTCCCATCTAACAATTCCGTACTTGCACCAGTGGCCCGTTAGTGTAGGCACTGACTTGAGAAAGGTTTGTGCTCCTCATCCCTCTGGACATGCTTGGCGTGGCTCTGCCTGCCACTACGGCCCTGTGCTATGTTCGCCCAGCCTTCCACTCCATCCTGGCCCTTGAGGGCGACAAGCAGGAGGACGTGCCCTTCCTCCTCTCTTACTTTATTATTCTTGGCATGTTCCAGACAGTCGAGAGCCTCGCTCCGCGCCTGCTCGTCAAGACTATCCGTAAGTGACTCTCCCCATTATATTTATTTATTTATTTTCCGGCCCACTGACTGTGGCAGCGCACTATCCCGTCGTCAAGCTGCTTCTGCTCGCCTACCTCGGCCACCCGCGTCTCAAGGTAAGTCCCAGAACGATACGTGAGAACTGACACTGCAGGGAGCAGCAAAGGTGCACGACGTGGCACTCAAGCGCCTCGTCCCTGCTCCACCCACCACGGTCGCCAACGCCCCCATTGCTGCCGCTGCCGCTGCCACCGCTCGCAAGCCAGCCAGGATCCAGGTCCCCACAGTCTCCACAAAGACAGGCAAGACGTCGACCCCCGTCTCCCCCATCGCAGTGACGATCGACAAGACGACGTCCTCCATCCCCGTCCCCGTCGGCGCCACTCGCCCCCGCTCAATCTCCAACCTCTCCAACAACACCGGCGCCACAGAGGTGCCTCCCCCAGAGAACGTGAGCTTCAACCACTGGGCGAGCCCCAAGGCGCGCAACGGATACAGCCCGGCGCCGACGTCGCCCGTCCAGCCCCGCGGCTAGTTGTGTCTGCACTGCACCGTTTGAGTATAGCTTTGTCCGATTTTCATAGTCTGCCTGTCTTGTCTCTTCACCCAGCTTCAAAGCCCCATGTTCCCAACAATCCCCAGTGTGACGCCCCTATGACGCGTAAACTCGTATGCATACAACATTCTCAGCTCGCCATGACCACGTCGCCATCAAAGGGCTCGACCTTGGGCTGCTCGGCCTTGACCTTGAACCAGCACTGGTGGCAATACTCTCCCGAGGGCTCGGCGTGCCACATGGGGCTCACGTCGATGCGGCACACCGTGCACGAGTGGTGTTTCGGCGGCAGGGTTTCGGCGGGGATACAGAATCGGTCTAGCCGCATCGCCTTGCGGAGCAGGGCGAATGACTCGTGCGGGGGGATAGTCTTGTACAGGCTTGTGTAGACTTGGAGGGCGTTCTGGGCTTGCGTCAGCAAAGGTGTTTCAAAGGTGTCGTCGCACTGCACCCACACTTACCTCATTCTGCTCGGGGTCGACCTCAAACATGTCGTAAATCGCGCGCCCCTCGAGGTCATGGCCCTTGCACCAGCATCCGGCCGTCATGACGCCCGAGTCTTCCTTGAACTTTGCGATTGTGACTGCCTCGCGCTTGCCGAACTTGACCAGACTAAACTCAAAACCAAAACGGTAGCCCGCGAGCCAGGCGCAGGACGAGTGGAAGGCAACCGCGCAGTCCGTGCACTGGATCGTGGCGCCGTCCTGCTGGCCACAGAGCGTACATGTCTGTGCTGTTAGTTTCTAACCTCGTGCGCTACGCCAGGAACACTCACTGCGTCCCACTTGTCCGCAGCAATCGTGCTGATCCCCTCGACAGTCTTAAAGGTCGACCCATTGGCATACTGCACCTCGGGCATCCACGCCGAGCACAAGATGTGTGCCCAGCGACATCCCTCGGTCGGCTTGAGCGCCGACAGCAAGTCAAAGTCGCCCACTTGCTTCTTACTCTTAATCTTGCTGGCAACCATGGCCGAGTCGCGCGGGCAAAGCACACACCACGGCTCGAGGTTGGCCTCCTCCTCGCGCTCGTTGGCACACAGCTCGCACTCCCAGCCAGGCCCCAAGGACTCGAGGGGTATGCCGTAACAGCCTGCGTGGACCGAGAAGGTACACGTCTTGCAGCGCGCCATGCTCGCCTTGGGTTCCATCCTCTTGCAGCACGAGCAAGGAGGCAGGCGCGGTACACCGGTGGGTACTGGGGTGGCGGTACCACTCAGGCTGTCGCCCCCCTTGCGGCGGCCACCAGCGGTCCGTGGCTCCTTTTTGTCGGGCCGCAGCTTGGCATCGTCGGCCTTGACAAACGATATGACGCCGTACTTGCGGTAGTTGGAGCCGCACGACTCGCACATAGCGTTGCCCTGTACTGTGCGCGGGCACTTCCACCAAACGTTGGAGATACGCGTCGAGCACGCAGCGCACTGCAACTTGTTGGTGCTGACAAACGCGGCATTGTACAGTGACGATGTGTCGTCGTCGACGGCCTCGGACTCCGCGCGAGATCGTATCTTGCCGAGCGTAGGCGGGCCGAGAGTTTTGCTGTTGCTCCGGCCATGGGCGGCATGGACCTTGCGGTGTTGCCGGATAAGCTCGTTCTCGCCCTTGAGCTTCTTATTCTTCCACATGTACGTGTACCGAACGACATCTGCAGGTTTCCTGCCAATAGCCTTGCTCGCCGAGTGCGCATCCAGACCACCAACGCGCTCCAGCTCGGCCTCGAGCTTCTGCTCCTCCTCCCTGGTCCAGTTGAATGGTGTAAAGTCGGCAAGCTTGAGCGTCTGGAGGTGTTCTAATGCCTTGTCCCGCCCAAGCGCCGTGTACTCCTCGACCGCGCGGTTGAGCAACTTGACGTCAAAGTTGTCCACCGGCATCCGCAGGTTGCGCACGTCCTCCATGTATTCGCCTAGATCATTGCTCGGCTCGCTGAGCAGTGTAAGAGTGGACTCATGCTGGTGTTCTCCCGGATCGAAGCCTCGTTCCACCTCTGCGATTGTCAGAAGGAGCCGCAGTAGTTGTCACCCACGAATAGCCCTCGACGGTCCCGCCTCGACTACAGACTGCCGATTTCGCTCCGCCTCGACCTGCTCTTCCCATGAAAGCACGTTGGCCTGGAACTTTGTGCCGACGCGGGTGACGGCGCGAGGGAAAATAAGGTCTTCGGAGCTGAGCGTGTCTTCTGCTGTGGTGTAGAGACTGCATGTTAGCTCCAGCCATCGAAATATGAACATACCCAAAGTATCGCCAAGGCCAGCCGCGATACATGACATCGGGCTTGTCGCTGATGGCTGCCTTCTCCTTCCTGGCAGCCGCTTTTGTGCGGGGTGGTGCCGAGCCGCCGTTACTGACAAAGCGATACTTTTCAGACTCGACGTCTTTGCGGCGCTGGATGGTGCAGGCGAGACATGCCCATGAGTAGCCCTTTGCAGGCTTGGCTGCCAGCGGCGGGGTCAGACAGTTCATGTGATAGAACTGTTTGCAGAGCCTGGTGTGTCAGCTTCCGTCTGCAGCGAGCCCTGGGTGAACTTACTCGCAGCGAACAGTGTCCTGGCTTGCTGCCCACTGCTTGCAGATCGCGCACGAGTGGTACGCGTCCAGCAGATCCGAGACCATCTCCTTCTCAGTCACAAGATACTCATAGCGCGACAGAAGTACCTCCTTCACGGCCGGTGGAACTGAGTGTGAGCTCATGTCACCATCAGTAACGTACTGTTGTTGACATTGGCAGTACGAAGTACCTCATACTCGCGCTTGATGTACGGGTCAAAGAATTTCACAAAGTAGAAATGGTCAGGGGTGTGCTTCCACTTTATCAAGTCTTCGATCTTGTCCTTGTGCCGCACAAAGCAGCGACCACGGATGACGGACACAGGTTCAGTCATCGTGTGGATCGCGGCGAGCAGCAAGCGAAAGTCGGATACGCTCCTGCCAGAGATCTAAGATAGTCTTAGCATTGGCAGCTTGAGTGATAACGGTCAGCAGCACTCACGTCACTGGGGCGGTAGTATATGGAAAGCCGGACGTGAAGCTCGTTGGAGATCTGCTTGGTGCCCTTCTTAGGCAGCATGCTGGGTGGAACAAAGTCGATGATGCGGGAAATGACATAGGGAGCACCTGTATAGTTGAGTCAGGGGGGGCATGGTTAGCTACTCAGTCTGCATCTCAGTGTCCGTCTGTGCTCACCATCACGAGCAGGCCACGGCGAGGACATGTAGACGTGATCTGGATAGTCAGCGCGTGATTCCGCGGGCAAGGGAGAGGGGCTTACCATTGATATGCACCGTCTCGCCATTCGCCGCTTTGGCAGAGGTCACCTTGAACCCTTGCTGGGCCATGTCGGACGCGCGCGAAGGCGGGGGCATGGTGTATGCAGATGCAATCTAGTTGCTGCGAGAGGCCGAAATGTTGCTCACGGCTCACGTTGCAGACTCTTTGTGCGCTCCGGTATGCACAAAGAGCAACGGATGGGAGGTGATGTGCAGCCCAATCCGCCTCTGATAAGTGACGGGGTATTGGCCAAGAACGTGTGGGATGCTATTCAAGTCGAGAGCTCGAGAGTGATGGTGCTGAGGACAATGTGGTCAGGTTTCACCGACAATTCGGCGCGCAGTGCGTCCGCTGGGCCTCGGCGGTTGCTATCGCTTCTGCTCTTTGAGCAAGCTGGTACAGGGTGCACAACCTATTCGTTGAGCTATGCATACTCCCAGCTTCTGTCCTAGACTGCCTCAAGCTGATCAACTAGCACTGAACTGGCCGTTTGCTGCTGCGAACGTTGTAGGCCATCTGTGGCAGACGGTTTACGCGCAACCACCACAGGGTGCTTTGCTCACTTGGCCCAATATTCGTTGCTGCACAGCAATGAGCCTCCTGTCATCATACCAGATGCTCGCTCTAGCAACCTCTAGACAGCATACGGTCGCTTCTCCTCGCAATCAATGCTACCTCGCTGACCAAGTTCCTGCGAGCTGCATACCGAGTTGTTGCGTTGGCGCGGCAAAACCTTGAGCCAGGGAGTGACCTAACCACGATTGTGCTTTGGCTGTAGCTGTCCAGTTTTTTGGGGTGAGTGCGTCTGTGTGGCGGGTCCCAAGTGCTCTGCCGTACTGATGAGCACTGTGAAGGTAGTAGGACATGTACGAGAGACGAGGTGGTGCTCATCTGGTCTGTCTCGAACGATAGATCAAAAGCGCGAGTGCCAAATTGATGCCCATCGTGGGCACGGTTCTGCCGAGATTCCCCGTATGAACACATATGCGCAGGTATTCAGGGCCTTGTGTTCAGTGCAAGTGACATTCTGGCCGAGGTCAAGTCTTCAGATGCAAACAAGCATGATGTGCGACTGAGAGACAACAGCAGCTCGAGGACATGCCATACGCCACGTTGTTGGGATCGGCGACTGCCACGAGCCAGCATCTCGGCAAGTTGCATTTCAACTCTCGAGCCTACAATCTCCCCAAGCCATGTCAGCGACAGGCGTGCAGCTTGCAGATAGACGAGCTTGCATGTCTGTTGTCGTTAGAACCGCCCATTGCCCACAGGTCCGGCCAGTACTCCTGCTGCTCACGCCATGAACCGCCCAAACGCCGCAGCAGACCCACGGCTCGGCAAAGCCAAGTGCTGAAATTTGGTTCCGTCGGCCGGCACTGGCATGAACCGGGGTCGTGGGGTGGCTCCTGCTATCGTGCTCACTCAAGGTCCGAACCCATCTCCCAACTTGTCGTTCTTGCTCAACTCTTCACCACCAAAAGACTCCTAGACAATGCTTTTCCGTTCCGCTGCGCGCACTGCCGTCACCGCCTCCAAGGCCGCCAAGCTCTCTTCGGTCGCCTCGAACCGCTTCGCCTCGTCGCTCGTTTTCCTCGAGCAGAAGGGCGGAAAGCTCAACGACGGTGCCCTTAGCGCCGTCACTGCCGCCCAGAAGGTCGGCGGCGACGTAAGTTTTGACAGCATGCTCTCAGCTCTCTAGAAGCGATGCTGACACGCTTTGGCAGGTCGCGGGTATTGTTGTCGGCTCCAAGTCGGACATTGACGGCGTTCTTGAGGAGGTCAAGAAGTGAGCAATCCGCGACCGTGCTGGAGCTACGCAACAGCGTTCTGCGCGCTTCAAACGCGATGTCTAACATTCTTTCCCAGGATCGACGGCCTCTCCAAGGTCTACACCGCTGCCTCGGACGCGTACGCCAACGGTGTCGCCGAGAGTGAGTGGGCTACGGACCTGCTCGCTTATGCCCTTACTAAAGCCGAACCCCGCAGATGTTGCCCCCCTCCTCGCCTCGGTCATCCCCTCGAAGAGCATTACCCACCTCTTCGGTGCCCACAGCGCCGCTGGCAAGAACATCTTCCCCCGCCTCGCCGGCTCGCTCGAGGTCTCGATGGTGAGTTGGTGGAGCTGGAGTGGCCGGGATGAAGCTCCGCAAAGAGCCGAGTCGAAATATCTGTTGAAACGGCAAGCTAACTTGTGTCTAGATCTCGGACATCATTGGCCTCGAGGGCGAGGACACCTTCACCCGCCCCATCTATGCCGGTAACGCCATTCTCAAGCTCAAGTCTTCGGGCAAGGACTCCGTCAAGATTGTCACCGTCCGTACTACCTCGTTCGACAAGGCCAAGAAGGAGGGTGGCTCGGCTGCCGTTGAGGACATTGCCGCCACTGACGCCAACGGTACGCACACTTAATGGCGCCAAAGAATGATAAACTAACATGATTAGGTGCCACCAAGTTTGTCTCGGAGGAGATTGTCGTCTCGTCGCGTCCCGACCTTGGCTCGGCTGCTCGCGTCGTTTCGGGTGGTCGTGCTCTTAAGAGCCAGGACAACTTCGAGAAGGTCCTTGACCCTCTCGCCGACGCTCTCGGCGCTGGTGAGTACAGCTACATGCGTGAGAGCTCAGAAGCTGACCCGTGACAGCTGTTGGTGCCTCGCGTGCTGCCGTCGATGCTGGCTACGCCGACAACTCGCTCCAGGTCGGCCAGACCGGTAAGGTCGTTGCCCCCGAGCTCTACGTTGCCATCGGTATCTCGGGCGCCATCCAGCACCTTGCCGGTATGAAGGAGTCGAAGCTCATTGTTGCCATCAACAAGGACGCGGACGCCCCCATTTTCCAGATCGCCGACGTCGGACTGGTTGCCGACCTCTTTGAAGCCGTTCCCGCGCTTGTCAAGGAGGTTGAGGCTCAGAAGTAGTAAAATTGCACACATAGCGTGGGCATGCATATATGCATTGAAGAGGTACATAGTCTGGAGCGTTGCAGCCGGTCGTTTTGCACACTAGTGGAGGTGCGCTGGAAGGTCAGGATCTTCGGCCGGCAACCGGGCGTGCTCGGCTTCAGGCGTTGGTGAGAGAGCCGAGTTCTGACTCCGTTGTTCTGTGGGGGTAGCGGGCCTAAATGACAAATGGTCCGCTGATCTGACATGCCTACTTCCACGCACGCCTAATTGCACTGTTAGGAAATCACGCGCGTCTTGCAGGGTAACCAGCCACCCACATTAGATGACTGGATGCAGCAGAACAGCAAGAGTCATTCATTTCCTCTTGGCCATCCTCCTCCTTCCTCCCATCCATCCACCCATCCACGAGCTCCTCCTGTACATTTCTTCTCTCAAGGCAAACATCCACATCTCAAATCTACCTCAGAGCACCTGCACACATTCTAGAAGTCGCTTGCCGCCGCTTGCACCGCGTTCAAATCCACCCGCCACTTGGACGCGTCTCTGGTAGACATGCTCCTCACCGACCTCGTCCTCGCCAAGAGCGGGCCTCTCGCCAAGGTTTGGCTTTCGGCGCACCACGAGCGCAAGCTCAGCAAGCAGCAAGCTCTGCGTGTGGATGTTGGAATGACTGTTGGTGCGTAAGCTGATGCTTCTCATCAGCGCGCACTGAAAGAGTCCCAGCTAACGCATCATGCAGACACTATTCTGACCCAGGATGAAGTCACGCTCCGCCTCTCCGGCCAGCTCATGCTCGGTGTGGTCCGTATCTACGGTCGCAAGGTTCAATACCTGATGGATGACTGCAAGGAGACGCGCGAGCGGATCTCCATGGCCTTCCGTCCAGGCATGGTCGACTTGCCCGCTGACCAGCTCCGTGCGAGCAAGAATGCTATTACCTTTACCGATATTGGGCCCAGTATTGACGCCGTCGACATTCTCGACTGGTCGTTTAGTGTCCCCAATGCCGACTGTGCGCCAGCTCCCCGTGGATTGCACACTGCGCCGCTCACGCAGACCAACCTGCGCCGCGAGTATGGTGCATTCAATTTTGGTCGTCCTGCCGCTCCATCCATCTATGGTGACAACTCGTCGCGTCAGGGATCGCACGACGAGTCATCGTCCCACCTCGACAGCCAAGATTTTACCGGCATCGACCTCGGTCTGGGTCTGGATGACTGGGACATGTCGATGGAAGTCGGTCGTGACGCCCAGCGTGAGCGCAGCCGCTCCAAGAGTGCTGTGCCTCTTCGATCGCCCAGTGTGGCTAGGGACGACCTCATGGACATGGACGGTGGATTTGACGGCGGATTTGATACCATGGACTTGGGTCTAAACGACTTGCCAGAGTTGGATGCGGGTGATCTCGACCGCCACCGCCGCGCGACCAGTGCGCTCTCGACCCCACCTCCCCAGTCGCCCACCAACGCCAACGTCACCGTGGACGTCACACCGCGCACAGCCAAGCGCATCACAGATGCCCAGCAGAAGGACAAGCCTGCAAAGCGTGTCCGTGTTGTCCGGGCCGACGACGAGCTCGAGCTTCCAGACGAGCACTTTGCTGCCCCCCAGCTCGAGGACAGTGATATTCTTGGCGAGGAGCGTTACATCCCAGCCGACCCCGAGGCTCTACGCTTGCGTGAGATTATCGACGATCCCGCGTCTCACTTCCTGCCTACCATCAAGGTGGGTGACGAGACTGTCATTTTCGCCGGGCCAGCTGGTCTCGCCCCCGAGCTGGCCGAGTTGTTCACCTTCCCTGTCAACGTGCTCCGTCGCCACCGCGAGGAGGAGACTGAGGCTGGGCGTGCTGCCAAGCGTGCTCGCATTGGAGAGGAGGACGAGGAGATCGAGGTTGCGCGTCGCCAGAGCCGTTTGCCAAGTGAGGCCGGCTTTGACATTGGCATGGACCACTTTGAGTCCGGCGACATGGGTGACGTTTCGTTTGGCTTTGACCAATCCACTCCTCCACCTCGCGAGCGCCAGCCGTCGATCGCACCCTCGCGCGCCGAGTCTATTGCGCGTGCTGTGCAGTATGCCGACGAGGGCGAGCACCCATTGTCTGTGTTTGACACTCGCCGTATGGGTGACAACCAGTCGCTCTCGACCCAGTTTGACGGTGCCACCCAGACCCTGTCTGAGGAGTCTAACGGCGGCTTCTCCAAGGCGACTGGCATGGCCATGGGTGTGCTTCGTCGCGAGATTGAGGCCATCGAGGCCGAGGATAAGGCCGTGCACTTTGATAAGCTCGCAGCCGGCACCTCGAAGCGTGCAGCGTCTGCCTTCTTCTTCGAGCTTCTCGTCCTTGGCACGCGCGACTGCGTCAAGCTCGCCCAGACCAAAGCCTTTGGCGACATCACTGTCCAGGCCAAGGACCGTCTTTGGGAGGGTGCAAACGTCCCAGTTGCCGCGTAACCGTGCCTGCGCACCGCTTACCGCCAGCCGCCCGGCCATACCTCTCTAATGTAGATACCTATGTCTCACGTTTATTTTTTGTCGTATTCTAGTCCTACCGTAGTCTGTCGTGATGCATCCGATGTACGATCAATGCAAGGCAACCCACGGGCACGGCCACGCCCAGAAGAATCGTCACCTGGCTTCTGCAGCTTCTACCAGGGCGCTCGGAGCAGTTTGATAAGATAGGAGCAAGGGATTGGCCAGGCCGTTTGAGCGGGGCTTGATCGTCCGCTCTCCCTCACTCGATACCATGCTGCCTCTCATCTGATAAGTTCTGGCACGCGCTGGCGAGGCGTCGAGGTTAGATAATGTAGATAAGGGGCTTGACCGTGACGTCGGTGTGCATGTCGTTCAAGTCGAGGATGCCGAGGATGAGTGCTTGGACGTAGCGTTTCCGCCCACCCAGTGGCCCTCGCCCCTGCTTGGTTGAGGCCTACAACAGCTGTGCCAGCCTCAACTCGTCTGTGCCAGCCACATCCAGCGTACCCAGCGCTTCTCTGTGGATCTGTGGATCTATGGATGTCCAGTGTCATGGGAGTGCAGGTCATTTCCAAGACACGCGCGTGTTCAGACTCGCGTGATTGTCTGTCGCATTTTTTTCAGTAACTTGCAGCTGGCTGGTCGCGTCATTGCGCGTGCGTCTCGCATTCATTCCAGCAGTGCATTCACCAACGATCTGGACTCGCTGTGTACGTGCTGTGCTGGGTCAAGATGCATGCACGAGGCAAGAGGCTGCTGGCCTGGCGAGGCGAACGCTGCGAGATGCAAAAGCGTGGCCAGGTCCGCGAGGGTTCCGGCCGGAAGACACGGCATCTTTTTTCGAATCGGCAGTGCCGTTTTCGACTATCGCTGAATTTGTTTGACTTTTTGCCTTGATGTTGGTTGAAGCGGCGCTGCGGGCTGTGCGAGGGGGGCTCCGGCGACATCCGCCTTTTTGCCCCAGAGGAAAGCCGACCTGACCACCAATGCAGGCCTGGGCTGCTTCAGTTGGCAGGCAGCTCTGGCCTCTGGTCTCGTGGGCGCAACGTCCACAAGGCACTGCGGCCATGTGACGATTCGATCCCATGTTGCTCTGGAATGTCCGTGGCTCTCGCGGTGTTGCGGTCGGTTACTACTGCCTATGCGCGCTGCAGCCACCCCCACAACCCAGCAGCCAAGGAAACCCTGCCGCGGTACGCCACACAGACGACCCGCCCTTTGTATGCGCCAGCCAGAATTGTTGCTGGGGAGGGGGTATCAAGCGCGCTGTACCTGAAGGTGTAAATCCGTGGAGAGAGCAGCAACCCTTCTTCCCCGCATGTCGTTCACATCGTGCACAGGACTTTCACGGCGCGGGGCAGCTCATGGGATGGCATGCTCCGGACGCGCTCCTCGGGGTCTCGTCTGGGTCTTTTCGAATGCATTCAGGCATTGTACGCGAAGAATCGAAATACTGTTGGCATACGTTGCCACGATTTGTACCCCACACCCAGACCTGCCAGGCTGTACCTGTGATGACAGCGCTTAGTGCCCACTAGAAAGAGATCACACCCCAGGTTTATTAGATAAGAGCAACACGCTGGTCCAGGACTTCCTCGACTTTTACCTACCTACCGTCCCGTCGTCTCTCCTCTACCAAAACCCTCCCCCTACCGTCCTCCTGTACACTACTAGCACTTCGGTAGCGCAAAGGACAATTTCTCGCAGAGCTATTTGCTTCTCGTATACCTCTGGTGAGTGGTCGTAATCTGTATTTCACCGACGCCGCCCCTGGACACTGTTTCGCACCGTGCGTTGCGTACGCACCTGGGGGCTACGTTTTCGCGGACTACCGCGCTTGGGCTGTAGGCCGACAGAAGCGTGTAGATCCACTGTCGAGTCGTGTGCTGCGTGCAGTGTGGTGCACTAGTGCTGGATTTTCCACACAGTGCGGCTGGCTGGAACGGCTGCGCGGCTGGTTGAGAGCTGCGCGTGACGCGCCTCGTTCAGGTCAGACGTGCCAGCCGACCTTTGAGCTGCCAGCCAGCGCCAGCCACAACCGTCATTACCCACCTAGAGACTATTGTGCCCACTCGGCAATTTCACAGGTCGTACCTCCCCGTTCCCAGTTCGCACATCTCCCTTTGCTTCATTGTCTTCCCCCCTATCGCCAACAAGCGCACCCCGTCCTGCTCGGTGCTAACCAAAGGCCCCCCAGAGTCAATCCAGACTACTCTTCCCACACCCGTCCCTCTCGTCTTAGCAACTTGAAACCTCTCGGTGAGTACGGTGAACCAACCGGGGCGGCCGGACCCTCCGGATCCTAAACCGTGGGGTCCGTCTGTACCGGGCGGGCGAGCGAGCCACTGTGTGATCACGAGGGTTTGCCTCGTCATCCACAATGGGCGTCGCAGCGACAATGACATGTCTTGTCCTTCGCCCATTCTCTGTGACGAGATCGTATATTAACGTGCGTCCCAGGTTTGCGCTTTGCTCTCCTCCCAATCCCTCATCATGGCTACCCCAGTCTCACAACCCCAGGATGGCGTGAGTACCTTCCCTTGTTCCCAGCTGCATCCTAACATCCATCTAGCACCTTGCCATCCCGGCCCACCTCAACGACCGTCTCGCGCGCGTTGGCTCTGACAAGCACCTTACCGAGCGCGAGTAAGTACCAGCACTGGATGTCTCATCCTCACGTTCACCTGTCTGAGAGTGATCACTGACGTCATCCTCAGTGGTTACATTCCCTCGCCTTTCCCTCTCAAGGCCAACCAGCAGAGCGAGGTCGCCAAGATTCTCACCGAGTCTGGCTTGATGCCCGCCGAGCTCGTCTCTGGCGAGGTTGACTGGTTCTACAACATGCTCGGCATTGACAACTCGTACTTGTGAGTATTGCGGAGGCAGGCAGTCGCGGCTACTTCAACTGTGTACTAACCGCCATAGCATTGCCGAGGCCCCCCAGGTCATTGCCGACCACGTCCTTGCCCTCTACTCGGCCAAGCTCCTTGCTTACACCAAGCACGACCCCGAGAAGCTTGTCATTGACCTCGAGAAGGTCACCTCTGAGGAGGAGGTCAAGCAGGGTGGCAAGGAGGGTGCCGTCTTCATCCACTCGTCTGCCGCCGGTATCTCGGCTCAGGCTGGCCCTGGTTCGACCGTTGAGAAGCGCATCGACACCAACTACCTCGATGTCTCGACCCCCGAGAAGGCTTACCGCCTCGAGACCTACCGCTCGGCTGGTAGCGTCTCGTCGACCATCTCGCAGCAGCTCCGTTGCTACTTTGTCTCGCCCTGCGAGTTCCCCAAAACCCCTGCCGTCAAGGACGCCAACGGCCAGACTGACATTCGCTCGGTTTCGGACAAGTCGTTCCTCGAGAAGGCCACCCCCAACACCCTCGAGATCTACCAGACCATTATGAACGAGGTCCAGCACCGTGACGGCCCCGTCATCGAGTGCTTCCAGCTCGCCGACAGCCGCGAGTACCGTGTCGTCATTGCCTACAAGATGGGTGGCACCCACAAGTACTTTGCCGCTCTTTCGGACCTGTACCACTTCTACGGTCTCTACTCGGCCCGCAAGTACGTCGAGCAGTTCTCGAACGGCATCACCATGATCTCGCTCTACCTCAACCCTGCTCCCAACTCGCAGGCTCCCCCTATTGAGCACTCGATCCACCAGGTCGTCCGCGAGGCTTCCCTCCTCTACTGCTTGCCCGACAACCCCTTCTTCAACGTTGTCGAGGGCAACACCCCCCACGCCGTTCAGGAGGCTTCGTACGCCTACGTCGGATGGATCTTTGCTCAGCACTTCTGCAACCGTCTCGGCCCTGCCTACCTTGCGCTCAAGAACGTGCTTGACGAGAACAACCCCGACCACGCCGAGGTTCTCCAGAAGATCAAGGCTCGTTTCCGTGAGGAGACCTTCACTCGCGAGAGCATTGCCAACGTGATCACGGCCCACCCCGAGCTCGTCCGCATGCTCTACATCAACTTTGCCATGACCCACTACCCCGCTGCCGACGAGGCCTCGCAGCTCACCCCCACCCTCTCGTTCCAGCGCATCAAGACTGAGCAGCCCCTCTCGGACGCCGACCTCGTCGCCAAGATCCGCAAAACTGCTGTCAACCAGCACGCTGCCCAGATCCTCGAGGCCTTCCTCATCTTCAACAAGCACGTCCTCAAGAGCAACTTCTACCAGCCCACCAAGGTTGCGCTCTCGTTCCGTCTTGACCCCTCGTTCCTCCCTGAGATCGAGTACCCCAAGAAGCCCTTCGGCATCTTCCTCGTCGTCGGCTCCGACTTCCGTGGCTTCCACGTCCGTTTCCGCGACGTCGCCCGTGGTGGTGTCCGTCTCGTCCGCTCGCGTGGCCACGAGAACTACAACGCCAACGTCCGTACTCTCTTCGACGAGAACTACGCTCTTGCCGCTACCCAGACCCTCAAGAACAAGGACATTCCCGAGGGTGGTTCCAAGGGTACCATTCTCCCCTCGATTGGCGCCAACCCCGAGGTGTGCTTCGAGAAGTACATTGACTCGCTCATAGACCTTCTCCTCCCCGGCCAGTCGCCCGGCATCAAGGGCCCCATTGTCGACGTCTCGGGCCGCGACACCCCCGAGATTCTCTTCCTCGGTCCCGATGAGGGCACTGCCGAGCTCATGGACTGGGCTGCTCTCCACGCCAAGGCCCGCAGCGCTCCTTGGTGGAAGTCGTTCACCACCGGCAAGTCGGCCGCCGCCCTCGGTGGTATCCCCCACGACAGCTACGGCATGACGTCGCTCTCGGTCCGCCAGTACATTCTCGGTGTCTACAAGGCCCACGGCCTCAAGGAGAAGGAGGTCACCAAGCTCCAGACTGGTGGCCCTGACGGTGACCTCGGCTCGAACGAGATCCTTCTCTCCAACGACAAGACTGTCGGTATCATTGACGGTTCGGGTGTCATCTACGACCCCCACGGTCTTGACCGCCCCGAGCTCGTCCGCCTTGCCCGCGGGCGCAAGATGGTTGGCGAGTTTGACGACGCCAAGCTCGGCCCCGAGGGTTACAAGGTCCTCGTCGACCAGCAGGACGTTCGCCTCCCTTCGGGCGAGATCATTGCCGACGGTACCGAGTTCCGCAACACCTTCCACTTCCGCGCCAAGGCCGACATCTTTGTCCCCTGCGGTGGTCGCCCTGAGGCTGTCAACATTTCCAACGTGTCGCAGCTCATTGACGCCGACGGCAAGCCCCACTTCAAGTACATTGTCGAGGGTGCCAACCTCTTCTTCTCGCAGCAGGCTCGCTTCTACCTCGAGAAGCGCGGTGTCGTCCACTTCAAGGACTCGTCGACCAACAAGGGTGGTGTCACCTCGTCGTCGCTCGAGGTCCTCACTGGTCTTGCCCTCAACGACAAGGAGTTCGCCGAGAACATGCTTGTCAAGGACGGCAAGCCCTCGCCCTTCTACCAGTCCTACGTCAAGGACATTCAGCAGAAGATTTGCGAGAACGCCGCCAACGAGTACAACTGCATCACCAAGGAGTGGAACACCCAGAAGGGCTCCAAGTACCGCACCACCATCTCGGACGAGCTCTCGACTACCCTCAACAAGCTCCAGGACGAGCTCGAGTTCTCCGACCTTTACGAGAACGCCGTCGCTCGCCGCAACGTGTTTGCCAAGGCCTTCCCCAAGACTCTTGTCGACAAGGTCGGCCTTGACGAGCTCATGAAGCGTCTCCCCGAGCCTTACCTCCGTGCCGTGTTCTCGGCCGCGGTCTCGTCGCAGTTCATCTACCGCTCGTCGATGGAGGCTTCGATGATCGACTTCCTCCACTACTTCACCTCGCTCCAGAAGGAGGCCGGTGCCGGTGCTGGAACCGCCGCCGCTCAGCCCCCCGCTGCCGGCGTTGCGCAGTAATCCGTTGTAACCGTTCTGATGCGGTGTCAACGAAAGAAGTGGACGTTTTGAATCTCGGTGTAAAGAATGTATAGAATAATGCATAAGAATCCTGAATCTGCTCCTTGTTGCCTCCTGTCCTCGGCCATCATACTTCGAGATACGGTTTTCAGCCACTTGACCAAATCGGCGGAGCAACTGGTGGCGACAGGAATTCTGTGCTGTACGTCCAAGTTGGAGGAACTCCCCGCCCCAGCGTAATCCCGACCCTACATGACCGGCAACTAACCCGGCATGGCCTCTAAGCCTGTGTTTCTAAAGTCAATATTACTCGACGTCGGTCATAGTACGCAAGTGCATGCACGAGAAACGTCGATGTGCGCCCCTTTGGTGTGAACAGAAAAATAACGGAAAATATCCCGGAATTGACTCCTCCTGTGCGTCCTTCCCCTGGCGCCCTGCGCCCCCAAATAGCCGATATTAATGATAGCATCCAACTTGATACACTACTATGTGACTGAACTGCCCTAGACTCCTCTTTTACACAGACTCGACCTTCTCCATCTCGCGCTTCTCGCCACGGGTCGACGATGCCGAGTCTCCGTACTCGGCGGCATGAAGCCTCTCGACAATGGCGTGCATCTTCGCGGCGTCGCGGGTAGCGTCGTTCGACTTGAAGGCACGGTCCATGGCCTCGAGACCGACATTCTTGGTCTCGGGGAGGAGGAAGATGGCGTAGGAGACACCCATGATAAGGAACGCCAGGAAAAAGATGTCTGCAGCCGTCAGCATCGGCCCGTGCTGCCAAAGGTTCGAGTCGTGAGACCATACACGGCCCCAACGAGCTCCAGAATACACTCACAAGTGCCAAACGTGATGCCCTTGAGCATGGGAGGCATAAACATCGAGACACAGAAGTTGGTCATCCAGTTGGCAGAAGCACCAAGAGCGGTACCCGCCGCACGAGCGGACATGGGCATCAGCTCACTGATGACGACCCAGCTGACAGGGCCCCAAGAGTAGCCAAAGTGGAAAATGTACTGCCTTTCCAAGAGGTTAGCAACATGCTGAAGATGATGGAGAGACGGAGAGACATACCAGATGAACGCGGCACAAGCCCAGGCGGCGCCAGGGTTGTTGGCGAGGGTTCCGTCGTACTTGCCAGCAATACCCGCGACAACCACAAGACACGAGGCCATGCCGATGCCACCGACGATGATAAGGGGGCGACGGCCAACCTTGTCAATGATAAGAAGGGCGGGGATGGTCGCGACGAACATAGCAATACCAACGACACCGGAGGCGAGAAGCGAAACGACGCTGCCAGTGAGACCGAGACTCTTGAAGATGATGGGGGCGTAGTAGACGATTGCCGAAATACCACCCATCTGCTGGAAGAACATCATGAGGCAGGTAATGGCAGTGCGACGGAACATGGGCCAGCTGGAGAACAGGACTCCAACTTGGGCAAGCTGAAGGCGGAAGGGCTTGCCGATGAGATGGGGGAACTTCTCGGCAGCGTTCTCCTTCTCGAAGATCGAGTCGGCCTTGATAGACAAGAATTCGAGGCGAACAACCTCGTCGTCGATGCTCAAGTTACGAACTCGGGCAAGTACCTGGAGAGCCTCCTCGTCACGGCCCTTGCTCAAAAGCCAGCGGGGGCTGTAGGGAATGAAGAATGTTCCGATCGCAAGACTAACGGCGGGGATCGCCTGAATCGCAAGCGTGAGCCTCCATGGGACGCTCGACGTCTCCGAGATGTAATTGGCGCCGAAACCGACCCAATACGACACCATGATGCCGAAAGTCACCGTGAGCTGCCATCTGCACGCGTTAGCGACGTCCATGAACATTTTGAAGCCGTTTCAATCGTTCTCGGACGATGATTGTTTGACTCACGTTCCGACCATTGTGCCACGAACTTCAGCGGGACTGATTTCCGAGTTGTACATGGGGACGGCAGTGGAGAGCGAACCGACAGCAAGACCGATGAAGAAACGGCCAGCAAAGATCATCTCGGCGTTCATGGCAGCGGCGGTAAGAATTGTGCCGAGAAGGCAGATGAGGGCACCGCCGAGAATCGACCAGCGACGGGAGAAGCGGTCGCAGCAGTAGGCGTTTCCGAGGGATCCGACCCATCCTCCGAGAGCGAGAACACTGTGGAAGTCAGCAAGGCAGTTCTTTCGCGATATTTCGTCGTCGGTAGCAAGTTGAATGTCACGGGGGAGTGAAGAGAAGGATCGCCACCAGCTTGCCACAACAATTTTGATCCCGTACTCCACCACCCGCGCAAGGCCGACAAGGTCGACAAGCCAAAAACTCACGCGACAGTCCATCCTTGGTAGCCAGAGTCGGTGACAATCCTGTTGAACGCGGGGACGCTCTGGAAAGACTTCATGGCCATGCACTGGCCGTAGCTACCCTGCTCGTAGCCATAGTTGAGACCACCGAAAGAGGTAACGAGACAGATACCGAGCAGTCGAAGGTTCTTCATGAGACCCGCGACACCAGAGGGGCCAGCAAGCTGCTGACGCCTCTCGTCGGCGGCGGTCACATCGTTCTCTCCGTGGTCGTGGGCGTTGGCGACACTGATACTCGCGCGCATTGTTAGAGTTGCCGTGTTGTGTAAAGGTGAGGGAAAGGCTCTAGACCGTCGAGAGCTCTTTACTTATATGCCGGCGTCTCCCCTCCTTCCGACGGTCGCGGAGCACCCCTCGGGGCACCCACGACGCAATGTACGGCGGTGGTGCTGCTTCCAAGAACTGTCTCGGGGCTAGGCACCGGCGACCAAGAACCAACGACGACTTGGCTTGTTGCCGCGCTCTACGTCCCTGTTGTCCCCAGGATCATGCTCGAGTGCACTTGAAGCCTGTCCTGCTAGCCCTTGGTTAGGAGGTCTTGTGCTCATCCACTCTGCTCAGCTCTCAGATATCGTATGCCATTGAAATCCATGACTACCGAGTAGATGAGAAATCTTCGTTCTGGCTGATTTGATCAAATCTGAACAGTTCTCCTGAATTTTCTCTGCTGAGCTGCTGACAACCTGGAACACGTGCACACGTTAGGGCTTCGAAGCTTTCAGGCCATAGTCCAGAGTGGAGCAACTGCCCCGTGGGGGCTTGGCACATGGCCAGGCGAATGTGCCAAGAGTTGACATGTGCCTCTCGCGTGATGCGGCCAACGCAGTCTAGCCGCCGGTCGTTTATCCGTCTATACGGCAAACCACCCGAAGCGAGACGAGGTCGCCGGCGACGGCGACTTTCATTTCAGACATCACCGCCATGTTGGGTCACCGTTGTTGACAAGAGCTTGCTCCCAAATGTTGTCACCGACGTCGAGATTGGTATGCGGGGCTCAGATACCCGACGATATGGGTGTGTGTGTGTGTGTGTGGCCAGGTACTCGATTTGATAACTGACGCACAGAATATAGAACGTCAGGTCGTGCGACCATGCCCATCGATCACGATTAGCTCTCGGAGTCTTCAGATTTTTTTTGAGTTGCCCGTTATCGCACAACCACCCCCGATCTGCTCTCAGGACAGCATCTGCCCTTGATCAACACCCCTCGTGCTCACGGAGGAACTTGAGGTCGTCAGTCCTTGCGACGCGGCGTTGCGAACTATGCTTCAGTCAGCGGGATCCCATCGCGGTCTTCCGTTCATCGGGCCCAAAGCCGCCAAGCCGTGTGGAGATGGGGGGAGGCGCCTGGGTCCTCGGGGGCCCACAACTGACTTGCACCATGGACGACAGCATACAATTCATGAATACAGTGTTGCTACAAAATATTAAACTGGGGAGCCTGTGTCAACCCCAGGAATGCTGCATCCCAATCTGCGTCCCAGGCCAGTCCAGAGAATGGCGCCGATCCCATGTCCACGACAGTATTGGTGGCGTCCCCGACTGCCCCCGCGTTCGCTCCAGACGCCGCCCCCGCCCCCGCCCCTGCTGCGGTAGAGAGACGACCTGACGCCAAGGGCGATAGTCCACTCATTGCTCCAGCGAGCAAGGGGAACCCATCCCAGAAATCTTGATGACCAGGCTCCATCGGTTCTTGGTATGCGAATTGACCCTGTTTGTCAGTACGCTGATGACATGCAAAACGCACAATTTCCTCCCACCACTGATCTGGCGTCGTCTTTTGCTGCAAAGGCGACGGACCGCTACCTGGGCCCTGCACGGTTGTGACTGGACTGGCTCCAGCCATGTGATGAGTTGGTGTGGGAGCACGAGACGGGTTGCGCGATTGGCGGGCTTTGTCCAGGAGGGCGTGGATAAATCGTGCCAAGTACGCAGGGTGAGATTCCTGATCTCCCCGTGCAGCTTCGCGGCACACAATAACCACTGGTATCGTCAGCACCCAGGACCTGAGAGCTAAACCTACCCTTGGTGAGCTTGCGCATGACGCTTGCCTTGGCAGACGTATCGAGGTATGCCATGAACCTAACTAGCCGTACGACTGTCGACGCCACGGCCACAGAATGAGCGTCCTCAATCATGGGCATGATGCCCTTGCGAGCAAAGCCCTCTACCACAATGTCCAACAAGTTTAGACTTGTTGCGACACAGGCATGCAAGAGACTAATGCGGTGTTTTCTTGGCGCAAATGAAAGCAGCGTGCAGTCACCCAGCAGCTGCACTGCGTTGGTACTGAATTTGTTGATGCTCAAAGATGTTGAGGTGAGCTTGACTGGCGCGTTGTCGGCGGTGAGCGCCGTGTGGGAACGGTGCAGATCCTCCAGGACTCGTCGCAAGCCTGAACGCAAGACCTCAAAGCTGCCCTTGCAGCTTTGGAGCTGTCTCACTTCAGCACTCAGAATGCTTGTCTTGACAGCAAAGTCAAGCTGCCCATCCGAGGGCAATGCGTAAGGGATCCCGCGGATCCACGCTGTCACATCTGGCGCCTTGTGGATCATCGAGGGCCGATCAGATAGCTGTGTCATAGTCGAGTCAAAGCAGTACAGGCTTATCCAGGTGCGCTCGCGGTCGATCACAAGCCGTGCTTCCGTCTCGTCGGTGGATAACTTGGCCCTGCGAGGCAGATGCAGGTCAAGCTGGTAGCCCAGTCGAATGGCGTGACCTAAACGAAGCCATCCTCGTGGGTCCTTTGGCTTCTTCCAGTAGTGCAAGATGCAGATTGCCTGAACAATCTCGATGGAGCAGACGCACTCAGCGATAGCCTGGTTTACAAGCCGGTCTGCCACGGCCAGCACAGGCTCGTAAAGCTCGGGCCTGAAGAATTTGGCTGAGACTGTAATGACAGCAGCAAACAACTGCAGAGACGTGCGCCGGGCGTATCGTGCAGTGTGAATTGCGGGGTCGAGAAGACACACACAAGTCTGCAGCTGATCAAAGTAGTGTCCAAACAACGAGTCAGCTTCGTCCATTGATAGCAAGCCAAGCCCAACTGGGTCGTCACCGGGTTTGGTAGC
The DNA here is from genome assembly GCA_002335605.1 of Prillingera fragicola. Classification (NCBI taxonomy): domain Eukaryota; kingdom Fungi; phylum Basidiomycota; class Tremellomycetes; order Trichosporonales; family Trichosporonaceae; genus Prillingera; species Prillingera fragicola. The sequence goes on from BEDY01000002.1 coordinate 555,551, forward strand.
AGGGTTGTCAACCTCGTCAAGCTCCGCGCCATCGTGGTCCATCACGCCAGCAATAGAGAACACAAATCGGTTGGCCACATCGTGATAGACCGAGTTAGCGGGCGGCTGATTAAGCTGCGGCCGCTCCTCGGCGCCGCCATCGTCCGCACCCAGGGATGAGGACGAGCTGTGTGGCGTGCGCGGGGCATCGTGGGCTTCGAAGGAAGGATCAGGGTGGTGGCGAAGGTTTGAGATGGGAGTGTGCGTGTGCAGCGAGCTCAATGTTGTAGATGGCGAGTTTGAGTGACCGCCTGTGCTTGGATTTTCGAGGGTTCGTTGCCGCTTGGGCGGGTGTAGAGGGGAGCGGCCTGAGGGGAGGGAGTGAGACGACGGGTCGTAGGCGAGGGGATGGGACGAGTCGCGCGATGACTGCTCAGTGTCTTCCTTGCGCCGCCGTCCTCGCCGGTGGGCTTGGTATAGACAGGCAATGTCTAGACGGGTACACCTCTGACAACGAGTCGCTCCTGGCACCTGCGATTCAACGCACTTGCACTGACAGTGTCAGTGAGCACATCCGAGCTAATCCATGACCTCATTCTTACCTTTGCTGACCTGCACGGGGTACAGCTCCTGCATTGCCGTCAGCTTGGTCCGTGATCAAGGCGGCAACAGGGCGAGTGGAGGTTGGGTTTGAGCAGCACGACGGCGACTTGAGCGTCGCCGTCTTCTTGGCGGAGCGCCGACTCACACTTTGTTCTCGCCAGTCGCGGTTTTGGCCGCCCGACGCTTTGGGCTGGCTGTTTCCGGCGAACCTGCCTGCTGTGAGGGTTGCAAGTCCATGACGGCCGGCAAGGAACTCGACAATGGACGACGGTGAGTTAGGAGGTGGATGCCAAGAATGGTCGAGTCTGAGAGTTCAAGTCGCCGTACCTCCATGGTGACTCATGTCACATGGCCGTCTGCCGTACTGATGGAACCTTTGCCCGATTTCAAACGGATACCAGTCTCCAGGCTGCAACTGCCATTTTCATTCAGGCTCGAGGATGCATGCGCCTAAGGCAATAGCTTTGGAGGGCACCCCTGCTCTACACTGGATATCAAGCATCCACTCCTTCTGCTTGCACGCCTTGCAGGCCTAAAATTCCTCCGGCATCAGGTGCGCAGACCCACCTACGTTAGTGGCACGACGGCAACCCAGATTCAATAGCCTGTGTCACCTGAATCTCTTGGCCACTCCCTGCCCTTGCTGCCCAGAGCCGCCCTCGCGCCCAAGTATGTGCATGACGCTACTGTCTAATCTTATCGCCTTTGTGTGTGTCACCGGTTATCTAACACTTAATGAATGTGGGCCATCTTGTCGCCAACCTGAGCCTCACTCTGGTCGCGCAAGTCATCAGCCTCGGAGCGCACAGGCATGACCTTGCTGTAGCCTAACGCTGCAGCACGCGCCGCAAGGCCCTCGGGGTCAACTAGGTGCTGCAGCTTAGGCCACAGCTCGTCGGAGGTGTTGCCCGCAATCGAGTGCAGGGCGTCGGGATAATCGTGAGCAAAGTACTGGGTGGTGTTAGAGAGAGTGGGACGTAGGAGAGGATCAGGCACGGTCCACCAACCTCGAGAAGTGGGGCAGTCTGGTTGTAGTAAGCCTTGAGACGCTTGGTGAAGACCTCTGGAGTGTCGTCTGGGCGCTTGCTGAGGGGCTCGCCAGTCACGTCATCGACGCCAGCGACTTTGGGAGGGTTGTAGGTGTCGTTGTAGACACGGCCGGAGGGAAGGTGAACCCAGCGAGCTACGGTTTGTTTAGCAGGCACGGGCAGTCCCGGTGTCCCCGGTTACACCTACCCGTGATGCGCTCAAGAATGACAGCGTCGGGGACGTTGAGGTGGACAATCATGTTGAAGGGGCGGCCCTGCTCAGTCAGCAAGCACAAGTACGACGCCAGAGTAGTAAGACATACCTGCTCGCGAAGAACCTTGTCGATCAACTTGCCCTGCTCCATCGTGCGAGGAAACCCGTCCAGGATCCAGCTCTGAACGTGTGAGCACGTTCCTTTCACATCAGCCGCACCTTTCCGTGGTAAGCCTCGAGCTCCGTGAGAACGAGCTCCAGCATGAGGTCATCGGGGACGAGGCCTGCAAGTTAGCGCGCTCGTTGCAACGAGCCCACCTCCAGAGGCGACAATTGCCTCCGCCTTCTGTCCAATGTCGCTCTTCGAGGCAATCTGGTGGCGCAGAACGTCTCCAGTAGAGATGAACGCAATGTCATATGTCTGGACGAGCCTGTATCCCTGTGTCAGTTATTGAATCGCTGTGGCGGGCTTCTGCTCGTTCCGAACGAACCTCGCGCTTAGTGTTCCGTGGCGGGGTCAGCAGCTACTCCGCGCGTCCCCTCATCCATAGTACTCATCTTTCCACCGCCGGGCTTCGATGTAAGAACCATCCTCAACCCCGGCTCGCTCTCCTTCGCGGGAGGTGAACGCTTGCCGTCGGCAACATTGCGGCGCGCGGTGTCCAGGTAACTCTTGAGCGTCTTTTCGCTGTCACGCTTCGCTGCCGACGACGAGAATGCAAGACATCCGCGCGCCGCGTGCGAGAGAGTAGGCAAAGAGCGTGAAGAGGCGAGGGCAAGAGCCCCAGGGGCTCGGCGGACGGCGAGGAGCGGAGCGCGCAACGACATGGGTGAGGGATGGGGAGAGTGCAACGGGTGGAGGGTGAGAGCAACGGATCAAATGCGGAGACTCCATCATCCCCAATCAACAGTCACGGCTTGGCTTTTAACCGGTTTGATGCCGCTAATCAGAGACAAGTATTTCTAATCCCCCCTTCTAATTCCTTCCCGGTTGTAATCAGCAGTGACACGAATTTCCCGGCGCCGCAACAGGTCAATCTGGTCTCCGTCAACAACAATCACCTCGCAACACGCATCATTCGCTATGGCAGACAGCGACTTTGTCGACGGATTTAGGCGCTACGACGCGTTTCCGCAGAATGCGTTCCACAAGCGTGACTTGCCGGTACGTTCACCGAGAAGACAACAGGACTCGTTGACTCGACTGACACTTCTAGACTCCCCACTTTGGGCGCGCCATCGAGATCCGTGGCGGCAACCAGAAGCCAGTGCGCACGCTGGCGTGGAGCTGTGATGGCAAGCGAGTAGCAACAGGGACGGAGGTCAAGGGCCTGCGGGTGTGGCAGACGCGGACCGGCGCCGGAGCTCAGACTGTGACAATAGATGGCCCATCAAACTCGCAGGCGCTGCCGAGCAGTTCAAAGACGCCCAACCCCCACAACGGACACATTGCTGCCGTGGCTTGGTCACCGACAGAGCCTCACACTCTGGTTTCCGGATGCAAGTCGGGAATGACGGGCGGCGTTGTTGCTGTCTGGGATGTGCGTTCTCCTGCAGCACCTCTGACGACCTTCAATATCCAGGGCGACGTTCTGCACTTGGCGTTCCACCCAAGCGGCACCCAGTTTGCAGCAGTGTGTCCGCGGTCGATTCGAGATGAGGTTCACTTCTTCTGGCTGGTGACTCGCGACGGGGAGGAAAAGTGGGAGCAGCGTACGGACATTATGCTGGGTGGCGCTGGCATCGACATGGGCGTGGAGGAGGTAGGTTTTTCGAGGTAGTTTTGCGCTGACTTTAGATCAATTCATTTCGATTCTGGCTCGGTGGAGACGCGGTCATGTCCGTGTCCAATGACGGCTCGCTGAGCGCATGGAAGTTCCCGGTAGAGGAGCGGCCACCTCTGTTTATCGCGGTCGAGCCACCAACGGCAGTCTCCACACCACGGGACGACAAGGAGGACCTTGACAGTCGACCGTTGAAGAAGAGTCGCGTCGACTCTCCCGACACCCCCGAGGCCGAGGAGCCAGCACTCGACGAGGCAAGGGATAGCGAGGGCCGTGAGGGTGGAGAGGGCGAAGAGGATACCCCGGCTGAGATTGAGAACGGACCAGAGGGAGAGAATCCTGCAGACGAGGATGCACCCGGAGCAAACGCCGCTGAGGGGGGAGAGGAAACGACACAGGTCGAGGGCGACACGGAGGCTGCTGAGGATGTGGCGACCACACCGGCCTCGGCCGAGGCATCAGCGGCCCCTTCGGCACCAGCTACAGCACCGGCGTCAATCGCCGCTAGCCCCGCACCTGTTCGCGAAGCAACTCCGGCAGAGGACGAGGCGGCCGCCAAGGCAGCGACGGAAGCTGCCGCGAAGGCTGCCACTGCCGTTGAGCTTGAGCGCCGCAAGCACAGGCAGCTCGAAAAGTGCTTTCGCCAGATGCCCCACGTCGCATCGTTGCTCTCGCTGGCTGTCGACCCGCGCGGCCGCTACTTTGCGGTCGGCGGACAGGACGCACGACTGTCTCTGCTGGACACTCGTGACTGGATCGTGCAGCGAAACTTTGACGCGCCGACTGCCGCGATCCGCAACACGGCGTTCAGCCCTGATGGTGAGCTGATTGCCGTTGGTGGCGATGACCCGTGCATCTACATTCTTGCGACCACGGCGCGTACCACAGTAGCCAGGATTCCAGTCACTGGCAGTGTCAACGCGCTTGCATGGCACCCCACTCGCAACACGCTTGCGTACAGCACAAACGCCAAGACGGGCATTGTGTGGTATGTGGTCAGTCAGGAGTAGATTTTTGTTGATTTTGATGCATCATTCATCATGTTGCAGGCTCTTGTGTTTTGAGGTTCAAATGGTGTGTTCACTGCAGCTCGTTTGCCTGCAAGGAGATGAACCAAAAGGAGGCACAAAAAATGTGGCTTGGGAGGAACTGAATCCTCTGTTGACGAGAGTGGGATTCGAACCCACGTCCGAAGACTGCGGATATATAACAAGTATACACCTTAACACAGCGCCTTAGACCGCTCGGCCATCTCGCCGGAGATATTTGACAATTCTCGTGTCTGCTATGATCTACCACAGAGGAGTCTGTCTCCCTCTCACCCACAGTCTCACCATTCTAGTCACTTTCAGCTTCAGTTACTGATGGGAGAGCTTGCCAGTCATTGTAAATATCACAGGGTTGTTATGATGGCCCTTGATTGTGACTCAGATGATGGAGTGTGGAGTGCCCGACGTTCCATTCTTCGATTAACACATGAGACCTTTTTGTGGCGTTCTGATAGTACATATGATTAGAACCACACCCACGAGCCGTCCAATAATTTGCAGAATTAATTAGGACCACTGCAAGCTCTACCTTGCGGCAGACTCAAGCGATGCCCACAACGAGTGTTCCACATCGACGGGTGTCATGGCTTCAGGCACCACCAAGGTGGGTGTTGTGTTCCATCTCTCAAACTCAGTTCGCTTCAGACTATCACCATCTCCAGCTCATAATACTGGATCAACTCCGTTGCTGGTCTCATACAGCCTAAGCTAATCCGAGCTTTACCCCTCCGGAAATATAAGGTCACGTATCTCAGCGAGGAGAGTTGGGGGTTTGGCATCGGCCATCTTCCTGGGTGAGGACACCGAACTGCCGAGACAACCGCCGGCAGCGATAAATGGTCCAGCTCGTGCCACCTCAACGGTCTCAACCCCCACCCAACAACAATGTCTATCACAAAGTTCTCGCAGATGAGTGAGGCCGACAGGCGCGCAATCTACACTGTGCGCTGCCTCGGCGCCGACCTGTGTCAGCAGTTCAAGGGCGGCCATCCTGGTACCGTCATGGGTGCAGCCAGCATTGGTGTTGCCCTGTGGCGATACCTGATGAACTACAACCCAGCCAACCCGGACTGGTTTGGACGTGATCGTGAGTGACGTGGAGTGAGACTGTCGCTGACGTCAGGCTTTGTTCTGTCTGCCGGCCACGCGTGCTTGCTCCAGTACATCATGCTTCACTTCGCCGGCTACAAGGAGTGGCCCCTCGACGAGGTGAAGAAGTACCACGCGCCCAAACATGGAAACGCAGCTGGTCATCCTGAGATTGAGTTCTCTGGTATCGAGGTAACAACTGGCCCGCTCGGCCAGGGCATCGCCAATGCTGTCGGTCTCGCTGTCGCGGGGAAGAACCTGGCTGCCACATACAATCGGGACGGTTACCCTTTGATTGATGGCAAAGTGTGGTGCTTTACTGGCGACGGTTGCTTGCAGGAAGGAGTTGGCCAGGAGGCTATCTCGCTTGCTGGTCACTGGGGTCTCGACAATCTTATTCTCATCTACGACAACAACTCGGTGACTGTGGACGGCGAGATCGCCAACTGCTTCACGGACGACACCTCCGCGAAGCTCGCCGCCACCGGCTGGCACGTCATCGACGTCTACAACGGCTCAGACGATCTGACCGCTGTGGTCCATGCACTCGAGGATGCTAAGCGTGTCACCGGCAAGCCTGTGTTCGTGAACATTCGGACTGTCATCGGCATCGGCTCAGCCAACCAAGGAAAGGGAAAGGTCCACGGACAGGCTCTCGGCGAGGATGATGTTGCATCGGTCAAGAAGCAGCTAGGCTTCAACCCGGAGACCAAGTTTGCTGTCGCCAATGACGTGTACGACTACTGGACTGAGACGAAGACCCGTGGAGCCAAACTGGAGGCCGACTGGAACGCGCTGTGGGCCAAATACCAGAAGGCATACCCCAAGGACGCTGCCGAGCTCAGTTCTCGCCTAGCAGGCAAGATCGAGGGATGGGAGGCGCTTGTTCCTCCCAAGGAGGCGCTGCCTACAGCTCCACAGCCTACGCGCAAGTCAAGCGGTATCATGGTCGAAGCGCTCGCCCCAAAGTTCAACTCACTCATGGTCGGCTCAGCAGATCTCCTCGAGTCGACGTTCGTCTCATGGAAGGGGATGACCGAGTTCCAGAAGCCAGAGTCTGGCCTTGGTGACTATGCCGGACGCCAGATTCGCTACGGCATCCGCGAGTTTGCAATGGTCGCCATTGGCAACGGTCTCGCTGCCTACCACAAGGGCATGTACTTGCCGGTCATGTCGACATTTTTCATGTTCTGGCTCTACGCTGCTCCAGCCGCGCGCATGTCCGCTCTGCAGAACTTACGCTTCATTGGTATTGCCACCCACGACTCGATCGGCATCGGAGAAGACGGCCCGACCCACCAGCCTGTGGCGCTTGCAAGCTTCTATCGCGCCCTTCCTGGCCTCAACTTTGTGCGTCCCGCAGACGCTGAGGAGGTTATGGGAGCATGGCAGCTTGCTCTGGCCGACGAAGCGCACCCATCGCTGTTCACGCTCTCACGTCAGCCCGTGCCTCTCTTGGCAGGCTCGAGCCGCCAAGGTGTTGCCCGCGGTGCCTACCCAGTGTACGGCGAGGGTGAGCCAGACGTGACTCTAGTCGCCACTGGTGCAGAGGTCTCGCGCGCCATCGAAGTGGCGGCCAAGCTCGAGACCACTGGTCTCAACGTCCGAGTCGTCTCGATGCCCCTCGCTTCCCGCTTCGATGCACAGCCTGCCGAGTACAAGAGGAGCGTGCTGCCCACCTCCAAGTCGCTTGCCGTTGCGATCGAAGCATGGGCTAGCATGGGCTGGGCGCGCTACGCGCATGCTGGGTGCCACATGCACTCGTTTGGCCTCTCAGCTCCCCAGGACGTGCTGTACGAGCACTTTGGTTTCGGTGCCGATAACCTCGCAACCAAGATTGGCGAGTACGTGGCTAAGCACCGCTCCGCAGACGGCGCGATGGTGCTGCCAGGTGTTGGCGAGTTCGAGGAGCTTCTCCTGGGCTATGCAAAAGGAACTGGTCATTAGTTGGAGTGTCATGCATGGTGGATTTGTTGCCAACTGTGAGACACGGAAATAAACAATCAAAAAAACCCTTGATAATACATACACTCGTGTACACACTATGCAGGAAGCTCATAAACCCCACTATCAAAGTCTGGCCCAAGATCGAACGGTAACGTGAGAAAGTTGAAGTCGATGCCAAAGTCAGAACCCATCCCTGCTCCGAGCGCACCGGGTGTCCCTGCACCCAGCCGCTCCTTTTGCTGACGACGGCTTTCAACAAGACCAGCATCTGGCATAGACACGAGGGTCTGCAGCCGCTCCTGAACCTCTTCAATGTCCACCTCGTCCGCGTGGATACCCTCTGCACGCTGCTGGAGAGCCCCAGCAACCCAAGCCACGCCGCTCCAGTATGTGGTCTGCCGAGTGAGACCTTGCTGCAGTGTCGTAATCGAGGTTGTTGCCACGGATGTGAGCATTGACCGGAACAGGTCGAGTTGCTTGGCATCTTTTGGGCGGCGGACCCGATCTGGATCGGGTCCCGCATTATCTGCGCCGGACGATGGCTGTGACTCGCCCGTATTGTGTTGTTCCAATTCCTTGATGTAACAGCAGCCAGCCACGTACAAGGCCTGGTTGGCGAACGGAAGCGCAAGATACGCAAAGGGGTTGATGACATCGCTGAGTACCAGGATGTCGCCTATTGTACGTGCCGAGTTGCGCCACACGTTCACGTACGAAGCTGTTGGCGTGCTGTGCCCACTTGCCATACCAGGGTGAGCAGAGCGGTGGCCGTGACCGCGCCTGACCTCGTCTCCAGTGAGATACGCAGATGCGATGATGGTGTGCATCCAGAGGTGGATGTGGAGGAAGATAGCGTCTTGACGGGCTTGCCGATGGAGCTGCAAACTGGAGAGGTCAGCGTACGAGTAGCGATTCGACGTGCTTGGAGACATTCCACTGCATGTCGTCAGGAAGTTGATGATACTCGGTGACTGCGGCTGCCCTAGCCGCAATGATCTCGCTGTCGACGTGCGCATCTTGAGTTGGCCCGTTCAGGAGATTGATGAGCGGCCCGTATGCCTTCATCTGCCTCGCCGCAAATGCGAACGGCGAGCGAACCAAAGGCGTGCTTCCTCCCGCCCTAACGTCGTGCTCTGTTGGAAGCCGCTGCGTTATCTCTTCGATTCTGAATGTCGTCTGTCGACCAACACCAAAGGACAGGGCATAGTCGAGAAGGGCAACTGACCAGAAGGTGAGACGGTTTAGTCGGCGATCCTCGTTGCCAATGTTCGACTCGTCACCCGAGTCCAGGTGTAGACCCAAGTCAATTGACATGCGTACTGCGATACCGACGTAGAGCCACTCTTCGGACTCTGAGTCATTTCCGAAGCCGATGTGTGCGAGCAAGATAAGTGCCATCACCGTTTCCCGTGAGGGCACCGTGAGCATGGCCGCAAGAAGGTCCTTGGCCCGCTTGGCAAAAATGTTACCGTACTCGAAAGGCTTCAGGGCCGGCTGAGCGATGGCAGGATGTGTGGAGAACCGAGCTGCAACTGCAGCAATACTGCAGAAGAGAAAGACAGAGCCTGAACCTGCTTCCAGATCTCGTAACAATGACGCGTGCTGAAGCACTGGGAACTGGCACTCGAATCGCTCGGCAAAAATGTCCAGCAGGTGACGCATCACCGGCATAGCTGGCATGCCATCAGACCCAAACAAGTCATCTGGTCCTCCGAATGCCAGACCTCCGCTGGGTGAAGGATATGTGAGGGTCGGCGGCGCAACGCGCACCTTTAAGCTAAACCGTTTGAGGCCAGGTGCGATGGCAGTGGGACCGTGTGGCCGCCACCACGTAATCTTGATCACACGGTCATGCTCGCGATCGTCGCCCTTTGCGGTCGTTCGTTCGTTGCTCGTCGCTAGAGCCAGCGTGTTGGGCGAAGTCTCATCAAGAGCCGACCCCTCCTCAACTGTGGGGAGCTGCGAGCTCATTGCGAGAATGAACTGCTCAGGGTCAAAGTCCACTGGAAAGCCGGGCGAGATCGACTGTCCACCGCTCGCCGCCTGACTGGCCATGTCAAAGGCCATGGGCGGGGTATTACCTGTCCCCAGTGCAAATCCAGGAGTCCCCGCAAGTGCAGGCGTCCAAGCAGAACCCCAGGACGGAGTATCTGCTGCCTCTCGCTTCGCTTTCGGTGGGGGACGACCCAGCCCTCGCACGGCCAGCGACTCTAGTCGCTTGGCTCGAGACCGCTCCTTGCGAGCAGCCGATGAACGACCATCCTCTGTCGGCCACTGGCATTCAATGCGGTCGTTGACACAATTCGGGCAAGGGCCGGGGGGATCGCCCCCGCACTTGCACTTGCGAGATCGGCACTGAAAGGTCAGTCAGTCACGGTTGCCGAGGGTCCGGGGTCGCTAGCAAGGTCGATGGCGCGAGGTGACTCACTGGCATGCAGGCCTTCTTGCCTCGTTCAATCTTGCGCCGTTTTGCATCGTCTGACGGTAGATCGTCCATGGGTGAGCTGCTCCCCTGGCCCTCCGCGCCGACCTTGACTTCGGCGTCGAGTTGTGAACGATCAGGCATGTGGGTGGGGTGTTAGAAGCCGATGTATGTACCGGGAACAAGAGCTGAGCACCTGTCCGGCAGCACCATCCGGTACGATGTTAGTTGAGGAGAGTCCAACGATGTCTGCACCACCATTACTCGCAAGACGAGGCTCGGATGGAGGCCGCCAATTCCGCCAACAGATCCAGGATCTGGCCACCATAGAGCCAGGTCCTGAACGCCATTCAAGCTGCGTCAGTGTGCGGGAACAACAACAATGGTCACACGTCATTTTCCGGCAGTTGGTTCGGCAGTCTTCTGAGGTGGAGATCGGACCCAGTGGCGGCCATCAGGACGGCAGTCTCTCATGCTAGCTTCCTCAGCAGCGATGCCGCCTCCCAAGGCATTCAAGTAGAAATCAGAGGAGCTGGAGGTACTCTCCCATCCACTGCCTTCAATCACAATGACCAACGACCTTGCCAACGGCTCGTCCTTGATCGACCCCGCGACCCTCAAGCGTCCCAATGTGGCGCTGTGGGTGACCAAGGAGCACGAGTGAGTTTACCTGCCAGCCTATCACTGACGCTTCAGAATCTATACCACAGAGGAGCCCTTCCCCGAGTGTCCTGCCGACAGCTGTGTCATCCATGTCAAGGCAACTGGCATCTGCGGCTCCGAGATCCACTTCTGGAAGACTGGTGCAATTGGCGACTGTTGCGTGACCCATCCTATCATTCTGGGGCATGAATCGGCAGGCCAGGTGGTTGCTGTCGGCGCCAACGTCCGGACCTTTAGCGTGGGCGACCGGATCTCAATCGAACCCGGAGTGGCATGCTGGGAGTGCGACCAATGTCTAGCGGGCAGGTACAACCTCTGCCCCCTCGTAGTCTTCAGCGGCACACCACCCAGTGACGGCACGATGCGTCGCTTCGTCGCGCACCCAGCCCGCTTCCTCCACAAGCTCCCCGAGGGCATGGGCTACGACATTGGCGCACTCATCGAGCCCCTCAGTGTCGGCTACCACGCTGTCCGCCGCGCGGCGCCGTACCTCGGCCAGCCTGTCGTCGTTGCCGGCGCAGGACCCATCGGTCTCGCCACTGCACTCAACGCACGTGCAGGTGGCGCCAATCCCATTGTTATCACCGACATCAACTCCCAGAGCTTGGATAATGCAAAGGCAATGGGTTTCGACCGGACAGTCCTAATTGACACAAAATGGGACCGCCACGCTGCTGCTGCCGCCATGCGCGCCGCACTCGGCACCGAGCTGCCATCCATCGTGTTCGAGTGCACTGGCGCACCCAGCAGTATCAATGCTGCGTGCTACGTGAGTTTTTGGCTTAGCATCCCAGCTGACAACCTAGGCAATCGCCGACGGTGGCACTGTGCTGCAGGTTGGATGTGGCGCGCCCGAGCCCTCTCTGCCACTCATGCAGCTGTCCTTCCGGGAATGCTCTATTGTATCGTCTTTTAGGTACGCGCAGACGTGGCCTGTGGTGCTGCGCCTGGCTGCTTCAGGCGTGTACGGCGATTTGCAGGTGATGATTACTCATCGCTACCGCCTCGAGGAGGCTGTCAAGGCGATGGAAACGGCGGCGGACCGCGGGGTACATAGTGTCAAGGTCCAGATCATCGACGAGTAGATGTGTAGGCGGGATTAGTGGGCTGATGCATGGTGTTTTGCCGTCAAGTTGGTCGTGGGAACTTCAGAATGCTTGGGTGCCGTGGAAGTTTTGAGCCGTGGGCCGTGGGAGGTTTGTGAGTGCGGCCAAACCGTGGGATTTTTCGGTGGATTGAGTCGGTGGATTGAGAGATGTATGCCGTGGGACTTTCTTGTTATCTTCAGTGATTGCCGAGATTGTGAAAACTGTTGTGTCATTTCAATTATATAAAAGCTACAAACAAGCACGACGGCCTGCAACTCAATCTATACAAGCACAGGAGGCAAATGTACAACCGCAACGTGTGCGGGCTCAGAAGTCCGGTGATGGCTGGCGTGTCGATGGCGCTGACCCGTTCTGGGCTGCGAGATCGCTGTACTCGTGCTTGTCGCACTCGTACGCTGCATGGGGGTCGCCGCACAATGAACAAATGTGGGCGCGGCAGCATTGTCCCAAACACCGATTTGAAGGTGGCGACGCTGCTGACGCCACATTGTATTTGACACAGATGGCAGTCGACTTTGGCACCTTGCCGCAGTGCTGGTCTGCAACAAAAACGAAAGCCTGGCGACCTTGGTCCCACTTGATCAAGCAGGGATAGGATCCAGACTTGGTCGCAAGGGTGGTGCGGTGGCACTGCTTGGCCGTGTGGCCATTGCCCGACAGGTTACTCGCCAAGCCGCAGCAGATGCAAAACGATCGGGGACCTCGGGCAGCAATCGCACATGCTGATGCTGCCCCAGCTGAAGAATCGCTCGCCCGGTGGTGGGAACCACTATTTTGTCAACGATTGGTTTCACGCAATCAACCTCAAAACCCACTTTGCAACATCAGATGTGGAGCTGCTCCACGCGTCGTGCGACACCGAATGCCTTCGGTCAGAGACACTAGGCGGTCCACCTTGGGCAGGTATCGGCCAGGGTGGTGTTGAAGGGGAGCCTGGGATCGGTGCACCATTTGCTCTGCTGAGGTCAGCACTACCCTGGCTGTTGCTTCCTAGACTCACTTGGCCATGGAAAATCCTATGGGTCCGGCCGCTCCAAATGTGTACGTTGTTGGAGGCCCTTCCCTGGTGCGCTTAGAGTGCGCATCAAGAGTATGTCTCTCAAGTGCTGGTAAGGACTGCACGGAATGAGCCGAGCCATTGGTGTGCCGGCCGTTGGCGGACCCATTGACCGCTGACCCGCGTTTGACTGACGATCCGACCTTGACTGACGAGGCACGGAGTGATGAGCCGTTGACCATGTCGTCGTATCCGCGCGTCGATGCGGGGGTCGCGAAGGCGCGACGCGATGACCCTGCGGCAGGACCAACTGGAGTTCCAGAGGGTGTGAAGACGTCGAATTCCTGCTTGATCAGCAACGTTGTTGTGGAGTCAGGGAATGTAGACGTACAGGTTCCAGCATTTCGAAGCGCAGGCGCAGAAGCTCGCGCGAGTCTGCCAACAAGTCTGCGATGCTGTTTGGTGTGCTCCTCATGAGCATGACAAAGCCAGTGTCGCGAGTGAGGGCTGGGCAGTGGCCCTTGAGGCACTCCAGTACGACGGACTTTACTCGGTTGACCGCGCTTGTGTCCCCGTGCGCGCTGCCCCAAAGCACGGAGTGCACGAGGTTGCCCCGCAAGAGCTCGGCAGTGACGGCCGCCTCGTATTGCTCTATTGGGTCGCTTACAGTCATAGTTGCCGTTGTCGACGAGGGAGGGGATAGTGGATGGCGCTGGCGCCCTTCGGAGGGCAAACGCAAGTGGCAGGACCAGCAATGATCCGGTGGCGCGTCTTTGTGTGTACAGTAGATGTGTGGTCCAAGTCACTGTGCCGCTGGCATTCCGTTTGCCAGTCGTGGCGGCGATAGAAGAGGACGACAATTGGGTTGTGGGCGATGTTTGCGTGGGTGATGTGTTACAGTACAGCAATGAAGAGCTACGGTTGTAGAATGTGTCGACTTGGGGGGAATGGGGTCTCTCGATGAAGGAATATCGGAGGAGCCAGGAGCCAGGTTCCAGGAGCAAGGATCCAGGTTCCAGGACGAAGGCGTCGGGTGACCGAGTGGATTCTGGTCTGAATGACAATGCTCAAGAGGCGAGTTACCGCAGACGCAGACCGGACCGAGCGCACGCAAGTGGGACCAGGAGCAGCGCAGAATAAGCAAGGTGCTGCTGGCCATGCTGGCCCGGTCGGTGGAGAGGGTGCAAAGGGCGCGCCGGGGGAAGGTGGGGCCGGGCAGAGTTTGATGCACGGTCCACAGATCGGAGGAACACACACCTGGACCCCCAGGGTCCAGGACCAGTCACCATAGGTTAACAAGCAAACTGACGTCACGGAAATTCATTTTCAGGGAACACGCAGAGATTTTTTATCGCCCCTGGTCTCGATGCCATCGAGAGCCCAGTCCGTCCCTCGGGCCTTCCGTGTAGCCTAGAGCCGGAAACGTCGACGCCGCCCGTGCTCGTTCGCTTTCTCGCGGTCGCGACGCACACGCGGATCAGAGGATCAGAGTATTAGGTCATCCGGCCAGAGTGGAGCGGCATGGAGGGCAATACAACCCACGCGTAATCGCGCGTAACTTGATCATATCAATGCCGTCGCCCTCAATTCCCAACCCGAAGTCATCATCTTGCTCCTTAGCAGATCACAATGCTCCTGAAAATGTTGCCCAGTTGCCGGCATGTCATTAGCGCCTCAAGCAACCTCTTGTCGCGCTCTGGCTGGAAGAACGATGCGACTGACAGGTGGTGCGTGCGCGGTTCACGCCAACGCGGCGTCTTTGCATCGTATCATCACCAGCCTGGGGACGCACAACGGCCCTGGACCCCCCAGCAAGGGCCGCATGTCGTGTAACACATACCGCTGTCCTTGTCAGCGGCGAGGAGCGCCTGTCGGCACGACTGTGGGACATGACACTGGCGGCATGTGCCGCTTTGATCGTGATGGTGTGTGCAAGCGGTGTTTTGGCCAGCGTGGGTTAACGCAAAGCCAAGACGATGACTGCGTGACGCATTTATGGCGTGGACCGTGTCAGTTTGTGGAGTGACCACGTTTGCCGATATCACACACGACAACCATCCTCTGTTTGGTCAAGCTACCTGTAGCTAGGCCGTTGAGGATGCGGAGCCAGCCACGACAAAGCGCTTGGGACTCTCTCAAGTCGCAAGCTTGCAACCGACTCCCCTCGGCGCCGATGCAGATCCATGCCTTCGTCAGCGCGTCAGCGGGTGGTACCTGCTCCAGGATCCAGGACCAGCACCAGGCACACTCCGAGGATCACACACCAGGCTTGGGCGCACGGACCTTGTGTAG
The DNA here is from genome assembly GCA_002335605.1 of Prillingera fragicola. NCBI lineage: Eukaryota > Fungi > Basidiomycota > Tremellomycetes > Trichosporonales > Trichosporonaceae > Prillingera > Prillingera fragicola. Next base: position 570,727 of record BEDY01000002.1, read on the forward strand.
CGCGCAGCGCCCAGCGAAGGCGGGTGCATGGGTGCACGTGCATCGTTATTTTGTTTTTGGCAGATGGGTTGCGTGGGATGCTCGGGATCGACGTGTTTCATAGGGGGCGTGGGCACGATTACAGAGGGAAGATGGCTTTGCCACCACCGATGGAGCCGTCGTTTTTACTGTTCTTTCATCGACGCGATGGATTTCTTCTTACTCGTTTCTGGTTCAGGACTGTCTGATGTTCAAGGAATGCTTTCAACAGGCGAGCACGCGACCACAGGCCTCGGATTCCAGAGCTGCACTGAAAAGTCTTGCCGACTGGCGGCAAGACCATTGCTGCAACTCGTTTAGCTAACCGAGGTATGGCACTCTGCCTGCCTTAACGGGGTCGAGCGTCATTGCTCTCGTTCGCCGTGCAGCAGAGTCACATTGCTATTAAATGTTTGTTTACTCAGCTTTATTGTCGTTTAACTATGCACGCTGCTTGTTTCCCCCATGCCGAGGCTGTGCCGAGCTCTGATGGAGTAGCGAAGCCCTCTAACACGGGTTAGTCTCGCTTGGAGGATCCAGCATATCATCATCGTCACCGTCGTCATCATGAAGCTTGCGGCAGGCAGATGCCCTCGACGACATCCGTCGGCTCTCCTTTCCTTAGCGGAATAGATGCACGATGTTTGTCTTTGTAAAGTGCCACCTGCCACGCTGCCACCAAGACGATCGGCCCAATCCACTAGTTCAGACGGGGAGTGCTGTGGTGCCTGCACCGTATTCCGTGGGCAGTGAACCCACTCACACACATAACACCTGATCATCCTTGCGGCGGCACAGCTCGCCGCCTCCGACTTGAATTTGGGTTTGAACCAGATTTGCAGCGGGAGGCTCATGAACTCCCAGGCGACTGCGTTGCAACACAAAATCGAGTGCATCATCAGACCGAATGTCATTCTCTATTCGTGTTTAGGAACTTGCCACTGGGGAGGATGCGCTCTATACGCCCGCCTACCCGTGTCATTGACCAGACCGTGATCAGCAGGCAAACTCACTAATTAAACCAAGGGACCGGCCAAGGGCGCCGCTATCTGCGTTTCAGAGAACATGACGTTCACCAGCGTTCTCAGATTTGCACTCTTCTACTGTCGGCGTTGTCCCCGCGGGTGAAAGCGAATATTGACTCATGTCCCGTGTACGTTTGGCGGCGTTTGCGTGTCTTGGACGCGCAACTCTTACAGCCTCCATGTTCAACAGTGTCCCAGCGTGTCACGTCTGCCCGCACCGATGTACATGACGTATGGTGGGTCTCACGGCCGCCAAGACATGTCTGCCAATCTGGCGATGGGAGCTGACGACAAGCTCAGTGGTGATTTGGACGGGCGGGAGCAATCCCTCAATCACGAGTGATTCCAACACGCTGGTGCGGACTTGGTATGCCTGACATCTGATGACTATGCGGTAAGGTAATGACCTGGCTGTACTAGCTGTATTGGCATCAACTGGGGATGCGGCTGTGGCGGCTGCAAAGGCCGACGCGAGGACTGGTGGCTCCACGACGCTGGATGGCGTGACGTGTGCGTCTGCAGACTTGACTGCTGCGGTTTCCAACCCCTGCGGCGGCAGTGCAAGCGCGCACGCACCAATGTGGCTTTACTGAATTCCCTCTTTGCTCAAGTGGGAGCCCACAAAACTGCGAGTGATGGCTGTGCCATGCTCTGACGGTGTGTATGCATGGATGTGGCAGTTGTATCCCGACCCGACCGGAGATTGGGTGCTGATTGGCTTTTGTCGGTGGTAGGAGGGAGCGAGTACGCATGTGGCCAAAAGTGGCGTGGGGCCCAGGAGGCCAGGACAAAGGTGGCGAGGAAGGAGTTGCATGGGTGGAGGTGAGCCGATCTGATCTGGAGGCAGTAATTACGTGTGGTGGAAAACATACAGCATACCACGCGTCGTGTGGAGGAAACGGAATCAAATGATAGGCGCTATCACTCTAGTGACTGGCTGCTACTGGCCACCTGGGTCGGTGAGGTTGCCAAAAGGAAAAGGGACGGGGGTTACGGGGGCTACTCCTCTCACAGAGCAGGACCGTCCACCACCACCGGCCGCGCGGCAGACCTGCAATCCCAGCCCCTCACATCCAGGCGCCGCTTTGAATATGAATCATCCCCATCCTCTCATTCTCCCACTGCCCACTCACCATCAAACCTCTCTCCTCGAGACAAAGAATCATTCATTCCCCCAAATCCCATTCATCAAAACCTCCACCCTACCAAGCCCCCGCACCCCCCACCACTGCAGCAGCTATTGACCGGGCACTCGAATTCTTTGCGCAAACTATCCTGGCCGCCTAGCACCCGCCCACCCCAGTCAAGCAACCGAGCGGGGCGAGACAGGCAAACGGCCACCCACCACGCTGGGGGTTTGAACCTTCCTCATCACGCATCCAACCTCCACCACAGCAGCATGGTAGAGTACGAACGCGCTCACGCGCATCGTAGCGGCAGGTCTCGTCCATCAGCCAGCATCAGCCCGGTGCAGGCTTCCTCGGCACTTGGCAACATGGACCGCGACGTCAGTATCTTCTCTTGTCCTTGTCCTTTGCCCTTCTAATTGCACACGCGAGACTTAGCTGACACGATCTGCAGGTTTCACCTCCGCGTCCAACTCCAGCTTCACGCATGTCCCTGTCGGCCTTGGTTAATTCTCCACCACCTTCACCACCCCGTGCGTCCCGGCCAGTAGCCGACCCACCTAGGTCATCACGCTACGACGACTACCCTCCCACCGGCGCGAGCTCGTACGAAGCTGGGTACCCACCAGGCAGTGGCAGCAGCCACACTCGTGGTCGTGGCGATCATTACGGCGGCGTGCCGCCGGATGTGGGCCGTAGCTACCTCCACCGAGGCGACCGTGCAGGCCCCTCGTTTGAGCGCGCAGCTTCGTTTGAGCGCACACCATCGTATGATGGCGCAGACCGTGAAAGCTTCTCCGGCGACGTCGCCGAGGACTACAGGCCGCCACAGTCGTCTGTGCGTGGACGGGATGTTTCCTCGTCGCGCGCCGGCCCGTCGTACTCGGCCTACAACTCGCCCTCGCCTCCGCCATCCCGTGCACCACCTTCTTTTCAGCCTTACGAGCCCTCTGGCTGGCGCCCGTCCAACGGCCGCACGTCGCCACGCCCGCCATCGAGCAGTAGTGGTTCGGACCGTAGGCGCTCTGTCGAGCCAGCACCCGCACAGGTTGACACACCGGTCGCTGCCTCGTCGAACCGCAAAATGCGGCCCGACGACAGCCTGGGTGCCAACGAGGAGGTGTGGCAGGAGCATCTCCGTCTGTTCCAGGCGCGCCGTGAGCGTGAGGCGGCCGACATAATTCAATGGACGCCTAGCCTCAGCAACGGCGACCAGGCGCCTACAAAGGTACCTGCAAAGCGAAAAGGTTGGCCAGCAGACCACCCTACGCGTATCGCCCAACGCCAGGCAAAAGAGGCTGCCATTGCTGCTGGTATTGAGATTCCCAAGAAGAAGTACAAGCGCAAGCCGAAAGTGTCATCGGCTACTATCGACGACGAGCTCTTGGGTTTGGTCGAGCCTGACATGAAGGCGAGCAGCCCAATGGGAGCGTCATCGGCCATCGATGGTGAAGAGGAGGAGCACATTGTGCTCGACGGTAATTCTATCGTCTACCCCTGCGGTCTTACTCGCAACGAAGTCATAATCAAGGTCGAGGGCGGAGACCTGCGTGGTCTGACTGAGGACGACGTCAAGCAGGTCCAGGACGAGATGTGGCTCAAGAAGAACGGCCCAGCTGCGCTCCGCAAGGACGGCACGATGCGCAAGAAGCCTGGACCCGCCAAGGGCTGGAAGGCAATGCGTGCGGCGCTGACCCGCGCCGAGGACGACGAGAGCGACGCCGGCAATTCGACCATTCTCAACGGCGAGGCCGACGCCGACATAGCGGCGCTTCTTGACGACGGAGCCAGTCCCCAGCCCGTCAAGCGCAAGGCCAAGAGGCGGAAAAAGAACGCCGACGCCGACAAGCTCGACTCGGAGCTCGAGGACGTCAAGCCTCGTCACCTCGACGACGACGATGAGGACCAATCCGGAATGGAGAACGGCGACACGCCTGCACCCGCTACCAAGAAGCGTTCCGGCAAGGCCAAGGAGCCTGGAGTTGGCAAGGGTCGCTGGACGCGCCCCAGCAAGGCCGACAAGGAGATTAGCAAAAAGGCCGAGGCGTTTGCCCTCGCTGCGGCCGGCATTCCTGAGGCGCTCGACGATGTGGATGGTGCGTCCGAGGCGGGTGGCAACGCCCCCGTCGAACACCCGCCCAACACATATGACCCTCGTGGTGTATCCGAGGCCGAGGCTGAGGTTCGCCTCCGTCTGGTCGAGGAGCTGCAGCGCCAGGCGTGGCAGTCGATTTGCCGCGATGTTCCTAGGGTTTATCGTGTTAACCAGGCCTACGACAATGCTGTCAAGCAGGACTGCCTGCGTACCTCTCAGGCTGCTGTGCGTAACGCCTTTACCCAGCGCAACTTGAAGCCCACGTTCCGGTCGACGAACCGTGCCAACAAGGACGCTGCCACGAAGGCCAAGCGGGTCATGCGTGAGATGCTCACGTACTGGCGCAAGAACGAAAAGGACGAGCTTGCTGCGCGCAAGCGTGCCGAGAAGGAGGCGCTCGAGAAGGCCAAGGCCGAGGAAGAGGCGCGCGAAGCCAAGCGTCAGTCTCGCAAGCTCAACTATCTCCTTACGCAGTCCGAACTCTACTCGCATTTCATCGGCAAAAAGATCAAGACGCAAGAGGCGGAGACCATGGCCGACGGCACCGTTACGCCAGGCGCCGCGAATGTAACTGCCCCTCATGGCGCTGAGCTCGAGAACATTGACACCGATGCGCCTCTCCGTGAGCTCGACTATGATGAGGACGACGACGAGAATCTCCGCCGCCACGCTGCCGTCGGTGCCCAGGCTGCCATCCAGGCAGCCAAGGACAAGGCCATGGCCTTTGACGAGGCCCGACCCAACGCAGCTGCTGAGCTCGACGACGACACGATGGACGGCGACGAGCTCAACTTCCAGAACCCCATGCTCGGCGAGGACTCGATCACCATCACCCAGCCCAAGATGCTCATGGCCCAGCTCAAAGAGTACCAGCTCAAGGGTCTTACCTGGCTTGGAAACTTGTACGAGGCGGGTATCAACGGTATCCTTGCCGACGAAATGGGTCTTGGAAAGACGATTCAGTCAATCTCGCTGCTCGCGTACCTCGCAGAGGTGCACAACATTTGGGGTCCCTTCCTTGTTATCGCCCCCGCATCGACTCTTCACAACTGGCAGCAGGAGCTGACTCGCTTCGTGCCTCGCCTCAAGGCTCTCCCTTACTGGGGATCGCCAAAGGACCGTGAGACTCTTCGTCGTATCTGGAACCGCAAGAACCAGATGTTCAACGAGGACTCGCCATTCCACGTCCTCGTGACTAGTTACCAGCTGGCGGTGCAGGACGAAAAGTACTTCTCCATGATGCGCTGGCAGTACATGATTCTCGACGAGGCGCAGGCCATCAAGAGTTCGTCTTCGGCTCGTTGGAAGTCGCTCCTCAACCTCAACTGCCGTAACCGTTTGCTTCTGACCGGTACTCCCATCCAGAACTCGATGCACGGTGAGCTTACTTATGTGGTGACATTGCTGACTCTTCAGAACTCTGGGCTTTGCTCCACTTCATCATGCCGACAATGTTCGACTCGCACGAGGAGTTTAGCGAATGGTTCTCGAAGGACATTGAGAACGCTGCAGCTGCCGGCGGCGCCAACTCCTCGCTCCAGCCCGAGCAGCTCAAGCGTCTTCACATGATCCTCAAGCCCTTCATGTTGCGTCGTATCAAGAAGCACGTGCAGAAGGAGCTTGGTGACAAGATTGAGATTGACCTGCTGGTGGACCTGAGCCACCGCCAGCGCTCCATTTACAAGGCTCTTCGCAAGCGTGTGTCGATTGCCGATCTCATGGCGCAGCCCGACAGCAGCGACGGCCTCCCGAGCAAGAGTCTCATGAACCTGGTCATGCAGTTCCGTAAGGTGTGCAATCACCCCGACCTCTTTGAGCGTGCCGACGTCGAGTCGCCACTTCACTTTGGTACCTTTAGTCACAGCGGCAACCTCAACCGCCAGGGCGACTTGCTTTACTGCCCAGACTCTGGTCGCAGTGCCATCCAGGTTCACCTCCCCAAGCTGCTCTGGACCGACGGCGGCAAGCTTGACGTGCCCGGCGAGCACAGCTCTGCTGGTTCAGACACGCACATTATGAAGAACCTGATGAACATTTGGAGCACCGAGTGGATCAACTCGTCGCTCAAGCAGAACGACTCGGCCCACGCCTTCCTCCGCGTCATGGATTGGTCGCCCGCTCAGGCTCATCAGCGCGCCACATCGCACCCCATGGTCCAGATGCTGGAGGGCACCGAGGACTATTACGACGTGGTTGCCAAGGGCCCGTACATGTCTGACCTGGACTTTGCTGCTTCCTCGGCGAAACGCTTTTCACCTGTGGCGCCCCGCTTGTCCGAGATCAAGGCGCCTGGCCTCCCTCCCCTCCGCGACATTACTGCTCAGGCTTGGAATCAGTCTTACCTGTCGCACACTGGTGCTCGCTTTGCCATTGACGGAGCCATTGCCCCAGCCGTCAAGCCTTCGGCATCTAGCCGTGCGTTCGTCAATGCCCAGGAACGTGCCGCCGACGACTCGATCGTCAAGTCGACATTCTACGGTGTCGCTCCCAGTGAGCGCAACGACCCGAAGGCTGTCGAGGGACTCGACCGCCTCGTCCCTGGCGTTCCTCCTCGTGGTCTTCTTGGCAATGCCGCACCAGACCAGCTGCCCGCGTCGACGCTTCGCGTGCCGCCCATTAAGCGTCTCATTGTCGACTCGGCTAAGCTGGCTCGTCTGGACGACCTCTTGCGCGAGTTGAAAGAGGGCGGTCACCGCGTGCTGCTCTATTTCCAGATGGTCAAGATGATGGATCTCGTCGAAGAGTACCTGATCTACCGCCAGTTCAAGTATCTGCGTCTCGACGGTTCGTCGCCAATTGGCGAGCGTCGTGACATGGTCACTTCGTGGCAGACCAACCCCGACATTTTCGTCTTCTGTCTCAGTACCCGTGCCGGTGGTCTCGGTATCAACCTGACTGCCGCCGACACTGTCATCTTCTACGACCACGACTGGAACCCCTCGAGTGACGCTCAGGCCATGGACCGTGCCCATCGTGTTGGTCAGACAAAGCAAGTTACCGTTTATCGACTCATTGCCCGTGGCACGATCGAGGAGCGTATTCTGCAACTTGCTCGTGCCAAGAAGGACGTCCAGGACATTGTCGTGGGCTCCAAGTCGATCAATGAGGTGGCCAAACAGGCCGAGATTGTGTCACTGTTCATGGACGACGAAGAGCTTGCCGAGTCGGTCGCCAAGCGCAAGCAGGCCGAGGCTCACGGCTACTCTGCACCAGCGCCGTTCGGCGGTGCACGCAAGTCGGCATTCGGTGATGGCCTCGGCAACATTGAGGAAGACGAGGACGATTTCTTCACTGCCAAACAACAGAACCAAAACAACGACGACGAGGACCTTGGTGGCGACAAGGCCCCGAGCGGCGCGCGAACTCCTGTGCCCAAGAAGCGCGCTCCCAAGAAGAAGGCTGGCGATGCCGCAGCCAAACCACGAGTCAAGAAGGTCAAGATTGCTCTCGGCCCTGACGGCCTCCCCATCTAGCATACGATTACGCATTTGTTGTGATTATACCCGCGCATAGGACCCGCTGCAAGAGAGAGCGGCGGCTGTAGATGCATCATCTCACGCTACGAGCGTGAACCCACCCACACCCCCACCACCCCACCGCCACCTCATGTCATACAGCGCTATCAGCCGCTTTCTTTCTTTCCATATTGATACATGTGACATGTTACACTTCGTCTATTATACTGAGCGACTGAGAGCCGGTGACACGCTACAAGTCGGAAACTGATGCGGGGGCGAGCGTCTACGACCCCCCGTGGCGGCGCTTGTCGTTCTTGATCTCGTCGAAGGCAATACAGAGCGCAGTCATGAGTGAAAGGTCGACGCCAGGCGCGACCTGCACGTAGTACTGCCGAAATCAGTCTCCGGAGTCAAGTACATGGAGGAAGGACTCACAGTCTGCTTGTTGCCGATAAATGCCTGCTTGTCCCACAACTCGCGCGAAATCTGAGCGACAGTCTCGCCCGCCTCGTTGTAAATAGCCGCCTTTGTGCCAAGCCTGTCACCATCAACCTGGAGAGTTGCAGGCATGGCAGTTGTGGCGTTGACAAAGGTGAGCTCGAGCTGAACTTTTGCTGATGATGATGTCAGATGGGTCCAAGTGGGAGTTTCTACGAGGGACTCACTGGAGATCTTGCGGCGAACGACAAAAAGTTCGTTCCCGGACTCGTCCTCTGCGAACATGCGGTGCTTGAATGAGAATGGGCGGTTGCGGAGGTAGAAGAGCGTGTGGCCGTTGATGTCCTGGATGGCTGGTGGTGTGAGCATCGGCCTGGCTGATGACCGCCACAGTGACTAACCTTTGCGAGCGAAGACCGACTTGGCCTGAACGCCAACAACAAACTTGCCATTTGTGTCGTAAATGTTCTTGTCGGCCTGTTTGGTCAGAAAGACTCTGAGGTTTAGGACTGGGAGACACTCACGCCTGTGATCGCCCAGACCCTCTCCTCGACGACAATGGTCGTCTCCTCCTCCTTGATGTAGCCCGGGTTCAGCACCAGCTGCGGCTCGACGGGGTTTAGCAGCTTCTGGAAATCTTCAGGGGACTGTGAACGCGGCATGGTTATTGTGAAGGTGACTGTAAACGTGTGAGTGCTGGTGAACAAGGGGGTTGTCGTATGAACGGCAATATATAACTTGGAATCTGGGGTGGTGGTCTCGTAGATCATGATCGCCGTTGCTCGGCGGCCGACACCGAGACTTGTCGGGCACAGCATGAAGCCGAGCGAAGCGAGCTGTGTCGATGACTAGCTTCAAATGCCTGATAGACCTGTGCGTGGCATTCCGAACCGGCCTACCTCGAGCTTTCAGGCTCATTGTGGTGGTAATCCACGCAAAAGCGATGACATGCACGGCTCTGTTCACTGCTAATGGCCTAATGACATAGACTTCTACACCAGTTCTTAATGATCGTGGAAACATTTCAGGAACGAGGAAGGTGGAGGTGATCTCATTTCAGATCACGTGCTTTACCACGTGGTCGACCATTTTCCAGACACCCACTCTTGATGGTTAGTCTGAACTTTTGAGAGACAGGTCACTGTCAACAGCCCAGACAGCTACAGCACATCATGGGAAAAAACTTTGGCAAGCGCGGTCAAACTAGTGGACGTGTGAGTGTACAGAATGTCTTCAAAGAAGCGTACTGACTCGAAAGGGTCGCAGGGCTGGACCGCCCAAGGGTCAGCAGCGTCCTAACGGCACCTCAGGATGGAAGGACATCAACATGGCCGACATGGGCAACGCCGACTTTGAGGCTTACTACAAGGTAGGCTTTATATTTAACGCATACACTGACTCCGTAGGCTCAGGGAATCGTTCCCGAGGGCGAGTGGGACGCATTCATGGGCTCTTTGAGGACTGAGCTGCCAACGACTTTCCGTGTGACTGGCTCGCGCGTGTAAGTGGAGCACTACGGCAACGAAGCAGCGCTGACCTGGACAGTCACGCCGACACCATCAACGACCAGATCAAGGACGTGTACGTCCCCACTATGCAGGATGTCGAGGTCGACGGCGTCAAGTACGACCCTCCCAAGCCCATTGCTTTCTACCCCGGCGGTCTGGCATGGGAGATCTCGGCGCCCAAGCGTGTCGTCCGCAAGCAGCCCGCTTTCAAGCTGTTCCAGCGTTTCCTTGTTGGCGAGACCGAGGTCGGAAACTTGAGTCGTCAAGAGGCCGTGTCGATGATTCCTCCTCTTCTCATGGACGTTCAGCCCCACCACCACTGTCTCGACATGTGCGCCGCCCCTGGCTCCAAGACGGCCCAGATCATTGAGGCCCTCAACCCCCACCACACCGAGTCGAGTGGTCTTTTGATTGCCAATGACGCCGACTACAAGCGCACCCACATGCTTGTCCACCAGACCGGCCGTATGCCCAGCAAGGGCCTCATCGTCACCAACTTTGACGCTACCATGTTCCCCAACGTCAACATGGGCGACGGCGAGACTCTCAAGTTTGACAGGATATTGGCCGACGTTCCCTGCAGTGGCGACGGTACTCTCCGCAAGAACATGGAGATCTGGAACAAGTGGGCCCCCGGAGACGGCAACAGTCTGCACGTCATTCAGCTCCGTATCCTGGACCGCGCAATGAACATGCTCAAGCCCGGAGGCCGCCTCGTCTACTCGACCTGCTCGTTCAACCCCTCAGAGAACGAGGCGGTTGTTGCCGCTGGTCTCAATGCCCACCCGGGAGAGTTCTCCATTGTCGATGTCGCCAAGGAGCTCCCTGGCCTCAAGCGCCACGCCGGTATCAGCTCGTGGAAGGTCGCTACCCGCGGCAAGGACGCCGAGGAGATGACCTACCACGAGTCGTATGACGCGTACCGTGAGGCCGTCGACGCTGGAACTGAGAAGGAGAAGGAGAAGGGCAAGGGCCTCCCCAAGACCATTTGGGCCCCAGCCAACGCCGCCGACCTCCACCTCGACCGCTGCCTGCGTCTGCTCCCCCACGACCAGAACACTGGTGGCTTCTTCGTCTGTGTCCTCCAGAAGGCCGAGTCCACCGACGCCGCCGCCGTTGAGGCTGCTGCCAAGTCGAACGACGTTGTCAACATCTCCGAGCTCCCCGAGGCCGACGACGACATTGAGGTCATGGACGAGAAGGGAGCGCTCAGCCTAAAGCGCCAGCTCTCGCCTTCGGCTGAGGACGGCCCTTCGGACGCCAAGAAGCCCAAACCCGCACCCGGCAAGGAGAAGAAGGGCGACCTCGGTTTCCGTGAGGACCCTTTCTCTTTCGTTGACGAGAACCACGAGGAGGTCGGCCGCATCGTCCACTGGTTCCACCTCAAGGACTCTTTCCCCCGCGGCAACCTTCTGGTCCGTAACGCCTACGGCAATCCCCTGCGTACCGTCTACGTTGTCAACGACACTGTCAAGACTGTCATCCAGAACAACGACTACACCCGCCTCCGCATGATTTCCGCAGGTGTCAAGGCATTCGTGCGCCAGGACAGCCAGCAGCGTTCCGAGATCAAGTGCAAGTGGCGCGTCTCCAGCGACGGCATCCTCGAGATTCTCCAGCACGTCCCCGAGGATGCCCTTGTGCAGGCTACCATTGAGGAGCTCTACATCTTCCTCGAGGAGATGTACCCGCCCATCGAGAAGTTTAGCGGCAAGTTCAAGGAGCACCTCGTCTCTGCCGAGCTCGGCAACATGCTCGTCCGCTTTGAGGCTGGCGAGGGTCAGGGCGGCAAGCTCGCGCTCCCCCTCTTCCTGCCCGTGTGGAAGGCCAAGCACTCCATGTCGCTGCTCATTGACAAGCGTGAGAAGAGTGTGCTCTCTAACCGTACGTTTGGCAAGGACATTTGCAAGCCCGCGCCTCCGCCCAAGAGCGCTGTGGCTGCTGTTGCTGCCGACGCGGAAGGTGCCGAGACTAGCGGGATTGACACGCCTGTGACTGGCGCTGTTACGCCTGCTGGTGACGAGACGCGCGCAGAGGGCACGCCTGTTGCTGAGGATGAGGAGGCTGCGATGAACGCCTAGATGTGGTGTAGTGTATGAGATGTGACCTTGTGATATGGATATGCGGTATCATGGAAGACTATGGGGAGGTCCAACTCTATGTACAAACAGTGACGGGCCGTAAGACCTCTACGCCTGCTTCTCCTTGGCAAAGCACATGAGCACGAGGGCCACAAACTTGATCAGCGCCGCAAGTACGGATGCAATCCACGCATTGGAGAGCTGCTCTATTCCGAGGCCAAGGAAGGCGCCTGCCCAGAAGGCGCCGAGGTACATGAGTCGCCTGTCGCGGCCGGAAATCGCCCCGCGCAGCAAGAGCTTGGGGTCGGCAGCGATACCAGAGTAGACGGTCGTGATTGTCGCCGTCGTCATTTCGGGGATGCCGAGGTTTGTGCCCTGCAGATGGGAGAGGCAAGTGAGCATTTGTTCTAGTTGGTTGATCAGTAAGACTAACCATGACAACCTGGGGTCCGCCCTGGACCGCCGAGAGAAGCATCACTACCCACTCGTAGCGGCCATTGCGATGGAAAATGGGCGACACGAGAGGCGACACAAAAACGCAGAAGAGGAAGAGAACGACAGTTTGGAACGTCATCGTTGCGAGAACCCATGCTCGTCGTTGATGGCCTGAGTGATCAGCACCGCTGATCTAAAAGAGGCGATAACACAAGGAAGCAAGATTCCCTTGCTTCCATCGACGGTCACCCACCAAAACGCGCCCCTAGCTGCCCCATAATCAAGCCCGCGCCCATGAATCCCAGCAAGGACGTGCCCGCCAGAATCACTTTGCGTTCGCCACGATGGAGTATCGCCAGTGTCAGGAAGACCGTGTTGCCGGTCTGGTTGGTGGCAAAGGTTTGGAAGAGCGTGTACATGACGCTGTCGAGCATGCTACACACAACGTATTAGCTATGCGCCATAGGTGGAAAGGTGGACTGGCATGGGAAGGCAACGCATCGGCGGTGACTGCCCGGACATCGAGCAGGCACCGATAACAGTTCGCGAATCTGAGCACACGACCTTTCTCGCCACCTTGCGTATCCGTGAGCAGCCACACTCACGAAGTCGAGATCGTGATCACGAGGCTTATGAGCACCATATCCGGAGCACCGAGCTCTTCATTGAGCCATCGCGTGAGTGAGCGCCCACGCTTGCCCCCGCGGGGCGCGATAAGAGGCGCACTGTCGCTTCCGCCAGCAGCAGTGGAGCTTTCGCTATCGCTGTCATAGCGATTGTACTCTGGGTCGTGATCATGGTGGTTGATGGGTGCAAGGGCCTCGTCGCTATTGATGCTGGCGACGGCGCCGTACGTTGTCATGGTCTGTGCGCAATAGTGTTGATGGAGGAATTGGGAAATGCACACTAGCGGTAAAGTGTGATTTTTATGTTGCCGTGCGGGCGGGTCCAGTGATTGCCCGTGGTGGTGTGATTTGAGCAAGCCATGACGCAACGCCGCTTGGGCGCGCCAGCTAAAAGAGGTCGTGCATGCAGCCAGCCAAATATGCGATTTTATCGTCTGTAGTTCTCTCGTGACGATCGCGCCTGTTATTGTTCCAAGACGTGCTCGGTTGCTCGTGATAAGGACGCGAAGAGGTCATGAGCTGGTTTGTTGACGCCAAGCCTTAAATGTTCAAAAGCCCTTCAATCTGCGCCGTACGTGGACGACGCTGCCTCGCGATGCAGTCCATCCTGGCCCATAACGTGTCCTGTGACCGCTTGTCGACAGGAGGCGGCCAACTCAGCAAGGGAGAAGGTGATGAACAGAACAAGAATACATGGCTTGGCAGAGGCCGTGAATTCCTCAAGGACGATCAGTTGGGATCGACAGAGGCCTGGCTCTCTTGGCTGGGCGGCGGAAGCGAGTACCGTACCTGGCCGAACCCATCGCATTGCCAGGCAGAGGTTTGCAGCATTTGATCCCGCACTTTGCCACCTTGTGCCCCGAGCCGATGAGCCACACAGGTCCATGTTGGCCAGCTCCATGATGTAGCAGTCTCTCCTCCAACATCTCCAACACTGCCTCGTCCACTCTAGTACAACCAGCGCATTCGCAATTACACTGTTTTGCTTGACGTCTCCCACTCATCTCCACGCCGCTACGACCTCAACTTACGACCCCTTCAGCCGCCCCGTTTGCCACCGTGAATGAGCTTAGCAGCCAGGATGGACCAAATGACCTGGTACGTCGGCCTTGCTGTTCACTGTCTTAAACGATTGCGCTAACCACCTCCAGGGACTAGTGGGTCTTATCTTCTCATAGCTACAGCATCGCTGACAATACCCTTCCCACCTGCGCTTTCATTGCGTCATCTCGCCTGCTCCTCCACATTGTCTTGGTCCTTTGGCCTGCTCAACCCATCTGCCTCGCACTCACGCTTCTCTCACCACTCACAGCATTCTTAAATACGTCATTGTCGGCGACGCAGCTGTCGGCAAGTCGTGCTTGCTAGTACGCCTTACCGACGACCGATTCGGCCTCAGCGAGCCCACCCTTGGTGTCGAGTTTGGATCAAGGATTCTGTCAGTGGGCGAGAATGGCAAGCGCGTGAAGGTTCAGTGTGAGTATCTGAGGCCAATGGGCAGTGTTGACTCCCAGGCTGGGACACGGCGGGGACCGAGTCGTTCCGCAGTATTACGCGCAGCTACTTTCGGGGCGCGGCAGGTGCTTTGCTCGTTTACGATGTGACACGGCGAGAGAGTGAGTGTGGACACTGTGACTGGTGCTGACCCTCTAGCCTTTGAACACGTTACGTCGTGGCTTGACGACTTGCGCGCACATGCGGACGAGAACGTCTCCATCATCTGCAAGTCGCACTCGCGTGATATAGCTGACATCCAGTGGTTGCCAACAAGACCGACTTGTGCGCATCAGAACCCACCGTCGTACCCCAGATACAGTACGGCCAGGCGATTCCCATCAACCCGGACCCCGTCACCACCGAGGGAGAAGGGAGTGGAAGTACCGCCGATAGCGAAAACCCCACACGGGAACCCTCCACAGAGCCCTCCCCAGCCGACAAGAAGCTACGCCCGCGTGCAATCTCAACGCTCGAAGGTGCGCTCTTCGCCAAGCAGCACAACTTGCTATACGTCGAGACTAGTGCCAAGGAGGGCTGGGGAGTCGTGGACGCCTTTGAGTGGACTGCGCGACAGATTCTGGATCGCGTCGAACGTGGCGAGTTTGAGCGCCGCAAACCTCCCGGCGTCAACTTGACAGACGCCAAGGCAAAGGGTGGCTGCTGCTAGGCTTGAGAGGATTTCATGGGTCTAGAGGTTCTGCACAAGTGTATGGCTATTATGCATCTGCATCGGATCATGATGGCGTGGATGAAGGCTCGTCTCTGAGGAGGCAGGGTGGACAGGGCAGTGGCTCTGGAAACATGGAGGGCTATGGAGGACTTTGCAATTGGCGAGGCATGGTGAGTGTTGTGCCGCTTTACGTTGGGTCCCTGACTATCCCTCGAGTGAAGGATTCTAACGATACACGGACTGTCCGGCACTAGAATGCTATACACACATGCATTGCCGCTGGGGGCATATCTACTATGCTCTCTAGTTGTTCTCTAGAGGCCGATACTAATGACTATCTAGGCCAGAGACCGTATCTAGAAGACATATATCTAGAATCCTTTGCCGTTGGGAACAAATCCAAAGCCATACAACGTCTGCTCAAACGTGCTCAGGTGAGGTAGAGTCTTCCACTCGACGACCTGGAATGGCGACTCCCAGTCGGGGTACACGGGTGTCGCGGGGATGGTCTGGTTGAGTGCCTCGGTCTCGTTGAGAGCAAGCTTGTATGCCTCGCGGTAGGCCTCGTCCTCGGCCTTGCGTGCTTCGGGGCGGATATCCTTGTAGTCTACGTCGATGCAGAGGGCAGAGGTGACACCGCCGTGGTAAAAGACGTGCGCGCCGCGCTCACGGATGCTGCGACGCATGACCATTTCCGTGGCGGGGGCGCGGGCGACACCAAACTCGTCGGCATCAACGAGCATGTCGCAGTCAATGTCGCCTAGGCCGCGGCGCTTGTCGTCATTTGGACGATTCAGCGGTTCGCCGAGGCGTGCAGTCTCTGGCTGTGCGGGCCAGGTGTTGAACAAGGGAAATTGCTTTTGCTTTCCCCAGCTGTTGAACTGGCCGACACCCGAGGGGACCTGCTTGAGCAGGTTGTAGTGCACAAATAGCGGCTCTCCCCAGGCATCATGCTGGATCATGGACAGGCCGCAGAATTTGCCCGACATCGTCCCGCTCGGCAGCGACCCAGGTGCGACCCAGCGGCCTGGGACTGCCCAGCGCTTACGCAACATGAGCAGCGCCCAGCGGAAGATATCCTTGTCGCCGTCCGAGTAGTAGAACCACTGCTCGTGGCGTTCGAGCATATAGGTGATGAGGTGGAAGGTGTCGAGATGGTGGCGCTTGTCGATAAACATTTGTCCAGTCTCAAACTCCCACTCGTTGCGGCACTTTACACCTGCGATGGCCCACACGCCGTGGTTGGGAGACGCCTTCCAGTAATCGGGGGTCGCGTAGAAGCCTAGGCGCTTGTACCCCGGAGCGTCAAACATGTACTCTGGGTCGCGGACGGGGATAGAGTCCGAGTCGAGGTACAGCACCTCACGCCACGGGCAGTCTATGACGGCTATCGCCTTGAGATGGTAGTTTTTGCTCTTCTTCGTGTCGCGGAACTGACCCTTGGCCTCGACGAGCTCGACGTCGAGCTCGGCCAGTTCGGCGCGGATAGGGTCATCAACCGGGGGTCGCTCGTCCGGGAAATGATACACCTGCACGGGCAGGGTGCTGTTGTAAGAGCGCAGCATCTGGACAGACCATTTGGCGCGTTTGAGAGTATCGGCATTGCCAGCGACCATGACAATGCCGCGGCCCTCGCCCTCGACCGTCAATGCCGGCGAACCGATGAGCCCCTCCATATGCTGGATAAGCTCCTCGCGCTGCTTGTGGATGCTTGAACGGTTCGCCGACGCCCACACATTGGCGCTATGTTCAATCATATGCTTGTTGTGCTGCTCAGTGATCGTGTTGCACTGCTCGAGGTTCCACTGCATGAACCCTCCAGGCTCGACCTCTCCCTCAATCTCTCCACGACCGCCAGGCGCCGCGCGCCAAATGTCGAGGCGCTCTCGCAGAGTCGCCGTCATCGGCAGCGGGTCCGATGAAATATCAATGGGGCGCTTCGAGCTACCACCATAGAACGGTGAGTAGCCCTGCGGTGTCATGCGTGGCCGCTGTGGGAATCCATAAGGCGGAGGCGGAGGCTCTTCAGCCAGGACTTCGGGCGCCACCTCGACGTGAGAAGCGTCCTTGTCCCTCCTGAACGAGAACTTGATCGTCAGCACTCGTCCATACACGCGCGCAGTCAACTCACGTCGCGGTCATGGTTCCACACAAGCATGGCCGTGCCGAGCAAAACAGTCACCCAGACGATGCGCCTAAACCCCAAACGGCGAGGTCGCAGCCAGCGGTCGGCCCGCGACCCACCCGCTTCTAGCATGCTCGGGGAGGGCAGCGCGCTGCTGCCTGGTGTGAGTGGGTCCTTTTCGGCCAACGTGGGATGGTAGGGGTCTGAAAAGAAGGACGCCGACTTTGACTCTGGGATTGAGGCGCGCCGAGAAACAGGCTTCATCGCGGCCACAGTGCTTGTATACTGTGTGGTGTGGTGTGGTTGAGATGCGATGCGATGTCGCGACAGGAAGAATGAGCACTACACAACTGATCAAGCCAATACATATATCTTTGTCTCTGCGAGCTTCCCACTCCACATGCCTGCGCAACTGTGCAACTGGGCTCAGTAGTAGCGCCCCCGCAGGCCGCCAGAGCGCGACGCGGCGAAGCAAAAGCCGGTCTTGTTGTCCGGGTAGTCGGACCGCAGGTTTGGGTCAAGGCTACGCTGGTTTAGCAGTGGAAGGGGGCCTGAGGTGCGTCGTACGCGTGCAGGCATGTTGTCAACACCTGCGCGCTGTGCATGTGCTGCCATGCTGCCTTTGTGCGCAGGTTGCGCAGACCAGGCGGAGTAGCGGAGAAGAGATGGAAGATGCATCAGTCAGGGAGATTGCGGCCAGTCGTCCTGGTCAAACAAGCTGTCGACCAAAGGGGGGTGGACCCTAGATCTTGGCCAGGGCCATCACCATCACGTTTCGACTTGTCGTTTTTTTGGTACGCGATGACCGACTTCCAAGGCTTCAGAGCTTCAGGCTGAGGGCTGAGGGGAGGGCCACCTGGTGCACGCCGTAACAACGAAGTTAAGGAGCGGATCATGCGGATGCAGGCGTGCTTTCCCATGATCACAGGAATAGCGCAAACAATCATCTTGCATCTGGCCATCTGGACTTTGAGGCACCTTCCCTGCTGTGTTTCGCTGCCATCCAAGCCGATGCACGTTTTGTCCACAGATCGCGAAAGCACAACACATTGATAGGCAGTCGAAATGATCGCGAAAGCACAATACATTTTAGGCAGTCGAAATGACCTCCTGCAAGTACCAAGTGACGCAGCGGTGGAACGACGAGTCGTAACAGGTTAGTCAGGTCCTGAATACGCGAGATAGGGCATAGCTAGTAAAAGCACTATACGATTGTGACGAATTGTGGCAGCGGCAAAGTCAGTATAGGTAATCTGCGGCTGCTACCAAGAGTGTGTTGCCGTTGAGGCATATGCATGCAATCTTCTTCTTCTTCTCTCTCTCAATAAATGGGTTTCGTAGTATGCAGGTATGTTATGCGCTCTGTTGAAGCGTGCTTTTTAATGTGTTAAAACAACTGGTCGACCCATTTCTAGGCGGACACACCGCTTAGTAGCGGTAGTGGTCGGGCTTGTAAGGGCCGTTGACGGGGAGACCAAGGTAGTCGGCCTGCTCGGTCGAGAGGACGGTGAGCTTGACGTCAAGGTTCTTGAGGTGGGCGCGGGCGACCTCCTCGTCGAGCTCCTTGGGGAGCATGTGGACACCAAGGGGGTACTTGGCGTTGTCGGTCCAGAGGGCAATCTGGGCGAGGACCTGGTTCGAGAACGAGCACGACATGACGAACGAGGGGTGGCCGGTACCGCAGCCGAGGTTGACGAGACGGCCCTCGGCGAGGAGGATGACGTGACGGCCCGAGGCCATGGTGAAGCGGTCAACCTGGGGCTTGATCTCGACGTGCTCCTTGGCGTTGGCCTTGAGCCAGGCAACGTCAATCTCGACGTCGAAGTGGCCAATGTTGCAGACAATGGCGTCCTCGGGCATGGCCTCGAAGTGCTTGCCGACAATGATGTCACGGTTACCGGTGGTGGTAACGAAGACGTTGGCGCGCGAAGCGGCCTCCTCCATGGTGGTGACCTCGTAACCGCACATCGAAGCCTGAAGGGCGTTGATGGGGTCGATCTCGGTAACGAGAACGCGGGCACCGTAGGCACGGAGCGACTCGGCGCATCCCTTGCCGACGTCACCGAAACCGGCGACGACAGCGACCTTGCCGGCGAGCATGACGTCCGTGGCACGCTTGATGCCGTCGACGAGCGACTCACGGCAGCCGTAGTAGTTGTCGAACTTGGACTTGGTGACCGAGTCGTTGACGTTGATGGCGGGAATCTTGAGCTTGCCGTCACGGAACATCTTGTAGAGGTGGTGGACACCGGTGGTGGTCTCCTCAGAGACACCCTTGATGTCGGCGAGGTACTGGGGGTACTTGTCGTGGACAAGGGCGGTGAGGTCACCTCCGTCGTCGAGGATCATGTTGAGGGGCTTGCCGTCGGGGAAGGCAGCAAGGGTCTGCTCAATGCACCACTGGTACTCCTCCTCGGTCTCACCCTTCCAGGCGTAGACGGGGACACCCGAGGCGGCGATGGCGGCAGCGGCGTGGTCCTGGGTCGAGAAAATGTTGCACGACGACCAGGTGACCTGGGCACCGAGAGCGACGAGGGTCTCGATGAGGACGGCGGTCTGGATCTATGGGGATTGTCAGATACATGTCCCTTTCCACGTCGTCGCCACTTTGCAGCTACTCACGGTCATGTGGAGGCATCCGGCAATGCGGGCACCCTTGAGGGGCTGCTGGGGGCCGTACTTGCGCTGGATCTCGACGAGACCGGGCATCTCGTTGTAAGCGAGCTCAATCTCCTTGCGGCCGAAGGCGGCAAGCGAAATGTCGGCGACCTTGTAAGACATGTTGAGTATTTTGTTGTTTTTTGGTGGTGTGGGCAAAAAGTCCATGAAGAGAAGAGGAGGAGAGAACATGCACGTTTATGAAGTGCTGCACCCCCAGCGGGCGGCCCTCGCTGGCTGCAGCAACTTTGTGTCCCTCGTTCCCCAGAGCGGCCGTCCGCCAACGCGACATGGCACGACGTGGTCAGCCAACCCTGGAAATCCTTCCTTCTGAAAAAAAATATGTCCAATTGCCGCGCGTGTGGCTGTAGCCACTTCGGCGGGAGCAAATTATCCTTGGCCTGTGCTCCGGTGAATCGGGCGCGCTCGGGCGGTCCATGTCCACTGTGAGGACCCTGCCGGTCCCACGTGAAAAACACGCGTTTCAGACAAGCAGGCGATCGAGGCTGGCGACCTGGCATGACCATGACGCAGGTGCGCAGGCCATCCAACAAGCCTACCTGTTGACATCTTTCTTGGTCTACATCCAGCGCACGCTCAAACTCTATCCACACCATGGCGGTGACCTCGCACGACGGTGGCCTCACCGGTGGGTCCATCGGCATTGATCAGGACACGGATCTGGCTCTTCTTGTAAGTGGCCATGAGGGAAGGCACTGCTGAACAGCACAGGATCAGCATCTGCTAAAGACTAACGCGTTGAGCCAGCGCATGACCAGTATGTTCATTCTGTATGCTTATTCTAACTGATTCAGCCATTCTGTCGCAGCTAGATTCCCGGCTATCGCGGTTGGACAAGTCGATTGCACCTCTGGGGATCCGTGAACTCACACGACAGACATCCAACCTGGACGCGGTTCTTGACATTTTGGCACCAGGAAGTCGGCCACAACCAGCAAGAGGAGGATCATTTGGAGCACCATCAAGCGTCAATGGCAGCTTTGAAGGAGGTGGAGGAGGCAGTGCGGCAACAACACCGTTAGCCCTCGTACCCCCAAGCAACCCATTTGGAATGAGCCACAGCAAGACGTTTGGCTCGTTCCAGGAATCGCGTGAC
Organism: Prillingera fragicola; assembly: GCA_002335605.1. NCBI lineage: Eukaryota > Fungi > Basidiomycota > Tremellomycetes > Trichosporonales > Trichosporonaceae > Prillingera > Prillingera fragicola. The sequence goes on from BEDY01000002.1 coordinate 591,605, forward strand.
AAGGTGCCAAGGGAATCGCCGTCCCCAAGCAATGTCATGGATCGTGGGCGCGCCATTCCTCGACCAGATATTTTGCCCCGCTGGACAGACGGCAAGGGGGCTAGTACGCCAACGCGTAAGCCGTCACACAATGCCGTCGACAGTCCGGCGTCAGTGGCGTCACCAACCGCTCCATGGCAGGCTCAGGCTGAGACTGGTAACGAGCGTGAAATTCTCGCACGAGGACCCGATCTCATGAGTCTCAGCGAGTACTTTAGTGCCATGAGTGTTGTTATCGCGGACCTGGAGCAGATGCACCAAGGCCTCATGGACGGACGCGGAGGGACGCGCGAGGCGGGAGTGATTGAGCTGGTATGTGCACACTTCCCCACACTAACTGACCTTGCAGTCCAACGAATTGGGAGAGGCATACACCAGTCTGGCACAGCTGCTGCGCAAGACTATTCGCGAGATGCCCAAGCCTTTCGACCCGTCCTCGTTGATAGGATCCAACCCACCAGTGACTGTCTACTATCCTCAGCTATCTAGTGTCAAACCATTGTCCAGCAAGATGGCGGCGATTGTGTACCCAGAGGTGCCTACGCCGAAATCGACTTCGATTCTTGAGCCCATTCTCAATGAGTGCATTGACGAGATGGCCGGGGTCCGTGGAGAGTGGCTGCGAAACTCGTTGTCTGGCCTTGCGTGGCAGATTGACGAGGTCGACGGCGACTTGTGGGAGGGTCGCGGGGGGGAGAAGGTAAAGCTTGTGACCAAGCTGTGGGAGTCGTTTATTGCTGCAGCAGAGGTGAGCCAACAGTGCCGAATTGGTCTGACCTGCAGATGGAGCGCTCAGTATCTGCAACCTTGATGCCTGGCCCGCCGGGTAAGTGGCTCCTTGCTCAGACCTTGTCGTCGGGTCAAGGTGTGCTGGCCTCGACAATGAAGCAGGTCATTGCGACAATAAAGAAGTCGCTCAGCACACAAACAATGGTCCTTCTCGATTTGTTTGCGGCTCTGCTTCAGTTGCAGCCTCGCTACGAGTCGTCCATGGAGTCCATTCTGGGGCACGACGCTGGCGAAGTCGAGACGGCCATGCAGCCACACCTGTCGGCTCTGCGCAGCCTGGCGCTGCGTTCATTCCCCGAACGACTCGTGGACATTCGCGCAGGATCGCGCGACGCCCCTCAGAACGAGGCTATCGACGAGACGACTCACAGCACGCTGGCGTACCTCGAGGCGCTGCCGTCGTTCGGCAATATGGTCGAGGGTCTCCTCCGTTCGAGCGGACACGCGGAGCGCTCCTGGCTCATGGGCATGAATCAGCCGCCATCAACGGCGCGTAATGCCGAGGAAGAGGGCGGCATCGTGAACCTCTACGCCGCCGACGTGCTCGGCACACTGATCAGCCATCTCGAGACGCGCGCAAAGATGATGCGCCCGCCTACATCTTGGGTGTATCTACTCAACAATTTGTCTCATATTCGTAACACGACGAGCTCGTTTACGTCTGACATTATTGGCCCCGGAGCAGAGGACATGCTCAACAAACGCTTCCGGGATGCCAAATCGTGAGTCCTCACGGCCTCCATCTAGCCACTAACAACATAGACACTACCTGGCAGAGTGGACTGGCCTCACCAACTTACTCCAGCACCAGGCTGAGAAACGTTTCGGTGTCTCTGCTTCAAGTCACGACAAGCAGTCTACAAAGGAAGCTTCGGCTCTGTTCTTTGCGCGCCTGGAAGAGCTCGCTATTTCCTGTAGGCAACACCCTCTGTCGCGCGCCGACCCGGACCTGCGGGACCGTGTCGGTCGCGAGGTCGAGGAGGCCGTCCGCCCTGCCTACCAGACCTGGTACAACCGTGCCCAGGCGCATAGGTATGACAAGTGTAAGTCCCTCACCGTTTGGAGAGTGCTGACTACGAAAAGACCTCAAACAAAGCCCAGAGGAGATATCTCGTCGCGTCATTGGAATGTTCCGCTAATGCCCGCGCTTGTGCGCGCGTGTGTATCATAGAGCGAGGGGTTGTCGACACGAGTAATGAATAACTTGTAACGTTTTACGAGGGTGTTCAGGAGAGACACACCCATACATGTCTATCATACATATATCTGCCCAGCCTCCCCGATTGTCCACTAGATGACGACGGCTATGCCGCGCGACCCGCGTTCGGGTCCTTGTACACTTTGAGTGCCTGAAGCTCGCCGACGATACGATCGACGCGCTCGCCCTCGTCCATGCGTTTCTTGGGTGGAACCTTGAAGCCGTCGTCGTCGAGCTCGGTGATCTCTGCCACGCCGCGCATACCAAAGTCCGCTCCCGCTGTGCCATCTGTTCGGGCAGTCTCGATGCGAAGACCCTCCTCGTTTGCAAGATGCAGCAGACAGATAAAGCAGAATGACGTCGAGATCTCGCTCATCTTGTCGCGCGGGTATGACGAACGCAGCGATTGGATGACGGCGTCAAAGGTCTTGACGGGCTCTTCTCCAGCTGGTACCTCTGGAGGAGTCTTTGGCGCGGATGGCTCGTCGGCTTCGCTCTCGCTCGGCTCCTCGTCGCGATCGGCAACGAGATCACGAAGGTCGCGCCAGATGTCGTCCTTGAGGCGCTTGACGTCGACGCGCTTGGCCTTCTTTGCATAGTGCACGTTCTCGGGGCGTGCGCGACGCAACTCCTGGCCTTGTGTGCTTGCCCAAAGGTCGTCGGCATCCTCTCCCGGCGCGTCGAGACCTGCGTCGATAAACGCATCGTCGTCTGCGTCACCATCGTCGTGGAAGAACTGTGACTCGAACGGCAATGCGCCGCTGTCGCCGTCCATGTCGAGCGAGTCCGGTTCCGCGCGGTCTGCGGCCGCTGCTGCCCAGAAGTTTTCATCAATTTCGCCAGATGCCGACGCGTTGGCAAGACCAGCAGCACCGTTGCGGCGCATACGGAGAGCAAACTTGGGTTTGAGGAACAGGCGTAGCAACTGCCTGCTGCTAAAGTGCATGTCCTCGGGGAGCAGCCATTCATCGCGGCGTGCGGCAGCGGACGACTTCTTCCCTCCACGACTTGACGATGGCAACTGTGTCGCAGACTTCGTTCCCGGTGCAAACAGTGTCTTGGCGCTCTGGCGGCCTTCGGGGTTGAGGAAGTCTATGGTAAATGCTGCCTTGGGTGCACGTTTCTCGCGCGTTGCTGCAACGGCCGCGTCTACAAGTTAGCAAAAGTTCGACATGCGTAAGCTCACCTTTGCGTGACACCTTGCGCAGCTTCCAGTGCTCGGCACCAGCCCACGCCTTGCCGAATCCACTGTCAAAGTAGTCAAACATGCCATCGGCCTCTCCAGCACCAACGAAAGCCATGACAAGTTCCTGTCCTGGGCCGCGCCGCGGGTCGAATGCAGTGTGCCCATCGCCCGGTCCAGCCATGCCAACGCCACCTGCGCCAGGACCAAACACGTCCTGACCGTAATCGCCGTCGTCGCCGCCCACACTCGCACCGTCGTCGAAGCCGCCGGGCGGACCACCCATGTCGTAGTCTTCATCACCGAAAAAGTCGACAACCTCACCACTGGGGCCAGGGTAACTGTTGTCCATCTCGGGATCCTCGTCGGCGAATGCAGATAAGCCAGTGATGGCGGCGAGATCCGGGAGATCAGAAGAATCCGAGGAGAAGTGGAATCCACCAAGAGTGTGAGAGATTTGGAGCTCGGCAGTTTCCTCTGCGGTGGGAATAAACTCGCGCAGATTCGAAATGTCGACCATGTCTTCCTCCATCTCCTCCTCTTCCTCCTCGTCCTCATCCTCCTCGACAATGGCGTCACCGGCGTCGAAGACGACTCGGCCAGTGCCGTCAATGCCAAGGTGGTTCATAAGCAGGCCCATAGCACCACCCTCGTCAAAGTCGGCACTCGTCTTCTTGAACAAGGGATCAACAGTGAACTCAAGGTCAAACTTCTTGAGCTGAAGCGTTGTGAATGACTTGGCCAATGTAGCTTCTGATCGGTGTGACTTGCGCGATGCCTTCTGCTCTTGCGATTCGTCGTCATCGTCGTCCATGCCGTCATCCTGTCCATCTAATGGTCAGTATCGGGTGCCCCATCCGTACACTCACCACCGCTCCCGCCCGCCAGACCACTCAAGAGCTTGCCAGTCTCCGTCGCGACACTGTCTACTCGCGAAGTCCAAATCTTGACACATCCGTCGAGAGTGCAAGATGCTTTCTGAAAGTTGATGCCTGATTCTGTTAGCACCTCCTCCATTAAACGAGGCCGTTTACCTACTCTGGTCATCGGGGCCATTGCGCAGCAACGTCAGGTCGTGGAAGTAGTCGATAAGAGCAAAGTTCCAAGTGTTTGTCGCGGTGATTTTCTGCCTGTCAGCAATCAGTCACCTCCATATGGCCTACGTTGTCTGTTGCGAGCTTCATCCACTCTTCAAAGTTGGTGTTCATCACCTCCATGCTGACAACAGGGGCAGCAGGAGCAACTGCGCTGAGACGCTTGCCGCGGCGCGCCTGGCCTTGTTGAACGGCAAGAGCCGATCCTTTACGCGCAGCACCGACTTCATGAGGCGAAGCCGTCGAGTTCTCCTTGCCACCACTTCCTGGGTATCCAGCGTCCGCAAAGAGGGCCGACTTGCGGCGAGCAGCACGCTCTGCCGCGTCGTCGTTGAACTGCATCTGGTTGGCCTTGCCTGTTGGACGCAATGGAGATCCGGCCGAGCCTGGGGGTGTGCTGAAAGCGAGCGAAGCACGCCCCTTCTTCGATGCCGCGCGCCGTCGTATGGGGGTGGATGGGGAGTCTTGCGGGGTTGCCATGGATAGTGTGCTGTTGCTGAGGAAGACACTACGTTGATGTTTATGGATGATGGTGTTGTTGTTGTGGGCGACTGATTTCCTTCCGGTGTGGCACTTAGACTTATTATGTAATATAACTAAACGTGGCGTTACATAATCTTGCGCCACCCAGGCCGCTACTGCATGTTTCACCCTGGCAGGTGCAGTGCAGTGCCGTGCGGTGCTCATCGTGTGCGCGTCACTGCAGTACATGGGCGAGCGGCGACTTAGCCAGACACCACGGTCTGCGTGGACATGCGCAACCTCACAATCAACCTTAAGACGGCTGGACACTCATAATTCGACGGATAGCACGTCCTGGCAACTGTTGTACGCTCAACCCGATGGGTACACGGCACGTCCTTGCGTTCACTTAGACTATATTATCCAGCATGGGAGACTCAGACTCGCAGTCCAGCACAATGGCTCTGCTTAACAGCATCGCTTCGCGCTTGCCAGTAACAGGTAAGCATGATTGACCGTGCTAGCTTCAATACTGACGTTAAGTGTGCATCTTCCTCCTGGGCTCGACATGGCTTCTCTTCGTCATCTACGTCTCCGTTGGCGAAGTGTTGTTGACGCAGAAGGACTACCTGCGTTTCTTCAGCCAGTATGTCCCCTTGATTTCCCAAAGTCTCACACCACAGGATGGTCATTTACCACGCCTTGCTAGGTCTCACAAGCCTCGCCTTTATCGCCGGCGTCATTCACCGCCCATTCCGTCCTGACCAGTCACTTGCTCCACCCCACGCTAGGCGGCCTGATCCTCAGCCATCTGATCCGCTGCACCATCGCTGGAGTCAAAGCGCAGTCGCGGCAGGTGTCCCGGTCGACGACGACGAAGTTCCGCTTCGTTTACTACGCAGCACGCTTGGCTCGCAACACCGCAATGCTGCGCCTTCTGAGTCGCACAATGCGTCGCCACAGCCAAGCCTCAGCCACCGCGAGAGGAAGCACGACAACGACGAGGACCAAAATGGAGAACACGAGGACGAGGAGAACCATGCGCTGCTGGGAAAGGCCGAGGAAGACGACACGGAGCACGGCGTGGCGCTCATGGCCAAGAATGGTACAGGGGGGCTTCGGTGGTGTCGCAAGTGTGACGGGTGGAAGCCCGATCGATGCCACCACTGCAGTCAGTGTGGCATTTGTGTTTTAAAGAGTGAGACATAATAGGCAGACAAACGCTAAAGCCGTAGTGGATCATCACTGTCCTTGGCTGAACAATTGCGTCGGGTTCCACAATTGTGAGTTTCACGCTGCGACCGGAACTGATAGGAAGACAAAGCCTTTGTGTTGTTTACGACCTACACGGCCCTTCTCGCTCTCTATGGTGCTAGCCAAGCTGGTCGGGAGATGTACCGTTTCTTCACAGACATCGGCACCGGATACTCGGACATTGAGCCCGGACCACACTCGGCAACCGAAATGGACGACATGGACATGGCCTTCCCATTCAAGCCAGTTGTGGCCATGCTCCTAACCATAATGGGCGGGTGCTTCGGCTTGGCTGTTGGTGGCCTGGCAATCTACCACTGGTATTTGATGCTCAACAACCGCACGACGCTGGAGAACCTGCATCGTGCAGTGCCAACTGCCCTCCTCGACACCCAGACACGGACGGTTCTCGAGTCTCTCGGGCCACGCGGGTCTCGGCAGCGTGTTCCAGGCGCATGGCGTCCAGACCATATTCTTACTCGCCCGGAGCGCACTCGCCTGCGCCGCGAAGCACGCAGTATCAATGTGTACGACTTGGGGTGGCGCAACAACTTTCGGCAAGTCATGATCGGCGACACCACGACCCAGCATCACACATGGCGTGACGTGGTAAGAGATCTCGCCACGGCTGCGTGGCCACTATCACGACCTCAGATGAAGCGCTACGGAGCAGGACACTTCTTCCCTCACGATACGGCGGCATTTGACGACCTCAAGGCTATTACGGCCGAGCTGCGCTTGGGTCTAGAGCCCAATGCTGAGACGGAGGGCCAGAGCCCCTTGACAGGTGGGTACGAGGTGCATCGACACACTGGGCAGGAGTGGACCATTGGAGACAGCGAGAGCGATAGTGACAGCAGCGAGGACCTCGAGTTGGACGCTGGTCCCTATGGCGTTGAGGACCGGAGTGAACGTCCATACGAGGTGTGATCATAGTATACATAGACATTTGCATGCAGCGTACTGGCATAGACTGTGAGGTTGCACTAGCTGAGTTTGGCAGCTTTGGCAGACTGTTTGCGGCAGCAAAGAAAGTGTTTGAGCCGATCAGATGTTTCAGACCGTTCTTGTTGACATGAGGTTGTCTCACAGCCGAGAGCTTGCTGCAACCGTGCTGTAGGTATCCAGCACTTCAGTAACTCGCGGCCTCTCGCCGATCCCTGTCTGAGCGCCTGAGCAAGGACCATGCAAGCATGACTGCCAAACTTCGGGCATTCGTGAGCTCGTGAGTGTTCATTTCGTGCACAGTCGCAAGACCGCCAGATGTCGGCCCAACTGCGCGGCGTCCTCCGTCGGACTCAAAACGTATTCAGCCCTGACCTCCACGTTTATCACCCCACCACACACGGCCATACATCTATACATAAAGTGCGCAGAACATACCTGTTGCCCTTCTATTGGCGCTGAACCTACGTCTCCATGACGCTATGTCATTCACAGCTCGCACCAGCTCTTGATGCATGACCAAGAGACGTTGAACAATGACGACTGAAGAGAACGTTGTGGCTGCTTGTACGTCATTTTCCTGTTTTCCTGTTCCTGCCTGTGAGCGGCCAGACTCGATGATTGGGCCTGGTAAACCGAGCGGTGCCTGGCATGCTGGATGAGCGGCGGAACAGCAGGTCTAACATGTCCCCACCCCATTGACAGTCGAGTGTCGAAGATCTCACATCATTCATCTCTCCGTTGCTGGCAATATATCGCCTACTACCAACACCCGTTTAGCTCTGCCGTAGCTACGGACCGACTTGCTCTTCAACCCCAAGCGTCAACTCTACCCCCGGTGTTCCCGCCCAAGCGCTCGCTGCCCACGACCAACTTCATTCTACACGCAGCTGCCATCTAAATCAACGCTGCACGTCCCAGCTATTCTTCCCACTCTGTACGTACGCCTCATTCATTCTATAGGCCCGATATAACCCTAGCTCGGGCCTAGCGTTGACCTGTGACGAAGGGATCTATGCGCATGCCGCAGGTCCCTGCTGATTGCTCGTCATAGTCCGCATCGTGTTCGCTTCCTTGGGGCTCAATGCTGATAAGCCTCTTCCTCTTGCACTGTCACTGCCCCACGTCTGTCCTCTTGCACAACTACCATGCGGGCCACTCCGACATCCCCCATCGCGAAACCACGATGTATTCGCCAACAGCCTGCACTCACAGATTCGATGGAGGCAATGGACGCAACACACCCCGACCCCAAGCCGACGCCGCCTCCGTCTCTCGAGGAGATTCGCGAGCAGGTCGAGCGCCTTGAAGCGCAGCACCGCGCCAAGGGGTTGCCTTTGAGCGGCCGCATCATTCATCTCTGCCACCACCTGCCAGTCGAGATAGTTCGTACGCAGCAGTCACCAAGCTCGCCCAGCTTTAGTCATCTTAG